>OY728126.1:1454375694-1455625694 GCA_963277665.1 Viscum album
ATCAAACCATGAATCCAACCGGGCCCTCGGAGCGGAAACCCTAATAACTTACAGACCGGGCATCCGATTGATGTGTCGTATTTTGCGTTGGGTCCCTTATGACATGAAGAACCTTTGGGATACTTTTTAGTGGAACTTCTTGGTGGTTTAGGTATGACTGATGGCTTGAGGAGTGGTTCTCCCAAATGTGCTATTAACAGGAACCCAGTGGCTAGCAGTGAGGCGGAGGTTGGAGACAGATTATACGGAGGTTATTACTGAGTGATCCTGTGTGGGTTAGCACTGATCCTATGTAGGTCATATCCTATGTGGGTCAGCGCTCAGTGAACCTGTGTGGTTCAGCACATACCGATCCTGTGTGGGTCAGATCCTGTGTGGGTCAGCGCATACCGATCCTGTGTGGGTTATATCCTGTGTGGGTCATTACGGGGGTTAGTACCTATTGATTCTATGTGGGTTAGACTCCGTATAATCAGTAGCAGTACCTATTGATATAATAAGATGATCTAGCTTTGCGACTAATCATCTTTACTTCTATACTTCACTGAAAAACCTGGTTTGAGATGAGACTCTATTTGAACTAATTCTTTTACCATTGTGGTACTATCTTTGTGGTGATACATGTGTGGTACTTTTAAATTCATGGTACTATCTTCATGGTGATACATGTGTGGTACTTTTACCTTTGTGGTACTATCTTTGTGGTGATACTTGTGTGGTACTTTTACCTTCGTGGTACTATCTTTTTGGTGATACCTATGTGGTAATTTTACCTTCGAGGTACTATCTTCGTGGTGATACCTATGTGGAACTTTTACCTTCATGGTGTAACCTTCGTAGTGTTACATGTGTGGTACTTTTACCTTCGTGGAGTTACCTTCATGGTGTTACCTTTGTGGTATTCTTCCCTCGTGTATGATATGTGTATATCTTGATAACTTAGGTGTATGTATGGGCATATACCTAAGTAGAGTTGATGTCTTGCTTTGTGGTTTTCCTTTGTGGAACTTTAGCAGACCTAAAGGGTCTTGTGGTCTCTACTGAGTATCATTACACTCACCCCTGAATGGGCTTCACCCACACCTTGTTGTGTCTTGTGAAGATGACGTACAACATTGATTGAGGATGAGAGAGCCAGGACTGGACGGTACTCAAAGGCAGACCATTTGGTGTGACATGACATGGGGACTACTGATCATGAGTTGTACCGACCCTTCAGGTAGGATCTGTGGTGGATGATCCAGGAACTTGTTTTCACTTTTTAGTTGTATTTGTACTTTTGAGTTCTACTTTTACTTTTAGTTGGACTTGTATTTCGACCCCTTTACTCTCAGCACTCTTTTTACTACAGCAGTTTACTTAGTGGTTGCTTCTTTTTGTGTTCTACTCTGTGTGTATATACAGGTTTAAAGGCAATGCCTTCCTGTTTTAGGGATACACCTTTCCAGTGCTAGTCGCCAGCCCCTGGCCTATGGAAGGCGGGCTTGGGGTAGTCGTGGTACGGGCCTTAGGGGATGGGTCATGACAAGATTATACTGTATTTAACCCTTATCGAGAATTTGAGATCACCCCTTTATTATGTTTTAAATTCCCTAGGTTTCTATGAATTTTATTATGATTGATACATAGGGTTACACTAATGGTAATAATGGTGTTCTCAAAGTAAATACATTTTATATTGTATCTATAAAATCTAATTTTAATTTTATGTATGTATTTAGTTTACCAATACTACTTAACAATTCAGTCCTTTGGGATGTGATTTATTTTATCCTATACCAATGTAATAAATTAAGGCATCAACTTTGGGCTACTGAGTTTGGGGTCATAATAATTGGTATCAGATAAATTTTAGTAGAAACCTTGGGAAATAGATTTAGGAAAACATATATTAGGGAATATAACCCTTTTAGTGACTTTGAGGATAAGTCAAAGTATATGATGATATCTTATATATTTGGTAATGACCAATGATAACCTAGGTTAAAGATAAGTAATAATGTATTGAGAAGAATATGTCATTATTTAGAAATAAATTGCATAATATTACCTCACCCTAATTAGTGTAGTTTCATGCTTATGATTTACTTTTTGGTTTTAGTCAGTGGTGAGAACTATAGTTAACTAGGTTAAAATTGAATGTTATAGACAATTTATAGTTGAGAAACAAAATGGGATGATGAATATTGTAAAGGATTTCATGTTTATGCCTAATAAGTTATCACGGTATTTGATAAAAAAACATACACCATCACCAAATATTGGACTCACCAAAGATGATAAAGATAAAAGTTTTATGATAGATCGAGTAGTGAGGATAATGTAGAAAATAAGATTTAGTTTCCTATATGTTGAGAATTTGAACTGGAATATGTTTTTGGAGTTGAAATAATGATACAAAGCAAGTGATTTTTGAGGAAAAATTAAATGATTGGGGTAGTAGTCTCCCTAAGGCATTATCGACAGTTGAATGTTTTAAATATGGAATGTATGAGAATTATAAAAATCTATATCCTA
Organism: Viscum album; assembly: GCA_963277665.1. Classification (NCBI taxonomy): domain Eukaryota; kingdom Viridiplantae; phylum Streptophyta; class Magnoliopsida; order Santalales; family Viscaceae; genus Viscum; species Viscum album. The sequence goes on from OY728126.1 coordinate 1,454,378,212, forward strand.
GGGTGAAAAATCATGAAGAGAATCATAAATTTTATACAAGTAATGTTTATAATGTGAATTGTGAATAGACTACAAATGGAAAATGAAAGAAATGAGTTATTATGGAATAAGATGATGAAGAGTAGTTGATTGTTTAATAATGAAGCAAAATGAAAAAAGTTATTTTGTATTTGTATTCAATAATTATTTAATAAATGATTATATAGTTACAAAATTCATGAAATTTTTAAGGATTATACTATAGTAATTTTCCGTTAAGGATTTGAAGGAGTTTGTTGAATGGTACCAAGAAAAGTTATTCTATTACAAGTTGATATTTTTGAAAACATGTGATTTGGGGAAGATAACCTTAATATTTTATTCATGTTGAGATAATAATGATAAATATATGTTTATGGGATAATATTGGTGAACATAAAATTGGTTAGTGATTTTATGGTTTATGCTAGGTTTACCAAATGTTTAGATTTATGGAACTTATTCAATAACCTGAGATCTTATTTTTGGAAGAATTCATTTTTTTCATTAAGGTTTAAATGTGATAAATGAATTTATATATTTGGAATGTGACACTAAGATTCATATTATGTTTTTTGGAGAATCTAATGTGAAGGTTATCTTGTAAATTTTGTTACCATCCTTCTAAATTTTTGGTCTTTGAATTTTGATATAACTATTTTAGATGAGTCTTAAGATTAACTAATTATGGAATGGATTACGTTGAAATTTTGATATTATTTTTTTTATAAAATGTGCTAAAAATTTTGGGTTCAAAAAATATTTAAAGGATGAAGGAATGACTTGGTGATCTTATGATTCATAAATTGATTCATGTATAAAAAATTCAACTTGAATTTCTATTTACTTTCATAAAAAATGATGTGAAAAGAAATTTAAGAACAACTAAAGGATGAGATTGTTCTTATGAATTGGAAAGAAATCAATTAATTTTATTTTCTCGAGTGATAATCAGGATATTAAAATAATCTCTCAACTCTAGGAATGTAATTTGGAATGAAAAATCATATTCGTTTAATTTTCATACTGAGAAATCAATGGCCTCTTTAACCCATCACAAAATTATGTTTTTTTAATGGAAGATTTTACGATGACTATATTCTCTATCACTCATCATACAAACTTGATAGTTTTATTTCTCTTATATGTCCCAGTTTTAACTTCCCACTAATGTTAACCTATTCAAAAGCCTAATTTTTTGGTGACCTTCAGATTTCCCTTCCCCTCTTATTAAGGGGATGTTTTATCCACCCTATTTATAATGTGGGTTTCACACAAAGAAATTTTCAAGTATCAACCTTTGATTTTTTTAAGTACAACTTGAAATTAAAATGATGAAATTTATTGAAGTTTAGGAGAATGTAACACCCTATATTTTATGTTATGTATCTTTTTAAATTCATTTTCTTTGATATCTTACATTACACTGAACATAAAGCTTAAATAAACAATTAAATATTATTATTTAATTATGATAGTGATCACCTAGATATCGGGATGGTGGTAATGAATGAGAATAACAAAATTATGAAAAAAAATAGATTATACAAGTTTATAAAATAAATTTATCAGTCACCAATTAATTATAAATTAAATAAAATCCAATTAGAGATAAACGATGTGTTTTTATAAAAAAACTATTTTTATTCCCATAATGACATTTTATGTTAACAAATTAAATTAATCAGTATTAGTGAGAGATATAAATTAAATTTATATGTTATATATTAATTAAAAAAATAGATTCATTTAATATGTTTTATAGTCTTATAATAAGAATGAATCTAGTTTTAGGAATAAAAATATTTATTTTTCTAAAAGATAAATTTCTCCCTTTTGATGGTGTAACTTTTTTTAAATCAAAAAAAATTACACTTTTATAAGTTTTATTTGTGAAAAAATATTTCATTTTTTAATTCTTAAGGTCAGAATTTTATTATGTTGATTTTTTTTTTCTTTCGGATAAGTTTCATTTTTTGATAAATAATGAAAAATACCAAATTTCAATTAAAAACTGGTTTTATCTAATTTATCTATAAAGTTATATTATATTTTAAGTTTTTCATAAATTATAATTAGTTCAATTATAAATATTTAAATTCAATTTAGGTCATTTCAATCAATATCACATTGAAATTAGATATGAAAATATTTTAAAGTTATGAACATTTGACTTTAAAAAATCGTTTTTTCAATGTGTCTATGAGATTAATTTTAAATATAAATTTCCCAATTATGTGAATTGAATTTGTTAAAATGGATTCCATATTTTTAATCAGAAATTACAAATTATATTTTAAGTTCAATTTTATTCTTAGGTAAAAAAAAGTTACCAAGGTAAAAAAATTATTTACCACAGTATATGTAAAATAACGAAAAGGGTTAAAGTTAAAAGGTAAAAGAATAAATTTCCTAAAAATAAATTTTGAATAGGTTTTTCTGGTATTTATTGACCCTAACCTTCCCATAAAAAATTAATGAGGTGACATTCAAGAGGTAATTTTCTCAAAAAAACCTCTATAATTTCTTTTCGTCTTCTACTTAATCCTCTCCTCCTACATCAATAATGACATAATAATTCAAAAATTAAGTAAATATTTTAAATTTATATTTATAATGAAATATATTATAGCCATTCCTTTTATTACCTCCTCTTATTCAAAGAAATGGTCTATTGTTCAAGTTATGCTGGTTAATCTCCTTTGTGAATAATATTTTTGTTCGTTTTCTGTTACCACCTTCATGTTAGGTTAGAAAACTATTATTTTGGTAAAATTATATTTTAATAATTATATTATATCCTGTTTTATATTCTAAAACAAATATATATTCATAAAAGTAAATAAAACAAAACTATTTCATGATGTTCAGAAAAACTGCCAAATAAATTTAACATTTATCATTAACATTTCATATAATGAATCATCCTCATGTAAGAAATTAAAATGATAAATGTTATCATTAATAATTTTTTAATTTAATTAATTCTATTTTATTCCACTTTTGGAGTTATAATCCATTTTTTAATAACATCCATAATTTTACACAATTGAACCGATCATGAAACCATGAAACGAATGCACCTAAAACCATGAAAATAATGAAATATTATTAATGAAAGGGTCATAATATGTTATAACATCACCATTTAGGGTATTATAAATATTAATATAGTTTTTAAATGATTTAATAACATTATTTAAACCATTATACATGAGTTTAAATAACTCTACACTAAAGGGAACTGTGAGATAAGGGTTTTCACATATCACTTTTACTTCTCTGGGATATATTCCTTATTCACCACTTACTACTTATATGGGGTTTATGTAAAAACCTTTATATATATCATATCATGAATCTCATTATCTTAATTTTATTCAAATATTTCAAATTGGTATGGTAAACTTGTATTTAATCGATTATTTGATATATAATGAATGATTTGGAAATGTAGGCATGGGTGGGATCCGTTTATAGATAGCCCCTAAATGCATCGGTAGTTTCATGAAATGAATAATGTGAAAATATTAAATGGGGTTTTCCCAAAATATTAAAATTTATTTTTAAAGGTATTATAGATATAGTGGTTCATGTTACAGATACATGACGCCCAACAATTAAGCATCTCCTACATCCAACATTATTTTATTATTATCCTTGATATTTTCACTACAAAAAAATATATGGATAAATTTCATACTCAGTTTATTGATTAAATTTCCTGTGTGTTCTGTTTTCTACATTTCTTTTTTGATTATGATTATTTATTAATGACAACTTCCGATATATTTAACCCTCAATGGTCATTTGAAATCACTCATTTATTGTGTTTTGTTTTCCATATACTGCCAAGAAGTTTATTAGGATTGATATGTGGGGTTACTCTAATAGGAATAATGGTGTTCTCAAAGGAAATAATTTTTTTATTTTATATCTGAAATTTAATTTTAATTTCATATGTGTGTCTAGTTTACTAAGACTACTAAACTATTCAATTATTTAAAATGCAATTTCTTATATCATTTAGATATGTAATAAATTAACGAAGTGTATATGGGCTATAGGGGTTGGGTTCATTACAATTTTCAATTAATATCACAATTTTCCACAATTGTTTCCTTAAAATAATTGGTACAATGTTTTTTTAATCTTACTTTATTCATATCTTCGGTCAAAAACATTTTTTATTCCAAATCCAAGTTCTATAAAAATGTTTTCAATATATTATTATTATTATCTAATGAATTTTAAAAAAAAATTACCTATGTTTGAATTTTTATTTTTTTTTGAATTGAATCTTCATTTTACTTTCCAAACAATTCTCGTTTGGATTTTACCAAAAATTTCAAAGGAAACATTGTTTTAATGTGCACAACATGAACAAAATCTCATATCATCATTACAATTATTTGATTTAAAGATTCCTTTTTAGGTTTTCAAGTTCATTTTTAAAGAAAATAATTTCCAAAAAAATTTATGTTCTAAATTTTTTTTTCTGAAGTGGAAGGGATATTTTCTTGAATAACTATTTTGAATAATTTTTATATCTTCTTTTATATGTTTTCAATGTTACATTCAAATAAAATTATTTTGAAATTGTTTTATCCTTTTAATTTTTTTTCAAAGTGGAGAGGTTATTTTTTTCAAGAAATGTTTTATATGATTTTTAAAAAAATTAAAAAAAAATCAAGTTTATTTTCAATGAAAATAATTTAAAAAATATTTTTAGTTTTAAAAAGTTATTGTTAAAGAAAATTTATCTTCATCAAGAAACATTCCAAGTGATTTTTATTTCAAAATAATTTTGTATCTAAGATCAAATCCTTGGATATAACTTATGATTATCTAGGGATATGAACCAAGGATACCAATTTTATTCATTCTCTAATTAGATTATGTGTATTATGGCATGATTTTTATGAAACCCATCTCTCTCCCATAGGTTATTCCATGATAAAATTCTAGTGAGACCCACTTCTTTTTCCATGGGTTATGCTAGAATGAAATGATGAAAAGACTATGAGACATATCTCTTTTGAACAAGTTCTGTTATGATGAAATGTTTAAGAAACAAATTTCATTTATTATGTTATGAAATAATAAATTTTTTATGATATTATAGAACACACAAATATGGTTTTAATTATGAGATAGGTGGGAAAATTATCTCTCTCCAATGCATTGGGTAAAGATTTATATCTCATGAGATAGACAATATTGGAATGGGGAGTGAACGCTATTCAATAAGGGACTTTGTCCTCTATTACGGCCTTGGGAGTGAACCTTTATTATAGTGCTAGTTTGGGGAGTGAACCCATTCTACTATTGGGTGTAGTGGAGCATCTAGCCCAAGATATGTAGCTACCCATGGAGTTCCATGATAAATTTGGTAATGAGCCCTGACTATTAAGGTAATGATTTTATATTCTTACGTTCATACCAAAATTATATGTCTTATTTGAGCATTATTCTCTTGTATCACATGTTCTTTGATTTTATTATGATTCATGTCTTATGAAATTTCAATATTTATTCCATGACTCAATATTCTAATCTTTGATATACAGGGTATTGGTTTCATATGTTATTCTCATGTTCTCATACCCTTATTTTCATTTTATGCTTACGTATCTCCCTTATATATCCTTAATGAATGTGAGATCTCTCCCTTTCTTATTTTTCATTTCCCTAGGTTATGAGGAAAAGTTTATGTAGGGTATGTCTGCGAAGAGTAATAAAGGGGAAGATCATTGTGGGAGAAATTGAATATATTTCACCAAATTAAAAGGATTGTGTTCCAGGATTCCAGAGGCACTAAACTTTTATAGTTCTCATACATATATTGGTGTAATTTATTTAATATTAATCTAAAAAGATGTAATATCTATGTTTAAAAGCCTGAGAAGTTATAATAGAGGTTGTTATTTCTTTATTTTAGAGGATCTCTAGAGTCTTAGAGGTGTTATAGAGGTTTAAGTTATGTAGATTGGGATAGTGGTTGACTACTGATGAAAATAATAGCCACTGAATACCTAGTTGATATGTACTTGGTTCCCCATTCCTACTGGTGTGTCTTTAAAAAACTGAAGGCACCACCAGGTTCTTGGTGGAATGGTACCAAGTACTTTTTGGGTGGCCAGTGGTTTGGCCCTCCAATGGGAACCATCAAGTACTTGGTGTAGGATTACTAGGTTCTTGATAGATCCAGTTATATTTTTTTTAGGTTATTATAGAGGGTCATTTACATACCCCCTATTTGGAATCCATTCAAGAGTATTCTTCTTTTTCTAGATGAACAAATGGGAGGGTAACTATTCATTATCTCTTTCTCCTCTGTTTTCTTCCTTGGATCCATGGATACCAAAGAGGGATTTATTTTTTTATGGTAAGTTCCATCCCTCTCTTTCTATTATATTACCCGCCAATATCTCCTACCTAGTTTTAGAGTCATCATATAGGGTTCTAAATAAAATTTCACAAGATCATAGTGGTGTCAACCCAAAAGCATGAGGAACTATTGTACAATGTGATAAGGATTTTAAAAAAGAAAAATACTTCCCATTTCGCATAATTTTTATAGAGTTTACTTTACCTATCATATTTTTGTCATTATTTCACCAATTTTATTTAAATTTACTGATCTTTTCAATGTCCATTTATGGATATTTTTTATTATGATTTATGAGGGAACATCTAAGGTCATTTAAATGTTGTTACTCATGGTCAAATCTATAATAGGATACTCAATGAGTTTTTTATTTTCATTCAATATTATATTAATTTTTTAAAATAATTATGAATGATTATAATTAATTATTGAGGTCCTATGTCCTGATAAAGGATATTAGGAGTATGGTTTTTCTTAGTTTAAACATTGATGGAATTAGTGATCTTATCTTGTGAATGGTAACTCCACTTTTGAGGTTTTTGGTCTCTTTAATAATTATCCATATGCAATTTTTGTATGTGTCTTTCATAAATAATTCATGTGATTCAGTTTTATAAATTTTTTATAAGGGTTTCTCAAGTCCTGAATTTTGAAATATATATGAGTAAATACATTATGGAGTGTTAGGGTTATTCCATGTACCGTTTGGTAATATTGTGATTACTGGAAGATCTTGTTTCAAGGGACCATTATCTAGCAGTATTTGATAGACACTTGAGTTATCATGTAATCTGAGATAGATCAAAGCTCACTTGGGATAAGACTTGATTAGTTGGTTGGAGGCCTAAAAAGTTCTTTTGACCTTGCATACATATTCTGATTGATGTGGAGGCTTGTGAATTTTGTGGTAATTTCTAGGGAGATAACCTTGGAACTATGATACTTATGTAGTTATATGATTAGGGTATGGAATGGTTTTATTGAGTCATCATAATATATTAATCTTGGGTTATCTCTATTCTAGGGTTGCAAAATATAGTTCCTACTCTGTAAGGATGTGTTTATTAGAACACATAGATAATAAGGTGAAGAAATAGTTTCTATTGAGTGTTGTCCCATATTGGAATAAGGTTGGATTGAGGGATAAGTATCATCTACTACCATTAGTATTTTTAAGGTTGGTACAACTTAGAAATTTTGATGACTATAGTTAGATAAAAGTTGGGTATTTATTTCTAACATGTAGTCCTAAAAGATATGAATTGTTAGAGAGATAATCTAGTGTCTAGTGAGACAGCATTGGGTGTGGATAAGTTTTATTGATGTGCTAATGATTAGGATATTTCATGTCCTAAGTGGGGAATGGTGTTGGAATAAATTTAGGTTGAATTATGACTTGAGTATGGCCTATGAGCCTGAGATCTTTATGGAGGTTGGGTAGTTGTTGTTTGCATGATTTTCAGGCATGATGAGGAAATCAAGGTGGGTAATTCCGACTTGTATGGATTTGTTTGGATATTTTAGGAATAAGATATGGGATATGATTACCATGTATTATTTTTTATTTTACCATAAATATAGTGTTTATTAGTGATGAGATACAACCATTTTTTATATGATTATATTTGGTATGTATTAAAGGTCCATTGAGATAAAGTGCACAAATGATAAGTTCCCAAGGAGAAATGTGAGTAGATCCCTAAATAATATATGGCTAGAGGCCACTGTGAGAGGAACCCCAAATGATATGTGTATATAGACCACTGAGAGAGTGTCCCTTGATGATATGTGTCTTTGGAACACTGAGATAAGTCCCTATAGTGATATGTTATTAAGGTCCATAAAGAGAGGGTCCCCAATTGAGATGTGCTCGGGGACCACTGATAGAGTTTACCTAGAACTTTCATATAGGGGATCACAAAGAGGGTAACACATGTTAATCTATGTTATTTGAACTATATATGTCACACCATTACCTTAATGGTTTTATAATGTTCCTTTTATAAGTTATTTTTTTCCCTTTCTCTAGTGCAAATCATATGACATGTTACTATAATGGATATGTTACTATCATTAGCTGATGTAGGGGGATTAGGTTCCATAGTGGCCTGCTTTACACATGTTGACCTAACATGGTTACATGAATGTTGTATACTAATAACTGATTTATTTACCCATACATGAATACATTTAATATGATGGTGTATATAATTTACACATTAGAGGTTCCCTACTGATTTTATGCTCACAGATTGAAAATTAACTCTGATACACGTGTAGAAATAATTTTGATATTTCAGGTAGCATATTGTATATGAGATCTAACTAAAGTAGTAGGATAGAGTTTTGGATGATATTTTGAAGGAGGGAAACATATTTTGTGGTGTTTTCCTCAGTTTATTTTTTTATTTATTGTTTTATTTGTCTGGAAAAGTGGGAGATCTATGTTTTATGACTTTATGGTCTATATAAGTATATCAGTAATTTAGAATTTTAATATTATATATAATTTTTTGGCCATTATCTATAATTAATTATTCTTAGTATGATATTGTTTGTTTATTTTGTTATTTTAATGATAGTTTATGTCAAGGTATCTAGACTATAACCCCCTAAATTATTTTTAGACTCTGACCACTGATCAACGTGTTTTGGTATATGGGAAGTCTTTATTGGGGATTTATCATTCCATTGGATAAATTATTTTTCAAATGTTATTATTTGGGTAATTATATTTACCCACTTTTATAAAGGCATTTAAAAAATGGTCTTCATGGATAAAAAGGCTCTTGATGAAGACAATAGGGCTTGAGTGGAAGAAGTTTGATCTATTAGTGAAAAGAAGTGGAAGGGTGATGATTATCACATGGATTTTGATGGTTAGTGGATGACCCTTTATTCTCCTTCATCAATAGTAAGGTTTTCATTAGTGTGGTATAAATTTCTCCAACAAGGCCATAATTGGTGTGTTTTTCCTAGTGAGATAAATGAGTTTCACACTTATGGTAAAATGGGTCATCTTTAGATGTTCTTTAAGAAGGAATCTAAAAGGGTTATGAGTTCTCATTCAACTACCACATAAGACTCTCATTCATAGGCTAGTGAACCAAAAATAATAATTATACATATTTCATATATGATGTCTATTTATAGAGGAAACATAGGTTTTTAGAAATTGGTTTAGTGAGGGGGTACTATATAAGGGTGTCAAGAGACTATAGAGTAAGGTTGAGTTGTAAGGTCAGATCATTTGTTAATTATTGAGCAAGTTATAGTGGATTTTGGGGAAGTGTTTTAGTGGTTAGAGGTATGACTCTAGTTACCTATACCATAGTATTTTTTATTTTTTATTATATTATTTTAAATTCATTAAAATTTTCTTTTTTGGTGTCAAGCCCGGGTTTGAGTATTTATTTCCAATATGAAGTTTTGACATTGAACACCCCATTAGGATTAAGAGAGTAACCTTTCATTAGATGTTTAACCTAAGATATTTATATATCTAGATATGAAAATATTTAATATTTATATATTATAGATAATAAAAGATTTTTTTTAATTAGATAAAAAGATTTGGTTTCACTTATTTTGGTACATATTGATCGCTATTATAGTTGGGTAACATTTTTTATATCTAGTCAGGAATTTAAATTGTTTCTAATTGAATAAGACTATCATGCTAGTAGTTTCCATTATAATTCAAGGAATCAAAGGTGTATTAAATCGCATGAATTAAGTATAGTTCATTAATAAGTTAATGGTGATATTTTTACATCTTTTTTTATCAATATTTGGATATGTTTCATGAATATTTTATTGAGTATCAAAAACAGAGGGAGGTGGAGTTCATGATTGGATTTATACTTGGTTACAAACATATATCAATAATTATTTATCATATATATCTAGTTGATAAAATATTTAAAATACTCAGTCATATGATCTTGAATTAAAATTATTTATCATGAGAAGTTTTTCTTTTGGGACACTTCTTTGATATTTTCAAATAAAATGGATGAGATAATATGATTGTGTGTTGATTATTATAGCTTGATTCTACTTACCATTAAGAGTTTGTATTCTTTTCAATGAATTAATTTTTATTTGATCAATTTAGAGTATATAAATGGTTTTTATATATTAATATCTAATTATTTTATCATCAATTGAGAATGTGAGATGAAGATGAACCTAAGATATATTTTTGGTGTCGTATAGCCATTTTGAATTTCTGGTTCTATCCAAAATTGTCTATGTATTTGTTGAACCATGTTTTCATCCATATTTTTTATCATCATTTCATTTAGGACTTCTCCCACCTATCTCTTTTGATGATTCAATTGACTAGGAATGGAATGAATTTTTAGTGGGGTGATAATTATGGAGAAATATTTTGAGACATAATAATGAGTTTGGAATCTACAACTATTTTCATTTTACAATAACTACACAAATGTCATAAGGTATATTGTGATACATCTAGTGTGGCATTAGAGTGTGTTTTGACGTAAGAAGGAATAGTAGTGGTACAAAAATTCTCGGTATATTAGGTGACATTAGAAGAATTGTCATACCGATGATCTCATACTGGCTGATTTTTTGCATGTGATCAAGATTTGGTGGTGTTATTTTTTTAGTAAGAAGTTTAAGTAATTAAACTAGAATAAAATTTTAACCATATAATTTTATAGATTGATTAATGTTTATTACAGGTGATATGGGTTGAATATCTTCAATTATTTTTTTTAAGATGATATATACTCTTAGAAAATGGAAGACCATTATTAATGCTTTAAGTAGGAAGCCCTGTGTGGAAGTGGCTTATGATTTGAATTAAGAACAAAAAATTATGACTCTTTTCTCATATATTTATCTTTATGTTTCTAAAGAGTAACTAAATTTTGTTCTAGTGCCTTTTATTTCCACTTTATCCATAATTGATTGGGTTAAATAAGGTCATGGTTCATATTTTAAGTGCTAGGTTTATTAATAATGAATCTATACAGGGGAGTAGATACTTGGGTTATCTCTTTGGGGGGATCATATACCATATTTCCATGGAATAAATTATGTTCTGGAGTAAATTAGAAATGTAATAAGATATTTTCATAATTATCAATGGGTAATTAGAAATAGTTTGATCAAAATATACCGTGCTGTTCAGATACATTTATTAATCAGGTGAGAAATTTGAAATTAAATATTTTTTTAATATGCTTTAGTTTTCAGTAGGTGAAATAAGAACATAAAATGTTGGCCAGTAGGCTTTAGTAATTACCCATTTTGAATAGAAATTTTATGGTTTTATAATATATTTTTAATGGGTTTCCTGAGATTGCAGAATATGAAGGATGAAATTTTAGTTATTTTTTATCTCATTACTATATTTGTGCATTTTATTTTGATTATTGGGACTCAAAATACTGAGGATATTGTAGAGGATTATGTCATAGAAATTATGAGAATTAATAGAGTACCTAATGGAATTGAATCTAACCTTGATGTGATATTCACATCTCAATTTTTTAAATTCTAGTAAAAAAAATTTGTTCTTAAGTTAAATGGAGTTCATCTTATAATCTATTGAACATTAGAAATTCTAAGTATAATATTCAAATTATTCTAGATGTGTTAATACATGAATTATTTATTTTATAGTTTCATGAGAGGATTGGGATTACTTGGTAGAGTTTTTTATGATAATGTTCACTAAGAATATATTTATATGAATCTATTTGAGGCTTTATATAAAAGGTCATGTTGGTCACCCTTATACTGGATAGGCATTAGTGAGACATATTTCTTTAGAAAAATATAAGTACAAGAGAGATATGATCATAAGAAGATTACCTAAAAGAAGTTTACTATAGAAAATAATAGTTTGAAGTTGTATAATGATCATGGAAATCTTCCTCTTGATTTTTGTGTTCGATGAATTTTTTTTTCATGTCACCCTTGATTGGGAAATCAGAGAATTAGTGAGAAAGAGAATTTAGCTCTATGGTATATTGGTCTACTTGAGATTTTAGATAATATTTGGGAGTTTACTTATCTATTGTTAATACCTATAAATTATACTGTGACGATAAAACATTCATGTATCTTAGCTGAGGAAATAAAAACCATATATGTCTCATGTTCTTTATTGTGATGATGTGTTATTTAAACTAGATGAATCCTTTATAGAATGACCAATAGATATTGTTGATTAGAGTGAGAAGAGTTTATAGGGAATATTCATGCCAATTTAATGTGTTCCATGGTAGAATTTACTTTTGAAGAAGGATACATGGGAACAAGAAGTGGATATGAGGATCCAATGGCTGGAGCTATTTATTGGTGATACTCAATAGTGATTCTGAGGGATCTGAAGCCCAATAGTGAGGAGTTTGTGACATCTCATGTTTTTGATGTATATTATTGATTTAATTTTAATATTATTTTTTGAATTTAATTTGATATTAATTTTAGATGGCGGTTATTTCAATTACTATATGTACTTTTATCATATTCTTCATATATTATTAGATCAAATACTACCTAATTCCTATTATTTTTAAAAATTTATGGAAATATAATGAATAAGGATGAATTTGGATGTTCTTGGTGGTTTTTAATGTAAAATGGAATTAATAATACTGTAGTACACTAACTTATATCATGGTTCTTTTTATAGAGTACTTCTAAAGAAGAAGATCCAATGAAACAACACTAGAGACCAAAAAAACATGTCATAATTCACTAGTGTAATAAAACATAAAGGAGACGAGGATAGAGGAGGTTTGTGTCATGATGTGAATAACTACCCAAAAAAATATATGGAAAATTAATAAATAGGATATGTTATAATAAATTCGGAAGTATATGGGATTTCCCATGATGTGATGAGGTTTATTACACTGAAATAATACTTTAGGATATGAAATGGATGTGTTGAGAAGTTCTTTCATCGTGATGTTTTTCACTATTCCATGAAGATATGGGAAAGCATATTTTATAGGAATTAAATGAAATGATACTTTTCACTGATTCATTGGTTATACTCTGCAATTAGGCATTATAAATATGAAGGAATAACAAACCCTAGCTAAAAATTATTATGGATACTCTATGATATTTGGGAGAATAAGAGATTTTCAAAAGAAGATATTTTACCACACTAAAAAGGGTTTCATCCCTCCATAATGGATTCATTATTTGTTATGATTTGGATTATCACACAAAGATATTCAAGGGATAAAAATTGTGATTTTATATTTATTTTGACGATTTGTGGTTGACCTACATATCATGTTGCAATAAAGTATTCCATTCCATGATTAATTTATGATTGTTCCACAGTAAGGAACAACACACTGTGATTACATTATTTCTAGAAATTTGAAAATTTTAATAATTATAGAATTTTTAGAAACTATTGGAGCTTTTTTAGGTGGTTTAATTTGAAGGAGATATGTTGTAAATCCTTTTATGTATAAGATATATATATAATCTATCTCATAATGCATTAAAATTATGATTTTCATTATTAATAGGGATGTTGTTTCATAATACTATTTTTTCCAAATGATAAAACATTATCATTCAAGTCATTATTATATATAGTTATAATTTAATGAAACACTTCATGCAATGAATTTTTTTAGACTAATTTCATTCATGTAAATGATAAATGAACTGTTCATAGAATTTATTGATGCATTATAATGCATGAACAAATGAAGAAACATCTAAGGAGTGTCCTAAAGTGTAATATATAATGAAATTAGCCATGATGGTAGTGTATATATGTAATTTCTTCAATGATTTTTTTAAACTCCCTATAACCAAATTCTCTCTTCATTATTATGTTTTATATTTTGGGTACTAGAATATCATGGAGAAATAATATATCCCTTTCGAACATTAGATGATTCACTTGACCTATGGATACCTAATAGAAGATAATTCTTTTTGAGTGCTCTTATAGTGCCCATTATCAAACATGCTAGAAGTTTTTTAAATGTGGAGAGGACAATGAAATGGATCTTTAATGTAATGTACACTTGTTTTCAATACTTCTTCATTTCTGGTTTTATCACATATTTACTAATCTAGCATGGGATATATTCATACATGGTTTAAAATCACATCTTCATGTTTTGATAAATTTTATTAGTATCACTCAAAAACATTAAATGGTATTAAAGGATTTATATGATTTAAGTTTCTAAAAACATGCCCCGAAATGAATAAGAAACCAAAAAATGAGCAACATTTCACGATTCTGAAAAAAAAATCAGGTTTCTAAATGGTTACCTTAACATTGTTGGGAACATAAAGGTAACTAATGATTTAACCTTATATGTATCATTTGTATAAGGGTAACTAGTAAGTTATATTTACTTGAGTGGTCACTTAAATTTTTCCTATGACTTAACTCTACCTGAAGGACTTCAATTAAGGGTAATCATGAATTTTCTGAAGCAGGGTAAAAAAAATTGTAAAGGTTATGTTTCAGTTTCAAATCTTGTGTAAGGGTTTCTATTTTCTACCTTGATAGAGTGAAGGATTTTTTGTTTATATATAGGTACCAAATAAAATACCTATATGTGAGAGGTCATGTGAAGGTATATGAGGTTCTCTTATAGACATGTAAAGGATTTCACCTAAATCACATTCACATAGTCCAGGTAATTTTATGGTTCTCCTTAAGTAGAGTAGTTCTATGTTATCATCACATAATCTACCATTATATTATGGGTCTCAGATGAGTTTCATAAATTTAGAATTCACTTTTAAATTCTTGTGTAAAGGTCTTCACTATGTTTCCAATACACGAGGTTCTTACATAATGGTAATAACTCAGTTCCCTTACACAGTATGGGATGCATAAGGGTCACACCATTATACACTTAGGTATATTATCTACTAAAAGGTAATGGGAGCATACCCTTATATATAATATGTATTTTTCATAAGGTTAAACATAAAAGTTTTAAAAAATTATTTTTATGAAATTTAAATTTTTGAATAGTTTATTAAAATGTTATAAATCATTGTAAAAGAAATTTTGGGGAATTTTAAACTATTAAAGGTTTATATATTAGTGGCTAATAAATTAGTTATAATTAATTAAAAAAAATTTAATTTTTTTCAAAAATATTAATTTTTAATATCTAAAATACCCTTTAAACAACTTATATGGTCTGAGTTATGATATAAAAATAAAAGTGTTTATTTAGAAATCATTAGTGGTAATTTATAAAGGGTTATAAATTATGAAACAGGGTTAAAATACAATTTAGTTTAGATTTAATTATTAAATTCATATAATTAATTTATTTTAATTTTCAAATTAATGGGACCATTCTTGGAAATTATTTAAGAAACATCGAAAAGTGTTTTTGATGAATGATATAATAAATATTGAAATAATGATTAAGTATATTATATTAATATTATGTAAAATGTTTACATAATAAAAAATGGACTATCAATAGTTTAAAATTAATATAATATTATAAATTTAAAATGGAAATAAAAAATAACGATAATAAGAAAGTGTTCACATTGGAATAGATATCAAGTGTTTATAATCAAAATTATGGAATGAATATAAAATTTTATGTTCATATTTATAAAATGTCTCAAATATAAAATTAAAATTTTAAAATGTTTATAATTATTTTTTATTTAATAATTATTTGAATATATCAATCCCATGGTAAAATATTTAATATTTTCATTTATTTAATAGTTTTCCCCTTTTTAATTTATAGTAATAAACTATTTTTATAATGAATGATGTGTGATTTTTTAAAATGTTAAACTACATCTAGGATTGGGCCATGCATTACATGCTTAGAATGATTCTATAATGCATATAGTTTTTCTTACACCTTGACCTCAGTTTCTAATTGAAGTTATTAGCTTTATTCTAGTTATCTAATATAGTTTGTACATATTAGGTGTTTGAGTTATAATTAATTGGATTCTCTATTGGGTAACGAATCCCCTAGTTGAGGAACATAGGGTTAGACTACCTACTCAGCTGGAGGCATATGCATTGTTTAAGAAAGTGAATGTGGTTCTCTATCTATTTATATTGGATCACTAATATGGAAATTTTCAATCTCATATAATTGTAAACCTTCACATCAAGAGTTCATATAACTTATACCTATGATGTATTCATATATGTATAAATATACATAGATTTTATTTTTGGGTGAGTAACATAAACTTGTGGGATTTGTAAAGAGTTACAGATCAATGTGGTTTAAACATATTAGTTTAGTGGAGGAAATATGATTCTAAATAGAATCACTATAACTATACATATAAAAGGGAATATTGTGAGATAATATGGTCAGATTATATCCCTTGAATTACTAATTTTTAAATTCTTTCTAACGATTCACTTTTGAAGATATTGATCATTAAACTGGGTATTGTTGAGATTTGTATGAGTATAATTGGATTATATTATGTAAGGAAATCAAGTTATAATTGAATTTATATTATCTTGATGGTATTATCGAACATAGGACCATAATCCCTTTATTTTCCTTTGTTGGGTTATTCTTAGAGTTTTTTCAGGTTTAAACAATCCAGGAAACCCTAATTCATTAGGATACTATAGTAGTGTAATATAAAAATATATATATATGGTGGATTAAACAATAATTAGTCTACTATTTAATGATCTCCCATGCTAGATAAATGAAAATGTGATAAAACTAGAATTGAATAACTACTATAAAGGCATGTACCTTACACTGAAGAGACACTACTTTGACTTATCCACCTTTGAACAGCTTAGAATGTGTTTTAAAAAGACCACTACAAGTGAATACAAAAGGTATCCTCTCTCCTCTTGGAAGTCTCCATCCACTCTTGTATGATCTGCACCTTCTCTATCATCAGTTTTACTCACTATAGGCCCATATGTTTTGAATCATTGGGATCAGTACAACGTAGTGTTGACCAATATGGTATCCCATAGAAGGCCTCGATTGGTGCCATATTAATAGTGTAATGGTATATCCCCTTTAATGAAAACTACACCAAGGGTAAGTGATTGTCCAAAATATGGAAAACTTCCAACATACAAGCCCAAAATATTGTTTCTAGAACCTAAGTGGTTCACTCAGTATGGTCGTCAGTCCAGTGGGGAAACACCGTACTCAAACGCAACTAAGTCCCAAAGTCCTCCTGAAATCCTCCCCATAATCATGATTTAAAATGAGTATCATTTCATGAAATTATCTTATATGGAACTCCATGGGTCTAAACTATCTCTTTCATATAAAGGTGACACAATATCTCTATTAAACTCTTCTCTCATATGGCTAAGAAGTGAGCCAACTTGGTGAGTTAGTCTACGATCACCCAGAAAGCATCATGTGCTCTAGACATTAATTGTAGAACCTTCACAAAGTCCATAGATACAACATTCATATTCCACTATAAAACCTCAAGGGGTTGAGCTAAACATACTAGAACTTGGTTTTCTACATTCATCTATTGAAAAGTGTGGCATCGAGAAACAAACTCCACTACAAACTTCTTTATCCATGGCCTCTATAACTAATTCCAAAGTTCATTGTACATATTATTCACACCTTGATTCAATTCTATGGGGGATTCATGAAACTTCATTATAACCTCATACAATAACACTGGTACTACTTTCCTTCATCTAAAAAGTATGAAACTCTCCCCACCTTCTTAAAATAAATTAGTAGAACACCCAATGGATATCTAAGAATGTAAGGTCTCATTGTAAATATCTTCATGATAATACTCTCTAACACACTGTATAAGAGGTAGGTTAATAACCCTCGATTGTAGGTAATATGAATCATCATCATCCACAATGGAAAACTGCATCAAGTCCAACTTCTCTAAATCCTCAGCTAACAATTGTGAACAAGATCTCCAATTGGGAGCATCTTCCACCATGTTCCCCTTCCTAGGTGTATAGAATACCTTGAATTCGTAATATTTGATTAAATCTATCCATCATATCTATCTCAATTTATGATCCTTCTATGAGAATATACAATTGAGACTCTTTTTGTCAGAATAGATGATAAAACACTCACCCATGAGGTAGTTTATATACATCTTCAGGGTGAATAATCTCACTACCAGCTCTAGATGAAGGGTTAAATCATTCTAATCATGTGGTATCAATAGTTGGGATTGATAGGAAATCACTTCCTCCATCTACATCCAAACTTAACTAAGTAAAGTCCTTTAGGATTCACAAAACAATATGTACTCAACACCCACCATAGGTAGTGTCAAGATGGGGGTTCTTTTCAACCTCTATCGAAACTCATGAAAATCCTACTATCACCTTTCTCTTCATACAAAAGGCTTCCCCTTTTAGGTCAAAGTTGTCAAAAGGGATGATATCCTAGAGAATTCAAGAACAAATTTCATGTTTTAGCCTATAAACCAAAGGAAGATACACACATCTATCATGCTATTGGGTGGATCCCAAGTTAACACTACCTCAACCTTCACTAGGTCCATTATGATACCCTCTAATGAGATGAAATATCCCCAAAGATGGACCTTTAAAACCCATAATTGAAACTTAAAGAGATTCCCATAAATTTAATTCTCTTGGAGTATATATAGGATCATCTTAAAGTGTCCCTCATTCTCCTACTTGGACACCAAGTATAGTAGAATATAATCAAAGAAAACCACCACAAATCGGTCTAATAAAGGATGAAAGATCTAGATCATGAGTGCCATGAAAACTGTTGGGGATTTTATCATGCCAAAAGGATTCACCAAGTACCCATAATGACCACTACAACATTAGAATTAAATTTTTGGTATATCCATATCACATACCCATATATAATGATAACATGATTTGAGGTATATCTTCAAGAACCTCTCTACCATCTCACCTGATTGAAGAGATCATTAATCCTTGGTAGTGGAAAATTATTCATCATGATCACTTATTTCAGGTGATGTTAATCCACACACATCCTTAAGATCTCATCTGCTTCTTGGAGTACAACTTTGGGGTTGCCATGTATGACACATTGGGTCTGATAAATCCCTTCTTCTACAATTCCTCCCACCGCACCATTAACTCATGAATATCTACAAGATCCTTCCAATATTTCGGTGAAGATACTAGGGTAGTCCTTGGGTAAATTTCATTAAGTAGACTATCTCTTGGTCGGAAGTTAAGGCAGAACATTATCAGGAAATATGTCCTCATAAGTTTCTACCACTGTAGGAAGCTAAAATCCCATAACATTCACTAATACAAGTGTAATATTAGGTAACTAATGAGAAATTACATGTATCCTCCTACATATTAGAACATCCTAATATGAGTGGGTTTCTTTCGCACACATGAAGGATAACCTCATTCATTCCTCACAGACGCACGACATCATTTTCTTGAAATAGTCATCTAGGCCATGAATTATAGATAGACAGTGTATAACTAAGATGACATTGTAATAACACATCACTACTATAAAGAGATAACATATTAAGCTCTATCCTCCAAGAGTCATGTTACTTTTTCAGAATTAGGGTGTGATCACTGAATCCACTCTAGTCAGAGTCTGCAGCTGTAAAGGTTATAAAAATATCTAAACTAGAATCAGTAAGTATTATACACAATAGGCTGAATGAAAATGGTGGCTCACACCTATTTATATCATCACTTTTTCTAAAGTAGATAAGAAACATATAATACATCTCGTATTTCATGGAATCTCTAATTCATAATCCTCCAAGGCCTACAACTATCCTCATATCTAGCCAAAAACTCCATGATCCTGGCGTGGACTATTTGCGGGTAGTGGTGATAACTTGTCAAACCATATTACACCTTAAATTACTCTCTTTACTCATCTACCATTCTTTCAACCTTAAAGGCCTCCCTAATCCTACCACATTATCTTCCTAAGTAATCCATGAATTTCCCTTATATCAGATATATGATGGATCAAGAAATCATTAGTGAGGATTCCCTAACCATCATAAGAGAAACCCCACCTCTCTCCAAGCTGACTAGATCCATTATGAGAGCCCTAAGCCATAGAACCTCTATTATAGGATCATCCCCTAATGTTAATCTCATTTATAGACACATATTTCTACCATTGGACACTATACACTGAGATTTCATCTCTTTTATTCCCACTACTAGCACTAACTACTGGTGTCATCTCATTGAAAAAGCTCTCTACCACTAAAGCTTGATCACTCACTCCAACATATATGGGAATGTAAATAGATATCATTGTAACCCTGATACCTCATCAAAATTCCAAATAGAAGTTCCTTTCTTAGAAAAAAGAATCTTAAACCATATATGGAGATTATCTAATGATATTGGTGAACCTTAATGAATACTTAGCCACAATCATACTGCCTTGTTGAAGCTTCAGAATCTTCTATATAAACACCGCTTGTAATGTAACAAGATAGAAATCCTCCATGAATATTCACTCGAAATATGACTAAGTGAGATCCATATCATCCCCTGACTCTACCATCACCCTAAAGATCCATGAAGAAGACTCACCACTCAGACCACCATATAATTTACAAGTGTCCTTACAAGGTGGAAAACTTAGGTAAATACCTCTCACTAGTCCTCAGTTTCCTGGGAGTTTTTATCCCACTAAAATGTAGGATTTCTTTGACTTTTAAACTCATAGAGTGTACTCAGACTATTTACATACTCATCCAGTACTGATGTCACAACCTAATGCTTAATGGGTGGTGGAAAAACTAGTAAACCACTCGAAGGTACCACCTATTATGTAGATCCCTGTACCAAAGCCTCATCACTAGGAATATCATAATCATGGGTATGCTTTTGAATCCTGGTTGGATTTCTTCAAATATTCATTTAGAAATAAAATTAGGATGTTCCATAGACAAAGAGAATATATTGAGAGCTCACTCAAAAAGGATTTGAAAACTGCATCCCATTCCTAAATAGTGAATGTACCAATTTTTTTTCCTACATCCAGTACCTTCATTTATCTAGTTAATAAGAGGGTTTTCAAATTTCCAATGAATAGATACGTCATCCACCACACCAACACTATATGTTCTATCTTAAGAGAAAAATTTGAAACATGTAACAATATTTCCATAAATCCCAAACCAATTCTCACTGCTAGACAATTTCCAAACACTAATAATAAGATAAACCGCTCTGATATAATTTTTTGATGACCTAACCCACTAGGGTCCACCTGGACAATGATAAGCCAAGTGTGACACGCCATGACTACCTACAGTAGGCTAGGGGTTAGTGACCAAGGTTGAGTAGGCATATCACACTCATGGGAGGCCTTTGGATAAAGTACATGTACACACACACACACACATATCCAAATACCCATAGAATAATGAAAGGTAGAACAATAAATATAATAGAATAATGAATAAATAACATATAGCACACATTAGAGTATGAAAAAGTATTGGAAATCATAAATAGACAAATAAAAGACAAAAAAAGAGATAAAAGAGTCCAACCTGGTAAGTATGAGGGCACTACTATCAAATTTAACACCTAGTTTAACCACGATCAATCTGGATCACTATGTTCTACACAATCCTAGTCCTCTTAGAGCACTATAAAATTTCCTTCCATCTATATAAGTCACAACATGTGTGGGTAGAGATCTTTTATGGGTGAGAGTAATAATACCCAATAAAGAAAACTGAAAATAATTAACATTGTCATTAATAGAGTATTTATCTCATCATAAGGTATGAAAATTGATATAAGACATAGAAATAAGTATAACAAAAACCTAGATATACTCATAATAGATACCAAGTGTCAAAGAGGTCTCAATCATTCTTCCAGCAACATGATTCCATTCTAGGCTTCAAGGTAATTCTCTTATGGGAGATCTTACTCCACAAACCATGTTATCATTGATGATGATCATCTGAGTGGTCATGGTCATCATACATCACCAAGGAATTACTCACTAGATCTCCAAATATCATGATACATTGATATGGGATCACAAAAGAGGCTCATGGAGGACATAAAAAATCACAAATGGAATTACACATGAAGTAAGGGATTTTAATCCCATGTAAATTGGTCACTATGAATCATTAAACCCCACCTAGGAAATATGATACATTAAAGGATACCACCCTAGGACTCATTGAGTGATTCATGAATACTCTATCTGAGTATAACCTATTGAGGGGATCACAATCCTATGTGGAGGATGTAATGACACACTTTTCCATCATAAGAATTGACCAAGGGAACACACTTAGTCAATCCTGGTCCAAATTGAAGATACATAGGGCCTCAAAATTCCCTGTAAAAAGTACATGTTGTGTCTTGCCTACCCTAGGTATGACAGTGTCTCATCATATGACACGGTATGTAGTCCTCAATATACATGATGTGTTATCATGGGATACACAAAATGCATAGGTCAACCTAAAATGGGGTGCCACTAACTCATGCCTTTTTATATTTTTGATACTCATGAATAATGGATTGGGCCTGTATACTATGTTCATGGCCCTGTACCTAGTTGTGTCCGAGTACCGAGCCAAACCCATGTACAATGTCCATTCCCATATGCTTCGTCATGTATATTCCCATCCACCCCGAGGGTACATACCTAGCCTCCGGCACTCGGTTACAAAGTGTGTGACATGCTTCACATGACATGTAATATTTAATTTTCTTGATACCTTAGCCACCAAAACGTGGTTATTAAAAAACATGCGTTCTCAGTTCTGCATGTCGTGTAGTCGGGAATTTTCTATAAGCTCAAAAATGCTTCACGTGTTCACCCATTCCACCACTACATATTGATCCAATTCCAATATCAAGTATATATTGAATATATAGGTTGAATAAATCATTCCATCATGGGTGGCCATATTTTTACTATTCAATTTTCCTAGAAACCCATCATTGCCACAACACATCATCACCACATGCCAAAATTGGAAATGAGGATTATTTTTCTGATCGTAATCCTCCTCCGACCATCCAATATTGTCATCACTTATCGATCTATCCCTAATTCATGAATAGAAACCTTTTTTAAATATCTTTTTCACTAAATAAATTTCATTTGATGATAAAATTCTGAGTATTTGTCGATACTCCCACCAAATGAATTGCTAGCGATGAACGTGGAATGAAATGGGGAAGAAATGCACAACCCAAAAAAGAATAAAAAACCTCAACCATTGTTTGGGTAAAAATTGTTTATTTTCAATTATAATGATTAATGTATAGAAACAAATAAATGATATCAATTCACCAAATATGAGGATGATATACCTACACCCACAAGGATGGACGACCCACGAATAAATCTGTTGGTGGGTATGAATTGTGTTCTTGAAGAGATAATAAATGAGGAAATAAACTAGAAGAAATAAATATCCTACCTTGAGTTAGGTTTAATTTTTAATTAAAAATGAATCTACATTATCATTGTCGGTGAGATCCTCGAACTCTGTTGTCATTGGAAATCCTTATAGTACTCTAATTGTTGATCCATGATCCTGACATCCTTCAATGTTCCTCCATGGTCTCCTCTCAATCCATTGTGTTATGATACTAACCCTATGGCCTGGATATGACACATATTTTATAATGGGGGTATTTTTTCTATGTTATATTAATAAATAAATATATTTATTTATTTATTTTATTATTTTCGCTCGTGACTACACTTCATTAAAAGACCCAATGTCAATGAAGATTATGTCATGTCTAGGGTAAAACATGCATTTTGGACACAATGGTGGTATCAAATTTTCTATAGAAGACCTTATTTGATGTTTATTCCATTATTTCTGAAAAAAATTACATGTGATCTAATATATATAATATTTTTATTGTATCAACTTTGAGGCTCACCCAGCATCAGAATCTCATGTCGTCTCAGCACCAGACTCTAAAAATATTACTTAATATATTTCAAAGTCTTAAAAGGAAAATAGGGATGTTAAAATTTCATGATTGGAAATTCATATTATTCTTCTAATAATCTCTATCATAAAATCATCTTGAGTTTGGCTCCAGTCATGTGAGTTCTCAGTATGAAGAACTCTATCAAAGAGGAACTAACAAAAGGCCAATGGTTGAAGATGAACCCTCGATGACAATCATACTATCCAGATGAATCTCATCAAATGATGATGATATATAAATATGTTTCTAGTAGATTAAAAACACCCATTAACTTTTTCCTTCCTGTATTATACTTTCTTTCAATCAATCAATTCTAATAAATGATTCCATTTAATAGAATTCTCGAGCCAACATTAGGGTTAGGCACCTGGAACTCTTACACACACTGCCTCATGATTTTATACCTCCCCACACAAGGGATATTTAACCTCCATTCACATTACCATGTTCATTGTTTGGTGACTATGTATACCCACATTTTTTCAATCTAGACACTATCACCATTTCCACTATGGGAAAGCTTTGTCGACCTATCACCCATGTGATTAACCCCTATTCTCACATGTGGTTCAGGTGGGTCCTTTGTGGGCTTGTGGTTAGCCATATTTTTTTCTTGAAACTTATAAAATGTATAAGTGAAATATTTAATATAAAATAAAAATTACAAACCATAATATCAATAATTCTAATTCCCCGTTTTAAGATTCTTTATGAAAATACTATAAATATTATTTATATGTCCATCATAATGAAACTCCTCATCTAATAAAATAGTGTTACATGGACTTATGTGGTTTATATTCTTAATCCTATTGTAAATAATGTGGAATCCTTATCACAATTGAAAATTGTCTTTGACATTGAATAATGGTCAAATAATCCTCATAATTAACACAGATTAATGTTCAAGAATGACATCCAATGCCATAAAATGATTCCCTAAGAATTATCCAAGTATCATCACTTCATCTAAACTCATCAAACATATATTAACATTAAATGAAATACTTAAGCTCAGTAGTATCCTACTTTGTATTTTTTCCAATATCTCTTCACATTATAAAATTCAATATGTGTGATCCAATATTTTTCCCCCTTATTGAAAATAAAATACAAAGACTAATTGGTGGTATTTGCATATATTCTTACACCTTTAAATGAATTTCATAATTATCTTCCATTTTTTAGAGATAGTGATGATGCTAGATGATTCTATTAGCAAAGATCATTTTTTGGTCTACTCTATGTCTTTATGGACCTACCTGATGTAGAAAACTAGGGATATGCAACCAAGGATTTTTATGATTTCTAAAAATTAACATGTATGTGATTTAATTCATTAAAATTATCAATTATCGAGATAGAGGTTGTTAAGATAAGAAATACATTATCCTTCACACACTATAAAAAAACAAATCATAATGCTCGGGTACAGGAAGAAAACATCTACCCATTTTTCTCTTCTTTTTGTTATAAAATCACTCATCATGAATTATTATTATTAATGAAATTAAGAATAAGGGATAAAGGTGTAAATGACATACCAAAACCATTTGTTTTGGAATATATCCAGAATTTCATATTTACTATAATTTAGTACAGAGGAATATTATTCTCAAGGCTTCTCCCCCTTAAAGAAATATTACTTCTTCCTTGATTCCATATCATTCTATAGAATAAAGAAATGGGGATCTCCTAATGCTATCTATAAGTGAAATCCTCAATCATCTACTTTAATTCATTGCATGTTTTCTCAAAAACATTAAATAATAGTTAATAAGGAAGGACCTATTTTTTTAGAGATAACATTTTGATAGATAACTTCCTCTCAATTTGGACCATTTTTTACTACCAATATCAGTATGAGAAGATTAATTTGGACTGTTATTTATGTTTTGAGTCACATCTATCTGATTATCTTCTTTCTTCACTTGAACTTCTTCTTTTCTTGGAATAAATTTTTTCACCGCAGTCTTCTAAGACCACGTGATTCCAATTGTGTATAACATATCATAATATTTTCTTTACCTTATAAAAAATATTTCATTCATTCATTCTCTATATATTTTTCAATCTCTTACAAATTTTTATCCAATTTAAATTGATATGGACAAACAAATAGGTATTATTTCTTGAAATTATTGGTCTCCTAAATATATTTATAGGTATTTATACTAGTTTTCTTTTAGATAAAATTACATTTCTTAAAATTGGGAACTTCTCCATCCAACCTTATTATGAATACCAAATCCTAGTGAAATTATAAACCAAATCTTCCAAATAATTCTTCCTGAATATGAAATTTGTTTTGTGTAGATAGCGATGGTATTTATATGGTCACATGTTATTTTCTCAAAGATTTTATTATCATATTCTCATTAAATCTCCCACATATTTCTTTCCATTTTCCTGGTAAAGACATATTGAATCATTAAAAATAGGCCTTGTGTCCATGCTTACCCCAACACCAGCATAACCCTTAATTTTTTTCTTCCAAAATGGTTCCATATTTTTCCATATTTTTGTTGTTTTTATCCAATTAAAATATGAGATGAAAATAACTTAGGGTGATGTGACCTCATTAGAATATTATTCTAATAATTTTAGGTGGAAAATTTTCTTTTAGTTTTCTTAGGACAACCTTATACAGGGTTGTGTTTATGATCTCCATTATCAGTAATAAAATATTTTCCTTGAAAAGCACCAATTTTTACATGATTGTTAGAACCATTCATCCCACCATCTTGAGTAGATTATATTATAACTTTTAATAATTTATTTAAGTCTTATGTAGATTTTTTCAACTCATGTTTTTCTATAATACATATAGATCGTGTCTCAGTCAATTCATCTTCCTTTACATATAGTTCCTTTATGAGATCTGTAATAATATTTTCACATTTATCTTCTCTAAGATTGTACTTATTGATCTCATCAATAAATTTTTCTTCCTTATTTTTTATCTCTTCCTTCTCAACAAACAATATATTATTTTTATTTTTAAAGAATATTATTTTCCTTCTTGAGGAATCGTATTTGTCAGATGAAAAATTATACTTTTTATTTTGTCTCTTACTGAAGTTATATTATTTATTCTCTATCATCAATACTACTTGATGAATTATTTCATTTATTTACATGATCAAGGAAATGAACTTTATTATATTAATAAAAACTTGATTATAAATCCATATTATTCTTTCCCGTATGATTTTTCTTCTTAAAGCTAAAGTGTTTCCTCTTCTTCTCACCCCATTTATTTTTGTGAGATCTCCCATTATCTGATTTTTATTTTTATTCTTCATCCTTTATTCATTGAATTGTTTTAGAAAAATGACAAGATTCACCATAGTTGTAACTCATTAGTGGTTTCCTACTCTTGAACTTTTACTTGTGGTTTTGGAATCCATTTTATATAAGAGAAACAATTTGATTGAAATCATCATAATCCTTATCACTATATGAATCATTAGATTCTTCAACCTCTTATTCTCTGAATTTTCCATTTCTTATAGACTCAACATTCATTTTACTTTTTATTTCTTCTCAATAGATGAATTTTTTCTCATCTAATAAGCTATGAGAATATTATAAATTTCATTAAGAGAAAAATATTCTATTTATTCTAGGGTTGTGATCATTGAATCAAAATGATTTGGAAAATTCCTCATCAATTTTTTGAAAATTATAAATTCATCTTGCTTCTCACTAAATCCTTGAATTTTGTTGGCTATCTCATTTACTATGGTGAAGTAGACATCAAAATTTTCTTCATCAGTTAATTTTATATCCTCAAATTGACTCCTTCAAATATGTAGTTTCATTTTCTTAAATTTAAATTGCATTTATAACTACTTCTCACCATATTCCAAACCTTCTTGGATGTGTGGAGACCCATTAAATTTGTGTCAACCTTATATGATAGAGCCATCAATATTAATTTTTTAGGCTTTACATATAACTCTATAATTCCCATATCTTCTTATATCCTGGAATCATCAGGAATAATGGGCTAAAACCCCATTATTATAGTATCTCTCACTTCCAAGTTGATTAATAGAAGATAGGGTAATATTATTTTCATCCAGAAATTATAGTTCTTCCCATTAAATGTGGGAACATGTTGGATATTGACATAGATGGGATTCTCTATCTCTGAGAGTACTTCTTGGATATTTAGAGGGAACCCACTCTAACACCACATATAGATCATATACCAGATTAACCAATTAGAGTGGGGGTTAATATATGGATTATTTTTACAAATTAACTTTATTTCCAATTCAATATCTAGAACTGTTAAGTTTATTGATCCATGAAATATAATCTCAAAATCTCAACTCGTATTTAGTAGAAAGAACATAGAGAGTATCACAATATTTAAATGGTTTAGAAAAAAATCCTACTACTTTTTAAAATGTGTCATTTCCACAAATTACAGATTCTTTATAATGAAACAATTTATTACACTACTTTTAACACCAACTGAAATACTTCTTCACCACTTCTAGCGCCAACTGAAAGACCTCTTCTCTACATCCAGGACCAACTAGATGTCTTCTCCCACTCCTATATCAAACTGACTGACTTAATCTGCTCCTAAAACCAACTAAAAGTATTAAGATACTCTCATATTCAACTAAGATACATATTCCATCCCTTAGGGTTGATTCAATATAATAATGATCTTCAACCTTGTGGGTGAAAGTATTACTCCATGAGGATACATGATCAATTTTTATTATGTACACTTATAGATCCTTTTTAACTAAAAAATCAGAGCATATGGTCTATCTTAAGTAGTATGATCACCTAAGTATGATCAATTTCCTCAGTGCAACAATTTCTCAGGATTGAATTCTTCCTTCTTCAAATGAGATCCCGACCTCAATTATATATGCACAATTTATTCACACAATTTCTCAATGATACTTATTGGATGACTTGAATGACTGTTCTAAAATTTGGTTTATTCTAATTCATGCAAGAATAATGTGTAATAATTGAATAAAACCTATCATATACGGATTCCTTTTATCATTTAATGTGCTTTTAAAATCTGTTTCAGGCATCCCAATTATCAAATATTTCATATACTATCGTTATGTATGTAATCATTTATAATATTTTTTTTCATTCCAAATATTGTACTCGTTTTTATTTGTTTCTTCATGGGAATAGATATATTCATGAGGACTCATGAGTTGTAACGTACTAAAAATTTGTAAATGGAATTCCCATTTTTAATGAATAATTACTTTATAAAGTTATGCGGTTATAAAAAACAAATTCACTACTTTGGATATTTTGAACTGTTATAAGTTATATTCTATCAAATTTAAAATACCATTAAGCATCACAAACATTCATAGTAAATTCATTACATAGTGATCATATTTTTAGTATATATAAAGGGTTATAACAAATTCCAATTGATGTATAATGAAGGATAAATAACCTTGAATAGTAGGATTATACCCTATAAAGTCCATTTATCATAGCTTCCAAGGGAAATATCATCACTAGGCTTTTCCCTTGACAATTCCCATGTCAAGATTCAATAACTAAATAATGATAAAATCTATTTATGGGAGAAGTTAAATCTCATAGACACCATGACCTAAACCATGTACATTGAACCACCCTAAGAAAATCTCACCATCACTCACCTTACCCTTAGGGCATTCACTGGTGTAAAAAAGGGGCTATATATATAAAACCTAACATTATGAATTTTTATATTTTATTTTTAATAAAATAATTATTATATTTATCCATATTAAATATTAATTTTTCAATTATCAGATAACAAGTTTGATTAAAATTATATTTTGATATGATTTAGCACAAATTGTATTTTTTTAGAAATATATAGTTTCAATCAAGAACTCTTTTTGATGAATTGAAGAATTTTTGGAATAAATGATATTTTAGTAAAATATTATTATTAAGTATAATGTATTAAATATTAAAAATATTATAATTTTATGAAGTTAATTTTTTTCAGGGGCTTGAAAACTACTATTGTAAAAATTTCCAACATTTCTCAATAAATAGGTATTTTTTATTTAAAAGTATAAATTCTTAGATTTAGAGAATTATTTTGATAAAATAAATATTAATTTTGAAATCCTTATATCAAAATTATGAAATGGTGATTTTTCATTTTTTTCTGAGACTGTCAAATTTTCAAGTAAAAATTAAATACCATATAAATATACAATATGTATTACGAAATCATAATGATCTAAAATTGATTTAATTTATTCCATAAAATTTATAAATGACCAAAATTATTTTTTAACTTTAAAATAACGTGCTTTAATTTTATTTGATTAATTTTATAAATTTTTAATAAATCCTTCATATATTATATTTTATGGATTTAAAATCAATTCCTTAAAAAATGACTCACTTCCACATGACCAAGGATATTATTTTAATGTTTTTAGTTAATATCCTTAAAACATAATAAAATAAACTCATATATTTTAAAAAAGATGAGAAAAAAATCATTGTAATGCTTATGGTTTTGATTACTTTATCATATAGAGTCCAAAACTTATGTTTGAAAATTAATAAATAATTATCCTATATTTTTCTATATAAACCCAACCTAACTCCAATTAATATTCACTAAAAAACCTTGTATAATGATATTACTCTATCTTTTCCCTCTATATAATCCTCCCAAGGTACCCCCAATCTCTAAATAATCTCATTCGATGCTTTTAGAATCCCCCCCCCCTCAAGTTAAGGGATCCTCTCCTTCTCCTCTTTGTTCTAGCACATAATTTATATCATGGATTTTAATTTACAATTGTTCATGTGGATATATGTTTTTAAACATCCATATTAATGTAATTATTATTTCCAAGTGATGATATACCCATTAACTCTTATTATTTCATTTTATGAATATCTATGTATCCCCATTATGCTACCGAAATTATCCCACAAATTTTTCATGCCAAACAATTTTATAGTGAATACCCATTTCCATTTCCACTCAAAAGAATTAATATATTTCTAAATATCCTTAATTTATTGGGTATTTCCATGTATGTAACCCACTCTCTTTAATAATGTAGTTAAAATTAATGGAATACATCCTTCTATTGCATGATATGTGTGGTACACTTATGCATGCACATGATATAAAAGTGGCGGGTGGGCCTAGAATTATATAGCCCTCCAATGCATTGATTAATTTTCTTATCTCATGATATTCCATGTATGGTCCATGTTAGGTCATCCAAAGAAAACTATTTTATGTTTTATTGGTAGTTATCCTTGACTTATATTTATTATGTCATGTTTTATGTTGTTGCCACATTCATATGTTACCTTTATATTATCATGTAATATCATGCCTCGTTGATCAATATTATGATTTTATCCCTTATTATGTTACCTTGATATGAATTTTTTCTTGCATTTACTATTTAACATTAGGCTATGATTTTTATTCCCTTAATGGGAATTATTTCTCACCAATTTCTTATGTACGTCCCCAAGTAATCCGATACAAATTTAGAAGAATTAAGAGAATATGAGTGTCTGTTATAGAGTTTACATTTATTCCATTGTGATTTATTTCAATTTTTTATGTTACGTACCTAATTACACAAAGACACTAGGCCTCATGATCTTATGGGGTTTTATTAATTGTATATTTATGTAACAAATTTGGAATTAATGTGCATTAAAATATGGGTTGTCATAGTTGGTATAAGAGAAAAGTCCAGTTATTTTGTGGATTTGGATTAGAAAACTCTAGTGAAAGCCTTAAGGATAAGTATAAACATAGTAAAACATCCCTAGCTATACTTTATCATCTTCTAGTACAAAAAAATAGGAATTTATGAACACAGATTTTGACACTTATAGGGGATATGTTTTGGTAAATTTTCAAGCTCAATGTGAACCATTATTATAAGGAAAAAATTCAAATAAAATTTTATGTTAGAAAATATATCATGGATAATTTAACTTAGAATATATAAATTCATAGGTTAATTAATATGTATCATTTATGAGTTATCCCTTTAAAGTTAATAGTTTACCATTTATGTGTTCAATAGTTTAAAAATACGCATCCTGAATCTCCACTTTTTTAATAAATGGTTTAAAATAGGAGAAACCTATCCAACAACCAATGTTAGTGTCAATGTGATGATTACCCATATGATACATGCAACCTGATGAGGGTAGGAATCATGAACTTTGTGAAAATAAATTCTCAGTTATCTCATTTTGTGAACTAAAACCTAAATCAAGAATAAGCCCAAATCCACCTATGAAATCTCAAGTTATAATTGAGGACTTTTTTCAACAATGGACTTTGACTTTCAGTGGATATTCTAATACCTTGGTCTCTAGGTAATGGATTTAATCTATTGAAAAGATATTATCGATCCTTTAATTCTCTAATCAAGAGAAGGTCATGCTGGTAGTTTATCATATAGATGAATAAGTAGATAAATGGTGGACATTGGTAAAAAATATGAAGCCTAAGGAGGATATATAAGTGATGGAGAGAAAGTAATTATAGAATAGTTTTTTCAGAAAATATTTTCTTCACACTCTTTGTCTTAAAATATAGAGGGATTTCCCTATTCTTAAGAAAAATGATGATGATTCCATCAGGGTTCATGATTTAAACTTCAAAGGACTTTCACAATAAGCCTATGGATTTTTTCATTACCAATGAAAGTAATATTGACCTCTACTTTGGTGGTATAAATTCTAGTCTATGAAAATCCTTATCTATTTGGGACTTCGATGACTATAAGGAAATTATCTGATGTGACCTCAATATTAAAATAGATATCAATGAATATCAAGGTACTCATGAGGGTAAGAAGCTAAAAATAGAGTGTAATTATAGAAGTATGATGGGTATATCTAATGGTGGAAAGAAATTACAACATACTGCTATTAAAAAGGGTGGTAAGAAATATCTGGTGAATTTTTTGAAGGGGATAAGGAAATTATTTAGGTTTGGGAAGGAAGGTAACATAACTAGCGATTACTGACAAGATAAACCTAAGAGTGTGATGGAAGAAAGGAGTTCCCTAGTCATCACTTAGCCTATCATCCAATGTTTCAACTATAAGTAATAGGTATACTATGATAATCAATTCCCTAATCCAAAGGTTGTTGATAATAACTGATGATAACAACCTACAAGGCCTATAGTGAAAGGGAGAGTGTATTCTATCACTTATGCAAAGGTTGATCCCTAAAATAAATTGGTGATAGGTATAATAGTTATTCATTCAAGGATAGTAAAGGTACTATTTGATTCTGGTTCTATGGATTCTTTCATATGAATCATGTTTAGAATAACTATTCAAACACCACCTCAAAACATGGATGTTGAGTTGTCGGTTGAGACATCAAATTGGTCATTTTTTGCAACCCAAGAATATAAATCTTCCCCTGTCTAAATTTATAGGATGAATTTTTCAAAAATAATTTTGATACTTCCATTAGAGGAATTCAATGTTATTCTTGTCAGGGATTGGAATTCCTTTTATAGACACAACATAAATTTCCTAGAGAATGAAATATCCCCCCGTATTGAAAATTACCATCTGGTTTTATACTAGTACAAGGAGGAGGAATAATATTCTTCAGATCCAACATCTAAAGCATGGATATTATTTCCTTCTGAGTAGTAATATCTAGCTCCAATGATTGATACAAAAATAAAAGATCATCCTTGATGGAATTTCCATTGTAAGGGAATTCATTAATGTGTTTCCTAAATAATTTTATGGTCCTTCTCATTGTTGCGAGGTTGAGTTCTAAATCAAACTCATACCTAGATCTTTTCCAATATCTAAGACTCAATATAGAATATCCATTGTTGAACTTGAGTATTCAATAAAAAAATTACAGTAGAACCAAGATAAAGGATTTATAATCCTAAGTGCTTCACCATGGGGTGAATTGGTCCTCTTCATTAGGAAGTATAATGGTTTATTGAGACTCTACATTGATTATCTTTAGCCCAACAAGATCAAGATAAAGAAAAAATATCATATTCCATGGATTTATTACTTGTTTGATCAGCTACATGGAGCCCATACTTCTTTAAGTTGGATCTTTATTCAGGATATTATCATGTTAATATAAAAAAGGAGGATATCCCCAAAACTAATTTTTGTAAAAGGTATGGGAACTATGAGTTCATAATGATTCCATTTGGACTCTATAATTCATAATAAATGTTCATGGATTTGATGAATAGAGTATTTAGGTATTACCTTGAAAAATTTTTGTTAGACTATAGATTATATTATTATCTACTCTAAAAGAATGTAGGAATATGAGGAGAATTTAAACACTATGCATAAGACATTGTTGAAGAAAAATGTATATGAAAATTACATTAAATGTGAGTTTTTTTGGAGAAACTAACTTTATTGGGACTTGTTATCATCAAAAAAGGGGGTATTCATGGATCCATAAAAAACAAAGGCAATCAAAGGATGGGTCATACCAACATCTATGATAGAAATAAATATTTTCCATAGATTATTTGGGTACTATATAGGATTTTTGAGAAACATATCATGATTTTCATTCCAACTAACAAATATTACTTAAAACGGAATCATGTTTTTACAGATTGATAATGTGGAGAAATATTTGAAGATCCAAAGAATAGGTTAATCATTGCACCTATGCTCACATTACCCACAAGTGGGGAATGATTTTTTATCTATAATGATTAATCCGAAAAGTTATTGGGTTGTGTGGTCCTAAAATATTAAAAATTGATAGCCTAGGCCTCCCCCCAATTAAATATACATGAGAAGAACTACCCAAACCATGAATTACTGCACTAATCTTTACATTGAATAAAGTATATCTGATCAAAGATTATTATTGTTCAATATATTACCATCATGGGAAGGAAAACAAAGTGTAAGATGCTCTGAGTATAAAGGATCTCATAACACTATCCATACTGAGGACTAAAAGTGATCCTATTTTATTGTTCATGCAAAGGATATATGTGGGAATAATAAAAGGAAATTCAAACAACTTTTCTCAAATAAATTCTCATCCATATATTCTTGATAGGATCAAGGAGGCCCAGAAATATGATAAATTTCTACAAAATAAGGTAGAAAATATTTGGAAGTTCAACTTTACTAAAGATGGAGTTATAAAGTTTGGAACCTAGATATGTTTCCCATAAAAACTAGAACTAAAGAGGGAACTTATGTATGATGCACATAGATCATGTTTCTTTCTTCTTATAAGAAGAACTATGATGTATATATATTTGAATAAAAACTTCTAGTGGAATAACATGAAGAGGGATATTGTAATGTTTTTATCTTGATTCTTGGTATACTAATAATTTAAGGAGGAATAATTGAAGTCTAAGCATATGATGAAACCATCACCCATAATATTATGGAAATGGGAAAACATAAACATGAATTTTATTTTTATACATGGTCAGGACACCTATAGGAAATAACATCATCTAGGAGATAGTCATCCGCCTTACAAAGCCATAAAATTTAATTGTTATCAAGGAAGACTTATCACTTAACCAATTCAACAAGATATGTATATGATACTTGGTAAGACTGTATACAATTCTACTCTCTACTATATATTATTGAGATCCAGGGATTACTTTGAATTTATGGAGAATACTTCAGAAATTGTTGGATATAGAACTCAACTTCAACACTATATATCACCCTAAAATGGATGTCTAGTATTAGGAAACATTTAAACTCTAAAGGATATACTATGATCAGGTTGAACAAATTTACAAGGTTATTGGGATCAACACCTTCCCCTAAAAAAATTATCATATAATAATAGTTTCTATTCTAGCATTAAAATGGAACTTTATGAGGCTTTATATGGGAAGAAATGTCAGATTCGGATATTTTTAGATGAAGTTAGAGAGTGGAAACTGATGATACCTATTATTATCCAAGAAATTACATTGGTAGTTCAAACCATTAAACATGACATGAAATGTGAAAAAAATCAACAGAAATATTATGTATATAATCATCGATTAGACCAATAGTTTGAGGTCAGAGATAAAGTGTTCATTCATATATCAGTATGGAAGAATTTCATGTGGTTTGGGAATAAGGTAATTCTTATTTAAAGATACATGAACCTCTTTGAGATCCTTGATCACATTGGAGTGGTGTCATATCTACTATCACTATCACCCTACTTATCTTAAGTACAAGATGTGTTCCATGTATCCTTCTTAAAAAAGTACATACCTAACCCCTCACATGTATTTAATCTATAGGTGGTAATGTAGGAGAATGATCTTTCTAATGATGAGAAGCTGGTAAAGATATTTTATTATAGATACAATGTTCCATGAAATAAGAAAAAATTTCTGGTCAAAGTGTTGTGGCAGAACCACAAGTTTAAGAAAGAAATAAGGGAACCAAAAGAGGTGATGAAAAAAAGTACCCACATCTATTTTAGTGTATGAAAGTAAAATTTTGAAGGTGAAATTTATAAGGGGGGAATATTCTAACAATATAAACTTTTATAAATTAAATTCCCTTTTTGAATGAATAAATTTATGATCAAGTAATATTTTTATAGAATACACATGCAATACTTTGGATATTTTGGACCATTAAAAGTTATATCCTATCAGAATTAAAATACCATTAAGAATTATACTTATCGATTGTATAGAAATTATATAGTGATCATTTTTTAGTATATATTAAGGGCTATAATAAATTCCAATTGACATGGAAGGAAGTAAAGATGGCCTCAACCCATAGGTTCATACCCTACGAAGCACATTTATTAAAGATTTAAAGGGAGATAGCATCACTGGGATCTCCCTTGATGAAGCCCGATATTATATTTAAAAACTAAATTATGAGTGAAACTATTTATGTGAGAAGTTCAAGCTCATCGAGATCATGACCCAAACCATGTACTCTGAACCACCCCCAAGAAAATATCACCATTGCACACATTACCCTTAGGGTTTTTGATAGTGTAATAAAAGGATATGTATCTATTCCTTGATAGTAATAAATTTTTATAATTTTTAATAAAATAATGTTTATATTTTTACCTTTTTAATATTATTTTTTAAATTATTAGATAATGAGTTTGATATAAATTTGATTTTGATATGATGAAACACAAATTGTATTTTTGGGAAATATATTGCTTCAAAAAAGACACATTATTTGATGAATTCAAGAATTTTTGCAACAAATGGTATTTTAATAAAATGTTATTTATTAAATATAAATGATAATATAATATTGTGAAGTCTAAAATAATTTTTATAAGGGTTAGAAAACTGTTTTTATAAAAAAACCATAATTTCTTAATAAAATGAAATTTTTTAGTAAAAATTATAAATTATCATATTTATATAATTATTTTGATAAAATAAATATTATTTTTGAAATCAACATGTTTATATTTTTTAATGGATAATTTTTCATAATTTTCTGTGATAGTTGAATTTTCTGGTAAAAATTAAAAAAGGTATAAATTTACGGTTTGTATTATGAAATCATAATGACCTAAAAGTGGTGTAATATATTTCATAAACGGTATCCCAAACCAAAAATTATGTTTCCCCTTCAAAATAATTCTTTTATAAAGATTTTTTATTAATTTTATAAACCCTTAATGAATCATCCAAAACCTATATTATATTTTATGGTTTTAAAAAAATATTTATAAACATGACTATCTTGCACATTACCAAGTGAATTATTTTAATGTGTTTGGTTTTAGACTTATAAAATAATGAAAAGAACTCCAATTTTATAGAAACCATGGGAAAATATATTTTTTAAGGTTTATGGTTTTGATTACTTTATCATATAGAGTCCAAAACATATGTTTGGAAATTAATAAATAATTCTCATCTTATTTTCAATATAAACCCACCCAAAACCCATTAATATTAACATAAAACCCTTGTAGTATGATATTACTCTACCTATCCCTCTCTAAAGACCTCCCAAGGTGGCCCCACGTTCCAAATAAGCTCCTCCCAAGATTTTAGAGTCGCCTTCTCAAGATAAATGATCATCTTCTTATCTTCTTTATTCAAGAAACGTATTTATATTATGCCTTTTTTATTTCTAAATTTTCATCTTAGGATATGTTTTTACACATATATATTACTTAACTTGTTATTTTTAAGTGATTATATATCCCTTTCACTCTTATTAGGCTATTTCATGATTATTTGTTCACCCCATTTATGCCGGATAATTTATCATATGAATTTTCCAAGGGAAACATTTTTTGGGTGAATACCCATTTCTTTTTCCATTAAAATTTTTTCACCTAGTTGTACCCATCCTTATTTTATTGGGTATTTCCATTTATATATCTGATACTTCTTAATCATGAGTTTATAATTAATGAAATACATCCTTAAGTTATATGATCTATGTGGCACACTTATGCATGTACATGATATGAATATAGCAGGTGGGCCAAAAATTATATATCCCTCCAATGCATTGGGAAATGTTTTCATCCCATGATGTTATATTTATTATTCATGGGAGTTTATCCTAAATACACTGTTATTTTTTCTTTGTGGTTAGCCTTGAATTATTTTTATGATGTCTTGTTTTATGTTATTTCCATATTCATATATTTCCATTATGTTGTGATGTTATATCATGAATCATTATTCAAAATTAGGATTCCCACCCCTCTTATATTACCTTGATCTACCTCTTCACTCACATGTACTACTTTACCTTATGCTATTATTTTTTATTCCCTTACTGGGATTTATTGCTCAACCATTTCTAATATACGTCCCTGTGATATCACATGTAGTTTTAGAAGAATCAAGGGAATCTAAGGTAATGTTATGGAGTTTAAGTTTATGTCATTGTAATTTATCTCATTTTTTTATGTTATATACCAAATTATCCAAATAAACTTGGCCTTAAGATATTCTAGGGTTTTATAAAGTGTATATTTACGTAATAAATCAGGAATTAAAGTGTATTAAAGTTTGGGTTGTCATGTGGTTTATACCAAATATGGTCTTTGTGTTCTATAACACTTCATGAAAGTAAACCATTGATATAATATTTATTATTTAATCATACTTCATTTTTGTAAAGGTATGTACCTTAGAAAAAGGGTATGTTTCACAAACCCAAATAGCTACACGTAAGGGTTTCATGGAGGCATATATATTTATTCATGAAACTCTTGTGTGAAAGAGAAACATGTGAATAGAGCATTGGATATTTCCTTCTTCATGCATGAAGAAAGGTTTTGAATAACACCTCCTCACAAAACAAGGTTTCAGGGACGCTTAATTTTTCTAGAAAAAAATAAGTGCTCTATCAATCACCAGTAGCATCTCCTAATCTTAATGCTTATATATTTATAGGAGGATTAATGTAGCCTTACACCTCCTTGACACCGATAAAATTGTTTCTTCAAGGATGTTATTAAATCCCAGTGAAATATTTTGTGTCACATTTTTCTTAAACACCAATGATCTCAAAATTTCTAAAATTTAATGACACTTAAAATAGTGACATCTTTAAGATGAACGTCTCACGTGCATGTGATGATGATAACATGAATCATCATTTTATAATCTCAAACTCACATATAAATACAAATACTCACACGGATTTCTAAAACATTAATTTTCATTTGGTGGTAGTGACTTATTAAAATAACTATATTCATGTAATATGAAGATTACATACATGGAAAATCATCATCTTCTTCTAGATATCTCAATCATACAACTCATTTTTGGATTTGGATGTAGGATCTTTCAGTTTGATGAAATCCAGTAAATAGGAACTGGTTGAAGGATGAAGGTTGAATATGAACTCTTAGTGATGATCGGATAGTCTAGATTCATGTCATTAAATGTCAATGTTGTCTTTATATTTTTTTAGTGGAGGAACAGTACCTGTGAAATTTATTCATCCTAAATCAGACTTTATCTCAACCATGGGATTATTAATAAATGATTCCATGCCACAGAAATATTTATATGTCACTAGGATTTAGAACCGAGAAAAAAATACACACACTGCATCAAGTTTTCATTCAACTCTGCTTAATGGATTTATCACCTCTATACACATGACCATTCACACTCTGCAGGCACTATGAATTCCCAACACAATTGTCCATGTTGTTTCTCTCACCCATGTATCTATGAGCTACCTCAGTTGAACTTCCTCCCATGTGGTTGAACCCTAGTCTCACATATGGTTGAGGTGGTTCCTTTGTGTGCTTATGGTTGGCCATATTTTTTATTAACACTTAGAAAATTTCCATGTTAAATATTCCATATAAAATAAAATTTCCAAACCATAATCTCAATGATTATAATTTCCCTTTCTAATATTCCACATGAAAAAAAATATGAATAATATTTTCATGGACTTCATAATAAAACTCCTCATGCAATAAAAGAACATTTCATATCCTTCTTTGATTTCCCATATTTATCCTATTGTATAAAATGTTTCATCCTTATCATAATTGATACATGTATTTTATATTGTAGACTAGTTCAAAAATCATCATAATTAACAAGGGTAAATTTTCAATAATGGAATCCAATGACATAAAATGATTCCACAACAAGTCTATAAAAACCACCACTTCATATTAACTCACCTAACACATATCAAAACATCATTGAAAAAAATAAAACACTTGGGCTCAAAAACCAAACCTACTTTGGCCCCTACATAATGTCCATAATCATGTGTCATATCATTATATATAATATTAGTCATAAATAAAGGATCTTGAACATCATAGGAATTCTGAATAAGAATAACCTCTAAAACCAGGGTAACTACCTAGGTATTCCATATAGGATTACTCATTGAATCCCATATAAATTTCTGGGAATTTTATATAGTCATTCATTTTGAATCCAAGATATAAATATTCTAATTAAATATAACAACAAGCATAAACATTATTTCCAAGTACCATCCTAAT
Organism: Viscum album; assembly: GCA_963277665.1. Taxonomy (NCBI): domain Eukaryota; kingdom Viridiplantae; phylum Streptophyta; class Magnoliopsida; order Santalales; family Viscaceae; genus Viscum; species Viscum album. The sequence goes on from OY728126.1 coordinate 1,454,419,602, forward strand.
AATCGAAGTTGTCAGGATAATCATGCAGATTCTTGGAGTAACCTAGGCTTAAAAATTTTTAGGTACAATAACCAGATCCTAAATAGTATCCTAGGAATATCATATATGAAATGACCAAATTATAGGTGATATCTTAAGAGTTATAAGTCATTAGTATTAAAATCCATATCCTAGTAATGATAATAATCGATAGTCCTCATAAAAAATATTTGAATACCAAGTCACACCCTAGGCATTCCTCATAGTCATAAGTGTCAAATCCTTGGTAACATCCAAAAAAATTTATATATCAATGAAGGATAAGTATAAGGTAATAGAATAGAAATTTTACAAATTCATGGAAGTCAAATCCTAAGTAACTACTTTGAAATTTCTTATAGATATGAAATCCAAATCCTTTGTGATCTCATAAGTATTTCAAATTACATATTCAGGGCCACCATCTTCCTAGTAATATCTGAAATAACAATAAATTGTGTTAGTCACCTTCCCAACCCATCCCATATAACCAAGGTTGGCCTCTAAAGTTTTTGGTCAATCCTATCACTACATCCCTTACAAATCATACCATTGGTTTGGGTTCTAAGGTGACACATTTAATAAATATTATTTACCTCTCAATATTACCCCTGTTTAGGGAAAATGTAATATTGGGGTACCCCTATGGGCCCCCCTTTTTTATTACACAACAGAAACACCCTTCATGGGTATCCTTATTTCAAACTCATATCCCATGTACAAGTTCTTATTTAAGAGAAAATAGAATCAATCAATAGTATTATCATCACACTACATCCTTACTAGGATCCTAAGATAAACTCCATTAAAATTACTTGAAGATATGCAATAATTTCAATAATACTTTCAAAGTTACCCAAGGTTAGTGAACTCTCCCAAACTATCCATAATCCTACCTAGGGTATAAACACCCATGTACTCACATACTAGGGTGGACGTAACACTCTTCCAACTCTCTAAGAATATTACCAAAGGCCCTAAATAATATCAATTTCATAATGACCTACCCTTGAGTTCTAATATGACACCCAAGATTATCCATTCCTCGTCCATAACTTCTCACTACTCAGGGAAACTAAGGGGAACTCTCTCAAGTTCTTATCCATTTAAATGAATACATTTATAATCAAGACATTGACTATTGGTGTATGAGTCATCAATCCCTTCCACAAGGGGTTATCCTAGCCCATTGCAATTTGTGCATTTTAAGGAATTTTATATTTTTTAAAGAAATAATTCATTTAAATAAATGGTCAATTCCCCATGTTGGATACAACACATATCACATGCCTATAGAAAAATTGTAATACATAGTGTGTGATCAAGGTACAACCTGTCTCATTCATAGTGTCTCCATCCATTTTGTTTAATCATCGTGTAACTTTGGATTCCTGTGTGATGTATGTGGTTCCTGCTTATCCTTAAAGTGGCTATATTGAACTAAAAAATAATTTTCAGTCATAGTGTCTTCATCCATGTTGATCCTATGAATGCCTCACACAAGTTCACAGAAAGTCTTAGTGACCATCAAACATCAATACAAGTACCTATCTCAATCTATGTCACTTTAATTAATTTATGATGAATTTATATAAAATCTATAATTTATTTGATTATTGATTTTATAATTTTTTTAATAAATAAGTTATTACTCACTAGGAAATATTTTGTGACTACATCCTTAATCAAAGTGGTGTTTTCCACCCTCGGTACCCATCCAGACCCTTAACAAACTAAATCCATAATTTTTATTTTAATAAATCCACATATTTTACCCAAAAACCCAAAAATTCTAAATAAAATCATGTTAGTGACATGGATATTTTTATTTTTACAAATCCTAGTTTGATCATCTTCCTAGAACCCCCATTATCTAAGCTGATAAAAGTAACCTTGGCATTGAGATTATTATAGCATGATCCAGTTGAATCATCGCCAAAAAAACTTATGTATTTCATAGAAGTTAGAAATAAGTAGGAGGGAAAAACCCAAGGGAAAAATAAATGTGGAGTGTTATATTAATCTCATGATTTCATATGGATCAAAAACTACTCAATTATTACATGAACCAAGTGAGATAATCCCCTTGAAATAAAGAGATGAAGATATCCCCAATGTGAATTATCTTCATGTTTTCAAGGGATAAAAAATTTCCTAATTCCAATTTAATCACAATTTTTAGAATTTATTTAATATATATATATATATTAAAAAATGGAAACTCTTTTCACTAACACCCATTTAAGCCTCCATGTAAGTGTTTCCACATAGGGTCCACCGCACCTATGGGTATTCACTATATAAGTGTCCATACATGTAGGGGTCACCCCATGTAAGGGGATCTCCCCCATCCATGGATCCACCTACCTACATTTCACCCTACATAAGGGGGTTTCTCCCACACAATAGTGGACACTTATGGATCAACCAAGTATGGGTGACCCACATAAGGGACACCATGTATAAGCAACCAAATAGGATTCACCATGCAGGGCTCTTCTAGATAACCTTATTTAGTGCTATACTTTTCTAATTTTTCGAAAATTACCAGACATATAAGTGCTTCCCATATAGGGATGACCTACATGTGGGTCACAAATGTAATGGTGGGTCATGTAAGGGCTAAACCATGTAAGGGTTTCCCTTTAAACAATTCCATATGATGGATCAGCCCAAAAAATACTACTCTTGAGCTCTTATTTCATATCCCAAGCCTCAAACCATATACAAATACATTATCTAAGGTTGTACTAGCCCATTAATTCTTGATCAAAATCTTAGTTCTTAAAATAAAATATTTAGTATAACTAAAAATTCAAATTCCCTCATAAAATTTCAACCAATAAAGGCATGAGTCATTACAACATCACCAATATAGAACTTCTCATCCCTGATAATCATTGGTTTTCTTTTAATAATTAATATCAAACCATATGGGTCATCAATTCGTGATCAAATCATCAATTTGTTTCCCAGAACACTAAAAAAGCTTCAACTATTCAACTCTAAACACAAGACTCATAATTCTGAAAAAACTGAGCTACCAATCAACACCATCAATGAATCACTAAGATTGTTCTTACCTACACATGTCTATATTAAGACACCAAGGTGTCATCGATTGATACCTCCCTATATTTTTAGACTCCCAGTAATATGTATCTTCTCATAAAGTCCATTTTTGAGCCATGATGATCCCTAGAACTGGATCCACCTACTAAAAATTAATTCTCAGTAGTGCAATGATATACTCAGTGAGCTTTCCATATGACCACACCAAATTTCAAGAATAAATATCAGCCATTCCTACTTTGGAAAAATATTCCCAAAAATACTCATCTTCATCCATCAATACACTATCACACCACCTGACCATGACTCATTAATTCTAGAAGTAATATGGATATTGTGTTAATACCCACACCAATGTTTGAAGCTAACACTCATAGTAATTCCATATTTGGATCACCAACCACCCACATCGACCATCATTCTCTTACCGTAATATTTGGCGCATCACTGATCTTCCTCACCTTGGGATCACATTAAATCCACCATGAGACTGATAACATTGTTTATAATCTTTTTAAAATCATTTAATTGAATGAAAGATTGTATTACCTCAATGAATCATATAAAATAAGGTTTACCTTTATATAGGTAACATGGTTCCATGTTTACTATTTATCAACCGATCTCATCACACATATGACCCTACCCACATGAGGGTCATGCCTCCATAGACCATGCTCCATCCACAACTTCATTTTATAACCACACATAAAATTTTATCTCATACATAATAATCCATGGAAAACACAAAACACCACCAATTCCTAGCCTACTAAAAATTTCATCATTGGAATCAGCCCAATTCTTCATTTTAATGATGGTCTCATACTCAAACAAAAAGTGGTGTGTTTCCCATCATATGGATTCAATTATACTACACTCCAAACCCAAGATTTTACATAATTCCAAAATCATGACATCATAACAATTCATGTCAAGTAATACACTATAGTCGACTGTACCACCATACCCTAATCCATCTCTGATGTCGCCACCCACCATAGAAGAATATGTCACATTTCATTGAAACTATTTGGTAACCAATCCTTCATGTATTTAAGTGAATAAATAATTCCCTAATTATTCATGAACATTATCCAATCCACATCCTAAATGGGAACCATAGATAACTAGTGAGCACTCACCCTATTATATCAGGACCTTTCCCAAAAAACCATGTCAAAACCCACTCTCATCCCCTAAGGTAGAGTGAGACTTAAAAGAACATTCTCATAGTTTCTCCTCCACTATCCACATAAATCAAATATGAACTCAATGAGCATACACTTTTATGCCACCCAGCCACACCACCTAACTCACTCTCCCATGAGTCACACGTCATCGAACCTTAGATCACAAACCTAAACCACCGACAATGATCCTCATGCATGTTATTCTCATCTATCCATAATCACTGGAGTGAATTTTTTAAAATATTATAAGGCATGTCACTCATGCCAAGGAATTTTTCTTGATCACCAACCTCCTTGGCGTTGTTCCAAAATCAGAGGAATCAACCTATAGTATATTCATCCAAGATCCAAACATCAATGATCACAATCATTAATCACCTTTGGAAACACACCTAAAATCACTAGGGTTAGGTATCATATTGATCCCTTGCTCTAAAACCAACTTTAAAAACAAAAATATCTTTAGTGATTTACATCATGAGGATAAAAAAATACCCAACCTATAACACTTCTCTGATAGTAGTTCACATGATACAATCTAAAATTCAAACAATCCACCCATGAATCCCATCTCTATTGGAACACACAAACTATGTATAAACCCTCTCTCATGTTCCATAATTATATCATAATGCATAATAACCATTTTAGGAAAATGACATGTTATCTAATTATAGTACTCAACACACCAATATCCCGAGCCATATCTTAAATGAACCAGGTTCTCAAACATATCCCATAAACCATGTATCACATAATATATAACCCATGGGGAAACATATTGTCTCCTGATTAAAAATCACATGGAAAATCATATTCCAAAACACCCACTCTTGGGTTCTCATACGTGCATCACATACATCAAATGTCCAATCAACTACCCACTAGGGAACTAATCCTCCCTGTGAATTTTTCTAACAAACTACCCCTTCTATGATCACAACCTCTTCCACATGTATATGACAACATTATCCTAAATGATTTTATTCGAATAAAACCTGTGTTAAATAGTTCAAATATGTAGAATTTGAAAATGAAGCTCTATAGGAAAACACTATATAGGTTGTTGTTAACACATTAAAAATGAAGTACCATTTTATTTATAGAACCAATATATAGGAAGTAAGTTCCTATATTGACCCATTAAGGGTCAATATATATCCTATAAATGGAGGCATTATATAGTCTTCATCAAGGAATATCCCTCTATTGAATCCAAATAACTATGATCAAAAGAAATATATTTTGGTTTATCTTAGTAGAATGAAATACAAGTTATATGGAAAAAATACATATATGCTATTATTGAAATTTTAAATAATAGAACCCTTATCAGCAGTGATATCAATAACATTTAAGTATATAAAAGTCATGTCAATCCTATGTACTGATAATTATTTATGGAAACATTCCTCTTTCCAATAGTCCATGATCCAAAAACCATACATGATAAATCCAAAACATATTTCATCAAAATAGGTGAAATCATACAACCATAAAAGTGGAAACAAAAAATAAAAAATCTATATCCCTAGTGACTTATAATTTTTATCAAAAAAGGTGTTCATAAAGAATTAGTATGAGGTCCATCACAAGATATGATATGTTCATATATCTCACATAATTTTTATCCATAAATATTAAGATAAAATGAAATTATTTGATAGAATTCTTGTGGCGTCCCCTGATTGGAGACCATTATGAGAGTGTTGTCCAGTGGTTTCACATGACCTCTTGCATACCTTCCTATACTCCAAATGTTACTGACTACCAACAAGGGTCTAGGGTGTTATTGTGGGGAGTAAATACGCTTATATCATAGTAATAAAGAGTTTAAATGACCAAAAAACATCCATAATAATTAATTAGAGTATGATAAAGCAATAAAACATTACCATGCTATATCAGATATAATGTGGATGAATATCGCCATACATCTCAATTGGTCACCTACTAGGTCGACCGCATGTACAAAATAAACAAAGAGAAAACAAATAATAAAAATACTGAAGTGGATCTACTTCTATCCTAAAACCTCACCTCTTCCAAAACTAAAAACTCAATTCAAGATATCCTTCTTGATTATAAAACATTAATCCTATTATCTACCTAAAACAATGATAATTTATTTCTTCTTGGATGCCCAAGAACCATGATCACTTGAATAGGGTCAGAGTACAACTTAATAGGAAAGGGGTATCTTAAATAACAAGTATGGTAGTGTATGTTCGTGGAATATTTTAAGATTAGTAAATAAATACAGTTTGAAGGAATAAATAGAACAACTACCATCAATATAAGGGTTTTTGATTAACAACTAAGATTGACCATTATTGTATCATCTAGTGCTAGATGCCCTTGATCCCATGTCATACCATGAGATATAATATCAAATATAAACATTGGATCCTAGTAAATATCCTATGCATCCAAAATAAATAAAATAGATGAATCCTAGGGGACTACCTATGAATTCTATATAGACATACTCTCCAAATCCCATATAACAATAAGTGAATTCCATATAGGTATACTCTTGAAATATTTATATCTACCTAGTAATTCCATTTAGTATAAGGAATAAATGCCTCATCCTAGTGAGTTTCTTAGGAATCCATGTCATCAGGCTCAATGAATGGATACTAGCAGTATCCCAGGCATCTAACATACCAATTGAAAATAACAAATTCTAGTGAGTATCCTAGGAATCCCATATAGGTATTATCCAAATCCTAGGTAATATCATGGTTATTCCATGTCATTAGGCTAAAGATTTGGATCATTGGTGTGATATACACACATAGTCATCATGAATAAAAGATGAATCCTTGGTTACACTCTTGGTATCACACATAGACATAACCTTCAAATCCTAGGTAACAAACTAGGTACTCTATATAGGCATGAGAATTGAATCCCATGTAAAATTAGGCTTTTCACGTAGGCATGGAACCTAAATTATTTGTATCAACCTAGAAATTCCATATAAAAATAAAAATAAATTCTAACTGATCTCTTAAGAATTCTAGATTCCCAATTTGGGTCCAAAATCTACCTGGTAGCATCTCACATTTTAATAACTTGGGTTAGACGCCCATTTATCCCATATCATATTACCATATTTGGCCTCTCAAATCAAGTACCTATCCTATAACTATATCCATTCCAAGATCACATCATCACATTGGGGTTAAATGTGACACCCATAATCAATATCATTTTCCTACTAAAACAACCCCTCTTTATGATAAACATAATAATTAGGTTCCCCGTTAGGATTCACTAGGGAACAGCATAACACAGATACCCTACATTGGTTCCTTTATCCAAAACTTATCCCTTGGATCCAATACAAACTCTCATAGGGATTATTGTCCCTCAAAATTATTATGATCACATTATGGACTCCTTGACTTAATAGGATAATCTCCACTATCAGTACTCTAAGAAATGGAATATATCCCATCTCACTTCCCCAACCACCCTAGGTCAGACAACTCACCCAACCTATTTATAATAATACCTAGGGAATATCCACCTGATTTCTAATATACTAGAGGTTAAGGAAAACCCACCCCATGCTCTAATTTTATATCCCAAGTCTCTAAGTTATATCAAGACCATCAGGAACTTCCTTAGGGTTATAAGGTGATACCCAAGGTTTCCTATATATAGTTTATCACTACTCCAAAATCATGGAAAATAATGGAACTGGTATCAAGGTCTTCTCAATCGCAATGCATATATATAATATATCCCTCAACCATCAATAGATGAAGCATCAAGATAGAGCACAAGGAACCATTATGGCCCTTGGGAGTTTATTCATTTCTTCTCATTTTAATTTTGTAAAGAAATAATTTATTTAAATAAAAGGTTAATCTCCCTTGGTAGAGAGACCACATATGACATAAATATTAAAGAATCATAAACTACAACATATTATCAAGGGACCACCAACATCATATACAGATACATCATCCACGTTGGGCCCATTCATGTATCTCCAAATATTCCTCCAAGTCCAGATGGATATCATCCTTCAATACGAGGTCCTTAATCTATCTATAACACAACAATTAATTTATTATCAATTTATAAAATACCACACAATTTATTCTATAATTAATTTCATAATAAATATTTATTTTATAAAGTTGGGATTACTTAGTGGGGAATATTGCACAATTAAAACTTCAAGAAAAGTTGTGTGAACCACCCATAGTACCCATGCATACCTTGAATGCAAAAAATACCTAATTAAATATTTTAATAAATCCATAAGTTTCACTAAAACACTAAAAACCCTAAATAAAACCATGGAATGGAAATACCTCTTTGAATCAAGTAAAAACCTATCATGATTATTCTTTTAGGAAAACCTTTAGAAAATCTGGTCAAAACCTCCTCGGTATCGAGTAAATTTTTTCATGATCCTATGTAATAATCACAAAATCCATAGTCCAAGTATCATAATTTATTATATAGAAATAAGGGATGAAACCAATAAAAAATTAATGTAGAGTGTTAAATTCACCTCAAGATTCCCTCTAGATCAAACGACACTTGATTTTGATAGGACTTAAGGAATATACACCCCTTGAATCTAATAGAGGGTGAGAGCCCCATCACAAATGATTTCGTGCTATATAGGGCGTGGAGTAATTCTTCTATAATAATAATTTCTAGCAGTAATTTAATATTTTTAAAAAACCTGAAACCCTATTCACCCACACTCACTAAGGGTATCCATAAATAGTGTCCATGTAGGGGTAAAATTACATAAGGGGATTCCCTATGTAAAGGTCCATCCATGTAGGGGTCACCCCACATAAATATATCCCCCCATGTTAGGGTTCACCCAAATTTGGGATAACCCACATAAGGGGATTTCCCCAACATTGGGGTGTTCGTGTATGGGTCACCCACATATGGGTGACCTATATAAGGGTCACTTTGTATGGATGACCATGTAAGGGTTACCATGTAGGGGTAATCCATACCAACATCTCTAGTATTGTATTTTTTCAAATTTTGTAAAATTCCCAGCCACGAAATTGTTTACCAAGTAGGGGTGACCTGTGTGAGGGTCACCCATATAAGGGTGGATCACATAAGGGTAACCCGTATATTTTTTCCCATTACAAAAGTTCAAACCATGTCTCAACCTAAAAATACCAATCTCAATAACCCGAGTCGTCACTCGATCTTGAAACCATATCAAAAAAACATTATCCAAGGATTTCCAAATTCATGGATTCTTGATCTGAATCTATGTTCTCAAAATGACCCCCTAACTGGGACCAAAAATTTGAATTTCCCCAAAAAAATTCAACCCATAAATACATGGTTCTATACATAGAAATCCTTTAGGTGTTGTAAATATATTTTGTAAGGTTATGGGAAAGATTCATCACTCGTGAAGGATGTTCCTAGAGGAACTAAAGATGGTGAGGTGTGTACATGGTATTTCTTGAGTATGGGATCTGATTGGAGCAATGTTTGACCATGTGATGAGTATGGAATACTATTATAAGTAATTGTGATATTGGGAGAGTATATAAATTATTATTCCTATGGGTATACTGAGGAGGTGTATTGATATGACCATGAGTAGTCATAGTTCACAAGAAGTATTGGAGTGATGTATTTTATTTTTCATCATCATCTTACATGGATGGTTATAAAAATGAATTTAATAAATGAATATTATTTTTATAACATTTTTAATGTTTTATAAAGATAAATTGGTCATTATAGAGAAATATTAAAAATAAATGGCTATCATAAGATTTAAACCCTAAAATGGGCATACTGAGACACTTTGAAATTAATAAATTTTTACCATTATCTTTTATTTATCTTCTTAATATACCTATTATTGAAACTAATTTATCAAATAAAAAAAATTAAATCATTAAGCTTCTTAAAATTGGTATTATTACTATAAAATAATATATTCTTACTCATTTGATCTTTATAACATGTTCTTGTTTGGGTTTGTTCCAGCACCTACATGATCGATGCAATGATGTTTATGTCCCGAATGATTAAGAAAAATTAAATGCTAATAATATTATATAATAATGATAAATTTAAGAGATTTTCATGATTATATAATATTGGTATTTCCATCATAATAATGGAAGTAAATGCGAACAATCATGGTTACTTTAAACTGTCAAAAAAAAGTTTATCAATGAAGATTCATGGAAAAGTAACTATAACATAACTTATTGAACTCATTTGTTTATGAAATAATATAAACCTCATATATTTATACATATAGAACTTATGGAACCATTTTATAAGGAATTTTTACTGTTACTAAGGTACTAAAGTTATTTTGAAGATTAACAATCAAACAACCCCAAAACTACCAACATGAACTATAACGAATTAGTAAATAAATAAAACATGATAATAAATGAAATAAAAGAAGTAATAATAAATAAATAAATATTTAAAATGATATTAATCAAGTAAATAATTAATATATTTTTATTATTCATGAGGTTAGAAGTTGTACGAAGCAAGTCGAGACTCGAAGTAAGGAATTTTTCTTTAAAATCTTGTTTTAAATGTTTTAAAGTTTTCATTTAAAATATTTCTCTTGAATATCTATAATATTTTTGTTTTTTAATAATTTTCCTTGATATATTATAATTATTATTTAAGGTCATTTTTAACTATTTTTTACTTTTTTATGAAGGTTTTAAAATGGTATCTTTCTAACGTCTTTAATATGGGTTAGTTTTGACTTTATTTACAAAAGTATGTTTTTTACCATTTAACACTTGATATTATTTTCCTAAAACAATGTATAATCTTAATTATTAAGATTATTTTTAAATTAAACATATTTTTTCAATGAATATCCTATTACAATTGTCCTAGTATTTATTTAATTTTAAAAAAACAAAAGAAAATTATATTTCTCCTTGTTATTGTATGAAAACTAAAGTGCCTTTTCTTATGGATTTAGATGAATATTTTTATGATTTTATTGGTGAAATAAAAATTTTATGTTTTTTTATCCATTCTATGGTTCTGGGACATTGTATATGATGATGGGTGGGTCTTATATAGCTCTACAATGCATTTGGTGATGATTTATTCTCTAGGAGATATGATGTTGGAATTAACTGGGTAAGTTTTTTCATTGTGAGTTTATATTGGAATTAACTAGTTAAGTTATTTCATTTTGTGTTTATATCAGAATTAATTGGTTAATTTATTTCATTATGGGCTTTATGAATATGGTGTTTCCAAGAAACCTTCATGATTTATGCTTGCTTACAAGATTGTTTAATGGATCGTTTTGATCAAAGAAGTTGATTCCATGTTTTTAAAGTAAGTTTATATTCCTTTACAAGTACAAAGTTATTTTTTTAAAGGAAGTACTTTTATAATGGTTTTCAAGTATTTCAAAGTCCTAATGAGTTTCTTTTTCTTTTATACCTTTTTATGAGATTTTTTTCTCATCTGAGTTTTACAAATATTTTTTACAGGGCTTAAGGATGAGTATGAATGATTATGAATCCTAGATTTTGATCTTGAATAAGGAATTGTTTTATTAGAAGAATTTTTATTTGGGAAAAAATTACACTGAGTGGAAGTGTAGATTTAGTTATGTATGTGTTTTCCTAAATATTTAAAACTCTAAACCTAAAATATCTTGGGTATTTAAGTGACTCAATATTTATTTTTTAATTTGAAATTATTGATTGTTATAATTGAGTCACATATGCTGGTATCAAACCCAGTATTTAAAAAATATATTTTTAGCATCAAATCTGGGAGTGGGTCTGGGGTGATAAAGAGTGTTATATATTTTGTACAACCATAAAACAATAACATATCTTCACATTTCTTTAATTTATCAAACATTTTTGGACTACATATAAGTTCATATTCAACCATTATTTTCATTTCCAAAATACAATTTACATCATTGTATACACATGTACAAATATCTGATGATTCATAAAATGTATTATTATTCTATTAGTTAGATGCATTTACTTCTTCTTCATGTATAATCCAATGATTATAACATTGATTAATTATATAATAAAAAAAATTCTTCCAATTCATCCAAACCAATTCTCTTTTAATAACTACAATCTACACATGGATACATGAATCAATAAGGGTCATTTATATTTTTTATTCTAGATTTGATGAACTCTTGGACACCTTCTTCATACTCCCTAGTCATATAGTTAACATCCATCCATTTTTTATTCATATTCAAACCATTTCAGTCAACAAAGGATAAAACCTATATATATGATTGACATACATTTTTATATATAATTATATATAATTATATATAATCATATATGTAAAATAAACATCTAGTTTTTTCCAAATGATTCTTAACTGGAGGGTGTCATGTGGCCTCAAGCGCGCCTCCCCATATATCTGAGGCTACTAAATAGCAGTAAGGGTTTGATAAATATTATGTGGAGACTACACCCTCTAGTATCATCACAAATATAATAATAAATAGCATCAAAATCCATAGAAAAATAAACATCAGAGCATATAAAATGGATATATAGTAAAAATAATACAATATAAATAAATAACACCTACCATGTTATAGAAAAATGCAACATGTTCAAGTAATTGGTCATAAACCAAAATAGGATCGCCTAATGGGATGATCACATACGATATAAGAACAAAACTAAATGGAATAAAAGGAGACTAAATCACAATCCTCAACATTGACCCAAACCCATCTCTATATCCCCGTTGTCTACTTATACTAGGGTCATCGCCCAAACCTGTATGTTAATCATAAGATCTACATGAGCACCATGGTACCCATATAAGGTGTGATAATAAAACTTAGTAAGGCATCACCAACAATGTCCCAACTAAAAACTAGAATATATGTGTATGAATGTAATGAATAAAAGGAATTTTTAGCATCACATGCATATACCCTTCAAACCATTGAGTGCTCAAGAATCCACCCCTATAGTCAACACATGCATATTTTTTATAGTGTTGGAATGGTATGGATCTCCCATGGTTTACAAAAAACATGAGTGTGAATGATCTATCACCACTCATTACAAAAGTCAAGATGATGTTGTACCCCTCTCTCTTGGATTTTAATGATCACAATCACTCTTATTTTGTTCTAACTTGTTTTCAATTGTTTTTGTTGATAGGCAAAAGGTTTCCAAGGAGTTGGGCCAAGAAGGACTGAAAGTAGACTCTCTGAGTCTACCGGCCAACCGGTGGATTCCCACCGGCCAGCCGGTGGTCTCTGGCAGTAGCAATGGTTTCTGTCCAGAGCCACCGGTCAGCCGGTGTGAGCTCCCCGGCCAGCCAGTATTGTCACCAGCCAGCCGGTGGCTGACCACCGGCCAGCCGGTAAAACCTGGGCAGAGAGCTTGCTCTCTGTCTGGAGCATCGGCCAGCCGGTGGATCAGGACCGGCCAGCCGGTGGACCACCGGCCAGCTGGTGAGACACCACCGGCCAGCCGGTGGGCCCAGTCAAACTAGCCGTTGGGCTTTGACCAGACTTGTACTTTTCACTCCCAACGGCTCCGAAGGCCTCTCCAACGGCTCCAAAGACCCCCAATGGACATTTGGGAGTTCCTCTCCTATAAATAGAGGACTAGGAAGCCCCGGAAACATATAGTAGCCCACGGGAACATTTTTCGATCATTTGGCGAACCTCCGGCGCATTCCTTCAAGGATCCCCACTTGCTCCAACTCACTTCCACAACCAAGGAGCACCACCATAGAAGCTTAGGAGCGCTCTTCATCATCACCAATCAATCCATTGGCTCCCAAGACTTCTCCTCTTTACGGTTTTTATTGTTTTATCATTTTGAGCATTATTTTGAGTTTGTGCATACAAACCCTTCTTTCTCTCATCCTCCCTTTGTTTGGGTTTTCACACCACCTTCAAGGTGTGAAGAGGTTAGTCAAGCCTTCCCTGTAAAAGACTTGAGTCATAGGTGAGCTAGCCTTCACCTGTAAGAAGGCTAGTGGGTTTCTTGCTACAACCAATAAAAAGCAAGCTGTAATAGGTTTCTAGGATGCCTTAAAGTCTAGTGGGTTTCTTGCTACAACCATTAAAAAGCAAGCTGTCGTATAGATCTCTCAACGGTTGAGTTGGGAGCGGAGACGTAGGCTTGGGTTTTAGGCTGAACTCCGTTATCAATTTTGTGTCTTGCCTCTTTTATTTCCGTTGTGCTTTAACTTTTTCTTAAATTGTTAAACTTTTTTAAAAGGAAATTCACCCCCCCCCTCTTGCCATCACTCTCCGTCCCAACAATTGGTATCAGAGGGAGTGTTTGTGTAATACCTTAACCGGTTTCAAATTCAAGATCCATTGTGATGGCTTCATCTTCTTTCGCCCCCGAAGGTTATTCATTGGGCCGTGCTCCTTTTTTTGATGGAACCGACTATACCTATTGGAAAACCCGCATGTCTACTTTTCTTAGAAGTATAGGTTATCCTATTTATAGAATTTTCATGCATGGTTACTCTCTCTCTTCTCCCGATGAATCCAAATGGACTCAAGCCGATATTAAAAATTTCGAGCTTGATGGAAAAGCCATGAACGCTCTTCATTGCGGCCTTGATCGTAATGAATTCAATCGAGTTTCCACATGCACTTCATCTCATGAAATATGGAAACTTTTGGAGGTTACCCATGAGGGGACCAACAAAGTTAAGGATACTAGATTAGACATGTATCTCCAAGATTTTGAAAGTTTCACCATGCACCCACACGAATCAATTACTGAAATGTTTACTCATTTTACTGACGTTTGCAATGGAAGAAAGTCTCTTGGAGATGATGTTTCTGCAGAGATGATGGTCAAGAATATCCTTTGGATCTTACCAAGTTCATGGGAACCGAAAGTCACGGCAATTCAAGAAGCGAAGAATTTAAAAGAAATGTCGGTCGAAGAGCTCATCGGATCCCTCATGACCTACGAGATCACCATGAGGAGGCAAGCTGAAAAGGAAGGCAAACTCATCGAAACTCCAAAGAACATCGCCTTCAAAGTTCAAAAAGAAGAAATCTCCTCCTCCTCATCTTATTCCTCTTCAAGCGGCGATTCAGAAATCGAGAACCTTGCCCGCAAGATGCACAAATTCATGAAGAAGAACAAAAAGAAGAAATCTCGCAAGGCTCGAAAGGAAGAACTTGACGAAAAATCCGAGCCCGAGGTAATATGCTATGGGTGCGGCAAGAAAGGCCATTATAAGCCCGATTGCCCACTCCAAAAGACAAGGGCCAAGCAAAAGGAAAAGAAAAAGGCATTCAAGGCCACTTGGAGTGATAGCTCCTCATCCTCCTCCTCCTCAAGAGACAACGGTAAAAAATGTCTAATAGCATTTCATGAGGTAACCTCTTCTGACTCCTCTTCCTCTTGTTCTTCCAATTCATTCAATCATTTATCTTACGAGGATCTCCAACATGCGAGAGATAAATTGGAGGAAGGTTTTCACGAACTCTCTTCCAAATTTATTTCTTTAAAAAAGAAATTCAAAATTCTTTCTTCCGAAAAGGATCAACTTCTCAAAGAGAAGGAAGACTTGTCCCTCAAGATCCAAAACCTTCCCGATGTTGATTCTATGGAATCAACAATCAAGGATTTAAGGAAATCCCTAGCTAAGTTCACCGAAGGTGAACATAACCTTTCGAAGCTCCTTGGTTCCCAATGCATATCTAGAACCACCCAAGGGCTTGGCTATTCCAAGCAAGCTTCCTCTTCCCATGCTCCTACTATTTTTGTAAGGGGGAGCTCCCAATATAAATTTTGCAACTATTGCAAAAAGATCGGGCACTTAATTTACGAGTGCGACTGCAAAAATGCCCGGTATGGAATGCCCAAAACCATTTCCTTTAACGATGAATTTCATAGGAGAAGACCCGCCACAAGACAAGTTTGGATTGAAAAATCCCTTTTAGCAAGTCTCTCCGGACCAAAATTTGTCTCGGTTCTAAAATCCTCTCCCCGGTGATTTGTTGTTTTTATTTAGGGGGAGTTAGGATCGTTTAAGCCTTTTTTTCGTTTTTCTTTCAAAACTTTCAATTCAAAACTTTCAATTCAAATTTCAAAAATTTCAATTGGTTTAAAAACTCTATCTTGTTTTTCAATCCTTTCCTTCAATCAAATTTTATGCCCCGTGCTATTTTGATAATCACAAAGGGGGAGATTTCCTTGGTTGATTGGGGGAGAAATATTTCTCTCATGCTTTGCTTTACTTTTCAATTTATCCTTTAAAACATGCCTTTCATTTCAGTCTTTTTCATTGCTTGTTTTGGTGATTGTGATCATCAAAATAGGGGGAGATTGTTGTACCCCTCTCTCTTGGATTTTAATGATCACAATCACTCTTATTTTGTTCTAACTTGTTTTCAAGTGTTTTTGTTGATAGGAAAAAGGTTGCCAAGGAGTTGGGCCAAGAAGGACTGAAAGTAGACTCTCTGAGTCTACCGGCCAACCGGTGGATTCCCACCGGCCAGCCGGTGGTCTCTGGCAGTAGCAATGGTTTCTGTCCAGAGCCACCAGTCAGCCGGTGTGAGCTCCCTGGCCAGCCGGTATTGTCACCAGCCAGCCGGTGGCTGACCACCGGCCATCCGGTAGAACCTGGGCAGAGAGCTTGCTCTCTGTCTGGAGCACCGGCCAGCCGGTGGATCAGGACCGGCCAGCCGGTGGACCACCGGCCCGCTGGTGAGACACCACCGGTCAGCCGGTGGGCCCAGTCAAACTAGTCGTTGGGCTTTGACCAGACTTGTACTTTTGACTCCCAACGGCTCCGAAGGCCTCTCCAACGGCTCCAATGACCCCCAACGGCCATTTGGGAGTTCCTCTCCTATAAATAGAGGACTAGGAAGCCCCGGAAACATATAGTAGCCCACGGGAACATTTTTCGATCATTTGGAGAACCTCCGGCGCATTCCTTCAAGGATCCCCACTTGCTCCAACTCACTTCCACAACCAAGGAGCACCACCGTAGAAGCTTGGGAGCGCTCTTCATCATCACCAATCAATCCATTGGCGCCCAAGACTTCTCCTCTTTACGGTTTTTATTGTTTTATCATTTTGAGCATTATTTTGAGTTTGTGCATACAAACCCTTCTTTCTCTCATCCTCCCTTTGTTTGGGTTTTCACACCACCTTCAAAGTGTGAAGAGGTTAGTCAAGCCTTCCCTGTAAAAGACTTGAGTCATAGGTGAGCTAGCCTTCACCTGTAAGAAGGCTAGTGGGTTTCTTGCTACAACCAATAAAAAGCAAGTTGTAATAGGTTTCTAGGCTGCCTTAAAGTCTAGTGGGTTTCTTGCTACAACCATTAAAAAGCAAGTTGTCGTATAGATCTCTCAACGGTTGAGTTGGGAGCGGAGACGTAGGCTTGGGTTTTAGGCCGAACTCCGTTATCAATTTTGTGTCTTGCCTCTTTTATTTCCGTTGTGCTTTAACTTTTTCTTAAATTGTTAAACTTTTTTAAAAGGCAATTCACCCCCCCCCCCCCTCTTGCCATCACTCTCCATCCCAACAGATGAATGATCCATCACCAAATAATATTTATGATAATCGAGGCACTATGATTACATCACATAAGGAGAATAATATATCGCCACATCCTAACCCTGGGTGATCAAAGTATCACCAAAATATAACCCCAGTGTGAATTATATATCACTGAAAAATATCCCCATATTGAATGATGCATTGCCAAAACATAATCCCCAAGGTGAATTATTTATCATCAAAACAATCCTTAAAGTGAATGATGTGTCACCAAAGCATATACCCATGATAAACTATGTGTCACCAAAACACAATCCCCAAGGTGATAAATCTATCATAAAAACAATCCTCAAGGTAAATGATGTATCACTAAAACATAGAATCACTGTGAATGATACATCAACAAAACACAATTACTTAAGGTGAAGGATCTATCACCAAAAAAATCCCAAACTTGAATGATCTATCACTATAACAATCCCTAAGGTGAATGATGCATCACTGGAATAATCCCCAATGTGAATGATGTATCACCAAAACTATTACCACGATGAATGAACATCACTGAAACATGACCCCCAAGGTGAATGATGTATCGCCAAAACATAACCCCTAAGGTGAATGATTCACCACCACATGCATAACATATTCAAAGGTGACTGATTTATCATCATAATCATAACATATTCATGGGTTAATGATTTATCTCTGTAAAAAAAATAAAGGGTGAATGATTTATCACTATAACCATAAATAAATTCCCCACATAACCATAATCATAGTGAATGAGTTATCACCTGAGGCATTAGTTTAACTGAACCCCAAAGTGGACACTAGGCTACCCACACCCATGATGTTATACACCTTGAAAACATGGGTTAATCCTGAACTTACTTAGCATGGATTAGGATTATATACAATTACCTATCTCAAAAAAGGCATACTATAGTGGGAATTCATCATACTAAAGTTCCATCATAGGGAAATATTACCACTATCCTAAACAACACATGAGTCACCATTATCAAAGGGCACTCAAGAATGTTGTACAAGTCTCACACTTAAGGTTAGGTATAAGAACACCCACTCATAATTCTATTCCATAAGAATTTCACCACTTTCCTAAGGTGACATGGCCATCGGCGGCCATTTTCCCAACACAAAAGGTTTAAATGACCTAGAACATTCTAGATAGACCATATCCATCACTCAAAAATCAAGGAATATACATTAGGTTCCATTCTAGTTCATCCCCGTATACTTACCTATGCATGCATCCCATGTGACCAATGTTGAGACAAATGTATAGGCACACCCCTAGTCATTTGTAACACCCCAAGAAAAGTGAGGCTTAAAAGTCTAAATGTTACTACCATTTCCATCATGGTGAACCTTTATTTTCAGGAGCCTACTCAATTATAACTCTATAGTTAAGAGAGGTTTATCTTGGAGTAGTGTCAAGATGGGTGACCTCCTGA
Source organism: Viscum album (assembly GCA_963277665.1). Taxonomy (NCBI): domain Eukaryota; kingdom Viridiplantae; phylum Streptophyta; class Magnoliopsida; order Santalales; family Viscaceae; genus Viscum; species Viscum album. The sequence continues at coordinate 1,454,438,883 of OY728126.1, forward strand.
GAAGTATCTCAAGGTGTGTGTGAGTGAGGACAAAGCACACTGAAAGAACTTGTGTTGGTCTGTGGGGACAACCATTAGTCTGATAAGTGAACTCAGTGGGTAATAGTATGTGGTGTGCTAGGAATGAAATTAAGGTATTACTGGAGACCCATGGGTTCAGATGATAAGGTTCATGAATCGATGGTTTTAAGTCATGAAAAACGATATCATAGCCAATACCTAGCCTGAAGTGCAGAGGCACTACTTAGGTTTGAGGTGTGGTGTCCACAATGAGGGTGTTATGTTTTAAAGTGGGGAGAGTATAACACCTCTAGAAAAATGGGTCTTAAAAGACTAAATTTTACTACCAATTCCAACAAGGTACACTTTTCTTTTTGGGGTCCTACCTGATTATAATTTCATAGTTAAGAGAGTCTTGACCTGAAGTAGTGTCGGGATGGGTGACATCCTGTGAAGTATCTTAGGGTGTGTGTGAGTGAGGACAAAGCACACTAAAAGAACATGTGTTGGCATGTGGGGACAATCATTAGTCTGATAAGTGACCCCTGGGGTAAGATGACAAGGTTCATGCCTCAAGGAGGTTGAGTCATGAAAAATGGTATCAAAGCTAATACTCAGTCTAAAGTGCAAAGGCATTACCTGGGTTTGAGGTGTGGGGTCCATAATAAGGGCATTGTGCTTTAAAGGGGGAGAGTGTAACACCCTAAGAAAAGTAAGGCTTAAAAGACTAAATGTTACTACTATTGCCAACAAGATGCACATTTCTTTTCAGGATTCTACCTGATTATAACTCCGCATTTAAGAAAGGCTTGGCCTAGAGTAGTGTCGGGATGGGTGAACTCCTAGGAAGTATCTAAGGGTGTGTGCATGCGTGTGCGCATGCAAGGATAAAGCACACTAAAAAACATGTGTTTAGTTGTGGGGACAATCATTGTTCAGATAAGTGACTAAAGTGGGTAATAGACTATGGTGTGTTGGGAATGAAACTAAGGTATTACTGGAGACCCATGGGATTAGATGACAAGGTCCGTGACTCGAGGAGGTTGGGTCATGACATTATCACTCTAAGTGAGCATCACATGTCTACATGACTGTCCTAGGTCACTAGATCCATTGCTCAAAGATGGATACCCTCATTGGGGTCCAATCCCACTTAAATCGAGTCTCCCTCATGGGAAACATAGCCATTGATGGATATATAATAAAAGCATAACACCTGAGGACTCCCAAGGGGTTTAACCAAACTCTCTTTCTCAACTTCACACAAAGGAACTCACCCATGGTTATATCTCAGGTCGCTCAAACCTGCTTACTCATGCTTGTGATCCATATAATATATGCACACCCATTTAAAGAGGAAATATTAGGGAACACTTACCACAATAATGGATTCAACATTTTAAGCCATCTCGCTCCATCCTCATCTAAGAAACGAAAGACACCATCATCATCCTCGAGCCCCTAACTCATCTAAGAGGTTTTATAATCAACAATAACAATATATAATCAAATTACATAATTAATTACTAATTTTATTTTAAGTATAATTGAGGTAAAACTCATCAGGAGACACATCCTCACTAAAACCTCTAGAAATGGGGTGTGATCCGTTTTCCCATAATAGCAGCTTCAAGAGGGGGGTGAATTGAAGTCTAAATCAAACTCAAAAAATTTCCCACTCAAGAATGTAAACTGTTCAAAAGTTGTAAACTCTAAATAGATTAGAGTACAACAAATTATAAATGTAGTGGAAAATAAAATGCTCAGAAGTTAATACTTAATCGAGGTAAACAATACAATCGGAAATTAAAACAATGAAAATTAAAATAATACACGGAGTTCCAGATGATAATCTGCAAACTCTTTTAAGAAATATTTTAAAGAATATGCAGTTCCAATCAAGCTAATGTCTCTCTTTTAAGCTAAAGCGGTGGGATGATCAATAGTCAGAACCAAACTGTGTAAGTTTTGAACCCAAGAACTTCATCCATCTCACTTATCAGAAGATACAAGCTCTGAACCTTAGAACTTCCTTGATAATCTGTCAGCAAATAGAAGTTTTATCCTCGAGCTCATATCTGATCAACCAAATAGGTAGCAAGTTCTTCCCCAAACGTCATTGAACACAGCGTTTAGAAGTAACAAATTCCTAGCCTCAGAATCTCATTTATCATGCGGGATCTGAAGAACTGATTACAACATAGAAAACTTAGAGATTTTACAATGATCTAAGCAAACACAATAAAAAAACAAGTACAAACAGAAGCTTGCAAAAGCACTGAGGTGGCGCAAATCTCGAATTAATCCACCTTTAGCTTTTTAGTAAGTTGTAATGTCTTTTCATATCTTTCGTTCCTGAAGCCTTGGTCTTCATTTATAGGCATCAACATAACAAACTTCTTTGAGTTCTTCAGGAACAGTTATAAACAAAATTGAAATTAGCTCGACATCTTTTGTTGAAATATTTAGTGTAACTTCACAAAATTGTGAACCATACGTGCATCAGAATCAGCTCACCAAAACTTCAGTGAATCGAAAGTTAAGTCTGCATGAAAAATAGAACAAACAAAACTTCAAGTACACGTAAGCAAAAGAGTATTTTGATTCATTAAAAACAGATCGAAAAGATGTTATTTTAGGAAAATGACTCGATGCGGCATACCCCTGACACGCCATTGAGCCGACTGCCGATAAAATCTTAATCAACCAACATCAATTCATCGACCAATTTCATTACAATTTTATGAAAATACCTAATAATCAATTAAGCAGATTACCTCTAATGAAATGGTGTGCAAGTGCATGCAATCGTCCTCCCTTGGCCTCTTCTACCCTTCCTGATCAAAGCCTATTCGTTTCAGCCCAATTTCACCATGCTCTGATGGAATCAACACCAAATCCTTAATTTAGGATCGTTGAAATCACAAGAAAGGAAGAGAATAGAAGAGGTGGAGAGAAATAGGAAAGATCTCCTCTATCGGTGAATCAAAAATCCCAAAATCCCCATGGATCATAGGAATATGAAGGAGGGGGGATGTTGAAGCAAAGGGGTGCCTCCCCTTTCTTCTTCGTTGGTAAACTCCAAAATCTTGAAGGATTCCCATATTTATAATATCTTTATAAAAAACAAAACAATTGTTCGTTGTGAATTAACCCTTTACCTCACGACACAATGCCTTTGCCCAGGGCATCCTAGCAACTGCAAAAGGGCATGTTGCAGTGTGAACCGGAGCTTCATGGCGCAATACCCTAATTTGGAGCACCCCGACATGATCTTGGTTAACTGTTGCGACGTGACCATGCATATCACGGTGCAATGCTTTATTTCATAGAAACACCAAATAATCACGTCTCATAAGGTGCAGTGTGATCTCGAGCTTCAAAATGCAACATCCCCCTTTTGTGGTGGGACACCTCCCCTCAACTATGAAATTGATTCATACACAAACACAAGCACACACAATCTTCACACCTCAGGATAAGCGGGTCGTTACAGTGTGTGGGTGAGTGTGTTATATAAATGATATACATACATAATTAGTATAAACACACACACAATTGTGTTTGTGCGTGTGTATTATATGTATACACACAAACATATATATAAACATAAATATATAGATCAAAATCATGAAACCATGATTTGCATTAAAACACACATCATTGACATTATCAAACAAATACTAATTACATGCCAGAGATTTTATGTTGATTTGATGAAAAAAAATCAAGGGTCACAAAGCAGCAGCAGCAGTAATTGTACCATATGAAATATAATTAAAACTATTATGGTTGCTGTTATTGTACTTTTTCGGTTCATGTTCTAAAATTGTATCTACAGTACTTTTAAAATGGTCTCTCACCTCATGACTGAGTTAATGCGTATAAATGTCAACATGAATTTTGTGAAGGCCATCAAGTCGTGGGACTGGCGGGGAGTGCGAGGGCAGATTTATTCACATTAATAACATTTATTCGCATTGAAGCATGGGCGCCCCAGCCAACCCTGCCCCCAAAAACCAATTGCTCACATTTATTGTCGACGTGTAATCAAAGCAACTTCTTTACATTTAAAATATTATCTTAAATATGCGGTCATTGAATTTAATTTTAAGATGTCATTTATTTGTATTTTTTTATTTTAGGATTCTTGAATAAAATAAATTACAATATCAGGTGAGATAACATTTTTGTAATTTTAATCTTTTAGAAATTATTTTATAGATCAAATTATTTTAAAATAAAATTCAATATTTTTCAATCAAATTAATATTTAAATAATGACGTGATTAATTTGAAAATAAGATAAACTATTACCATAATTAAATGAACGCTTTATATTCAGAGTACGGGTGTTACGTGATGAGGCCGACACGTAATCAACAATCAGAGGACGGGAAAAAACAACTCGGAAAAAAAAACTCGGAAATACAAATTTATAACTGAACCATTCCGCCGGAGGTTGACGTGGCAGATGTCTATTGGCTGTATTAGTGAAAACGGACGGGGAAAAAAAAGATTCCAGAGGCCGCTACGGCACGTGCGACGATGAGCTTCACGTGATCGTCTTCCCCGTTCCCAATCGCCGGACGTTTTTACCGCGAACGATGAGCTTCGGGAGGAATTGCAGCGCCGCCGCGGGCCTTGAGGCAGAAGAGAACGTTCCAGATCTCGGTGAAGGCGCGAATGATGATCCCGTGATGGCTGGGGGAGTTAAGGTCTAAGAAGCAGTTCAGCAGCTCCTTCAGCCCGTCCTTGGAGTAAATCTCCTTCTGCAGTATCATTTGGATCATGGACCGCCGGAAGTCCAGGTAGGGGTCGTCGGATTCCTTCTCCACCGCCACCGTCCCCCTGCCGCCGATCCTACCGAAGCCCCTCGAGAAATCGACCTCCGGATCTGAGTGGTACTGCGAGGACGACGAGCCGTCGGGGTTGGGGGAGAAGGTCGTGGCGGCGGTGGCGGTCGTTGCGACGGTGGCGGTGGTGGTGGTGTCCTCGTCGCCGTCTTCGCAAGAAAACTGCACGGCGGGCACGTACCAGGGGCTCGGAGAGGGCGAGTCGCCGAGCTGGAGATTCTTGCCGTGGTTGCGTGGGGATTTGGGTTTGGGTTTGGGCCGGAATATGCCGGAAATTTTAGACTGCCGGCAGCCGCATCCGACGCTGACGGCCGCCGTGGCTCGGCGGAGCCTCCGCCGGTCGCCGGACATTTCGAGAACGAGAGAGATGGAGAGGGAGGGGGGGTGGCTGGGGTAAATGAACAGATATTGGGAGGCCATTGGCCGGTAAAGGTCGACTTATCCCCCGCATGCGAGGCCAGGCACCTCTGAGTTTTTATTTTTTTCCTTGGTTTTTTTGCTGTAAAATAAAATCCTTTATTAATAGTAAAAAGCATATTAAAATATCAAAAAATATTATTATTTTTATGCTATTATTATAATAAAATAAACCGCAAAATAACTCTAGAAAACTAGTAATTATGAGGACCCAACCATGAAAAGATGAGGAGCTTTGGGATGCTCAATTGTTAAAACTGAGAAATAATTAGGTGGTAAAAATAATGAGAGAGCCAAATATATTTTACATCATCGATAAAAATAAATGTTGACAAAATACAAAAGCAAATGATACTAAACAATTTGGCCACTAAATCATAGTTTGGAATTAAATATCTAAAAGAAATAACGATTGCTGTCCTACGGGAAAGAACCGTGTGGGGGGAGGTAGGGTTGGAGCGTGACGCCTTGACTTTTTATACGGCCATCGTTTTGAGGGATGAGGCAAGGAATTCAGCTGAGTCACCTGTGAATAAGGAGGTCTCCCGTTTTTACATTTTAAAATAAACATGTTTTTTTTTTAAGATTTGAAATATTTATATCAAATGTGATCGGCAATTCAAGTCTCCTTCTATATCCGCTGATAATGAGAATCATCAATGTATTAGTGGAATTCTCTTAGTATCCAAGTGATGCTAGTCATTCTAAAGGGCAAATGATGAAATATAGAATGATAAAAACACTAGAAAATCTCGCGAATGAGGTTGATTAGGGGACTCTCTTACATGAGAATAGAATACTAAGTAATACTCAACGGAATGAGGACTAGACTCATTCTCTTTGCTATTTATGTAAAGACCTGAAAATTTCAAGAATTTTTTTTTTATTAAATACTTTGAAATTTTACGAGTCTGCGGTTTCTGACGGCACCTGATTCCGAGATCCGGTGTGCCCGAAATCAATTTTTGAAGATTTGTTCGGGTACGTTCAATAAAAGTATGGCGGGTTTTTCTATCTTTTGAATCGGTGATCGGAATTGAAATCTGAGGACACCGATGAACTCGCAACGCCGGTATTCGCTTAAGGCGACCTTTATTGCAATTGCATTTTATGCGAGTTGAAAGTTATAATTTGAGGATTTATCTTAAACTAAATAAAATTGTGATAATACACAATTTTATTTCAAGAGGTGGTTAATTCCTCCAAGAGGAAGTTAGGGGTGAGGCTCACACCCCACATAACCTCTCATGTGAGGATTTAGTGTGGTGGAGCCCACACGAACCCAAACCCTTTCACCTCCCCTCAACTCTCTTAAACTCCCCATTAACACCCCCTCATTTATTATGGTGGAGCCGCTCCACCTCCCTCCCATTAAGTATGCCAACACAATTAATTAATGACTTCATTAATTAATTTGTGGGTAAACAATTCATTTGAATTGTTTTGAATTGCATGACAATTCTATTTTATTGGGGCGAAGCCTTTCTATAATGTTTGCTTGGCAAATATTTGGTGGTGAAGTCTTTGGAGAATTGGAGGAGAGTTTCATCCCTCACCAACGAAGAACACGAGGAACAATATCAACTCGACGACCAAGGCAAGAACGTGAGGCGACGCTCACGAAGAACGCCGTCATTCTTCTTCTTCCTCCGCGTCAAGGGAGGAGACGCCGTCCACGAGGAAACATCGACTACGCTTCCTCCTTGGACGCACCCCGACGTCAACAAATCGACGTCGACTTCGGATCCTCTTCCGCAACACGGACAAGCGATCATCGGAATCAATGTAGGAGGTTTGATATAATTTTAAGTGAATGAAGTTATATTCCGTTCTTGGTGAATGCTCGTATTGTCTTCGGCCAATTGATATCGCCTAACGCGGAGGGCGCAGGCCGAACGAACACGGCCCGATGACCCTCCGATGGTTCTTGAATATTTTGGCGGCGACGACGAGAGGCGGTGGCGATCGGAGGCGGCGACCGCGCACCGGCTGCGTGAAGGAAAACGCGGCCCGCATCCGCGGGCCGCTCGGCCAAAGCAGAAACGACCGGCCGTAGCCGGCTGGGCTGGAGAACCGCGACGCCTCTAAGGCGCCGTGCTGCGGAGAACCGCGGCCCGCGCTCCGCGAGCCGCTTCTGCGGCGAACCGGCCGGGTTGAAGGAGGTCGCGGCACCCGCAGGTGCCGCGTGGGAGAACCGCAGCCCGCCCATGCGGGCCGCTCGCACCGGGAAGACCGGCTAGCTTCGGCCAACCAGACAGGAAGGGCGGCGTCGCCGGTTCGGGAAACCGCCCCCCGCACCGCTTGGCTAGTCTGGCTGAGCCGCGGTCGGCCACGGGTCGGGCCGGGCTGCGCTCCGCCAGACCAGGTCGCGCCATGCCGGGCCGGGCCGCGCCCCGCAAGGCCGGGCCGTACCCCGTCGGGCCGGGCTGACCCCTTGCCGGGTCAGACCCGCCGAACCAGGTCGGGCCGACCCGCTAGCCCACTGGGCTTGACGAGCCAAACCTGTTTCACTTAAACGTGAAGAACATTAAGACCGCACGTCCGATCGACGCGTTGTCTGCGGCATTGGGATCCTCGTGACGAGACGGTCCTTTTGCAATACTCTAAGTGAGTTTTGGACAACTTTGGAAAACGGCCGGGTTTGGAACGAATGCAATTCCAACCGGGCCCCCGAAACGAAAAAGCCAATATCTCTCAGACCGGGCGTCCGATTGACGCGTCGTCTGTCGCGTTGGGTTCCTTTTGACGAGACGGAACTTCGGGATATATCAACTCTGGACTTCGTGATAGTTGATGTATCGACCCCCTTGGCTCGAGGAGCGGACCCTCCCAGAATCGAGCATGCTGTGTGCGAGAACCCTAAAGCTGGCTGCGACTGCAACGACTTTCGTACTGGAATCCTCCGTGGGTTCGACGACGACGACAGCTGTACTGGAATCCTCCGTGGGTTCGACAGCGATGACTACTGTACTTGTATCCTAAGTGGGTCCGACAGTTTGACTTCTGTACTAGTATCCTGAGTGGGTCCGACAGAGTAGCTGGTCTAGTATCCTACATGAGTCCGACAACTTAGCTGGTCTAGTATCCTACGTGGGTCCGACACCTTAGATGAATCAGCGACTACATCTGATCATCTCTATCGCTATATGTAAAGACCCGTAAAATTCAAGGGAAATTTTTTCTTAATTTTCTTTTGGATCTTACAAGAACGCAGTTTCTGACGGCACCTGATTCCGAAGCCCGGTGTGCCCGAAATCATTTTCCGAAGTTTGGCTCGGGTACGTTCAGTAAACGAACGAGCAAGTTTTCCTAACTTTTAAATCGGTGCTCAGAATCGAATTCTGAGGGCACCGATGGAATCGCAGCGCCGATAATTGCTTAGAAACACCTTTTCCGGAGTTGTGTTTGCTCGGGTGTGGTTATTAAATTTTTTAGTTAAGTAAAGGAATAAAATAAAAATGGTGCGGCCGATTTTTATTTTATTTAAAGTTGTTTAACCTAAGCTAAGTGATTGAAGTGGGACCCACTATATCCTACTCCACTAGGTAGGATATTTGTGGGGTAGGGCCCACCCGAGCTCCACCTTTTTCAACCCCCCTCCTTTAATTAAGTAACGCACCTGCACCCCCCTTTAAATGAAAGCCAACCCTTGCTTTTATCTGTTATGAAATGCCTCTTTTAATAGGGCAGTTTAATCGTTTCAATTAATTCAATTAATTGATGGATTCGTTTTTGAATTTCAAAACGCTTGACATGGGAAATAAAATAAGACAAACACTTATTTTATTATGGTTGTGAGCTTGTTGAGAGAGGGTTGGAAGAATTTGCTCAAGGCTTGAAGTTCTTCTTCTTCGTCGAAGAACGCGAAGAACGCACCGCCGCCGACGAAGAACACCGACCTCCGACGGCGGACGACGGTGAGAGACGCCTTCCTCGGAGATTGACGACGCGACGCCGTGTACCGCGACGCCAACGACCCTCTCCTTCCGCGACGATAAAATCTGCGACGAACCTTCGCTCAACGAATTCGACGAGGTGGGGGATTTATTGTTTTTATTCGTGAATTCTTCCGTCGTCGTTCCTCGTTTCAATTGGACCGCTTGCTATCAATTAACGGGAGGGGGCCGGACCGCACAAACACGACCGACCCTCCTCCCTTGATTCTGTTGATTAACCTTGTTGTGGTTTGGAACGGAGATGGCGCGGTGCCGTCGCACCGCGCGGGATCATGCGGCAAGGACGCGCGGCGCCGTCGCTTGGCGTCATTGAAGTCGAACAAGGTCGTGGTGCCGTTGCGCCGCGCTGGAGAATCACGAAAACACCGCGGCCGGAGCGGGGCCGTGGCGGAGGGACGTGGCGCCGTCGCGCAGTGTCGGACGGACCAAGGCCGCAGTTATAGGCCGCGACAGAGCAGGGAGCGGCAGCCGGTTTCCGGCTGCCGGTGTCGGAGAAGGGGGATCGGCCCGCGCCAGTCCCGTGGTGCAGCAGCCGGCCGGCCGGAGCGGGCCGACCGGTCAGGGGGAGAACCGGGGGTTCGAAACCCCCGGCTGGAAGCAGGAGCGACCCCCACGTGGAGGGCCGCGTTTCATTAAACAGGGGGGGCAGCGCCTCCCCCCCAAACCGCTCGACCGTTTCGGCCGAGCCACCTGGCCGCGCCCAGACCGGGCCGGGCCTCGCCAGCCGGGCCGCGCCCAGGCCGGGCCGGGCCTCGCCAGCCGGGCCGGGCCGCACCAGCCGGGCCGGGCCGCACCCAAGCGGGCCGAACCCGGACCCGGGTCGGGTCGACCCGGTTCGGGCCGACCCAGGGGGTCTCGGGCCGGGTCGGTCCGGGCCCGAAACCCCCATTTTCGGACTATTTTCGTTATTTTGCCCATAGCTTGGGCTACGGATCTCCGATCGATGCACCGTCAGTTGCGATGCGATTCTTGGATCGAGACGGTCGTTTTGGTATATTACACTCAAGGTTTCGGAGAACTTTGGGTACGGCCGGGTTGGTTCCAACCCGAAACCAACCGGGCCCTTGGAGCAGAAACACTTATATCTCGAGCTCCGGACGTCCGATTGACGTGACGTCGACTTTGATGGATTCCTCTTGATGAGACAAAACTTTTGGAATGCTTCGCCTAAGTTTTGGATGCAGTTGGATAATGGCCGGGTTGGATTGTACCCGAAATCCAACCGTGCCCCTGGAACGGAAAAGCTGATAACTTTCAGATCGGACGTCTGTTTGACGAACCGTCAGTGGCGTTGGTGATCACGTTGGGAAACAGTCCCTATGAGTATAACCTATGAGAGTTCGGGGTACAGTTGAGATGTGGTCGGGTTGGTTCGTACACGAAACCAACCGGGCCCCTGGGACGAAAAGGATAATAACTCACAGACTGAGCGTCCGATTGACGCGCCGTCTGTTGCGTTGAGACCCCTATGACGAGGCATTCCTTTGAGAAGCTTCTTCATGGAATTTTGTGATACTTGGAGTATCGACCTCTTGGCTCGTGGAGTGGACCCTCCCGGAACGAGCATGCTGTGTGCGGAAACCCTAGAGTTGCTGAGACTTGACGACTGCTGATCGATCGACTCGGTGTGTTTCGGATAGCCCAGTGGAGAGCACTTGGTTGTAACGGCAGACCCACGACGGAGGGGTGCTTGGTTGTAGCGGCAGACCCGCGATACTCAACAGAAGGAGTACCTCTGGAGGCTATGAGGGGGAGCGCTTGGTTGTAGCGGCAGACCCACGACGGAGGAGCGCTTGGTTGTAGCGGCAGACCCGCGATACTCAACAGAAGGAGTACCTCTGGAGGCTATGAGGGGGTGCGCTTGGTTGTAGCGGCAAACCCATGGTGGGAAGCGCTTGGTTGTAGCAGCAGACCCACAGTACTCGACAGGTGGAGTACTATAGCAGTCCAAGGTTAATGGGAAGCGCTTGGTTGTAGCGGCAGACTCACTGTACTCGATAGAGGAGGAGTTTCCCCAGCAGCTATGGTTTCGACATCATGATTAAATACTGGTTTGAGCTGAGTCTTGACTTTCAATCATTATCTTTGATATGATTGACTTGTGGATTTGAATTGTGTTATCCTGTGTGGATTGGTCGTGCTATCCTGTGTAGACGTGATCGAACTTGGGCTCGGATGTTGGAGCCGAACTGGACTAATGACTTTGGTATATGTATGGGCATATACCTAAGTAGTGTTGGATGTGACTTCGTGATTGTTTCTTTTCTTTGTGGTTTATCCTTTCTAGATTCAGGGAGACCTTCGGGGGTCTTGGGGTCCCTACTGAGTAGCGTATTCTCACCCCTGCACGGGCTATGCCCGCACTACGTTGTGTTGGTTGCAGACGACGAACAACGTTGATCGTGGTTGAGGCTTGCGGAGCAGGTCGATACCTAGAGGTGGACCACTGGGCGGGACGTACACGGAGAGGACGGCTGGACCCGAGGAGCTGTGGAGGCTATCTGTACCCACCCTTCAGGTGGGACTTCCAGTGGACGACTCGACGTTGCGACTTTACTTTTCAGTTGATGTACTCCCTTTTTCAGTTGTACTTTACTTTCAGTTTGGGTTTGTATTCTGACCCATTTTTTTTCCACACTTACTTGTACTCTGTTTACTTAGTGTTTACTTCCACTTACTTACTCTGTGTGTTTGTTTACTTCATAAAGGCAATGCCTTCCCTTTTTATCGGGAATTATGGCTTGGTGCTAGTTGCCAGCCCCTGACCTATGGGAGGTGGGCTTGGGGTAGTCACGACACAGGCCCCGAGGGCGGGTCGTGACACTATACGAAAGTTGTATACCTGTGTGAGCTGAGTCTTGACTTTCAATCATTATTATCGATGTGATTAACTTGCTTTCCTGCGTGGAATGGGTTATGATTGGACTCGAGAGTAGGAGATGAACTGTGATTGATAACTTAGGTATATGTATGGTAATATACCTAAGTAGAGTTGGTTGATACTTCGTGATTGTATCTTTCTTCTGTGGTTTGTCCTTCGTGGATTCTGGGAGACCTTTGGGGGTCTCGGGGTCCTTACTGAGTATCATATACTCACCCCTGTACGGGCTATGCCCGCACTACGTTGTGTTGGATACAGACGACGGACAACACTAATCAAGGTGGAGGCTTGTGGAGCTAGACGATACCCGGAGGTGGACCACTTGGCGAGACGTACACGAAGTGGACGACCGGACCCGAGGTGCTGAGGAGGCCATCTGTACCCACCCTTCAGGTGGGATTCCCGGAGGACGACTCAGTGGTTTCTGTTTTACTTTATTACAGTTGTACTAGCTTTTCAGTTGTACTGTACTTACTGTTGGGCTTGTATTTCTGGCCCCTTTCCTTTCAGCACTTACTTTTGTATTCAGTATTACTTGGTTCTTTCTTCTGTTGTGTACTCTGTTGTGTTTGTTTACTTTTATAAAGGCAACGCCTTCCCTTTTTATCGGGATTTACGCCTTTGGTGCTAGTCGCCAGCCCCTGGCCTATGGAAGGCGAGCTTGGGGTAGTCACGACATAGGTCTCGAGGATGGGTTGTGACAAATTGGTATCAGAGGAGTCGGTTCTACCGCAGAACTCAGGACTCTGATCATTCTTTTCTGTGAAGCAATAGTGTTAAGAGTATTGAGTGTGGTTTTCATTCCAGTGAGTACAGTGTTGGTGGGCCAGCCGACGTATCCATACACCAGGACCCTGACCTCTGATTTCCGACTCAGTGCACGAAAACACTGATTGCATGCGTGTTTCAAAAGTTTTCTTTGTGACTACTTCGTGTCAGCTCACCAGGTATACTGTTTGACTGTGGAACACCTGTTTCTTTTCAGGATGGCCCCACGAAGGCAACCAGCTAGGGTTCCGAGTTACGTATGAGATGGTAGCCCACCGAGCGATGAGGCCTCGGTGTAGGGCTCCATCACAGTGGAGGCACCAACGGTACCACTACCTGCTGGGCCACCGATACCACCAGCCCTAGCAACAGAGAGTGCACGCCGTCTGAGTGCGTTGCACGAGTTCCAGCGACAGAGGCCACCCAGGTTCCGCGAAGAGACAGACCCACAGGCAGCTGAGGATTGGCTGGAGGCTATCGTCAGAGTTTTCAGATTGGTAGGGACACCAGCCGACCTTATGGTGATCATTTCTGTGAGTCTCCTGCACGCAACAGTAGGTAGATGGTGGAGCTTGATGCTCCAAGTGCATAACGAGGCATCTTTACTCTGGACGGACTTCGAGAGTATCTTACGCTTGGAGTTTGTTTCATCCACCCTTCATGCAGTGCGAATTCAGGAGTTACTTCATCTGAAGCAGGACAACATGACAGTAGCTCATCATTCAACGAGGTTCACCGACCTCTCACGCTACTCTACGAACATGGTACGAGACCCATTCTTCAGGGCCCAGACCTTTGAAACGAGACTCAGACATGAGATCAGGGCTTCGATAATCTCCCTCAGTATTCCGACGTAGGCATGAGTACTGGAGCGAGCCCTTCTTGTGGAGAGATTTCTTGCTAAGCTGACACCATCTGTGAGATCCACCACAGGACGACACATATCAGAGTCTTCTGCAGCCGATAGTAGACAATTGATGTAGAGGTCCAAGCGGACCAGGCCATCAGGTGTGCGATCTTAGGATATAGATTCGGTTGTGCGGGGCACACGGAACAGAGCCAACTATACGAGGAGCAGACAGTGCTATGCATGCGGCAGGCAGGGTCATCTAGCTCGAGATTGCCCAACCCGCCATGCAGATGTGCAACAGACGTTAGAGGGACCTCCCAGGCAGAGGCAAAGGTTCGACCGTGGTGGTCCGCCGGGAGCCGGTGGACGAGGCAGAGGAGCTGGCCGAGCAGCGGGTGGTGGAAGACATTTTGAGGCTCTACCACCACCACCACCAGGAGGTCCACCCCGACCACAAGGAGCTGGCGGACAAAGGTAGGCTTAGCTCTAGGCAGTCGAGGCCTAGGACCACGGCGCACCTGAGATTATTTGAGGTACTATCTGTGTCTACTCCACCCTTGTTGCAGTTCTTATAGACACAGGTGCGAGTCATTCTTTTATTGCCACTGCACTTGTTCAGAGCTCAGAGATTCCGACGGAGCCGTTGGCTCGATCTTTACGGCTAGAGACTCCGACGGGAGAAGACTCGACGATTACGCACTCGTACCGGCAGTGTGAGCTTGCTCTAGGAGGCGAGAGCTTCGGCTAGGATCTTCTTGTAGCGGAGTCGAGGCCTTAAGACGTCATCTTGGGTATGAACTGGTTATCTACAGTCCATGCTCAGATCGACTGTATTAGGCGCAAAGTGCGGTGTGTCCGCACGGATGGGACCAGGTTCACCTTCACCGATGAGAATGGAGCCTTTGCAATGTAGGATGGACTTACATAGAGGAGGGGGAAGCCGATCACACATCAGTTGGCTAGTCTCATCCTTGGAGCAGTTGATGTGTGGAGTCTGAGTTTTCCTGTTGTGGTGGATCAGTATGCAGACGTTTTTCCTGACGACGTTCCAGGACTACCTCCTCGCAGAGAGGTAGACTTCCACATTGACCTGTACCCCCGGGACAACACCGATATCTACTCCAGCATATCGGATGGCTCCTGCTGAGTTTTGTGAGCTGCGAGTACAGCTGGAGGACTTGCAGGGGAAGATATTTATCCGACCCAGTAGAGCTGTCAAAAAATCCGCAAATCCGCGGGCCGATCCGTTAGCCCGTGGATTTATGTGGGTTAGGGCCTTGAAAATTTAGGCCTGCAAACATTCGGACCGCATTTGATCCAACCCGCAAAACCCGTAGCCCACGCGGACTAGCCCGCTGGGTGTCCGCAGGTCCCGTTTGACCCGCAATTATAAGTATTACAAAAAATTATTCTTGAAAAATAAAACAAAATAATATAATATAATAAATTAACATGAGTGTGAAAAAAATAGTTCAAGTTTTATAAAACCATACATAAATCATGAAAAAAATTGACTCATTTAGATTTTAAACCTGACGGTAAAGTTGGTCGTGGGATAGATGGCACTAATGTGGTTATTTGTAACATAATAGAATTAATGTATTAAAAATTGATACAATAATTATGAAAACGGATATACAAGACTACCATTTTGTTTATAATACAACGTTCTACTAATATTTTGATTTATGTATTTTAATTTTATTATATATATATATATATATTTATATTACTATGAGTTTTTAAAAGTAACTTATAAAAAATTAATAAATAAGAAACAATAATAATAAATGTATAATAATATTATGTATTGATATATTTGAATTGAAAATCCAAACATGCATTTATTTTAGAACTTTGTTAATCAAATTTTCAGTATAATTATAAAAAAAGTCAGATGGAAATTTGTATCAGAAATTTAAGTGGAAATTTGAACAAAACTTTTCTAATACATCTACACTGTAATTTTATGTGAAAAATTAAAATGTCAATTTCTAGTGAAAATCCGTGTCACAAATTTCCAATAGAAGTTTTGCACTGAAAATTTCCATAGAAAATTTGCGGTTCAAATTTTTAGTGTGAAATTAAATTATCTATTTATGAGTTAAAATATTTAAATTAAAAATTTAATCATGCATTTATCTTAGAATTTTGTTAATCAAATTTTCAGTATAATTATAATAAAAAATAAGTTGAATTTAACACTAGAAATTTAAGTGGAGATTCCAATTAAAATTTCAATGAAAGTTTGTAGTAAACATTTTTTGTAAAAAAATTGCAATGAAATTTTATAGTGAAAATTAAAATTTTTTATTTATGTATTAATATATTTTCATTATAATTTTAAGTAAAGATTTGAAGTGTAGATTTTCAGTGGAAATTTACACATGAAATTTCCAATATAAATTTGCACAAAAAAAATTCAATAGAAATTTTCCTATGTACATATAATAAATAATATATATTACATGTGTATGTAATAAATATATTATATGTATTAAATAAATTTATATAATAAACAATAAATATTATTATATATATATATATAGTAAATATTATATACATGAGTTGTAGTGTTAACGAGAGGCGCAAGAGTATTGTTGTCAAAAAACTGGTTTGGACGGTCAAGTTAAATGACCCACTTGAGATGATATTAATCCCATAAATCATCAAAGATATAATCTTTTAATGGTTGTTGTTGTTGTCAGAGATATTGTTAATTAAAAACTAAATATTTTCACTAAATCTCAAACATTTCTATTTTTCCGTTCCACTTTATCATGGTTTATGAAGCTAAAAAATATTTTTATATATTATTTTTTTAAGCCTATGGGCCGGCCCGTTAGTCCGCGGGTCCCGCAAGGTAGGGTTGGGATTTTATTTTTAAGCCCGCATTATTTGTGGACCGGGCCGGACCGCACAATAAAATCCGCAGCCCGCATGATCCGCCCCGCGGGCTGACCCGCCCCGCCCCGTTAACACCTCTACGACCCAGTGTTTCACCCTAGGCATCTCCGATTTTGTTCGCCAAGAAGGCGGATGGGAGCTTGCGACTGTGTGTCCACTACCGTCGCCTGAATCAGGTGACCGTGAAGAACAAGTACCCACTCCCGAGGGTTGACGACCTCTTTGATCAGCTAAAGGGAGCACGATGGTTCTCGAAGAAAGACCTCAGGTCAGGCTATCACCAGCTCAGAGTTCGTGACAAGGATGTGTAGAAGACGACCTTTAGATGTCGGTATGGCCACTACGAGTTCTTGGTTATGCCCTTCTACGTAACCAACTCTCCAGCGGTGTTATAAGTCTCATGAACAGGATCTTCCAGCCTTACCTCGATCGATTTGTCGTAGTTTTCATCGATGACATACTGATTTACTCGACTACTGAGGAGGAGCACGCCTAACACTTGCGGTTTGTACTGGATACACTCCGAGAGCACTGGATTTATGGTAAGCTCTCAAAGTGCCAGTTTTGGATTCGAGAGGTTCATTTCTTGGGACACGACATCTCGGAGGCTAGAGTAGCAGTGGATCCAGCGAAGATCGAGGCAGTCACTACCACAAAACTGGGCAAGACCAGTGCCACCCCTTTATCAGCGCTAACGAAAAAGCACTGATAAAGGGGGGGTACCTTTATCAGCGCTAAAAAAAGCACTGATAAAGGTACCCTTTATCAGTGTTAAAAAAACCGCTGATAAAATTACCCCTTTATCAGCGATTTTTTTAGCGCTGATAAAGGTACCCCCTTTATCAGCCCTTTTTTTAGCACTGATAAAGGGACCCTCTTTATCAGCGCTTTTTTTAGTAGCGCTGATAAAGGGGGGGGGGGCTTTATCAGCGCTTTTTTTAAAAGCACTGATAAATGGCTCGACTTCAAAAAAAATATAATTAAAAAAAATATATTAATATATAAATATATCAATATAGTTATATTGATATAAATATAATATATAATTTTTAAATATATTTTAGATAAGTATAAATATACATTTACACTTAATATACTTAATATATAAGATATTTAGTGAAAATAGATTATAAAAAAAATAAAAAAATATTTTTAATTAATAATTTTCCAATTATTATGGAGTAATAGTCATTTAATAACAAATTGAAGACTAAAAAAATAAAAAAAAAATTAAAAAAGATCCAAAATATGTTGAAAATGCAACTCGAACTTCAAACGGCCATAACTTTTGATTCGGGTGTTCGTTTGAGCTCTACCACATATCAAAAGGCCCAGAAGGCCTCCAAAACTGAGTTTTTAGTCGGGGTACCCTGATTTTTTTAACATTTTGTGGATTTTCAGCCTCGTTTAAGGGGGTATTATTGGCTTTTTTCGATGGGTACTGAATTTATTCCAAGTTATTACATTCATATTGATATTATGTCTTTGAAATTTTACCGTTTTTTATAATGAACTGCTATTTATAATCAAATATATAACTATATGTACATATTTTTTATATATTCACACCTAAAAATTTAATTTTTTAAATAATTAATTAAACATATTTACATATAAAATATATTAGCTTTATCTAAATAATAACTAATATCCATTTTATTTAAAATACCAATATATGAATATTTATATAACTATATATATATATATTAATATAACTATATATATATATATATATTAATATAACTATATATATTAATATTAATATATATTACTCTACGAATAAATATATCTAAATATATATATATAAATAAATAGATATATCATAAATAAGAGAACAAATAAATATAGGGGAGTGACAAAGGCTTTAGGTGCGCAGGGGGGAGGTCTCAAGATCAAATCCAGGTGGAGGCAGGGGCGCGCGCACAGGGGTGATTTAGAGGGGCTAGCGCTGATAAAGGGTGTAGGCAGTGCGTGCGACGCTGGAGGAGCGGCAAAGTACTGATGGGGGGGGGGGGCTCAAGCACTGTAAAAATACTCCTCGAGATTGGCAGTATTTTTTTAATTTTTTTTAGTTTTATTAGCGCTAAAAAAAGAACTGATAAAAGGGGTCTTTATCAGCATTTTTTGGAGCGTTGATAAAGGGGAACCCCCTTTATCTTCGCCGACATTAACAACGCTTTTCTAGAACTGTTAAAGGCCATTTTTAGCGCGATAAAAGCTGTATTTGTAGTGGTGAGTGCTTGCTTGGGAGCCACCCAGGAGTGTGACGGAGGTTCAGAGTTTCCTGGGCCTGGCTGGATACTGTCGGAGATTTGTGATAGACTTATCGAGAGTTACAACACCGCTATTAGCTTTGACGAAGAAGGGGAAACCCTTTGCGTGGTCAGATAGATGCCAACAGAGCTTTTAGGAGCCGAGATAGAGATTGACCAGTGCGCCCATCTTGAGGCTACCAGAGGAGGGCGTCAGGTACGTAGTTTACTACGACGCATCAGGGACCAGACTCAGGTGTGTCCTGATGCAGGAGCGAGTGGTGATCGCGTATGGTTCGCAGTAGTTGAGACAACATGAGCAGAACTACGCTACCCATGACCTAGAGTTAGCAGCAGTGGTCTTCGCCTTGAAGATGTGGTGACACTATCTGATGGGTGAGCGCTTTACAGTCTACTCTGACCACCAGAGTCTCAGGTACATCTTCTCGCAGAAGGACCTGAACCTAAGACAACGACAATGGCTCAAGTTCTTCTAGGACTATGACTTTGAGATAGTCTATACTCCTGAGAAGGGGAACGTTGTAGCTGATGCTCTCAGCAGGAGATCGGGCATTCAGCTGCTAGGAGAGGCGGCGAAGCAGCTAGCCGCGTTGCAGATATCCTTTGTGGATATAGATGGAGAAGCCTTTCTTAATTCTCTCACAGTCACTCCTCCAATTATTCAGTGAATTAGAGAGGCACAACGTGGGGACGTTGACTGTGATATGCGACGTGCTCAGATATCCACAGGGCAGGCGCCTGATGGATTTTATGAAGGAGGGGAGCACATCATTCTCTTCAGGGGATGTACCATGGTACTAGTTGCACTATAGGAGGAGGTGCTGAGGAAGTTCCACACTTCCCCTCTAGCGGTATATCCAGGAGTGGTGAAGATTATCAGGACCTCATATGACAGCACTAGTGGCCGGGTATAAAGAAGGCGGTAGTAAAGTTCATTTCACGATGCCTCACTTGTCAGCAAGTGAAGGTGGAGCACCAGGTACCAGCAGGCTTGGTACAACCCTTAGAGGTCCCAGAGTGGAAGTGGGACAGGATATCCATGGATTTCGTGACGGGGCTTCCACATATATCCAGAGGACACAACTCTATCTGGGTGATCATAGACCGAATCACCAAGTCGGCCCACTTCCTACCGATCAGAGAGCAGAGATCAGTAGAGAGCTTGAGACGCCTCTACATTCAGGAGATCATAAAAATTCATGGTGTGCCATCGACTATTGTCTCCGATCGAGATGCTTGTTTCACATACCGACTTTGGAAGGGGTTATATGAGGCTTTTGGAACGCAGCTTCGCTTGATCACCGCCTTCCATCCTCAGACGGACAGTCAAACTGAGAGGACCATTCAGACTCTCGAGGACATGCTCCGTGTACGTGTCCTCGACTTTGGTCGCAGCTGGGAGGATCACCTACCCTTGGTGGAATTTTCGTACAACAACAGCTATCACTCCACCATCGGGATGAACCCTTACGAGGCATTGTACAACCGACCTTGCAGGTCACCTCTATGCTGGACTGACCCAGGGGAGTTAGCACTTGTAGGACCAGAGATGGTTCAGGCTACGACAGAGAAGGTGTAGATCATCCAGGAGCGGATGAAGACTATACAGAGTAGTCCTATGCTTATAGGAGACGAAGACCACTGGAGTTTGAGGATGGCGACCACATTTTCCTACGGGTCTCACCTCGACGAGGTCTATGGAGATTTGGCCGGGGCAGCAAGTTATCTCTGTGTTTCATCGGGCCTTTCCAGGTTCTTAGCAGAGTAGGTGAGGTGGCTTACCGTCTGGCCCTTCCACCTCAATTGCACCAGGTGTATGATGTCTTTCACGTATCTCAGCTGAGGAGATACGTGCACGACCCGCCCCACATCATCGATCACGGGGAGCTGGACATCGATGACGGGGCGACATTCATGGAGGTTCTAGTGGAGATCGAGGATCGACAGGCGCGGGTCCTACATGGATGGTCGATTCCTCTGGTGCATATTCACTAGCAGCACGGGAACCTCCAGGAGAGCACTTGAGAGCGGGAGGCTCAGATGCGAGCTCAGTACCCCCATTTGTTCCCCTAGTGTGTGTTGTAGCTTTACGGGGACGTAAAGCCATGAGGTGGGGGTAATTTAAAGACCCAAAAATTTCAAGGAATTTTTTTTCTTAAATACTTCAGAATTTTACGAGTCTGCGGTTTCTGACGGCACTGGATTCCGAGGCCTAGTGTTCCTGAAATCAATTTTTGAAGATTTTTTCGGGTATGTTCAGTAAAAGTACGACAGGTTTTTCTATCTTTTGAACCAGTGCTTGGAATTGAAATCTGAGGACACCGATGAACTTGCAGTGCCAGTATTCGCTTAAGGCGACCTTTATCACAGTTGCGTTTTATGCGAGTTGAAAGTTATAATTTGGGGATTTATCTTAAACTAAATAAAATTGTGGTAATACACAATTTTATTTCAAGAGGTGGTTAATTCCTCCAAGAGGAATTTAGGGGTGGGGCCCACACCCCAGATAACCTCTCATGTGAGGATTTAGTGTGGTGGGGCCCACACGAACCCAAACCCTTTCACCTCCCCTCAACTCCCTTAAACTCCCCATTAACACCCCCTCATTTATTATGGTGGAGCCTCCCCACCTCCCTCCCATTAAGTATGCCAACACAATTAATTAATGACTTTATTAATTAATTTGTGGGTAAACAATTCATTTGAATTGTTTTGAATTGCATGACAATTCTATTTTATTGGGGGGAAGCCTTTCTATAATGTTTTCTTGGAAAATATTTGGTGGTGGAGCCTTTGGAGAATTGGAGGAGAGCTTCATCCCTCACCAAAGAAGAACACGAGGAACAATATCCACTCGACGTCTGAGGCAAGAATGTGAGGCGACGCTCACGAGGAATGCCATCATTCTTCTTCTTCCTCCGCGTCAAGGGAGGAGACTCCATCCGCGAGGAAACATAGACTACGCTTCCTCCTTGGATGCACCCCGACGTCAAAAAATCGACGTTGACTTCAGATCCTCTTTCCGCAACACAGACAAGCGAGCATCAGAATCAAGGTAGTGGGTTTGATATAATTTTAAGTGAATGAAATTATATTCCATTCTTGGTGAATGCTTGTATTGTCTTCGGCCAATTGATATCGCCTAACATGGAGGGTGCAGGACGAACGAACACGGCCCGACGATCCTCCGATGGTTCTTGAATATTTTGACGGCGGCGACGGGAGGCAGTGGTGACCGGAGGCAGCGACGAATGGAGGTGGCGGCGACCACGCACCGACCGCGTGAAGGAAACCGCGGCCCGCATCCGCGGGCCCCTCAGCCAAAGAAGAACCGGTCGGCCATAGCCGACCGGGATGGAGAACCGCGACGCCTCTAAGGCGCCGCGATGCGGAGAACCATTGCCTGCGCTCCGTGGGCCGCTTCAGCGGCGAACCAGTCGGCCGCCTTCCGGTCGGGTTGAAGGAGGCCGCGACACCCGCAGGTGCCGCGTGGTAGAACCGCGGCCCGCCCGTGCGGGCCGCTCGCGCCGGGAAGACCGACCGACTTCGGCCGGCTGGAAAGGAGGGGCGGCGTCGCTCGGCGCCGCCGGTTTGGGAAAACGGGGGGCCTCGCCCCCCCGCACCGCTCGGCCAGCCGCGGGCCGGGCCGCGCCACGCCGGACCGGGTCGCGCCCCACCGGGCCGGGTCGCGCCCCCCCGGGCCGGGCCGCACCCCACCGGGCCGGTCCGCGCCCCACCGGGCCGGGCCGCACCCCACCGGGCCGGGCCGCGCCCCCCTGGGCCGGGCCGCGCCCCACCGGGCTGGGCCAACCCCCCTGCCGGGTTGGACCCTCCGAACCAGGTCGGGCCGACCCGCCAGCCACTGGGCTTGACGGGCCGGGCCCGTTTCACTTGAACGTGAATAACTTTAAGACCGCGTGTCCAATCGACATGCCGTCTGCGGCACTGGGATACTCATGACGAGACAATACTTTTGTGATACTCTAAGTGAGTTTTGGACGACTTTGGAAAATGGCCGGGTTTGGAACGCGCGTAATTTCAACCGGGCCCCCGGAACGGAAAAGCCAACATCTCTCAGACCGGGTGTCCGATTGACGCACCATCTGTCACATTGGGTTCCTTTTGACGATATGGAACTTCAGGATACATCAAATCTGGACTTCGTGATAGTTGATGTATCAAAACCCTTGGCTCGAGGAGCGGACCCTCCCAAAATCGAGCGTGCTGTGTGCGGGAACCCTAGAGCTGGCTGCGACTTCGACGACTTCTGTACTGGAATCCTCCGTGGGTTCGATGATGAAGACAACTATACTGGAATCCTCTGTGGGTTCGACAACGATGACTAATGTACTTGTATCCTAAGTGGGTCCGACAGTTTGACTTCTGTACTAGTATCCTGAGTGGGTCCGACATAGTACCTAGTCTAGTATCCTACGTGAGTCTGATAGCTTAGTTGGTCTAGTATCCTACGTGGGTCTGATAGCTTATATGAATCAGTGACTTCATATGATCATCTCCATCTCTATATGAAAGTTGTATACCTGTGTGAGCTGAGTCTTGACTTTCAATCATTATCATCGATGTGATTGACTTGCTTTCCTGTATGGACAGGGTTGTGATTGGGCACGAGAGTTGGAGCCGAACTGTGATTGATAACTTTGGTATACGTATGAGCATATACCTAAGTAGATTTGGTTGATACTTCGTGATTGTATCTTTCTTCTGTGGTTTATCCTTCGTGGATTCTGGGAGACCTTCGGGGGTCTCAGGGTCCCTACTGAGTATCATATACTCACCCCTGCACGGGCTATGCCCGCACTACGTTGTGTTGGATGCAGACGACAGACAACACTGATTGAGGTGGAGGCTTGTGGAGCTGGATGGTACCTGGAGGTGGACCACTTGGCGAGACGTACACGGAGTGGACGACCGGACCTGAGGTGCTGAGGAGGCCATATGTACCCACCCTTCATATGGGATTCCCAGAGGACAACTCAGTGGTTGCTATTTTACTTTACTGCAGTTGTAATAGCTTTTCAGTTGTACTGTACTTACTATTGGGCTTGTATTTCCGGCCCCTTTTCTTTCAGCACTTACTTTTGTATTCAGTATTACTTAGTGCTTTCTTTTATTGCGTACTCTATTGTGTTTGTTTACTTTTATAAAGACAATGCCTTCCCTTTTTATCAGGATTTACACCTTTGGTGCTAGTCGCCAGCCCTTGGCCTATGGAAGACAGGCTTGGGGTAGTCACGGCACGGGTCCCAAGGACGGGTTGTGACAATTTACGGAAAGAGACATTCAATAACCTCAAAGTATTCTAAATTCTTAACAAACCAAAGGAGTTGTAATATAACATGACACGACCTACCAAGGTCTCACTTGGGACGGTAGTAAGTCAAGTGTGTTGACTTAAGTCTGTTTCTAATAGGATAAGGGTTGACTATAACATCCCAACCCGAAACACCAGGTTCGAGCCGAAAAGTCACATAACCTCATGCACACTTCCTCGTATGCAAGAAACTGCCAACTACAATGAGGGTATGAGTTCGTCAGTGATAATATTATACCCTTAGTATCATGTCAAAAGATCAATAATTAACAATAAACAATATAATAAACAATCATATCAAACATGAGAAAACGTAAAAATGACATATAAGTTATACAAATAAATAAAGCCCCAAAGTGAAAGAAAAAACAACGCAATAAGCAGTAGATAAAAAAATGGATAAACAGCGGGTCCTCTGGAGTCTGCCCCTATAGTGACTCTAGCATTTTACACATACCATTACATGATTTTAAGCATAAATAAACATCAAATTACAAGTCAATGATTGTAAAGTCTAGTATCTTTAGAAGATTATGTACATAATTAAACATCATGAAAACACCTTTTATTTAATCTTCATAATGAGCTTCTAACTTCCATTGATCTCCTATAACTGCATAATATAACCTGGGGAATACATGAAAAAAAGAGATGAGCTAAAAAGCCTAGTAAGGAAATAAGCACAGAAATAAAACACAACACATGGGTTGGAAGATAAAACATGATGACATAAAAGGCATGGAACATGAATATATAAAAGAAAGAATAACACGTATAACATGAGAACATAAAATCATGACATCATAGGAATGTGACAACAACATATAACATGGCATAAACATGAGTCAAGGCTAACTTTCAACACTATATCACATAGTGGGCTAAGTCTCATAAAGGAATCAGGTTCACTCTCTGTCCCAACACGATGTCTCATGAGACTACATATTACCCAATGCATTGGAGAGCTATATGGGCGCATCCATCATAACATGTTCATGAATATGTGTGTCACATAAAAAATCATACATAAAGAATCAAACATAAACATAAAGATTACCCATGGAAAGAATTAGGTGTCATAACCATGTCTAAAGGCATAATAAAAAAGTAATATCATAATGGTGTCCATGAAATAATGAATTTAAATCATACATTGACATTCATAAGGGAAAATAGGCATAGATAATGATAAGTGGTCTCAACCTGGAGTGAAAACATGTAAATAGAGTGTTTAAGAAACTTTAAAAATTAAACATTTTAATGCGCTTTAAGGAAAATATTAAAGACTGTTTAAAGAGGAAAATACATAATATTTTATATAAAAACCAGAATTGAACCATGATAGTTTTTCATGGTAAAATGGGTGATTTTATAAAAATAATGGTGGATTAAAATTGATTATGGAGTGCACTTGAAAATGGGTAAGCAATTGGGAAGTTCCCTTTAATTGAACTTGCTTATCAGGAAGAATTGAGAAGCGAACCTTATTAAAACATGTATATCCCCCCAAAAAAGGATGAAATGATATAGAAACATGAGTTTGGAACATATAAATAGAATCTAGAATAAGTATATTAAAATAAAGAATAATTACATTAGAGTAATGAGAGAGAAAGTGTAACCCGAAGGAAAAACGGAGGTTCAGAAAGAATCTCTTATCTTATGTCCGAAACAGTTTTTCACTTAATATTAATGTCCTGAATAATCAAATTATATTCATTAATTGATAACTCTAGAACCTTTTCTATATGTAATTGATTTATTATAATTTTATTAAGTTCATTTATGGCCTTTTTGATGAGTTATAGTGTTCAATTTCATCTTTTGGGAGTGCTTGTTTCCTTAATTTTCATGATCGATTCGCTTGTATAAGAGTATGGAAGTTCATGTAAAATGGAAATATAAATCTAGAATTGAAGTTGTAAGTTATTAGTGTTCATATAGAAGTTTAAATGATCATATAAGTCATTCGGTTATTTTAGGTGAGGATGAATCATTAGATAAGATGTTAGTGATAATCATTTGGATTATTTAGGGCGGTTTTCGCTCACAACGAACTTGTATGTTTTATTATTTAACATCACGTGTATATAATTATTACAAAACATTACATAAGTTTTAATACATATATTAAATTTTTTTAACCATAAAAATGGTTTTATGACCAGCCTTGTAGGCGTTAATAAAAAATAAAAAATTGTTGTCCTTGAAGACGATAAATTAACACCTCATAAATGATATTTTCATTTTTAGAATAAAAGAGAGATTAGAGGGGTTTAATGATGGATTATTACATTAGCATAATAAAATTATAGTATATGTGAGGTATTGAAGTTATCATACCATTTGGATGAGGGGAGGTGAGGAGAGAATAAGAAAATAACTTGAAAAAAATTAAAAGAAACGGAAAGAGGAATTTACCTCTTGAATTTCTCCTCCTTGAAAACCTCCTTAGGGAAAAGGTTTTGGTCTTTTTATGGGACCAAGAGATCCTAGACATGTTATAAGGGATTAGGAATAGTATTGGGCAGAATTTGGATAAGACTCAAATCTTGGAATGTGTGAGGAGAAGAGGTGGTGATGGGTGGTATTTATAGTGGAGGAGATGAGTGTTTTCTTATTATTTAATTCATTAGTTTATCATTTTGACTCAAAAATATGAATAGTTTGAGAATTATCACTAAATATATTAAAATAATGAAGGATATTTCTATATTTTGGACTTACATCAGCCATACATCATCTATGACTCCATAATTCATGTATTTAACATTTATCGCAAATTATCGTATTTTACTATTTACCAAAAATTTAAATATTTTAGAAAAATATAAAAAATTCACCCTAACTTTTTTTCGACATGTAGAATTCAAAAAAAAAAACTCCATTTTATGGAAATAAATTTCTAAATATGATAAATTTAATTTTTAATTAAAATCATTATTTACTCAAAAAATATAGATTTTAAAATTATAACTGATTTTATAACACTTTAAAAAATTAACTAAGATCTCATAAAATTATCTCATAATCATGAGACAAAAAAATATTAATTTATGAATACATTTTATGAAAATAAATTTTATTTTAAATTATTAAATTATTCTTAAAATTATAATTAAATATTATGACTTACAAAAATACCAACACTTAATTAATAAATTTTAAAATATTTATTTACTTATACTATGATATAATTATATCATATTATCACTTATAATATGGTTAAATATTACTTATACTTTCATTGGTGAGGTTACTATTCAATTTTTCAGTTTACTATGCATAAGGGTCACATTACTATTTCAAAGGTCAAGTTACTATTTCATCGGTATAGGTTCCTTAACTTCTAGAAATACTTCATATTTAATTAATTATTCATTTATAAAGTTTGTTTTGTTTTCTCAAAGTGATTTTATGTGGTTTATACTATATGACATAATTATAAGAAGGGATTTTCCAATGATAGAATTTTTGGTCATTACATTCTTCCTCCCTTATGAAATTTCACCCTCAAAATTTTGTTTTACATACTATGGTAAAAAAATTAAGGATACTTCTCCTTCATCACCTCCTACGATTACCATGTCACCTCTTCGTACTTATGGTTCCACTATAGTACATTGACCGGATGAGTAGTCTTGTTGCGTAGAACTTTATCTCTTCGATCCAAAATCTTCACTGGAAGCTACTTGTTTGAGAGATCATTTTCCAACTATACCACCTATGAATTCAGTACATGTGAGGGATTCGATATGTACTTCCTTACAATGGATACATGGAATACATCATGTACTTGAGACATGGTTGGTGGAAGTGCTAGTCGATAGGCTACAACTCCGACATGATCAAGAATCTCGAAGGGGCCGATGTACCTAGGACTTAACTTTCCTTTCTTCACAAATTTCATAATCCTCTTCCATGAAGATATGAAGAGGAATACCATGTCTCCAACCTTAAACTCAAGGTCTCACTAATGATTCTATCCATAGCTCTTTTGTCGACTTTGGGCTTCCTTGATGTGCTGCTGAATGGTTTTCACATTCTCCACCATTTCTTCAACCATTTCAGGTCCTAGTAGATTACGTTTACCGACTTCATCCCAACATGCCAGTGTTCTACACCTTTTCCCATTAAGAGATTCATAAGGGGCCATTTGGATGCTCGAGTGGAAAATATTATTGTAGGAGAATTCGACCAGAGGTAGATGTTGGTCTCATCCTCCTTTGCAGTCTATTGAACATTCCCTCAACTTATCTTCCAATGTATGAATAGTACACCCATATTGGACATTAGTTTAAGGATGATAGACCATACTAAAGTTCAACTCAGTGTTTAGAGCATGTTGGAGACTTTTCTAGAACTTGGAGGTGAATCTCGTATCTTGATCGGATACAATCGATAGTGGTACTCCATACATCCTTAACACATCTTTGATGTATATCTATTCCAGTTGATCCAGTTAGAAGTCCTCTTGAATTGCGATAATGTGAGCTGTCTTTGTGAGATGATCCAAAAAAAACCCATAAATCATTGTTTTCTCTGGATGTCTTCAAAAGTCCATTGAAAAGTCCATGGTGATGTTTTCCCATTTCCATATTGTTATGGGTAATGTTTTCATCATCCCCTTATACTTTTTCCTTTCTGTCTCCACTTGTTGACACACTAGGAACCTTAATGTATATTCAAGAATCTCCTTCTTCATATTATCCTAACAATAGTTTTCTAAGAGATCTCGATACATCTAGGTGTTCCCTAGGTGAATAGAGAAGGCTGAGCTATGTGCTTCATTCATAAGATCCTTATTTATCTCTGGATTGGATGGTACACATAGTCATGACTCAAATATCATGAATCCCTACTCATCCATTTTGAACACTAAGGATTTTCCTTTTCTCATGGCTTCCACCTTCTTCTGAATTTTTACATTATTTCTTTGGTCATCCTTTATTTTCTCCATAAGGTATGGTTGAGAAATCATTAGAGAAAGGATTGAGGATGTTTATTTCTTATTGATTCCCATATACATCCTTTGAAAATATAAAAAGTTTGGATCCTTCTAATTTCTCATAATTGATAATATTTCATGTTCATTTCTACTTAGAGAATCTTCCACCTTATTTTCTTTACCAGGATGTTAATGGATTGAGCAGTCACAATCTCTGATGAGCCCTAACCATCTTCATAGGCGCATATTAATCTTATTCTATGTGAATATATATTTGAGACTCTTATGATTAGTATATATCTCACACTTCTCCCCATAGAGATAATGCCACCAAATTTTCAATGCAAAGATCATAGATTCCAACTCAAGATCATGCGTAGGATAGTTTTTCTCATGATTTTTAACTACCGTGAGGCATAGGATATCAATTTATCATTTTTCATCAGTACACAACCTAATATATTCTTTGAAGCATCGTTGTACACCACAAAGAGTTCCTCACTTTTTGGTTGTGTGAGCACTTGTGTAGTGATAATGATCTTTTTCAACTCTATAAAGAAGTCTTCACATTCACTGGTCTAGAAAAACATTTCCACCCTTATGAGTCAGTTTTGTTAGTGGGTTCGATAATCTTGATAAGTTCTTCACAAATTGCCTATAATACTAATCTAGATAAAGGGAACTATGGATCTCCATTACAGATGTTGGCCTGGGCCACTCTTTGATTGTTGTCGTCTTAGAAGGGTCTACAAATATTCCTTTTTTGGTGATTACATGGCCTAAGAATGATACTTTTTCCATCCAGAACTCACATTTACTATAATTTTCATATAGTTTCTCCCTTCACAAAGTTTTATCATAGTAATCAAATGCTCCTCATGTTCCTCCTTGCTCTTGAAGTATATTATAATATCATCAATAAAGACTAGCAAAAATTTGTTGAGTTAATCTCTAAAGACTCTATTCATTAATTACATGAAAATTACTAGATAATTAGTGAGTCTGAAGGGAATCACTATGAAATCATAGTGTTCACACCTTATTCGAAAAACAATCTTGGGAATATCTTCCTTCCTCACCTTTAATTGGTGATATCCCGACCGATGGTCCACCTTAGAGAAATAACTGGACCCATGTAGCTGATAAAACAAGTCATCTATCTGTGGTAGAGGATACTTGTTCTATATCATGATTTTTTTGAGCTCACAATAATCAATGTAGAGGCGCATTGATCTACCCTTCTTCTTGATGAAGAGAACTGACGCACCCAATAGTGAAGCACTCGGGCATATAAAACCCTTATATAGATTCTCCTGTAAATTATTCTTTAGTTATTATAGCTCAACGATGACCATTTTATAAGGTGTCTTTGATATAGGAAAATATCTAGGAATAAATTCAATTGATAACTCAACCTCTCGATCAGGAGGAAGACCAGGAAATTCTTCATGGAATACATTAGTGTAATCCCTCATGATGTAAATTTCTTCGAGCATGATTCTCTCCTTTGCCTCAAGCATTTGAGCAAGATATTATTGCTTATAAGGCAATGATATCCACAATTGAGATGATGATTCTAAATGATATTCCTCTTTCTCCTTACACTTGTACAAATTTGGAGGATGCTTTGAGATGTGAAGAGTGATCTCCCTTTCCCAATTGTTGATGTTGAATTTATATAAATACATCCAATCAATTCCCAATATATAATAAAACTCTACCAAAGGGAGTATGAAAAGATTTTATGGGAGGTTCAGTCCACAAACATTAACTAGAGAAAATTATAAACTTTGGATGCAAAAATTTCCCCATTTTTTTTACTCGCAGATAACTCAAACTCCAAATTTTGAGGTGGTGATTGGATTGTTCTACTAAAATTGAAAGATATAAAAGAATGCATATAACTAGAATAAAATAGAGTGTTCTATATTCTTGAATGAATAACCAGCATACCTATCACCACATCATTTTTGGATCCACCTCATTAGTAGTGATAACATATTCTCTTCCTTGATACCTTAGAGGTTGTTTTTGTTGATTGCCTCTAACAACCCTTGTCTTAGGGAAATGGTTTGCATAATTCCCATGTTCCTTGCAGTTGAAACACTGCATTATACACTGAGTGTTGATATAAACCTTCATTTCTTCTTCTGCATCAGTGGTATTATTCATATCCCTTCAACGGTTATTAGCCATACTCCCTTCTCTTATAAATTTAAAGAATCTCTTGGTTCCCTTTAAGCAGTTTTCAAGATGCTTCTTCCCACAATTTTGACATGTGGGATGTAGGGTCTTCTTTCCATCATGGGATTTATCACCCATATTAAACTCTATTTTCCTATTTTTTCACCAAACCCACAATACCATTGAGATTCTATAATCTCCATTTCAACCTTGAGGGAACAACGAAAAATCACCTCATAATTTTCAAAGTCTCAAATTTCCAAAAATTTTCATAGACTCAGCTTTAGTCTGCTAAAGAAGCGACCCATATTGCTTTCGGTGTTCATGATAAAGCTGAAGGCATATCTTACAAGCCTTATAAAGTTTGCTTTATACAACCAAATAGAATCATATTCCTTTTTCTTTAGTCCAAGGAATCCTCTTTCTATCTTGAGACAGAGGGTTTGGGGAAAATATTTATTGAAAAAATATTTTCTTGAAATATTCCCATTCCATGGAATCAATTTCCTCCTTGGACTTTGTGTTCTTAATAAGTGTCCACCATTGATTAGATTCCACATCAAAATGATATACTACCAGTACAACTTTCTATTATTTTGAGCCTTGGAGGACAGATAATATCTTCTCAATGGATTTAATCCATTCTTCTTCGAGGAACGGATTAGAGGATCCACTAAACAAGGGAGGCCTTTACCACATGAAGGATTTGACAAAAACTTGCTCTTTATTTTGATAAGAAGGGAATTATTCATGATTCAATTTAATATTCATAACTTTAGCAAGCTAAGAAAGTACTATCATAAATTTTTGAGCACCAATTCCCATCATATTTGGCATATCATTAGGAAAATTGTCACATTTCCTATCACATTGATTATTGGCATGAGTTCTTGAATTTCTAGCTATTAAATAAGAAAAAGAAAGTACAATTAGGAGTCTTGAATACTTAATATAATAAGCATAAAAAGGAAATTTTTAAAATAAAAGGATAAACTTGTAAAGGAAAAGTATATCCTAACTTGTGATTCACTAGTTTTAAATCTAGTTTATCCATGATCTACTTCCTAAAATATATTCTTATGGGAATTTTCTTTGTTCCATTAATAATGGTTCATAATGAGTTTATGAATTTACCAAATCACATCCCCCGGAGGTTCAAACCAGGTGCATAGTAAGACCCGTTTTCATGTACCAGGTTACCTCGAGTCAGGTATGAAACACCTTGTTAGAGTTGTTACTCCTAGGTAAATCTATTCCATAACCATGTCCACTCATAATATCCAGACATGGATGTATTTTCTTGATAAACCAACTACTCTATACTAATCAAAATTTAGGGATGTTTTATTATACTTACCCTTATCCCTAAGTATTTATCTAGAGTTTTCTAATCCTAATACCAAAAATAACTAGACCTTCCTATGATACCAACTATAGTGACCGTATCCTTTTACACATATCATTACATGATTTTAAGCATAAATAAACATCAAATTGCAAGATAAGGATCATAAAGTCTAGTGTATTTGGAAGATTAGGTACATAATTAAACATCATGAGTATATATTTTATTTAATCTCCATAATGATCTCCTAACTTCCATTAATCTCTTATAACTACATATAATAACCTAGGGAATACATGAAAAAAAGGGATGAGCTAAAAAGCCCGATAAGGAAATAAGTATAGGAATAAAACATAACACATGGGTTAGATGACAAAACATGATGGAATAAATGGAATAAAACATGAATCTATATAAGGAAGAATAATACGTATAAAATGGGAACATATAATAATGGAATCATAGGAATGTGGCAAAAACATTTAACATGACATAAAAATGAGTCAAGGTTAACCTCCAAGACTATATCACATGATGGACAAATTCCCATAAAGGAATCACGTTCACTCCATGTCCTAACATGACATCTCATGAGACTAAAAATTACCAAATGAATTGGAGTTATATCTGGGAACACCCATAATAACATGTTCATGAATATGTGTTCCACATGAAAAATCATATATAAGGAATCAAACACAAATATAAAGGTTACCCATGGAAAGAATTGAGTATCATAACCATGTCTAAAGGCATAAGAAAAAGGGAATATCATAATGGTGTCCATGAAAGAATGGATTTAAATCATACATGGACATTAATAAGGTAAAATATGAATATATTATGATAAGTTATTTCAAACTAGAGTGAAAACATGTAAAAATAGTGATTAAGAAACTTTAAAAATAAAACATTTTAGCGCGGTTTAAGGAAAATATTAAAGAGTGTTTAAAGATGAAAAGAAATAATATTTTATATAAAAATAAGAATTCCAATAAGATAGTTTTTCATGGTAAAATTAGTTATTTTATAAAAATAATGGTGTCTTAAAATAGATTGTGGAGTGCACTTGAAAATGGGTAATAAATTGGAAAGTTCCCTTTAATCGGGCTTGATTACCAGAAAAAATTGAGAAGAGAACCTTATTAATACATGTATATCCATGAAAAAGAAGGATGAAATGATCTGGATACATGATTTTGGAACATATAAATAGAATTTATAATAATTATATAAAAATAATAAATATTTATATTAGTTTAATGAGAGAGAAAGCATAGCCTGAAGGAAAAATGGAGGTTCGGAAAGAATCCCTTACCTTATGTCCGAAACAGTTCTTCACTTGATCTTAATGTCTTGAATAATCAAATTTAATTCATTAATTAATAATTACATAATCTTTTATACATTTAATTGATTTATTATAATTTTATTAATTTGATTTATGAACTTTTTGACGAGTTATAGTGTTCAATTTCATCATTCAGGAGTGCTCATTTTCTTAGTTTTCACGATCGGTTCACTTTTATAAGAGTATAGAAATTCATGTAAAATGTAAATAGAAATATAGAATTGAATTTATACGATATTAATGAAAATTTAGAAGTTTAAATGATCATGTAAGTAATTTGGTTATTTTGGGTGAGGATGAATCATTAGATAAGATGTTAGTGATAATTGTTTGGATTATATCACATTGTCACTTATAATATGGATAAATTTTATTTATAATTTCATTGGTGAGGTTACTATTCAATTGTCTGGTTTACTATTCATAGGGTCACATTACTATTTCAAAGGTCAAGTTACTATTTCATCGGTATGGGTTCCTTAACTTCTAGAAATACTTCTTATTTCATTCATTCTTTATTTATAAATTTTGTATTGTATTCTCAAAGTGATTTTATGTGGTTTATACTATATGAAATAATTATAATAAGGGAGTTTCCAATGATAAAATTTTGGGTCGTTACATCCCTGGTCTGCTGCTATCTCCATGCTTCACTACTTAGTCATCCATCATATGGATCTTTCCCTTCACTGGATCCCTCATGAGATCTACAAGTGTATCAAAATGCTTGAGTAGGGTGTGAGTAAAAGACTTAGTAAGACACCACAAATGTACCCTTAACCCGATGTTCTCAAGTATACAAGTGTATACCATAATAATAATAAAATTGTAATAATCATAGTAACAAAAAATCCAAAACCAAGTGGTCATGCACTAACCAAGACACCACAAACCCCCGGATGTACCTGCTTCAGCTATATACTGGAAGGATAATAAAGGATTATCCACAAGGCTAATGAATCATGCTACTCAGTATCGTGTGATCATGTAACTCAGCATACACTAGGCATCAAGGTAGTCATGTTCTCATCATTTTCTAAGAATCAATATCTATACTTGGCCTTCACTAGTCATCGAGAACATACCCCACTACTACAGATTTTCCCTTTAATAGCACACAAAAAGGATTTTAACAATGTTTTTATCCTCACCGATGTTAAGGGGGCCCCCTTTATCAGTGATAAAAAAGCACTGATAAAGGCCCCAACTACTGCACCATGCTACTTGTATAACATCACACTATAGTAACCTGTGACCTATAAAAAAAAAATAATTTAATTGAAATAAATTTTACATCACGAATACAAAAAAACACTACTATATAAATTTCAAACAATGTTTTGTATAATTACATTTACAATTACTATACACAAACATTTAAACACATTAATGTTTCATCATCATTGGAACCCGTGACCCCATTTAAAAAAAGTATGCCCATGGTATAGTTGATGAGAAAATCACCTCAACCCAAGCAAAATAATTCACCTATATAAGTAAAAAAATATTATGTTAGTAATACTATAAAGAAATAAATTAAACATTAATATGGAAGAATACATTAATAAAATGAAAAATTTAAATAAAAAGACACACTTGGAGTTATAATGGCCACATAGTGCATCGTATTGAGGTGCATTTGATTCCAACATGTTGGAAATGAGTTATGGATTGTTTTCTTAAAGTATCAAAACAATCTGAATTCATTTTCTCCGTTTTGTGTATGTCAATTGTTTTTTTAATGAAATTAATGCCAATTTTAAATAAAGACACACTTGGAGTTATACCAGTCACACCATGTATAATATTGAGGTGTTATTGATTCGTATACATCACAAATTACTCATGGATCGTTTTCTTAATGTATCAAAATAATTAGAATGTGTTTTCTCAGTTTTCAGTATGTCACTTGTGTTTTTTACTAAAATGTCATTTCAAACTAAAAACACACACTTTGAGTCATACCGATCACATCATGTGTCAGTTTTATGTGAGGATACTTCTTGGAAATCATAAATGACTTATGAATTGGTGTCCTAAATTATCAAGACAATCAGAGATCATTTTCTTAGTTTTTAGTGAGTGACATGCATTTTGAACTAAAATTTCTATTTTAAATTGATAATGAACACTTTGAGTAATACTGGTCACATTGTGCATCATATTGATATGTGGATGATTTCTACATGTCACAAATGACTCATGGATCATTTTCCTAAAATATCAAAACAATCCAAATGCATTTTCTTGTTTTTTAGTATGTCACTTGTTCTTTTTGCTAAAATTATTGTCAATTTAAAATAAAAAGGCACGCTTGGAGTCATATTAGTCACAACATGCATCGGATTTAGGTGAGTTTGATTTATACACATCATAAATGGCTCATGGATCATTTCCCTAAAGTATCAAATCAATAAGAATATTTTTTCTTAGTTTTTAGTATGTCACCTGTTCTTTTTACTAAAATCAATGTCAATTTTAAATAAAAAGATACACCTGGAGTCATACTAGTCATAACGTGTGTCAGATTGACATTCGGTTGATTCATACACATCAAAAATGACTCATGGACCATTTTATTAAAGTGTAAAAACAATTTTAATTCATTTGATTGTTTTTAGTATTCCATTTTTTCTTTTTACTAAAATTAATGTCAATTTAAATAAAAAGAAACACTTAGAGTCATTCCGGTCATACCGTGCATTTTATTGAGGTGATAGTGATTAATACATATCAAAAATGACTTATGGATCATTTTCCTAAAGAATAAAAACAATCCGAATGTGTTTTCTCAGTTTCTAGTATATCACTTGTTCTTTTTATTAAAATTAATGTCAATTTTAAATAAAAAGACACACTTAGAGTTATACTGGTCACACTATGCATCAGATTGAGATGGGGTTGATTATTACACATTATAAATGACTTATGAATTGTTTTAATAAATTATTAAAACAATATGAATGTGTTTACTCTATTTTCAGTATGTCACTTGTTCTTTTAACTAAAATTAATGTCAATTTTAAATAAATAGACACACTTGGAATCATACCGGTCACACCATGCATTTGATTAAGGTGAGTATGAATCTTACACATCATAAATTACCCATGGATCATTTTCCTAAAGTATCAATACAATATGAATGTGTTTGATTAGTTTTCATCATGTCATATGTTTCTTTTATTAAAATGTCATTTGAAACTGGAAACATGCACTTTGAGTCACACTAGTCACATAATGTGTGATTTTGATGTGAAAATACTTCTTACATGTCAAAAATGTCTTATGAATCATTTTCCTAAATTATCAAGACAACTTGAGCGCGTTTTCTTGGTTTTCAGTGAGTGACACTTTTTGAACTAAAATGTCAATTTTAAACTCATAACAAACACTTTGAGTCATACAAGAAATATTGTGTATAAGATTGAGGTGAAGCTAATTTCTACACATAAAAAATGACTTATGAATCATTTTAAAAAAGTATCAAAACAATCTGAATGTGTTTTCTTGGTTTTGAGTATGTTTATTATCTTTTTTTATTAAAATTAATGTCATTTTTAAATAAAAAGACACATTTAGAGTCATACCGATCACACAATACATAACTATGAGGTGAAATTGATTCATACACATCCCAAATGACTTATGGATCATTTTACTGAATTATTAAAATAATCTAAATGTGTTTTATCAGTTTTGAGTACATCACTTTTATTTTTTACTAAAATGACATTTTGAACTGGAAACACACACTTTGAGCCATACCAGTCACATTGTGTGTCAGTTTGATGTGAGAATGATTCCTACATGTAAAAAATGACTTATTAATCATTTTACTAAATTATCAATACAATCCAAGAGTGTTTTCTTAGTTTTTAGTGAGTGAGACTTTTTGAAAAAAAAATGCCAATTTTAAACTGATAACATGCACTTTGAGTCTTTATGGGCACATTGTTTATCAGATTTAGGTGAGGATGATTCATACATGTCAAAAATGACTTATGGATCATTTTAATACTTTATAAAAACAATCAGAATGCATTTGTTTGATTTTTTAGTATGTTAGTTGTTTTTTACTAAAATTAATGTCAAAAAAATATGAATGTGTTTTCTTAGTTTTTAGTATGTCACTTGTCTTTTTTACTAAAATATCATTTTAAACTGGAAACACACACTTTAAGTCATATCAGTCACATCGTGTAAGGTCCCCAACCTAGAATCCACTAAATGGTTCCCCAATATGAGTCACCACATGACCCCAAGTACGTCTCTCCATATGCTAGGGGTTTCTGAATAACAGCGAGGTTGTGATAAGTCACATGGGGAGACTATACCCTCTTTCAAGGAAATCCATAGTAGATAATATGAAAAACAAGGGAAACAACAACCAAATAACCAAGAGTATTAATTGATAAATAAATCCCCAAATAGGGTAAAAACCATATCCAAACTAGTAAACATGCCAAGTCATGATAACAGTGCCGAATGTGAAAGGAAACCCAAAACAAAGACAAACAGCTGACTCCCAAAAATTTATCTAACTAGGGAAAACCATTTAAAAACCATTTACATAACACTTACTTTGGATCATTAGTCCTGGTAGTTTCATCCAATGCAACCATTAGGGCCTAGAGCATTAGTTTGACATCCTAACCCGTGCATTCTAGAGGTGGATTTAGAGCATCAGTCCAACCTAACCACTGAGAGGATTCTTAGTCCTTTATCCCACACCACTAATCCATGTGCACATTCTTACCCATCCATTTACCACATTTTTACATCCCAAACCATACACAATAATTACACATAACATTCATGTTTCAATAATCATTCAACACGTAAACCATCATTAAGCATTAACCCATTTGCACACTTACCATTTACATTTCATGGTCTATTTAACACATTTTCATTCCACTTGTATTAT
Organism: Viscum album; assembly: GCA_963277665.1. Lineage (NCBI taxonomy): Eukaryota > Viridiplantae > Streptophyta > Magnoliopsida > Santalales > Viscaceae > Viscum > Viscum album. Next base: position 1,454,477,881 of record OY728126.1, read on the forward strand.
CTCATTAATCATAATTAATAATTCCAATAAATTATCCCATTTAACATATTTCAAAAATTTATATGCCTTAACCCATTCACACATTTCCATTCCATATCCATAAACCATTTTACTTATTCACATTAATCCATTTTTTTCATATTCCCACCATGCCAAAAAATCCCCTAATCTATTCAAAGTCTTAGAATAACCATTTATTTTCTCCTTTCTGTTCAACTAACATACCCAACACGTTCATCTTAGGATATATCTTATCACAAACCAAGGGCTTAACATTATCATTTTCCATGTTTGGGATCATTGGAGCACCCCATACAAAAATATGGGATATAACTTGTAGACAAACTACCTTGATTCTGGAGATGAAAACACTCTTAAACTTAGACTTAGATTCGGATTCAAGTGCCCCTTGAAGACTTAAACAAGAATACACTTGAAAAAAGAGGGTTTTAGGGATTTAGAAGGATATATCCAAAGCTACAAGCCCTAATTCAGAAAAGAGAAGCACGAGGAAGATTAGACTTACCCGGATCTTCGATCCGCAACCAACAGTGCTCCAAATGGAATAGAAACAAGGGAGATATATCCTTGGGATCTCTTGAGGTTTTAGGTTCATCACTAGGGATAAAGTTAGAAAAAAGGGGAGTTAAATCAGGTGAGAAGTTAAAAATCCCGAGGGAGAAATTTCATGATTTTACACTTTTTAATGGGGCGTACGGTTTGGCTGCATAGTTTTCCAAACTGTGCGCCAACCATGCACCATCATCTACCCAAGAAGGGTTAGGCCACATGGTTGTCTGGGGAGGATTTCATGGTTTGAAAAACCATACGAGAAGCCTCTGTCCAAGGTTTCATGGTTTGTCTCCCCCCCTCACATGGTTTACACTAACCATGCGCAAACCGTGAACTATGCACAAAATAACATAGTTTTCCATTTATTTAGTGTCCTAATCCCCCAAAACACCCCCAAACCTCCTCAAAAACCCACTAAACATTTAATTAACCAAAATTAAGAGATTTAAACCGAAATTTGGACAAGGAAATATCTCCACAAAATCCAAGATCTTACAACATACACACCTTATAATGTCTCATCCTCGAGCCGTGATCCCGATCATCATTGTGTTTCCAAATAAAAGAGATTGGACCACTAGGCCTATATATTTGACTCCCTTTTCCATGTTTCTTCTTGAAAATTTCCATGCTTCCATAGAACTAGAACCAAGGGCATGATCTTACCTCACAATATTTTCTCACTACTATCTACAATATGAACCGAATTCTCCTCAAAGGATGAATTAACTTCAAGTTCAATATCCTCAACATAAATCACATAAGATGGGCTAGGGTGATACTATTGAAGTTGTGAAACATGAAAAACATTGTTCATACCACTATACTGCTACGAAATAGACAATTGGTATTCCACCGGTCTGATCCTCTCCATAATCTCAAACGGCCCCACGTACCTTGGTGCCAACTTACCCTGTTTCTAAATCCGACAGTGAACCAACCTTAGAGACACCTAAAGGAACACCCAATCACCCACCCTAAACTCTAGAGGACTACAAAGATGATCCGTATATGACTTCTACCTACACCGAACCATTTCCATACACTTCTAAATCAACTGAATTTTTTCTGACTTATCTTGCATGAGACTCGATCCTAAAAACTTTTATTCCTCAGCCTCTAACATATATAATGGAGATATACACAGTCTACCATAGAGCGCCTCAAATGGTTCCATCTGAATCATATCCTAATAATGATTTTTTTAGTCAAAATCAACAATTGGAAAGTGTTTCTCCCACGATCCTACAAAATCCAAGACACAAGCCCTCAACATGTCCTTAAATACCTGAATAGTATGCTCTAAATGCCTATCTATCTATTTGTGGAAATCCATACTAAAAAACACTTGGGTACCAAGTGACTTCTATAATCCCTTATAGAAGCATGATGTGAAATGAGGATCATGATCCAAAACTATCATACACAACACCCAGTGAAACCGTACTATCTCGCGAACTTATAACTCACCCAATTGGTCCATGATGAAAGTCTCTTGAATCTATAAGAAATGATCCACCTTTTTCAACCGATCAAAAACTACCCATATTGCATCACTCTTCCAAGGAATGATCATAATAACCACTCTTAAATCCATTATCACATCATCCCATTTCCATTATAGAATGGTAAATGGATGCAATAAACCACCTGACCACTGATGCTCGTCCTTAACCTATTGACTGGTAAGACATCACTCTATGAAACCTACAACCTCTTTCTTCATCCCTGGACACCAATATTTTCAACAGAGATCATGATACATTTTTCTCAAATTGGGATGCACCGTCCACTTCAATGCGTGAAACTATCACGTCAAATATTCTCACATAAATGTTGGAACAACCACATGGACACGAACATAAAAACCCCATCACTACCAATAATCCAACAAGAAGGTGAATCCCAACCTTTAGGACTTTCCATTACAGATAAACATTATGGATCCTGAAGCTTCTTCTCTTTGATCCAGCGCAAAATAATGGAATCAATTGACATGAATGCTAGGTTCATCTACTTGTTCCCATCATTCACCTCCAAATATATCTCAGTGAACAACACCATCATCCTCCACTCAGTATAGGAATCCTGTACTACCCGATTTTGAGCCTTCTGACTCAAGGCATCCAAAATTCTATTCCACTTTCTCAATGTATAAACCAAATCAAAGTCAAAATATTGCATGTACTCAACCCATATTAATTTCCAAATATTTAAATCATGCTGAGAGAAAATGTACTTTAGGATTTTATGATTGGTATACACCATAAATTGTTCTCCCACCAAGTAGTGTTGCCAACAATTCAGTGTGTAAACTACCATGGACAATTCAAGATCATTCGTGGGGTAGTTCCTTTCATGAGGACGCAACTGTTGTGACCCATAATACACCACCTAATTATCTTATATCAATACCACCCCAAGTCCAACACCAGATGCATAAAAAAAGGTATACTGCTTACCTGGATCAGGTAAGATCAGAATCGGAGTGGTTTTCAACCACTTCTTCAACTCTTGGAAATAATTCTCACATTCCCCATACCACTCAAACTTGATTCCCTTCTTGGTCAAGCCCGAAATTGTCACTGATAAATGGGAGAAATCCTTGATAAAACTTTAGTAATAATTAGCCAATCCCATAAAGCTATGAACATTAGAAACATTTTCAGGTTATTCCAAAGATACCACTACCTGCACTTTTTTCGGTTCCACTGAAACATCTTCCCTAGAGATGATGTGACCCAAGCAATACCCTTTATCAATCTAAAAATGAAACTTCAATAGCTTTTCATATAGAATATACTCCCTTAGTGTACTTAGGATGATTTCATGATGTTTGGAAAGATCACCATGAGTTCTAGAGTACACAAAGACATCATCTACAAAAAAAAAACTACAAAATGATCCAGATAAGGGTGAAAGATTCGGTTCAATAGATCCATGAACACTATCAGTGCATCGTTCAACCCGAACGTAATAACAACAAACTTGTACAACCCATACCTGCTTCTTAAGGCAGTTCGTGGTACGTCAGAAGGTCTCACCCTTAGATGATGATACCCTAACCTAAAATCAATCTTAGAAATCACTAAACCACCCCTCATCTGGTCAAAAAGATAATCGATTCAAGGAAGAGGGTATTGGTTCTTGACCGTTATCTGATTCAGTTTCCTATAATCAACACACCAATGAAAATATTAATAATTTTTCTTGGTAAAAAACACTATATATCCCCATGGTGATGAACTAGGATGAATAAACCATTTATTCTCAAACTCCTTTAACTGAGTTTTAAGCTCCTGGAGTTTTATCAGTTCCATTCTATACGGCAGAATGGAAACTGGTTATTCTCCCAACAAAAACTCTATCATGAACTCCACATCCCTATTGTGAGAAAACCCCAATAAGTCCTTAGGAAACACATACCGAAACTAATCCACCACCATAGGAAAGAAAATATACTATTCTCTCTCATTATCTAGCATAAGATAAGCCACTTGGGCTATGAGTTCACCCAATTACTGACAAACTAGCCTTGCACTGCCATCCTGAACATCCCATTCACCACAATAAGCATAGGTGATCCCCTCAAGTGATGTGAATGTTACCCTATGATGGTAAAAATCAATATGGTTATAGTATAATGTCAACCAATCCATTCCCAAAATCAAATAAAAACCTCAAATCTCATGCATGAACAAGTCCCATAGAAAATAGTATCTTCCAATATCTAAATCACACCCCTTACATTGCTTGATGTTTTCTTATCACACCACTAATGGGGTATAAATCGATATAACATCGTACATATGGTCTACTGCTAGTCCCAACATAACCACTAACTGAGTAGAAATAAAATAATGTGAGGCACTTATATCAAATAAAGTGATAGAAATAGTAGAAGCCACTAGAATCGTACCTAGAATAGTCGATGGTCTAGCCTTTCCACCTCTCAGTGTAGACTGAACTACATGAAGTTGTCCTGCCCATCTACCCTGGGATCTGATCTAAGATCTCAGTGCTACTCTACCCTGCTGATATGGACACTCTCGTCTCAAAGTACCGCGTCTACTACCTCAGCCAGTACGACCAGTCGAGCTCCAGCTACTAGCCTGATATGGGGTAACCAACCCCCTTTATGCACTCAACATCTACCTCGATCCACCCTCCTTGCCTGGATACCAAGTGTTCCTACAGAACCTCTGCACATGACCCATCCTACCGCACACCCGACACTTTATTGGTGGCTGGGAACACTGAATCTACATGTGTCCCAGTCTACTACACTAATAACATAAGACTCGATCACCACCCTGAGACATTGGTTCCCTTTTTTGACTACCCTATCCCCCACTTCCCTGGTGGATGCTCTCAAAATGACATTTCTTATCATCAGAAGTTGCACCACCAGATCGCCCTACTGAAACTGTACATCCACTACCTGATGCCTCTTTGAGATTTCCCTATGAGATAAGAGACAAATCAATTACTTATAAAAACCTATTTAGATGAAATATATTCACCTGGGGATTGATCTCATGTTGAAGTAAATCCTGGAAATGTCACTCCATAACTGCCTCATCTCCCACCAGAGTGGTAACAAAATACTGTAAGTTCGTCAAATGACCTAAATAATCCATCAATGGCAGGGTTCCCTGGGTCAAAATCATAAAATCCCAAACCTTATCCTGTAATAGAGTCTACAAATAGTAATTATCCATAAAATTTTCATGTAAACCCTTCCACAACATCCTCTTTACCTTATCCATCTGAACTAAGATGTCCCACCAACGCTTCACCCAAACTCACAGCATGTAGGCCATCGACTTGACCCTATTATTGGAAGGAGTCTCTAAGTGATCAAGTATTGTATAAATGGAATTTATCTAGAACTTGGCTGCCTCTTTCCCACCCTCTCTTATAAAGGTCGGAGGGTGCTGCAGATGAAACTCTTGAGTGAACACAAACATACTCAGTGCAACCCACCCCCAGTACCTTTTTACCATCTTCATAAAATGAGCAAAGTTCTCCCAAAACTGGCCCTCTTCTCTATTTCCTTGGTCCATCAGGGCCTCTTTCTCCACTTATAGGGGAGAATTATTGGAAATATCCTCTTTTCACCCGATCAACACATGTCATGGTGGAGACATTTCTCTACAATTCCAAACATGAGTCTTAGAACACATAACATACAATTTTCATAATTTATACAAAAGAAGGATCTTTACTAGCCATAACCATACCACTTTTCATGAGATATCCTAACAGATACCATAAAATCTAGAAAACTACCCACAATTATCCCTACCACAGGATATGGTCAACATGGGTTCACCAACTTAAATAGCCATGAGCCCTTTACTAGGAACCTTTTTAAAACCACTTCATTTTCACAACTTTTTACAACCAACATTTTACCTCTTTTACACCCCCTTCATTATACAAAATTATTTAAAATTATTTTTATTTAACCATTTGCATCGTCTTTTTTAGACACCATTTTTTTTCATATTTTCAAGGAAGTGGAAAGCATCATACTCTTCAAGCCCCACACACCCATCCTGTGTGTTCCTATCATGATGCATGTCACCTTTATCCTAGGTATCTAAAATGATGCATGAATGAAAAACCTCATGTCATTCTAACCATGATAAAAATTTCATGAAACAGTCACATCACAAAATAAGTGCATAACCCCATGGTGAAATATCATTAAACTTTAACATAAAATTTCAAAAACAACAATTCCCACCCTAGAAACTTGGGTTTCCCCTCGTATATGGGTTAGATACTCCCAAGCACGAGCTCGTTGACAAGGACCGATATATCCTAATCTCATATATACCATCCAAAATAGTAATACCATAAGAAATACCTACTCAAATACCACTTTGTAATGTACCCAAACTAAAATCTACTAAATGGTGCCCCAAGCTAAGTCGCCACATGACCCCAAGTGCGCCTCCCCATAAGATAGGGATTTCTGACTAGCAAAGAGGGTATGATAAGTCACATGGGGATAATATAAAATCTTTTTAGGGTAAGCCATATAAGATAATATAAAAAATAAAGGAAACAATAACCAAATAACCAAGAATATTCATTGATATATAAATCCCCAAACAGGGTACAAACCATAACCAAAATAGTAAACATGCCAAGTCATGCTAACAGTTCCAAATGTGAAAGAAAAAAAAAACAAATACAAAAAATTGAATCCCAAAAATGGGTCCTAAATCGATGTCTGGATCCCCATACATGCACTTCCCATTCCCAAATCAACTCCCTAGTATTGGGATTTTGACATTGTCCTGACTTACTGCCATGAAATCTGCTCGAGTACCCAACGACGACCTGAGCGGGGTGTGAGCACAACTCAGTAGCACACCACCAATAGTGTATACAAAATATCTAGTCTAAACATATAATGCATTCAATTATGAAATAAATTAAAAGTTAAACAAAAGATAACTTTGGATCCATTATTTAATAACAATTACTTACTGATTTCATTATTTATTCCATGGGTTTTACATTTACATTATCTACACAACATCTCAAGCCAATAAATAACCAAGAATAATAAATAAGAAAAGTTACCTATCTCACTAGGGAAAACCATTTCAAATCATTTACATCACATTTAACTCAAAGCATCAATCCAGATAGTTTCATCCAATGCAACCATTAGAGCCTAGAGCATCAGCCCGACATCCTAACTCATGCATTATTAGAGTGGTTTTAGAGAATCAGTCCAAACCGACCCATGAGAGGAGCCCCAGTCCTTTATCCCACACCACCAAGCCATGTGCACATGATTACCCATCCATTTAACACATTTTTCACATCCGAAACCATACATAATCATTACACATAAAATTTATGTTTCAATAATCATTCAACATGTGAATTATCATTAAGCATTAACCCATTTTTACACTTACCATTTACATTGCATGGTCTATTTAATACATTTCCCTTCCCCATGTATTAGCCTATTAACCATAATCAACAATTCCCATACATTAACCAATTTTTCATATTCCAACAATTCATATGCCTTAACCCTTTCATGTATTTCCATTTCATATCCATAAGCCATTTGACTTATTCACATTAATCCATTTTGTTCATTTTATCACCATTCCAAAAAATTCCCTAAGCCATTAAAAGTCTAGGCATAACCATTTATTTCCCTCTTTTTGTTCAACTAACATACCAACACATTTATCTTGGGATCTATCTTATCAAAAACCAATTATGGGCTTAAAATTGTCATTTTCCATGTTTGGGATCATTAGCGCACCCCATGGGTGGCCCTAATTGGTCTAACCAAACCTCAATGCATCCCACAGGGATTATAAGAGATTTAAATCATCACTTAACTAACAATTTTTTCAATTATTACTCAATACAACAAATACACACAAAGCAGGAAGCAATATCACAACCACAAATGCATAAACCTATACAAAACTATGAGATATAACTTCTAGACCACCTACCTCGATTCTGAAGATGAATGGACTCTTAACCTTAGCCTTAGATTCAGATTAAAGCTTCCCTTGAATACTTAACCTGGAATCCACTGGAAACGAGGGTTTTAGGGTTTCATAAGGAGATAGCCAAAGCTATAAGCCCTAATTCAGAAAATAGAAGCAAGAAGAAGATTAGAATTACTTAGAGATTTGATCTAGAAGCAACGGTGATCCAAACATCTTTGAAATGAGGGAGATCAATCCTTGGGATATCTTGAGGGTTTAAGTTCATCACTAGGGTTAGAGGTATAAGAAAGGGAAGGAAAATCGGGTGAGAACTTAAAAATCATGAGGGGGAAGTTTCATAATTTTACACTTTTTAATGGGGTGCACAGTTTGGCTACACATTTTACAAAACATTGTGCCAAACATGTTCTGGACTCTGCCCAAGAAGGGTTAGGATACACGGTTACCTGGGGAGGCCCATATAGTTTGAAAAACCATGCACCAACCGTGTGAGAAGCCTCTGTCCAAGGTTTCACGGTTTGGCTTCCCCCCTCGCACGATTTTCACTAATCATGCACAAACTATGTAGCATGTAAATAATTGCCTGAGTTTCCCTTTCTTTAGTGTCCCGCACCCTTGGAACACCTCCAAACCTCCTCACACACCTAGTAAACATTTAATTAACCAAAATTAAGTGATTTAAACCAAAATTTAAAAAAGGACATACCTCTATGATATCCGGGATCTTACACATTGTATGTCAGTTTGATGAGAGACTAATTCCTACACATCAAAAATGACTTATTAATCATTGATATAAATTATCAATACAATCTGAATGTGTTTTCTTGGTTTTTAGTGAGTGAAACATTTTGAACTAAAATGTTAATTTTAAATTAATAATGGACACTTTGAGTTATATCAGGCACATTGTGTATCAGATTGAGGTGCAGTTGATCCCTACACATCAAAAATGAATTATGGATCATTTTATTAAAGTATCAAAATAATATAAATTAATTTTATTGGTTTTGATTATGTGATTTGTCTTTTTTACTAAAATTAATGTCAATTTTAAATAAAAATATGCACGTGGAGTCATACCAGTAAAACAATGCATAATATTGAGGTACAACTGATTCATACACATTCTAAATGACTTATGGATTATTTTCCTAAAGTATCAAAATAATATGAATGAATTTGTTAGGTTTTGAGTGTGTCAGTTATCTTTATTACTAAAATTAATTTCAATTTTAAATAAAAAGATGAACCTAGAGTCATACCGATCACACCGTGTTTTTGATCAAGGTTTCATTGATTCATACATGTCCCAAATGACTTATGGATTGTTTTCTTCAAGTATAAAAATAATTCAAACTTCCAATGTTAGTATGCTTTCCATTGTATTTTTTTATCTAACCACTAACACTGTATATTGATTTGATATACTTAGTCGAAAAATCTTCCTCTAATATTCTAGTTTTCAACAATGTGAAAGTTTTTTGAGTTGAGAACATTGAATCAATATGCAGTGTTGGAAGCTTGAAAAATAAAATCAATGGGAAGTATGGTAACATTGGAAGAAAGGAACATGTTATCTCTTTTGTGGCTTGTTGTAGATAGTTGAAATCAAAATATGGATTTCCAAATATCTGTGAATAGAACTATATAAGTATTAAATAAAAATGATACGGAAAATAACTTACAAATAATAGATAAAATGATGAAAAAATTAATTAAATAAGTAGTATGAATTCACCTTTTCATGATGGTTGTATACATTCTTGACCCATTCCCTTATTGTCATTATCTTAGTAGCAACCTCAGAGTCCAATCTCTCACAAGCATGAGCAGCTTCGAACAAACCACCCCAACTTGAATAAAGAAATCCACCCATATAAGAAAATAATTCTTATGTGAGTAATACTAAAAATAAATAAATTAAACATAAATATGAAAAAATATATTACTTTTATAGAAGTCACATCTTCATGATATATGTGTACATTCTACCATCAAGTATTCTACCTATTCATTTCTAAGTAAATTTATATCTTCTTGTGAATATGAGTATTTTAAATAGTCATAGTAGTACTGAAAAAATATAAATACAAAAAGTATTAATAAATATTTTAAATTAAATAATAATTATCTTCGAAAATACCTCTTCGGGGATGTTAGTTTGTTGATGGAATATGATCTCTTTAATAAATTTACAAACATAATAACCACAATATTTTCTATTTGTTTGTTCCCAAAACTGCAGGAAAATTAAAAAAAATAATTATTTTGTTTTGATATGTGTTTGGATATTGAAATATTATTATATATACCCAAATAATTTTTCACTTATAGAACTTGTTAGCTTCCTTGTGCTTAATGTCTATCCTCATGCCATGAATTTCAAGATATTTAAACACTGCCCTATAATAAAATAATTCTCATTAAATAATAATATAAATTATATAACTTAAATTTTAGTTCTAAAAAATTAGATTTAGGGTATTAAAAATTTAAAAACACCATCATGTGTGGTTGGTTTGTTGGGTATCCATGTAGTGAATCTCGGATATAAATATTTCGAGTATCAAAATGTACCACAATGAGAATCCAATGTTTCCTAAAAACACAAAAAATGAAATATTAATGAAATAAATGAAAATATATTTGATAGGATTAAATTGTATATTTTTAACCCTTCATCGTTGGTATTATGAATATTCTGTCATTCATAAGTTTTCATTCAAATGATTTGGCCAGTTTTGTTACTATTTCATTCATTTTTATTGAATCTATTTCAGGTTGTTTTATAAAAGTGACGTGAGGAATAATGAGTCCAAATTTATGTTCATGGGATAATCCCTTCAATTGGTACTGATATATACTCCTACAAAAAATATGAAATGTATTTAGTTATAATTATCATAGTATATTAGCTTTTGAAAAAATAAATCATGAAGACATACCTCATGCATACATTTACAACTAAGCTTCCTAGCCATTCATAGTTGATGATTTCATTTACATTATCAAGAGAAATTTAGTATATAACATCATCTTCATACATTTTTTCTTCAAAATCAACTATGTGATTACTACCATTTTTTAACCTTGTATCTACATGAACCTTTAATGTTAGTAAATGAGAATATTTAACGGGTGATGTAAAAGTGTTTTTGGAAGATATTTTTGATCATTTGGTTGATCCTTTCAATGGTTTTGAGTCAAAATTTCTTTTCACCCCTTCCCTTTTCCTGTCTATAATAACATTATTTAGTTTATAACTTTTTTAATTAATTGTTAAAGGTTTATCATGAAAAATAAGTAAAAAATGAATACCTCCTTATCAAAATGTTTTTTACAAGATCTGACAGACATGATATGAATGTTTCAATAGCTTGGTCAACTATATAGATATATGCATCATCAAGTGTAATAGGTAGCTCGATGCTTGACTCATGAGATACAGTAATCATTATTGTCACATGACCTGTTGGAAGTGTTCTATTGTGTAGACTATCGTCTTGGATATTGAATATGGTAGTCCATGCAAAAAAGTGATGGGTGAGTGTAAATAGATAAAAATCACAATCATTTTCACCTTATAGAGTACTAGTATAGAAAATGTATTAGTGTATATCTAATTAACATTTCATAGAAAAAATTATTAGAATATTGATTACCTCAACTAAGATAGCTCTTTGAGGGGGAATGGCTTGCCTAAAAGCTGGTGGGGGTGGGGTGGGGTCTTCATATAATGGTTGTTCTTGAGTTTTTTATTCTCTTTTTTTACACCCATAAAATTTTCTAGAAACTTAGTATTCCAATGAATTTTTTCTTCAAGGGCATATAATCTTTCTTTCATCTCTTTAATTTCTATACCTTTATTGTCCTGTTGTTTTTTCTTAAAATATGTTTGGGGTGTCACCCCAAAACCCACACCTATGACGCAAACATATGGTTTTTCCCACTTCAAGGCCATTGATAGTAGGTTTTCATCTAGTATAGGTGTTGATGATTCATGTGACTAGCTTAGATTGAAAATATAGAAAAATAAGTGATAATTATTATATAATATCGATTTAAAACAAAGCGAAATTTTTATTATGTCATACTTACACATGTTTCCCATGTTTTGTGTGTGTTTTCATCTAATAGTATCCCATATTTATTTAAAAATGCCTCCTTCCATAACACATGATGTTAGATGGAGGTGAATTTGGATTTTGATTCATCAATATATATATAAACAGAGGAATGTAATTTGGTTTTTGTTTCATGTCACATAAAATTATTACGGTAGATTTAAAATATATACCAATTTTTTTCAAGTGAAGCGTACCCCATCCTTACTTTATGGTAGGGGTACATTGGTTTTATTGTATGTTCCTTATTTTCAGCACTCAGTTACTATTTCATTAATAAAAAATTCTTAATCAAAGTTATTAATACACATATTTTCAAACAATGTATTACTAGACACAATGTACCTTAAAATAAATCTCTACACGATGACCTGTAAACACATCCCATGCTTCTTGGCTTATCAGGTGTGTATACATAAGTGTTGGGAGAAATTTTATTTTCTATTCATCATCTTTAAGATGAAATTACATTAGAATTGTGAAAAATACTTTGTGAATCCTTCCAGAAATAATTAATACATATTTCTTGTGGGATCCATCTACTATAAATGCACTCTACATAGTACGATAAAGAGTAATTCAATGTTTCATTATTTTATTTTTTAGTAAAATAAAGAAATGATATAATAATTTTACCATAATCTATTACCAAATTATTGTCTTAATCATGGGAGAAACATGGTTACATGAATCAACATCAATCGGTATGCTTTGAAGAGTGATGAGCCTAATGTAAATACTGAACATGGCCTTGTTGGGGTCAACATGCTGGATGTGTGCATTCCATCTGACCTCGTTTTTATGCCTTTGATTTTTTATTAAATAATTTTTTCTAACTGCATCACAATACGGTGCTCCTATTTTTTATGCAACATCAGTTCTTCATCACCTACCATTTTCTCAGATTCAACATTGGCAATATTTTCATTCTCTAGATTGGTAGAATTAACATATGTAGAAGTTTGTTGTTCCTCTGTATTGGGAGCATTACTAGGTTGATAAATCAGTTGTTCCTCTACACTGGGATGTTAGAGTTGGTATTATAGGAGCATCTATTTGTACTTTTATTACATATATATTTGATGTATTGGATATTAATAAAACTTCTTATTACATATTTTTTTTGTACTCTATGAATATAATGTAATAATGTCCTAGAGTATATGTCACATTGATAAGGTCATAGTAGCTCCCCATTATGATGAGAACCTTGATGTACTATGATGATATTCTCAAATAATGTTATGTGGTTTGATAACATACTATGATTGGAAACATAGAATATAGTATGTTAGGTGAAAATACTCATAAGTAGATGAGGCTTCTTCTCATGAAGTTCGCACTTGGTAATCTCCAAGATGAGAGATTATGAGAACATACTCACCATTAGGAATTCCACATTTTTTGGTGTCATCAGATATTCTTATCTATGAGAATGTGATGGTCCTTAAACATTAAGATTATTATTAATACATGTTATAACTCACGTACTTATATGTATTTTGTAAACCATAACGATAATAGTTCATGGTGAAGTTGTATATGTTGGGTGCGTCATGAGTGACATGTCATTAATGAATAAGCTGAGGAAGGATTTTTCCCTACCATCTTTATCAAAGATGATATCTCGGTCCTTTGATTAAAATATAACAATCGCATTAAATTCTATGGCCATGGTATAATAACATGTTTATTTTAGATAGTCAAAGAAATACATATCGAGCATATTGGTTGGTGACACAGACGTGCATCATGATTGATGAGATATTGTGATAAAGATATTATATTACAGAGTGAGCATTCGTATGTGGTTATCGACGTTGTGACATTAAGTTCTTTCTCTTGGGTGCCTTGAATCGTTTCTATACAGTCATCATGGACTTTAGGCAAGCCCGCCTAATGCCAAGGAGAAAGAATCCTAGAGGTCCACATACTAAGTGTTTTTGTTGATATCAATTAAATTTTATTGGAGTTTAATTAGTGGAATAAATATTATTCTCAAGTTTGAGGAATAATTTTATTCAAGTTATATTGATCTTATAAATTAAATAAATATTTATTCATCGAATTGTGAATAAAATATTTATTTTATTTTTTGAATATTTTGATAAATATTTATTCAATAGATTGTGAATAAAATATTTATGTATAAATAAAATATTTATTTGGTTGTTCAATAAATGCTAGAGGAGTTTGAACAAACCAAGACCGAGTCCGGTGACAAATATTAATTAACAAGACCCTTATATAATATTTGTAATTGTAAAATTTGACACGCACCACAAAATAATAATTAAATAATTATTATTTGAAATGGGATTTATTAAAGGTAATAAATGTTATTTAATGGCCAATATTCAATTAAATAATATTTTAACTTAAAACCCAACTATATAAGTAGGAAACTATGTCTATTGTGTAGTGCATCCAAAATTGATAATAGAGAATTACTGCGCACAAAAAATTATCTCTAAAATACTCCTTCTCTATCCCTCTCAATAATGAGAAGTGTAAGAGAGATTTCTTCAAGTCATAAGAACGAGTGATCAAGAACAAAAAACGCAAGACATTCGACTCGCCGCACTAGTACCCAAAGATTGAGTGGTGTTGCTTGAAGACCATAGAAGCACATGTAGATCACTATTAGAGGGATTATATCCTTGGATCCTCACAATGCAATGAAGTTAATATGAAAGGGTCTTTTTAGATGATCAACATTCACCAAAAAAGAAAGTTCTTAAGCCAAAATATTTATTTCTTCAAATATTAAATAAATTAATTATAATTTTTATATGCAATATCCTCACTCATGGTTTCAAAAAAAAATTATTAAAAGAAATTTTAATATATCACCCACCTCCACACGCTTCCACTATGCCCTAAACCATCAAGTGGTATTAGAGAGGTCACGTTTAAATTTATAATTATTTATTTTATTATTGATCTATGCAAAATTTTGGTTAGATTTTCATTTCAATTTAATTGTTATTTAATACGATTTGAATTAATATATTATCATCATATTAATCATGTTCTTATAGTGTTTCATTTAAGAAATAAATGAAAAATGACCAGAGATTCCATAGTGAAGTTCCAAATCATTGGTTGGTAAAACTGGGTTACACTACATATAGCTGGAGCACATGCCGTATAACCATTCGTATTGTATCTAGATGCATCAAGCAATTAATTACACATGGTGCTTTTATTTTGCATTGTATGTTGATCGGGCCAACTTGAAACATCAAAAATGGATATAGGGTGTGTAGTTGGAATGTACACAACATGTAGTCCAGTCGAGTTAACATGTCGAATCCCCAGATGTGTGACTTAGATATACAGAAATTGTGGTACATGGTGTGTAGCTGTATGTACATGCCGTGTAGTCTTTCATTAATGAAAAAAATTAAAATTACATTAAATTTGAAAATTGAAGCATTAAATCCTTATTTTATTTATTGGCACACCGTTGTGTGTTTGAAAATTCAATAACAATTTTAAATAATTTTAAATTATCAATTAATTTATTGTAATTAATATATCATTATTGGTTCTGCTTTTTATTTTCCATGAATGCCAATAATGATAACTATCTCCAAATAATATAGAATGATCATTAAAGATGAAAGGAAATTAATTAATTAATTAATGGAAGCACCTTTATCTTAAATAATAAAATAACGAATAAATAAATTAATAATAACTATTTACTTTTTCGTATTCATTGCATGTATGACCATTCATGAGTTTGACCAAGACCTGTGTATCTAATGGATGTTTTAATTTAATTTATTTCATGATTTTTAAAATATTAAATTAAATTTTGGTCTGTGGGTCATCCCTCCCTCCATTATTATGTAGGACCTATGTGTCCAATGATATTTATGTAATCCCATTTAAATAATCCTTTGGTTCCTCTCACCTGCGTGTGAGTAATAAATATATTTAATTAATGGAACATCCCAAGGCATGTGGAGGCGTTTCAAGATTAAACCATAATGATGCCAACCCAGGTGATACATAGGTGGAAAGCTGGAATGTTGTAACTCCTGCCAAGATCGACAATAAGAGTTATTTACCCTAGGTCAAAGGTTGATTTAATGTTCGCTCATTAAATCAACCGTTAGATAAAGATCATAAAAAAGTCATTTAATTAATTAATTAATTATGTCTATGCAATTATTTATTTTATTTTATGGATGCAAGGCTATGATCACATAAATAAATGAATCAATGTGAAAAGACAGAAATTAAATAAATGAATTACGCATAAATGTTTTATCCAACATGGTTAATTAATTAAGTAACATCCACTTAATATTAAAAATATGTGTAAAATATAAAAAAAGATAAAATTTATACATAATAAATTAAAATCCATAAATTAAATATTAAGTCAGACTAATCCTTCCATTACTTTATTAGGAATGAAACCATAGAACTAAGTGTATTACATGGCCAATGTCTGGAAACTTACTTTTATTGGGGAGATCTCAAGAGAGTTTTGGGTTGACTTAACCGAAATTGTATTGATTTTAATGACCAAAGTATATTTATTTAAAATTTGGAGTCAAGTGTTGAGGAAATCCAAGTCAGGATTTCAGGAAAGGGGAGTCCACTCAAAGGATCAAGGAGCTACAAGTCCACAGTTGGAAAGGATGCATACCTAATTACTTTATTATGGTTTTCATGGCCAAAGTCTGGACCATTAAGAAAAGTAATGGGGATTCTTTCCACTAGAATGTTAAAGAAAATATACATCCTGAGTTCAATGGTGAGGGTTATTGAGACTTGATAAAATAGTGGGAGATTTAATAAATAAATAAATAAATAAATTTAATTTATTATATCTCACTTATTTTGTAATTAAGAAAATTACTAATAATCCACTCTTTTTAATTGTAGAATAAAATGAAAAGTTCATCATCTAAACTATCCCTATGATCAATATTGGATAAATATAACCACCTAACTGGCAGTAACTTATAAGAGTGGTTTAGATGCTTTTGGTTTGTGCTACGCCATGAATAGAAATTTTATATGCTAGAATCCTTAATGCCTAATCTGCCTACCAAAGAGTTGAGTGATGAAGAGTTCCTTGTCTATGAAAAAAATTTGAGTGACACGGTTGACGTTAAATGTTTGATGCTTTCATCAATTTCTAGTGAACTAATGAAGTCTCAAGAAAACATAGATGTGTATTTCATACTTGAGAACCTTTGTGGTCTTTACCAAGAGATATCTAGAAATTAATAGTTTGATATTTCCAAGTCTCTATTTTAGATAAATCTTGGAGAGGGTGCCCCAGATGGGCCTTACATAGTCAAAATCATTGGCTACATTGAATGTTTAGAGGTTATAGGGTTTAAACTCTCTGAAGAACTAGGCACCGACCTCATCCTGGTATCACTTCCTTAGACCTTCTCTAGTTTTGTTGTGAATTTTACTATGAAAAACAATAAGAAGTCTTTAAGAGATCTTCTTACTCTTCATCACCAAGTAGATAAGGATATGAAGCATGAAAGACCTTCCATCCTTACGGTGAAAAAATAGAAAGCGAAAGAAAAGAGATTTAAGACCAAAGATTCTTTATTCCCTTCCAAGAAGAGTAAAATCAAGGGTAAAGTAAGGTAATATTATGCTTTCTGTTTCACATGTGGCAAGAAGGGACACGGGAAGAAAAACTACACCCAACCAAAGAAGCAAGGGGAAGATTTAGGTGAATTTGTTATCAAGTACAATTTGTCTATTTCAATAAATTGGGTATTAGATACATCTTGTTGTGCTCACATATGTATTCAAATATAGGAACCAAGTAGATTCAGAAAGATTGAATAAAGAGCGGTAGATCTTTGATCAGGAAACAAATCTAAACTTTTTTTCTATAGATATCGAGGACTACCACCTCACGTTACCGACTTGAATGATCTTGGTTTTAAAGGGTTGTTATTATGTGCCTTAAGTTTCCAAAAAAATTATTTCAATATCTAGACTTGATATAGATGGATTTATTTTAATATTTGGGAATAAAGGTTTATTGTTTTATAAAGATATCATTTTTTTATGGAAATTCACATTTAAATAACAATCTTTATGTGTTTAATTGCATGAACCAAATAATGTAAATCTATAATTAAGTTACTTCACATGACTCACACCACACCCAACTTTGGTATCACTGGATAGGTCATGTAAATGAAAATAACTTTACTAAATTACATCAATATGGAGATTTATATTCTTTTGAAATAAAACCACTTGTTTTATGTCACACATGTTTACAAAGAAAAATAACCAAACCCCCCATTTAGTGGGAAAGGTGAAAGGGCTACAAAGCTTCTTGAATTAGTTCATATCGATGTGTGTGGACCATTTCCTATTGAAGCAAGGGGTGAGTACTCATACTTCATAACTTTTACTAATGATTTTAGTAGATATGGATATGTCTACTTAATGAGGTATAAATCAAACTCTTTTGATAAATTCAAGGAATGTAAGAATGAATTTTATAACCATCTTGGTAAAAACATTAAGAAAATTTTCTTAGAAATTGGTAGGGAATATCTTCATCAAGACATTATTGATTATTTATGGGAGTTTTGGATTTTATCTAAACTCACTCCTCCTTATACACCACAATGTAATGGTGTAAAAAAAGGTAGAACCACACCATGTTGGACATGGTGAGATCAATGATGAGTTATGCAAGCCTTCCATTATCATTTTGGGGATACACGTTACAAATAGTAGCATACATAATAAACTGAGTGCCAACTAAAGTAACATACAATATACCATATTAATTATGGAATGGAAATAAACCTGTGTTTTATTACTTACATGTGTGGGGTTACGAAGCATTTGTTAAGGCCTCTTCAGGTAATAAGATTTTAACTCGAAGCACAAAGTGTATCTCTATAAGATATCCCAAAGAAACAAAGCAATACAACCTATAAAATACTTCAGACAATAAGGTTGTGGTTGATAGACATCCCAAATTTCTTGAGGAGGATCTTATCTCTAGAAGAGATAGTGGGAGTGAGATAGACTTTGATGAAGTCCATGTTCAAGATACACAAGATTTTTCATAGGAAAAAATTTCAAAAATCCCCATGGAATAAGAAATTGTTCCAAAGACACAATTATTGTGTAGGAGTATTATAGAGTTTAGAGAACTAGAATGGTATGGTTTTGTAGTCACTGAGGATGGTGACTCATTATTAGTTGATAATAATGATCCTCTAACCTAAAAGGAAGTAGTAAGTGTAATAGATGTTCCCAAGTGGAAAGAATCCATGAATTTTGAAATGGATTTTATGTACGAAAACCAAGTCTAGATTTTGGCAGCTCCTCCAGTAGAAGTAAATCCCATTGGTTAAAAATGTATTCAAGAAGAAACTGGACATGGAAGGAAACTTTAGTACCTATAAGGCGTGAATGGTTATAAGAGGGTTTAAATAACATCAAGGCATTCACTATGATGAAACATTTTCACCATTTGAAATGATAAAATCCATAAAAATTATACTTACCATTGTGACTTTCCATAATTATGAGATTTGGAAAATGGATATCAAAATAGACTTCATTAATGGGAACCTTCAGGAAGATATCTATATGACACATTCTGAAGGGTTTGTGACTCCAAATGATTCCAATAAGGTATGAAAGTTGCAGAGATCCATTTATGGATTAAAGAAAGAATCCAGGTCATGGAACATTAATTTTTATGAGGACATAATAGAATTTGGTTTCATAAAGAATTAATTTGATCCGCGTGTCTATAAACAGTTTAGTGGGAGTGCAATCATTTTCTTAATAGTATATGTTTATGACATATTACTCATTGGAAATGAAATACCAGTCTTACAGTCTATTAAGGAATGGTTGAATAAATGCTTCCCTGTGAAGGAATTGGGTGAGGTAACATATATTCTTGGGATAAAGATCCATTGAGATAAATCTAAGAGGTTGATCTGCCTAATTCAAAGTACATACATTGACAAGATACTGAAGAGATTCAGTATGGAACAGTCTAAGAGGGGATTATTGACAATGTCACATGACATTCATATTTCTAGGAAAATGTGGTCTCAAATACAAGAGGAAAGAAACATAATGAAAATGATTCCATAAACATCAGTTATTGGTTCAGTCATGTATGTTATGCTATGTACTATACTAGATGTTGTCTATCCATTATGTGTATTAGAAAGATATCAAATTGATCCAGGTGATCTTTATTGGATGGCAGTCAAGACTATCCTTAAGTATCTAAGGCATACTAAGGATATGTTCGTGGATTAGGGAGGAGATGAGAAACCATTCATTAGAGGATATGAACATGCTAGTTTCTAAACTGATCAATATGGCATGAAGTCATGAACACGATACATTTTTACTTTGAATGGAGGTGTTGTGAGCTGGAAGATATCAAAGGAGGTTATGGTTGTATATTCTACAATAGAGTATGAGTGTATTTCAGATTCTAATGTAGATAATGAAGCCATACGAATGCATAACTTCATCCAAAATCTTTATTTGGTATCTATAAGTAAAGATCCTATAACACTCTATTGTGATAATACTGCAATGGTGACTCTTTCAAAAGAGACAATGTCACATCAATGGATGAAGCACATACTTCAAAAGTATCATATCTTGAAAGATTTTTCTCATATAGGTGAAGTCGAAGTAAGAAATATTTCCACGGAATACAACATGGATGACCCCTTGACTAAATCCTCGACTCAATAGAAACATGACTATCATGTGAGGTCTAGTGGACTGAAGGTTGTAGGTAGTTGACTCTTGTCTAAGTGGGAGTTTGTTGGAGTTGGTGTCCTATGACCAACTTCTTGTACTTTTATTACATGTGTATTTGATTCATTGAATATTAATAAAACTTCCTATTACATATTTTTGTTGTTCCACATGACTATAATGTAATAATGTCCTAGAGTATACGTCACATTCATAAGGATATACCAGTTACCCGATATGATGAGAACCTTGATGTGCTATGATGATATTCTCAAAAAATGTTCTTCAGTTGGATAATGTACTATTATGGGACACATAGTAGATAGAATATAATTTGCGAGTAATCATAAGCAGATGAGGCTTCTTCTCCTAAAGTTTTCACTTGGTAATATCCAAGATGTGAGATTATGAGAACAAACCTACCAGTGGGAATTCCACGTTTTGGTGTCATCATATATTCCTATCTATGAGTTCATGTTATGGTCTTTATACTTTAATATTATTATTAATTCATGTTACAACTAGTGTACTTAGATGTATTTCATAAAGCATGGCAATAACAGTTCATGGTGAATTTTGATACATTGGGTGCGTTACAAGTGACATGATATTAATGAATATGTTGGGGAAGGATTTCCCCTTATATCTTTATAAAAGCTGATACTTCATCCCTTTTATTAAAATATAATTGTCACATTAAATTCCATGGTCATGGTGTAATGACGTGTTTATTTCATATAGTAAAAGAAAGGCATATTGATCATATAGGTTGGTGACACGGATGTGCAACATGTTTGATGAGATATTATAATAAAGGGATTATATTACACTATAATCATTCATATTTGGTTATTGGACATGTGACATTAAGTTATTTCTCTTGGGTTCATTGGTCCATTTCTAGATAGTAATCTTGGACTTTAGGAAAGCTCTCCTAATTTCAATTGGAAAGAATACTAGAGGGTCACACACTAAGTGTTTCCATTGATATAAATTAAATTATATTTGAGTTTAATTAATGGAATAAATATCATCTAAGGAATAATTTTATTCAAGTTATATTGATCATATAAATTAAATAAATATTTATTCATTGGATTATGAGAAAAATATCTATTTTATTTATTGAATATTTTAATAAATATTTATTCACTATATTGTGAATAAAATACTTATTTATGAATAGAATATTTATTCGGTTGTTCAATAAATTCCAGAGGAGTAATAATGGACCAAGATTGAGTCTAGTGATAAATATTAGTTAACAAGACCATTACATAATATTTGTTATTGTGCAAGTTGGTGCGCACCAAAAAATTATAATTATATAATTATTATTATACAAAATGGGATTTATTAAAGGTAATAAATGTTATTTAATGGCCATTATGCAATTAAATAATATTTTAACTTAAATCCCAACTCTATAAGTAGGTGACTATGTCTATTACGGAGTGCATACAAAATTGATAATAGAGAATTGTTGTGTATAAAGAATTCTCTCTCAAATCCTCATTATCTCTCCCTCTCAATAATGAGTAGTGAAAGAGATATTTATTCAAGAATGCAGAAAAAGTGATCAAGAACAAACAATGTAAGACATTTGACTCACCGCGCTAGCACTCAAAGACCGAGTGGTGTTGCTTAGAGATCATAAGAGCATGTGTGGATTACTACTAGAGGGATTTTATCCTTGTATCCTCACAGCGCAATGAAGTTAATCTGAAATGGCCTTTTCGGATGATCAACATTCACCAATTAAGAAAGTTCCTAATCCCAAGTATTCATTTATTCAAATATTAAATTAATTAATTATAAATCTGACATGAAAGATCATTGCTATTGGTTTTTATAAATGGTTATTAAAATAAATTTTAATATATCACCCACCTCTACATGACTCCACTACACCCAGAACCATTATGGGAGTAAAAGCAGGTTGATAAACTTGTTGTTCTTCAGGATTGAGATCATCAGTACATGAATAATTCATTATCTTTATAAGTTGTTTAAAATTTAATTTAGAATATATAAATGCATCAGAGAATAGATAATAACATGAGGTAACTCAGTGTATATTAGAAAAAAATATAACCTGATTATTGAACTCTATTTTTTAAAGGTTGAAGATATTTGAACCTTCTATCAAGTATCCAAATACCTTCATTACAATATCCTCTAACAAACAAAACCCCATCTATATTGGGACTATTTTGAAATGATTGTGACGTTCTAATGAAAGGGTCATCCTTATTTGAGTTTTCATCTAACACTTTAGTGGTTTTGGTCGATAATAGAACAATTGACCACTTTCAATTTGTGGGATCTAGAATATAAAATACTTGTACTTCCTATGGTGGAATTATATATAGTTCATATTCATGCCCTTCCTTACTAAAATCCACTTTCATGAATCCCAATTCATTTATTTTAACAACACTCCTGTTATCAACCGAATTGCATTGAAAAGTCGATACTTGGAATGTTTTATAATTCAACTCCCATATTTGTTTGATGATACCAAAGTATGACATATTTTCATAAATTGTATTTCTTTCCTTAGTACCAGAAACATGCATCACTTCATACATAAGTGTAACTCCACAATTTTTCATGGTACTTCCTTCATCATGTTCATTTTTATATAATATATAACCATTAATTACATAACCATTTTAGGATAATACATACACACTTGGTCCTTTGGATATCCATTGAAGTCGTTCTAAAATTGAATCTAGATTTTCATCTGATTCCTTAAAAATATGTTCTCAAAATATCCTATAAACTGTTGATTATACGTATTTGATATCCAATTTTCATACCTTGATGGATTCAAATAACTAATAATTTATTTTTGGTTTCAACATATGGGGAAACCTCCAAAATGTTAGAAAAAACATAAAGGTGGGCCTACTCTTGATTTTTAATATTTATTGTGACAATATATCTTCTAGAAATTCCTTCACCCACAAGCCACCTAGTGTAATGATATTTCAGTAGACCAATTCTTTCCACACCAGATAGGTAGTCGGTACAGAATTCAATGACTTCCTCAACAACATACCGCTCTGTAATAAAACTCTACGAATGACTTTAATTTTTGAAATAACCTTTCTAAATCTTCATATACCATTCAATGGGGTACATATATCTATAGTGTATAGGACCAAAGAGTAGAATCTCTCTCACTAAGTGAACCATCAAGTGAAACATTATATCAAAAGATGATGGAAGGAAGAACATTTCCAATTCACATAACATGATTTCAATTTCATTTTTTTATATTCAGAAATTTCATTGGTCCATAACTTTACTATATATATATTTGAAAAAGAAACAAATCTTGGTTAATGTATAATGTAAATTCTTGGAAAAAATTCAATGTAAAGCTACATGAATTAGATCTTTCATCAAAACATGGTAGTCATTTGATTTCAAACCCTTTAAATTTAAATCAGTCATTGAAATGATATTCTTAATATTTTATGAATACCCCTCTAGAACCTTTACATCATTCAAAAAGTTAAAAAACTGATATGTATCCCGCCTGGAAATAGTGTAAGCAGATGGAGGGAAAACAGTCCATTTTTCACCCTTCACTAGCACTAACTCTTCCCATATTCCCATGTCAACCATTTATAACCTAGCCTTAATTCCATCATTTATTTTTCTAGGTTCACTTAGTAACATGCCTATTACACTATCACATAGATTTTTTTCAAGATACATAACATGAAGAAAATGTATGATGTACAATCAATTTCAGTATGGTAATTAAAAAAATGATCTCTTTTTATAACTGATTTTCATAATGTTTTTCAAAAATGGTTTACCAAAAGAAATGTACATATATTTTACTTTCTCAAGAAGTTGATCACCTATTAGTGGAGACGGTGCTATAAATTATTTTGAACTTCCATCGAATGATGTAATCCAAGATTGGTACTTATATCATTGGGGTAGAAATCTACAATATCCTAGAAGAATAGTCTTTTGATGAATGTTTAAACCTAATTGATTGTGTACCTTATTAAAAAATGAGACACCCTTGAGTTACTTTAATTATATATCCTAAAAAATTTCCATAAGAAATAAATTCATTTATCCTCTCATAAAACATGTCTCTCAATGTTAAATATTTATTTCTATAAGCATCATACAATGTAACACCCGAATCCCAAAATAATTTCAAATATTTGATCAATGGTGCCAAATAAACATAAATATCATTACCTGATTGTTTTGGTCATGATATAAACATAGATAACATGATGTATTTTCATTTCATGCATAACCAAGGTGGCAAGTTATAATTTACCAATATAACTGGCCATATAATATGAGTGATACTTTGAAAACCAAAAGTATTCGCTCCATATATAGATAATACAAGATGAAGATTTCTCATCTCATTTCCAAATTCAAGATAACCATGATCAATTTTCTTCCCCTAAGGAGAGTCTTCTGGGTGAAAAAGTTTCCCATATTTATTTCTTATATCTGCGTTCCATGTTAATTTCCTTACAGTATCCTCACTTCCATATAAGTTCTTAAACCTTGTAATGATTATAAAGTACCATAAAATTTTCATATAAACCGACTCATCTTTATTGTATCAAGAAGAACCACACTTTGGGAATTATTTAAGTGATTTATGGTCCTTGAGAAATAATATATAATCATTTTGGAAGACATGTATTCTTTCAGAGATCATACCAATCGAACGTAGAATTCATTTAGCATCTTATGTTCAGCTAGGGAGCTCATTATCTTCTCATCGAATATCATTCAAGAGATCAATTAGTTCAATAAAAACAGAATCACTCCATATATTGCCTACTTTCAAATTATACAGCTTCAGTATGGATAACAATACTGTATATTTAGTGAAACCAACATACAATGACATATTTTCACAACTCTTTAAGATTGAAAATGGTTTATCATCTCACATGATCAAAAAACCAAAAATTATTGAAGGAAATTTATAAATATAATGGAGGAGATTTCAATTTTAAAAACTATTTTTCAGTTCATATTTTAATGATCAAAACCCTTTTTTATGAGTATAAATGAAGTATAAAATCACATTTACATTATAAAAAACTAATGAAATATAAGTATTTAATGTAATAATGAAAAAAATAAAAGCTATATTATTTGAAAATTTTTTTCATAATAGAAAATATGGCTATTGAATATAAGAATGGTTTCACAAATAAAAAAATTATTATATTTTTTAAAATATTTTCAATGCTGACATTTAATTATGAAAGTATAAAAGTATTAAAATATTAATAAATTGAAAAACGTTTACAGGTATAAAAGGAGAAATTAAAAATTTATATATATTTATATTAGTATATAACATTATAGACATATATAGAAGTATAAAATTGTATATAATTTATAAAAGAATATATATTTAAAATTAATATACATAATTTATAGATGTATAAAAAATTATAAAACTATAGAAAAGTATATATATGTTATAAAATTATACCTAATTTATATAAGTATATAGTTTTACAAATTTATAAAAGTATAGAATTATAATATATAAAAGATTAATTTATCAAAGTATAAAAGTATATAATTATTCTATTTTAGTCCATTTATGAAATTATTGATCTTGATTTTATGGTTAAAATATAAACTCTAGGTGTACCTTGTGAGTCTCATGAGGTTTTATTTATAGGTACCAATGGATACGAACTACTTTTTTTAAAAAAAAATATATTTTTATTTTGTTGTGAGTTGTTTCATCCTTAGCATGTTTGGGAGTTTTTAATGGTTCATATTATTATTAATTTCTTGATAATGTTGAGTAAGTACTACCATGATATTTTTGACTCTATCTCTATTCCCATTTGGTTTTCTATTGGGACAGTCATCTCATTGTCCATCACACCCATTATTATATTGAATCCTTCTAGATCCAACCCTTACTAAAACCAACAGTGTGAATCATTTGTGGTAAACAATAATATCTCAAAAATATGTATCTAGATAAGTATTCATTCTAAAACTAATCTTGTATATAGATCTCTATGGAAAGGGGAAAAAAGGAGGAGGGGTATAAAATTATTAGTAAGGGAGGAAATATAAATGGATTATAAAGTGGTTAGATCAAAATAAAATGAGAAATTTTTAATGGAGATATTGTAATAATTTTGAAAGGATATGTTGACATTATTTTAACATAACAATATAAATCCAACTAAATGGGGACACCTATCCAAAAAAATTGTATTTTGGAATCAAAGATTGAACTTTAAAAATGTTAGGCCCTTCGTTGTTATCATTTTCTAAAACATGAAGACCATATATATTCAAGAAATTTTTAAAATTCCAATAATGAAGAATATAAAACATCTAGGGGTTTGTATGGCCCTTAAAATTATAATATAGGATTTTTTTCCTCTTAGTGGAGTTATTCTACACCAATATTTACTGTACTAATATCAGAATTCATTAGTTCCATAAATAATTTCACCTATTCTTTAGTTGAAATATTTTCATCAAACAACCCTTTATCCATATGTATCTTTCATTTGGAACTATTTTATATACCCCCTATTACATTCTCAACTAACCCTTCTACGGGTACTTGAATGTGAATTTTTGGTTGTAGTAGATTTAATGATCATGTTATCTTTTAAGAGAGGAAATTCCTTTACTGTTTTCTTAAAAATATCACTTATGTCAATTTACACACCCAGTCTAAATATTCCACCATGATTATAAAATAAAAAAGGTAAACCATCATCTCCTATGCTTCATTAGTTTTCCTTGAATGTGCAATGTAGTAAAATATTATGTATAGAAGTACTAAAATCCTAAAACATTACAGGCAACCCTATAATGAACACATAAAGAATATTATAATTACTAGTGTCCTTTTCTGCATACATATCTTAAAAATTATTTACAATTTTTTATTTCTTATATTTTGAAACAACAAAAAACCTTAGAGACTTAAACTAGAACCAAGGTCCATATTACAATATCATTCTTTTATCCACATTAGCCAAATTAACCCTACTTATTTTCATCGAATGGCTGAAACAACCATAAAAATAATAAAAAGTTTATTGGAACCCATATTTAAATTATATCCATTAATTATTATATCTTATTTTAGAAATTACACCATGGAAAATAATTTAGAATAAATTTAGAACATTTATTATAGTTGTTTATTTATCCCTCTTTAAATGATTCAGGATTAACCCGCACGCCCCTTTATTTGTCTTGTTTAATACAAATGTCAATGTATTAAATGAAAATAATTCCTCAAATGCACATATAACACGATAGTATTGGGATTCTATGACCATACATGACAGTTTATATAAAATGTTTATAGAAGGTTCCAATTGGGATCTTTAGGTTTTAATTAATAATCATTTTTCCAAACCTCATTTTGAAATTATTTTTCAATTAAATGTTTTTTAAGACATCATTTTTAGGTTCCAAATGGTCCCTGAATAAAAATTTTCAAAATCTAATTTTGAAAGTTCCTTTAGAGACCATTTTGAAAATCAATATCATTTTGAAATCACTTTTAAATCATGAAAAAACAACCTTTAAATTGAAATTAAAAATAGTATATAAAATATAATAATCAAACATCATAAAACACACTTAGAAAATCATAAACATAGAGTTTACAGGCATAACAAACGAATTTATCAATAAACTCATCAAAACCCTAAAACATTAAAATCACAATCAAGAATGATCTCAAACATTCAATTCAATTCACATAAAATATTTTCAAATTTAAAAATTTTAATTCCATAATTCCTTATGAAATACATCTCAACCATTTTATCAATTTATTTTTATAAAGTTGGTTCTTTAGGGTTGAAATTCATAAGATTCCCTCTATAAAATTGAATAATAAATTCTCAATCTATAATTTTCCATATACCATTCTACTAAAATCTATTATATGTGACACTTTTTAAGTTAAACCATTTTAGAAACATCAAGCTTAATAGGGAAATCCAATGAAATAAAATGGACTAGAAACACCTACTTTAATCCATTGAAATTGAAAGTTGAGGTGTTAATCCATCACCAAGATAATGTTAATCAATGTCACAATCCTAAAAAACTTCATATTTGACAAAATAATTTTCAAAATTCCCCATTATATCACCAACCCATAATGAGACGTTGTGTTACAGTAATATAATTCACAAATTAACTAAATTTACTGGTATACCATCTACAACAAATCACATATTTCTGAAAATATTATTACATCATTGTTTTGATAAACATACATAATAACACAATTCCAAAAATTGACAGGTTTACCATTTTAGGAAAATTAGTATCATAAAATAATTTTAATGCAAAAAGGCCCATGACACATAGGTTTATGGTTATTGGGAAATAAAGGGGTGGTGTGGGGATAAATATTTCGACAGATTTAAATATGGGTTAATGTGGGTCAAACCCATATGGGTGCAGAAAAGTAGTTTGTAGGAAGAATTTTGGTGAGGGTGTTGCATCTAGGTTCTCTAGAAAAACATGGCCAATGGGTTTTTTTGATTCATATATTCAAATTTGTTGGGGACAACATGAAGATGATCTTAAGAAAAAATCTCATACATTAGAGTGGAGATGATTTGTTGATCAAGAGTAGAGAGAGTTCCATTAGGAGAGACAATGTCAGGGAGTGATGAGGATGGTTATGATGATGATGATGGTATGGAGTGATAACAAGGAGAGATGTAAGGGAGAGCGATGGTGACGACACTACGGTTCCACAAAATCTTGAATATGTGAGGAGGGTGAATCTGTTAGGGTTCAATTTATAAAAACCTAAAAAGATTTTATCAGTGCTTTCCAAAGAACACCAATAAAGGTCAATTCTATCTTGGTTAAAATAGAAATAACTGATAAAACTAACCTTTATCAGTGCTTTTTCAACACTCAGGATCTGGCCTTGAAGGCCTCAGTTTTGCTAGAATCTTCCATCCCTATTGCACCGGCTTCTTCGAATCTTGGCGTGAAGGGGATCAGTAACTACAGAGAATGAGTCAGAACTCAAGAGGTAACATCCATCCTTGTTGCACTGGATTCAGATAGTGGTGTCGAGGGTCTGTTTAATGTTGGTGTGGGAAAATCGATAGAATCAGAGCATGGAACCATTGGTTATTATGATGGTGTGTTGGAATCGGAGATCCAGGGCCTAAATTTTTCATTGGAATTCCCTAATGCGTTGTCTTCCAAGATCCCCATTGAGGGTTTCATCTGCGATGCACACATACTGACAGGTTCTTAAAATTATTCCCTCTATGAATCCATTGAATAAGTCTATTTTTTAGAGATTCTCTCATTTCTTCCAAGGATCCTAGATCCCATGAGTCACAGGACTCCCGGATTTCCAGATCTGCTGATGGAAAATTCACCATAATGTTTCATCTTGTGGAGGTCAAGGAATGACTTGAAGTCTATAAATTTTCTCTCATTGGGTGGATAATACTCTCTAAGGGTGATAAACCAATGATATCTGAGGATTTAAAGATCAGAATATTGCAAATTTTGGGTTTCTCAGACTGGAGGATGATCCGTATTGGTAGAGGATACTTTAAACTTATTTTTTCATCAACAAATGGAAGATCGAGGGCATAGATAAATGGGTTATACTCTCTTAACCCATGAATTTTTAGATTATCTATGTGGGATTTAATTTTTAACCTTTAACTATAGAAGCATTACAATGCTCAAATTTGGTTTAAAATTCATGGTTTAAGCTAGGTGTTTTGGCATCCTGTAATCATGAATGACTTAGTCTCCTACATTGGTGTCCCCATGAAGATGGATGAAAATACTGTACATAGAAAATTTGGTTACTTTTCCATAGTTTTAGTTAATGTGGACTTTCAAAACAATTTACCTGATTGTGCCACATTAGTATCCAATGGTGAGAAATTTGAGGTCAAATTTGTATATGAGTCTATCCCTGCATATTGAAACCATTATAGGATGGTGGGGAATGTTGTTTCTGAATGTAGTAATGTGAAGAAAATTCAGTTGAAAGCATGATCTTCTTCCCATGGGAAACAGTCTCATGGATCCTTCAAGTTGACTAAACCTGGTGGGACTCAGCTAGATGTCTCTAAGGAGGAAAGACTTAACCCCCTTGACCAAAAGTAGGTCAAGGTGTAGTACCCCTTGGTTATTTATAATAAAGGGGAGATGTAGGATGGGGAACCTTAGAAATCTATAGGTTATGATGCACCAACTAATTTCATTTCAATGGGAAGGGTTAGCTCTTCACCTGACTCTACACACAAAGAGGGTTGCAACTCTGGTAAGGGAAATGCCACTAATTCTTTTCGTGATGTTCTTGTGGTAGGAATTCAAGATAATGTTGAGGATCAACATGATGAGTCTTACTTAGATCATGATGACCATATGCAAGCTGATTCTCAATTCTGGGAGGAGCAATGCTCCTCTAAAAATAGGAAAGGGAAAAAATGTTGAATCTACCCTCCTATTGATCAAGGATAGAGCTGCTGCAATTGGGGCTGAATCACTTGTTCAGGATGTGGTTATAGTAACTCTAATGGAACACGGGGTGGTTAGTACTATAAATTATGTTGCAGAGTCTAGTAAAAATTCTTTTATTATTCTTGACATTATTTATAGATCAAGCAGTAAGGAGGTATTCCGTGAAGAGTTTGGGAGAGCTCTTGGATATGAAATGATCATTTCTAGGAGATCTTCTATGAAGGGCCCACCAGTGCACTCTGATCTAGATAGATATTTGGATCCTCTGTCCCTTAAGGGACCCCCACTAGGCGACACTGACTCTTATGTGGATGAGGATCCGTGGTAGCGGACTAAGCCATAGAGGACATGACAACATCCAGGAGGCAGAGGTGGTGGCCATCGCTTCCACTGATGTTCAACTATTTTTTGAATATGTCTGTCTATTGTAATAGTGTATGTTCACTAGTTTTTTATGCCATCTCCATCTTGTATGCTGGTTTTATTTTCTTTTAAGAAATTTTGAGATCATGGAATGATAAACCATGGCCTACACCATCTTTAGTATATTTATAAAATTATAAATATAATAAATAAATTCATTGTTTCAATAAATTTATTATTATTTGATAAATATTTGTATATAATTATATATATATATATATTTAAATTTATATATATATTTATATGATTATATATATTTTTATTAATATATAAATATATTTTAGAATCAAAGTGAATATACTTATTTTAATTTTACATTTATTTATATATTTATTTATTTTCAATTATAATTATAAAGAAATATATTTAAAATAATTTCTATATAATTTTAAACATATTTATATAATAATATCTCATGGCCCATACTTTGGTAAACTTATATAATTACATATACTTAAATGGATCAGTCATAGATTTGAGATCCAAATCCATGAATAAAAATTTATTAATAAAAAATAAACATACAAGGGGAAAAACAGACATACAAGGCCAAAAATGCCCACACCAAAATAAAGAATCACTTTCTGCTCTTCCCTTTAGTGCCAACATTCTTAATAAATCCTCCACTGCCTTTTGGGTGTCGTCCTCTTCACCATTTCCTGACCTATTAAGGGGGCTCATTATCCTCATATGATGATGATTCAGAGGATACTTTCGAGTTGGAGTTGGTCCTAAACTTCTAGGAGAGATCCCGAAACTCTATCTCTGGGTTAGATTGAAAATTATCCTCTATGTTGATTTAAAACAGCTTCTGCACAAGTATATAATCACTAAAACCGAATACATATAGCTCCATCATATCATATGCAACTTCAAGTTGCAAAAAGAACTAGTCTGCTAC
Source organism: Viscum album (assembly GCA_963277665.1). Taxonomy (NCBI): domain Eukaryota; kingdom Viridiplantae; phylum Streptophyta; class Magnoliopsida; order Santalales; family Viscaceae; genus Viscum; species Viscum album. The sequence goes on from OY728126.1 coordinate 1,454,510,712, forward strand.
CTCCTTACTAAGGGAAACAACATGTCTTTCATCCTCAACATCAGCTGGAGAGATTATACGAGAAATGGTTTTCCATGCAACAACACTTTCTTCATCCGAAGCCCTACCAAATAAATTATAAGAATTTTTCATAAGAACTGAGAAATTAGATGGGTACCTTCATTCCATAATTTGATCACTAGCTAGAAATTATACCTACAGGGGGAGTTCCTGAAGAGGAGAAGTCTGTACCACTTCAGATTCAGGAAAACATGCCACAGATTTTCGAGGAAGGACAAGTTGAAATCCCTCTTAACCCACTACTTTTTTTATTACCTTTAGACAAAGATAGTTTCTTATCCACATACTCTTGTGATGTTTGATCATTAACATCCAAAAGTCCTACATTAATTTATTCATGCCCAGAGGGCTGAATATCCTCTGTCCCTTTCACAAGCTTTGTTAATGGGACATAATCTTTTGTTTTTTCCTTTGCTATCCCCTGAAGCAAGAAATTTCCTTTCATGGAGTAATTGATAGTCAATTTTAGATTGCACATACAACTAACATTCAGAATCATGTGTAGTGTCAACATAAAAGGTTATTATATTTTTGGAAGGGAACCCTAAATATGAAATGAACATATCTTTAAAGGAAGGTATATTAGTTCTACCCCAGTGTGTGTCCAACTTCCCATCACAATAGTAGAAAAAAGGAGGCAATTTCTCATATCAAATCATTAGATCAAAATTATAATTAGTAGTGGAAAGTGTAACATTCTCAATTAGAGTTGCAGTGAGATCAATTTCCACCAAGAAACACACAAAACACCCATATCGTGCTTCCTTTGTGGCACGATCCAATCTGATCAGAGTTCCAATTACTGAGGTGATGTCCAAGATTATTTGAGTGTGCCACGATACCCAGCTCAATCCAAAAATCTTCACCCAAACTTGTGTATGTGTGCCTCAGGATGCAAGAGGATTGAAACTTGGATGCCAATTTTGAAGACACACCATACCTGGCATGAGGAAAATAAAACTAAGCCCCCGATCCCTACACTTCAAGTCTTCTGATGGGAAGAGGATGTTAAAATATCCCCACCCCAAAAAATGCACTTTCAGTCATGAAAACCCCATTTGGTCGAGAGCCTTTAGACCAGATATGTGGTTCTCCATGCTTTTTTCCCGGACTGCAGAACCAGCCTTGCAATCAATGAAGATTAAAAAATCTTGAATCGATCTAGAAGAATATCCTGAAAGGCACAGATCATGGATGATTTGCCTCGCTTAAAGATCCTTTTAGAAACCCCATCATCCCCAGAAGAAAAATGGGTATTGTCCCGCAGCTGAAAACCAATCAGACCAGCTTGCTAGCTCCCAACACGACAATGCAGATGGGAAGAAACCCCAGAATCAATTGCAGATGATTTATGTGAGTTGAAGCGACCCAGGATGTGGTAGACATTAACCATGAAAACTTGAACCAGCAACATAACCAAGAAGAAACCTAATCTCCATCAGCGCAAGATGGAGAGCTATCCACAGACCCAACCATTCTTCTTGTATAATTACACATACTTATATCAATATATAAATATATATAAATATACATAATTATAAATATAATAACTATATTTATTATTTCAATATATTTATTATAATTTTATAACTATTCAAATAAATAAATAAATAAATAAATTATTATAATTATACCTAAATATATTTAAAAGTATTTTTATATAATTTTATAATTATAAATATAATAAATATATTTATTACAATTTTATAATTATTTAAATATGTATTTATTTAATTATAATTATAATTATAAATAAATATAATTAAAATGTATTTCTATATAATTATAAATATACTAAATAAATTTATAATAAATTTATAATCATTTAAATAAATAAATATTTATTTATAACTATAACTATAAATATATATTTATTTGTAATTATAAAATAATAATAAATATATTTATTATATTTATAATTTTATAATTATATATAACAAATATATTCAATATAATTTTGTAAATATTTAAATTTACATATATTTATTTATAATTATAATTATAAATATTTTTATATATTTATAAATATATTTATATAATTATATATATTTAAAAAATTATAAGTATAATAAATATATTTATTAAAATTTTATAATTATTTAAATATATATCTTTGTAATTATAATTATAAATAAATATTTTTATAAATATTTTTATATAATTATAAATAAATAAATAAATAAATAAATAAATAAATATATATATATATTAGTATATAAATATATATATTTATAAAATAATAATAATTGTATATATTGTAATTTTATAATTATTTAAATATATATATATAGTTATAATTATTATTATAAATATATATATTTAAAACATATTTATATATAATGTAAAATTTATAATTACAAATATAATAAATATATTTATTATTTAAATATATTTATTTTAATTTTATAAGTATTTATGAGAACATAATAAGTTCACGGGTATAACATGAATGAATCATACCTAGTAAAGTATAGATCATAAAAAATGAGTCATCACAGAAATGGAAAGCATGAATAATAAGGGCGTCGATGTATAAATGAACACTCATGAGTCATGAATACATAACATATGCATACGTTATCACAATACAGGTAATCTTAACCTTTGGAACATTGCAACCCATAATGTACACAAATAAACTTATGATCATATAACGTTAATTATACTCACGCATTAATATATGAACATAAATAACACCAATCATGTCCATGGATATCATCATTATCTCATGATATATATATATATATATATATATTTATTTATTGACCAAATTCATTGGAGACATATATTTATTTAGTTATATTATAATTATAAATAAATATATTTTAAAAGTATTTATATATAATTATAAATATAATAAATATATTTATTATTTCAAAAAAAATTATTATAATTTTATAATTATTTAAATATATATATATTTATATATAATCTTATAAATACTTTTTTCAAAACATTATATATATATATATATTTGAATTATTAGAAAAAATATATTAATATGTCATATCTATGTTAATTATAAACATGCATTTTTTAATTAATATATATAAATAAAAATTACTTTTGAATATAAATATAATAATTATATATATATTAACAATATTTTTTATTAAAAACTTTTATCAGCGCTAAGGATAGTACTGATAAATCTATCCTTTATTGACACTAAAAAAAGCGCTGATAAAGGACACACGTTTATTAGTGCTTGTTTTAACACTGATAAATGTTACCTCTATTAGCACTTTTAGATAGTGCTGATCAAAGTTAGGTTTTTATCAATGCTTTCTTCTTAGCACTGGTAAAAGTTGGCGCTTCCCTTACTCAGATCTATGGTAGTGGGCCCCTTGGCATCCGCTAGGCATAGAGTGCATCACATGACATCCACAATGCCTCGTCGTATCCCTACCCAATGCATGGGTCGCTCATCGCTATCATCACAAATCATGCATACTCCCCCTCCAGGGGATAAAAATTTCATGATGATCACCTGCCTTGGGTTCCAAGAAAAATACCACAAAATACCATATATCATGGTGAGATACAAGAGAAAGCACATCACATCATCACAAGTAAGTTAGGATAACAATACATGTGATCAACATCGAACATGGATGACAAGCTACAAGAACTCATAGAAACAACATAAAGTTACATGGGACACACACACACACCCCCACTTGCGATCATAATCTAGCATCAAATGTGTCTACGTAAAAATTACATTAAGGAAACATGTGTAACAAAGCCCAAAAAGGTAAGAAACCTCATAAATCAAAATTTTTCGACATCAAAGGTAAGGATAAAGCACCATATGTGGTTTGAAAAGTGGAGTAGAAACATCAACAATCAAGAATACCTCTTCACAACCTTATTATCATAAACATCGACACTTCAAATCTTGAGGTTCCTCAAGGATTCCTATAACCAAAACTAGTTATTTAATTTCAAAAATAAATAAAATATCACATGAGATGATACTTTCTCACTTCTGAATGATTTTCAAATTATCATTTAAAATATAACCTGTGATGATATTTTATCTCACCTGGATAATTTTTGATTTATCATTTAAAATATCACATGCGATGATATTTTATCTCTCCTGTATAATTTTCAAATTATCGTTTAAAATATCACATGTGATGATATTTTATCTCTCCGAGATAATTTTCAATTTATCATTTAAAATATCACATGCGATCATATTTTATCTATCCAATATAATTATCATTTAAAATATCACATGCAATGATATTTTATCTATCATGGATAATTTTTAAATCAACATTTAAAATATCACATGTGATGATATTTTATCTCTCCAAAGTAATTTTCAAATTATTATTTTTATTCAACACATGCATTCATAATCATCCTTGGTAATTCGGTGAAATTATCATTTTTATAATTCTTTATAATTATATTTTATAATTGCGCACAATTACCCTAATGGTTCATTGTAATTATCACTTGATAATTATTTATAATTATCTTTTCATAATTTCACAAAAATTATCGTTTAGTAAAACTTTATATTTATCCATGATAATTTGGTACAATTATCTTTGTATTATTATATTTCAAAAATTTTGTGTACATTATCTTTGAAAAATCAAGGTTTTATCATCTTATTTTTAAATTCAATCTTTTTTCCAGAATTTAGGAATAAATTAATAAAAAATAGGATAAAATAAGTCATAAATAAATAAAAAGAAACAAACCAAGAAATATTGTGGCCAACGCGCGAGGGAGATGAAGGGGATCTCATCAGACTGGAACTAGCACTGGATGTGGGAAAGGGGATTCGGTGTCATCCTAACTTTAGATGATGATCAAAGACCAAAGTCAAATTTGTTTGGCCATTACACAACCCACGTCGTATTTATATGGTATTTACAAAACTACCAAAATCAAAACCCCACATTAATCTTCCATTTCACCATAAAATTGATTATGGAGTGTTTTAATTCTCCTCACAAAGGCATTGAAATTTATCATCAGTAAAAATAGTCTCAAATCCAATATTTAGGATTTATCTATGCATATCAGTGGTGGAAAATGGGGAATTGTAGAAGAATGGGTAAAATAAAAACGAATTTATTAAATTAATTTAATATAATAATATAAATAAATGCTATATAACCTAACATTAAGTGTTATATATACAAAAATCCGATGCATACAAAATTTATGTCTCACCTAGGGTAAACTCCACTTTCCAGACCTAATGATGGTATCTAATTTTTCATACGACACACTATTTGAAAGATATTCAATTATTTTCAGAAAAATAATATATTAAAAATATTAAATAAGTTATTCTCCTATGAAATTAGTCCAAATGTCCGATACACACAAATGTTTTATCACGTCCAAGGTAAACCCTACATCCAGGACCTAACATTGTTATTTTATTTCTCATATGATGCACCGTTTAGGATATATTAATTTATTTTTGAGAAAAATTTAATAAAAATATTAAATAAGTTATTCTCATAGTAAATTTTACCAAATGTTCATCATGCAGAAATGTTATACCCCGCCTAAGGTAAACCCCACATCCTGGACGTAATGGTGGAATCAAATTTATCATAAGACACAATATTTGGAAGATATTCAATTATTCTGGATAAATTGTGTGCACATGATATAATATATTTAATATTTTTATTTCATCTACACCAAGGATCTACAGACCTTAGAATCTTACACTAACTCAATGCATAACTCTAAAAATATTCCACAAAATATTATAAAACACTAACTGATCTTTTACCCTTACGAAAAATATTTAAAACCTTTATTAAGTGTTTTTTATTGAAAAATTACATTTTCACATAAAAATACTTAAAAAATAGAGTTTTTATTATCTTTAAAAATTAAAGATATTATAATTCTATACCTCTATCAAATTATCATACCTAATAAGTTTTTCCATCAGTCTTTCTCGATCAACTCAGACCACTAAGATCAAACATCAAACTCGTGCTGTCATGTCTCCTCCTAGATCCGTCCATGATGCCACCAAATCCAGACTCATGGTACTATATTTCCTCACAACACCTTATCGTTTTGATATATTATACACACCAAAATATCCTCAAAAGATTCATTAGTCTCTAGATCAACATCCTCACAATCACCAACATGCGTAGGTTTAGGTATGTACCTCTGAAGTTGTGACACAAGAAACACATCGTGCATACCTCAATAGCGATAAGGGATGTCTAGATGGTATGCCAATGACCCTATCTGTTGGTTATCTCAAAGGATCTAAAAAAACATGGTGTTATCTTTCCCTTCTTCCCCATATGTCTGTGGCCTAACCAAAAAGTCACTCTTAAGAAAAATTGATCTCCCACAATGAACTCCAATGGTATCCTCCTACGGTCAGTATAAGATATCCCTCTTCTCTGAGAGGTGATTAAATTATTCAGTATTATCTTCACTATCTATGAGGTCTCCTAAAACATATTGTGTCTAATAACTACTTCCTCACCCCCTCATTCCAATAAAGCGGTGAGAAAAACAACCTCCCACAAAGAGCCTCATAAGGTTCCATCTGAATCAAAACCTAGTAACTGTTATTGTATATGAACTCAATCAAGACTAGGTGATCATCCTATGATCCATCGAAGTCCAATACAAAATCTTGAAGCATATCCTTAAATACTCATATAGTCTTCTCAAACTGTCCATCGATATGAGGATGGTACACCATGCTCAATCCCAACTAAGTCCCTAGGTCTTTTTTCAAGACCTACCAAATTTGTGATGTAAAACGTGCATATATATCTAAAACAACGCTCAAGATAAATCCATGCATGTGTAGAATCTCTCATACATAGAGCTTTCCAACATCCTCCATTGAGTGATTCTATATGATCGCTAAGAAGTGAGAATACTTTGTTAGCTGTTCGACAATCACCCAGACTACATCATGACTTCTGAGAGTCCCAGGTAACCCCATCACAAAGTCCATCATGACATCCACCCACTTCCACATATGTATCAAGAGTTCCTGTAACAACCCACTAGGACGCTGGTGACTAACCTTTACCCTCTAATAGGTAAGGCACCGAGAGAAAAAACCATCAATATATCTCTTCATCACTAGCCACCAGAACTGCCACATGAAGTCATGATACATCTTGATCATGCTAGGATGTATTGCCCATATATAGGCATGGTTATACCTCATCAACTCCCCTATGATAGAAGTAGGGACTACTACTCTTCCATGTACCATGATCACATCCTTTTTGTCTATCAACTATCTGGGTATTAGGTTACCTCCAGCTAGTAGTTCCCTCATCACAATACACTATGGGTCTCACTCTTGACCAATCTCCACTCAGTCCACAAGTGAGGATGTGATCACTAAAGGGGAACAAGTCATAGATCCATGATCCTCAGAAGCATCCATCCTCTAGTCGTCCAGCAAGATCACCATGAATCACTTCTCCTCTGAAGGCCTCTCACTAAGATCCTATTCATCCTGCATCTTATGGCTAATATTAATCAAAATGATATTGCCTTTTCCAAGTTCATACACCTTCTCAAGGTCAAATGTCTATAAATACTCAACCCAGTGCCTCTTTTGTAACGACCCAAAGTTCTATCAATAGAATTTCCCTTCTTATAGTTATGTTATATGGTTTAAAACACATACATAGCATAGAGGTCCAAATAAAAACTTTATTCTCATAAATGAAGAATGAAATAAGTGATATTCATAAAAATTAACAAACCTAGACCGATGGAATAATAACTTGAACATTGGAATAGTAACTTGATAATTAATAATAGTAATCTGGATAATATAATAGTAACCTCACCTATAAAAGTATAAATAAAATTTATCCATATTATAAATGATAATATGATATAATTATATTATATTATAAATAAATAAATGTTTTAAAAATGATAAATTAATTGTTTTTATTTTTGTAAAACCTAAATGTTTATTTACAATTTTATAATTGATATAAATTTTTAAAAGAAAATTTATTTTCATAAAATAGATCATTAATTTAATATTTTGTTGCATTATGATTCTAAGATAATTTTATGAGACCTTAATTAATTTTTCAAAGTTTCATAAAATCAACTATAATTTTTAAATTGATATTTTTTTGAATAAAATATGATTTTAATTAAAAAATAAAATTTTGATATTTAGAAAATTATTTTCATAAAATGGAGTTCATTTTTGACACGTCAAAAAATGGTTAGGGTTAATTTTTGGGATTTTTTTAAAATAGTTGAATTTTTGGTGAATAATGAAATGCGGTAATTTATGGTATTTAAAAAATACATGAATTAATGAGTCATAGATGTTGTATGTCTGATATAAGCACATAATCTCAAAATATCCTTAATTATTTAATATATTTATTGAAAAGGTTCAAATTATTTACAGTATTGTGTCAAAATAATAAAATAATGAATAAAATAATAAAAAACACCCCCTCGTCCCCTATAAATACCACCCCTCATCACTTCTTCTACCCACACCTTCCAAGATTTGAAGCTTATACAAATTCTAAACAATCCTATTACCAAGTATATTACCCACTTACAAGAGCCTTTACTATCAAAAAAAAATACAAAATTCAATTTCCCTAAGGTGGATCTCAAGGAGAAGAAGTTCAAGAAGTAAAATCTTCTTCCATTTTATTTAATTTCTTTTCAATTTATTTTATTTTATTATTCTCGCCTCACCTCCTCTTATCCAAGTAGCATTAAGACTAAAATATATCATATATACTTTAATTTTATTATGTTAATGGAATAACCCATAATTAAACCTATTCTCTTATCCCTTTTATTCTAAAAATGAAAACATCACCTGTGCTGTGTTGATTTATTGCATTCGAGGATGATTTTTTTTCATTTTTTTACTTCCTTTAAGACTGATCATAAAACCATTATAATGGTTGAAAAATATTGTAAAATTTATTTTATAACCTTTTTTATGTTTTGGAACTAACATATATATAATACTAAATAATAAAACAAAACTACTTCGTGATGATCGAAAAACCACCAAATTAATCTAAACGATTATCATTAACATTTTTTATAATGAATCATCCTCAAATATAGACACAAAATAATATATAAGACCATTTAAAATTCTGGAAGTTCATTAATAACATATAATTTCAATTCTTGATAATTATTCTCATTTTACATGATCCTCCATACATATATACAAGTGAACCACCAACGGGCCCGTAACTGAGTGGTAAGGGCTCCTGCTTGGCATCCAAGAGACCCAGGTTCAAAACCAGGTGGAGGAAAATTTTTGTGTTACTATAGCAGCACTGTAGTAGGTACTGTAGTAGTTACTATAGCAGGTACTATTCGGTACTGTAGTAGCCGAAACTATTCACCTGATTTGGGCCTTCGGGCCACCAGTTTGGGCCTTTGGGCTATCAAAGGCCTTCGGGACATAGGGCCTTTAGGTCATAGAGACCATGAAGTAGCCCGGTTCACACAAAGCAGGCCCTAGAAGAGGATCATAGCAATAAGAGTAGTCACCAGAAGCAGAGCTAACCAGATTGAAATAATGAGAGGGTATGACAACCGCCATCAGGACCAAGCACCGTGCAACTTTGTATGGGGCAATGATAGCCGATCAGCAATGCAATGTGAGGAGCTTGAAAATAAATGATGTAGAATCTAGGGAGGGGAATTTCTAGTGGGTTAGGCCTATGAGCCATGTATTGGGAATGGTATGCCTCTGGGCCTTCGGGTCATGTATTGCAGGTCATGTTGGGCCTTGTGCCTTGGGCATATGGGTCATGTATGGGTTCCCCTTCAACCCTTAAAAAGGGGGAGTATCAATAATAAAATAAAAAAGAAGGCCTTCAGGCCATTCAAGCATATACAAGTGAACCAATCATGAAAACCAAGAAAAAGAACACTCCCAAACAATGAAATTGAACTCTACAACTCATTAAAATGTCCATAAAAGAACTTAATAAAATTACAATGAATAAAATACATGTTAAATAGGTTATTTATTTAGTAATAAATGAATCTAATTTCATTATCCAGGATATTAAAGTGAAAAAATAATTCAGGCATAAAGTAAGGAGATTCTCAACCCCAACTCCCTTTCTTTGGCCTATCACTCTTTCATTCCAAATTTATGTGTGCATACTTCCTTCAATGTTTCTTAAATATAATTTATTTATTATACCCTTTTATTTTCTAGGATATACATGTGTCAAATCTATTGTTTTTGACAAATACAAAGATTTTACAAAAAAAGTATTCTTTACAAAGCACATTTTGACTCCTCTTGACTTGTTTCTTCTTCACTAAAAAATGAAGATTCTTATACAAAATATATTTTTCCATTTTTAATTTGGGAACCACCAAGTTTATTCATGAATATATGCTGTATGAAATGAAACCCATTCCTTTCCATGGGTTTTTTATGTATAATATTGATATACGTTCTAAGTGACTTGCATAATTATGTAACTATTATGATGTGATGGGAACACCCATAATTATATAGCACTCTAATGCATTGGGTAATGTGATGTATCTTCACAACTATGTGTGGTATTTGACCACTAAGACTTGATGTTTCATTTTTATGCATTTCCACATTCCATGACTTTATCTAATGATCCCTATCATGATTATGTTGATGATTCTATGATTATGTTATTATGATGATGATTATGCTCACCCATTTTATATTGATTAATGTATTTATCTACCCTCTTACTGGGATTTTAGATCACCCCTTTCATTGATGTATATACTCAGGTGATTACTTATACTAAGGAGTATATGAGGGCCACTAAGAATCTAAATAATAAGGAATTAAATAATGTTTATATTTTATCATGTATATGTTATGTATGGTCCTAATTTTCCTAAGTCACTAAACCTTTGATCCTAGTTTTGTAATGATTTAATATTTTTTATCTCTAAAGTGATGTAATAGCCATATAATAAAATTAGGTTCATTATATCTATCAGAGGTTTAGGTCCCTTTGTGTGAATATATAGTGAAGGCACTTATGGTTTGTATAAACAAAAAATATCTCACCAAAGAGACAGTGTCACCAACACTTCAGAGTGTGGACCATGGCTACCAGCTCCAAGTCATGTGTAGGGAAGATCCTATCATGGAGTCATATATAATGAGACCAATAGGCTACTACTTTATCTCTTTGCATCAACACCACTCTCTGACCGATTCCTGATGCACCACAGTACACTGCATAACTAATCCCGGACTCAGGGAGTGTCAGTACTGGAGTTGTATTCAACATTCTATTTATATGAAGGGAATCCTATTCAAACTGGTTTAACCACTGGAACTTCAACCCCTTCTTTGTTAGCACTGTCATGGGTGCTGATATTCAGGAGAAGTCTAGGATAAACCGTTGGTAATATACTAATAAAATAATAAATATCATAATATCAAATTTTTTTTAGGATATAGCCAAGACATTAATTCCTAAACCTTCTATGGGTCTACAGATATACTAGTCTTAGACACCACATGTCCTAGGAACTTCACCCCTCAAATCCAGAAGTCACATTTTTGATATCTTGGCGTAAGGCCTGTGTTCTCGAAGCATACTCAAGACTATATTTAGGTTCCTAGTATGTTTCTCTAGTGTCAACGAGTATATAAGTATATATTCAATAAATAATATGATGAATGAGTCCAATTATGGATGGAATATCTTGTTCATGAGGTCCATGAACACTGTTGGTGTGTTTGTCAGCTCGAACAAAATCACCAAGTACTCATATAGTTCATACCTACTCAAAAACGATATCTTTGGAAATTCCTCCTCTCCAAATCACAATTAGTGGTAGATATATTGAAGATCAATCTTGGAGAACCACTAAGGTCCCTATAGTTGATTGAAAAGATCATCGATCCTATGAAATAGATATCATCTCTTCACTGTTACTTAGTTTAGCTTCTGATAATCAATGCATAGTCGAAGAATACCATCTTCCTTCTTGGCGTGAAATATAAGTACACCCCATGGTGAAGTAATCAGCCTGATAAATCCCCTTTTTATCCAAGTCATATATCTTCACATTGAGCTCCTTCATCTTGGTTAATATCATATGTTATAGGGGTGTCGATATGGATGCGCTCCCAACATGATCTCAATATTAGATTAACTTTTCATTCCTTCAGAGTCACTACTATATCAAAGATTCAATCAAATATTTCAATACATTCCTCAATATCTTTAGGTCCTTTAGTGGCTTGGTAGGATGGAGAATGCTGGAATTGAAAGCCACAACATATTTAACTATAGCTCTAGACTCCAATTCTTAAGTCAAACACTAAGTGAAAAAAATTATAGATGAAGTGGTCTTGCTACCCTAACTATATAATAGGTGCGAGAGGATTATCATTTTCATTCTCTTATACACATAGTGGTAAATTATAAACATCCTCCCTCTCAGAATCATTCCACACCTGCTTTACAAGCAGTTCCCTAAACTACGTCAAGGTGACATCTTCTGTAACGTGAAGGAACACTTCAAAAAAGAAACAGTCATTAGGATAAACCTTACTTAGTCTATTAGATCACACAAGTTTTATCTTAACCAGTTTATGATATCAGAAAAGGTTTTCCTATAAGTCTACCCGTAATCCAAGGTATACCCTTCCTAACACCAACCCTTATTTCCTTCCCTCCACGTTAGTCACAGTCATCATATATATACTAACACAACAGAATGCTTAGGTCAAATAATTAATTCCAATAAATACGTATCTCTCAATATGGAAATATAGATATATCACACAAGATAAACTATCCTGAACAAATAACACAAAAATAAGGCATTTAATTAATGAAGTACTATGTAGCACAACAACAAGTATGTATATATGGCATGTGGCCTTATGTGCCTAGTCATGATTCGTGAACGCACCTAAAATCTCATAATTCAAATATAAACATATTTTGAATCACCCAAGGTGAATTTAATCAATGGTGATAGAAAAACATAAATTACCCACTTTATGGAAACTTGGAGGTCCATTATATAGTGTTAGTTAGACATTATCACAATTCCCCTACTCGAGTCCCAACTATCATATCTTCTGTCTATCATGTCCCATCCCAAGACAAAGATAAGAACAAGTTAGTGATTTTTGAACCTTTGATACCATTTTGTAACATCCCAACCCAAACCATCGAGTCTTAGCCAGAAGGTCACATAACCACATACACGCCTCCCCATACACAAGAGTACTACAACTTGTAGCGAGGGTTTGATTCAATTAGTGGAGAGACTATACCCTTAGTATAATTTCATAGGATTGATAATCAATAATAAATAATATAATAAATAATCAGAGTAAACATGCAGAAATATAAAGATGATATACATGTTATATAAATAAAAAAATCACCAAAGTGGAAAGAAAGACTAGTGTAATAAGAAGTATAAAAATAAATGAATAAACAGAGTGTCCTCTAGAGTCTTCCCTATTCCGATACTATCTCCATGCTCCACTGCTCAGCTGTCTATCATAGGGCCCTTTCCCTAAGCCAAATCCATCATGAGATCTAAAAACACATATAAATGCCTGAGTAGGGTGTGAGTACAATACTCAGTAGGAAACCACCAATGTGTCTTTAACTTTATGTGCTCAAGTATACAAGTGTATTCCATAATAATAATAAATTCATAATAATCATAGTAACACACAATCCAAAATTGAGCGGTCATGCACTAACCAAGCCTCCATAAATCCCCAGTTATACCCACTTTATTTCTATTCTAGAAGGATAATCAAGGTGTTAGAAGAATCAAGGACTATCCATGAGGATATTGAATCATACTACTCGACATCATGTGATCGTGCAACTCAACATACACTAGGCATAAAGGATTCCATGTTCTCAACATTCTCTAGGAATCATGAGCTAATCAACATTCACTAGGCATCGAGAACATACCCCATAACATCCGCTAAGAATCAAGTGAATCACACGACATCCATGAGGCATCACCGTATACCTACCCTATTCATGGGCCCCTCATTGGAATCGTCACAAATTGAGAACCCTTCTTCTCTAGGGGATAAACATGTCACAAAGGTCCACCTTCCTTGAGTTCCAAGAAAAATACCCTAAAAAAACAAATAACATAGTAAGATACATGAGAAAGCATTCCAAATTATCATAAGTAAGGTAACACAAGAATATATGTGATTAAAATCGAACGTGAATTACATGCTACAAGTACACATGAAAAAAACATAAAGTTCTCAGTACTACTCACTTACACTCCCATGAAATCATAATCTATCATGGTCATCAAATGTGTCTACACATAAATTATGTTATGGAAACATGTATAGAAAATCCCAAAAAGGTAAGGAACCACCTACCTCAAAAGTCATCAACGTCAAAGGAAAGGATAAACCACCCTATGTGGTTCGATAGCTGGATTATAAACCTCAACAGTCAAGAACACCACTTTGCAACCTTATTATCACAAACAGTGACACATCAAGGCTCGAGGTTCATAAAGGGTTCCTATAACCAAAACCAGTTATTTTATTCCAAAAATAAAATAAAATATCGCATGACATAATTCTCTCTTTCCTGGATAATTTTCAAATTATCATTTAAAATATCACATGTGATGATATTTTATCTATCCTGGATAATTTTCAAATTATTTTTTAAAATATCACATGAAATGATATTTTATCTCTCATGGATAATTTTTAATTTATCATTTAAAAAATCACATGTGATGATATTTTTTTATCCTAGATAATTATCATTTAAAATATCACATGCGATGATATTTTATCTATCTTGAATAATTTTCAAATTATCATTTAAAATATCACATGCGATGATATTTTATCTCTTTTAGATAATTTTTAAATTATTGTTCTGGTCAACACATGCATTCATAATTAACCTTGGTCATTCGGTGAAATTATCATTTTATAATTCTTTATAATTATCTTGATAATCACACACAATTACCTTTATAGTTCATCAAAATTATCACTTCATAATTATTTCTAATTATATTTTTGTATCGCTTGATAATTATTTCTAATTATCCTTTTGTAGTTTCACAAAAATTATTATTTAATAAAATTGTATATTTATTCATGATAATTTGGTGTAATTATGTTTTTATAATTTTTTCTCTTTATTATAATATAAAAATTTCATGTAAATTTGCATTGAAAAATCTTGGTTTTATCATCTTATTTTTAAACTAAAAAGTTTTCCCGAATTTAGGAATAAATGAAAAATAAATTTAATAAAATAAATAAAAAACAAATAAAAAGAAATAAACTTGAAAATATCATATCCAATGCACATGGGAGATGAAGGGGAGATCGCCTGACTGGAACCAAGCACTAGATGAAGGAAAGGGGGGATCCAGTGTCACCCTAACCCAATAGGATCATCCAAGACCAAAACTGAAGTTGTTAAGCTATTACACAACAAACACCATATTTTTATGAGATTTAAAAAACCTAAAAATCAAAACCCCACATTAATCCTTCATTTCTTCAGGAAATTGATTGTGGAGTGTTTTAATTCTCCCTATTACGACATTGAAATTTATCACTGGTCAAAATAGTCTCAAATCCATAATTTTGGATTTATCCTATACCAATGCTGGAAAATAGGGAATTGGAGAAGATGTGATAAAAGAAAAATGAATTTATTAAATTAATATAATATAATAAAATAAATAAATCTTAAATTACCTGACATTATGTGTGATCTTACCAAATATCTGATGCAAAAAAAATTTATGTCCCGCTTATGGTAAAACCCATATCCCGAACCTAAAAATGGTCTTGTATTTTTTTCATACAACATATCTTTTGAGAGATATTCAATTATTTTTGAAAAAATAATATAATAAAAATATTAAATAAGTTATCCTCACATGCGATATAATAAAATTTGACACACACAAATGTTATGTAGTGCTTAGGATAAACCACCCATCCTAGACCTAATGGTGGTCGTAGATTTCTCATATGGTGCATTGTTTAGGAGATATTAAATTATTTTTTTTAAAAAATATATTAAAAATATTAAATATTTTTTTCTCTTGTGCGATTTTACCAAACACATGATGCATAGAAATGTTACACCTCGCTTAAGGTAAAATATACACTGGACCTAATGGTGGTCTCATATTTCTTATATGATGATTTATTTTGAATATATTCAATTCTTTTATATTAATCACACATGAATAATATAATATATTTAATATTCTTATTTTGTCTAAACCAAGGCTCTATGGGCCTTAGAATCTCACACTAACTTAGCGCTTAACTTTGAAAATATTCTGTAGAATAGTCCAAGATGATAACCAAGATTTCATCTTACAAAAATCCTTTAAAACATTTATTAAGTGATTTTTATTGAAAAATTACATTGTCACCTAAAAAACTTTTAAATTATTCAAAAATAGGGTTTTTATTATCTTTAAAAATCCATGATATTACATTGATGATAGGAATTTAGAAGACATAGTACCCATGAGATTCTTTAGCCTATACCATCCAATAAAGAATGCATCTCCAGTACACAATATATAATCAAAAACCACCATCCAAATTTACAAAAAAACCATTGAACTATATAAAAATTCATGCATGAAACTACAATAATCCCATTCCCTTGTATCTATATGGGGGGGGGGTCCATAATATATATGGGGGAAATGCACCCTCTCTTCGAAACATCTCTAAGGGGTTTACCGACATCGTGTATGCATCAAACATAATATCCACATTTCAATGGTTTATCTATGAAGCTAAGGATTAACATATAATCTTAATACCTCAAAAAATCATACTATTGATATAACAAGAATCATCACATTGTGTGAGGAAAATAATTTAGAATGGACTACCCATGGGTCTAATTCTAACACCCGAATAAGAAAATCTGAAGAACACTAAGAATTGTCCAGTGTATGACATGTATTTCATGGGTACAAGAACTTTAATACCTAATATGTGTTTAAAACATATAGAGTAAACCAACATGGAATGTACGGTATGATATATGATCTTTGGGGATGGATTTGGTGTCCTAGAACCAATATATAATTACTTTATGATTACTTGTATCCAGGTATTTGAATATTAATAAAATATCTTATGACATTTTGATTATTTTTCTTCTTGAAAAAGTATGTGAGAACGTTCTAAGTGTACTTATCACACTAAATGTTCATAATAATTCTTCGATATAATGATAACCTAAAATTGTCAAGATGATATTATTAAATAGAAGTTCTATTACTAGATGATATAATTTGTGGAGACACAAATTATACTGACCATTAGATATAAATACTCATAGGACTTTGAGACACTTTATCATGGTGTACGCCTTTAGTGATCATCACCATAAGAGATTATGAGAACATGATATTCCATTAGGAAATCCACATTTAAACGTGCCATTAAATATTCTTATCCTTAGACATGTGTAACGATCCTTATAATTTATGGTTATTATTAATATATATTCTAAGTCATGTAGTTTGATGTATTGAAAAAACCTGAGAATACATATGCTCACAAAAAAGTAGGGTATGTTGTGTGCTTCATGAGTGATATTGTATTAATGAATAATCAGTGAAAAGATTTATCCCTTCTATTCTTTAATAGAATTTGATATCTTCGGACCTTTTAAATGCATTGAACTAACTTATCAAGTCCTCTAATATTACAGTGGTGTTGATAAGTTCTTTTGAGAATTTCAATGAAAGATACCTCAAACATATAGGTTGATGACATGGGTATGCAATCTACTTGATTAAATATATTGATATAGAAGTATTATATTACATATTATATGTTAGTAGGAGGTTAAA
This sequence comes from Viscum album, assembly GCA_963277665.1. NCBI lineage: Eukaryota > Viridiplantae > Streptophyta > Magnoliopsida > Santalales > Viscaceae > Viscum > Viscum album. The sequence continues at coordinate 1,454,528,682 of OY728126.1, forward strand.
TGCTATTGTGACATTAAATTATTTCCCTATGAGAGACTTAGCATGTTTTTAAATGCTAACTTTGGACTTTAGATAGTGTAACCAATTTCATTGAGAAAAGGGCCTAGAAGGTCACACACTAAGTATATTTAGAACCTTAGTTAAATTACATATAAATTTAACATATTGGATAAATATTATTCCCACACATGGTTTAATAATTATTAATGTTAGTTTGATCAGAAATATTGAATCACTAGTTATTCAAGAGAATATATATGTGAGTTGAATATTTAATTAATATATATTCACCATGTAACTATTAATTTAATTATATGAATACAAAATATATATTTATTATAGTTTATTCACAAGGTAACTAAATATTTATTTATTTAGTTATGTGAATATTTAATAAATATATTTTCACTAATTTTGGTGAAAATAATATTTATATATTAATTGGAAAATAATGCAGTGTCATTTAATTAATTAATTATATAGTCATTATTCAAGGTCCAATAAATATTACGGAGGATTTACAAACCGAGTTTATTTCTCTGATGATAAATGTTGTATTCAATAGTATTTGAATAAATATTAATTTATTTATTTAAGAAAAAAATCATATTTATTTTATATGTGAGTTTTGTGTTTGTCGAGAAAATAATTATAATTTCATTATTATTTTGACATGAGATTCATCATAGATTAAGAAAATAATAGGAGTCCTTGCAAAATTATTATTTTCTAACCCTATCACTATTTAAACCCAATTATGACATTCTCCAAGTGTGAGAGGCACATTATTTTTATGTGCACAATGGGTTTTAGAGATGATTCTCTCAATCCCTAGAGATTACTCCCCTAGAAAACTATGAATAATGTAGAGCTTTTAAACTCCTCTTCAAGAGTGAATCCCTTATCCCTTGAAGGATTCAGTTATGATCAACATTGATCACCTTAAGCGTTAGAACCATCCATGATAGTACCTGGATTATTATACAATAATGATATGAGGTTTTATATAGAGACCCAATTTTTTATTTTAAAGACTTTAAAATATTTCAACACATATTTTTAGAGCTAGGTTCTGTGACGATGTGAAATTATGAGGCCCGGTGTGTCCAAAATTAATTTTATAAAAATATTAAATATATTTTATATTAGACTATTGCAGTTTCTTAAATAAAACAAGATAACTCTTAAAAAAATATCTGATAAAAAATATGAGACCACAGTTGATTCCAGAACATGATGTTTAACCTAGGAAAACCTAAAATGGGTTGGTGCAGGGCATTCAAAAATAACGACCATTGGCGGTACATTTAATGAATTAATTAAAATTTTAATGTAATTGAATAACATAGTTCTAAATCTCTTTAAATACATTGTTATAGAGATTTTACCATGGTTAGCCGCATAACCCTAAGACCACCGAGATAAATTCTTCCTCTCCTCCTTTGGATAATCAAGATCATACGATTACGAGATTTCAGATCGAAGCAGATTAAAGCGCAATGAATGCATCGACTCCTCTCAATCATTGGTGGGAATGTTCTTTAACAAAAAATGATCCAATATTTAGGTAGGACTCATCAATTCATGATTTACACCCATGAGGATTAAATTGATTGGACATGATCAATTATTCTACTTTGATAAGTGCTAATTGAACCTTGGCATGCACATATGTGTGAGTTTAATTTGATTATTAAGTTCTCTCACCCTGGATATCCTCAACTGTGATTGTTGTCCAAGAACGCTTGTCCAATGATTATTAAACCTTTGTTATAGTGCATTTTTTCCTCTAATTATTCACATTATTCTACCTTGAGCTATAGGGCCATGGATTGACATTGTTGGGTGGTACTGATCCTGATTAGACCTCCAGATTCATGGTGGAATCATGTACATCAAATTGAATTGTGAGTTGAGAATGGATTTGGGATGATTGTGAGTTTCGGGCAATGGATCGGTTGATCGAAATCCAAAGCGGAGTAGGCGCAACACGAGTTAGTGTGGTATGTGGCATGCGATAATAACCGAAGTTCAATTCCCTCGACTAAAGGGCTGAAAAATGATGGCTAGAGGTAGATCCACCGTTTTTGGGAGGTGATGAGGCCAAATATAAAGATAAAATGACCGGATCTGAAGCACAGAGACCAGATCTAAGATTATGTGAAAATCCTGACTACACAACATGTGGTTCAGAAGAACACACAACGTGTGAACCCTAGGCTACAAGGACTATGGATTTGTATAACACCCCAATATTTTACAGTATGTATCTTCTTAAATAAATTAAATTTATTTGATAGTTTACATTGCACCCAACAACTATCTTGAACGAATCACGCCATACTATTAAATATTAACATGAAAATTGGAATATTAATGTGACATTTTGAAATAGTAATCTAGCCATTAGAATAAAAATCTCACATATGAAAGTATAAATAAAATTTAGGTATCTCATAAATAATATATATATCACAGAATAAGTAAACAAATGTTTTAAAAAAGTTAAATCAAGTGTTGTTATTTTTGTGAAACTTAATTTTTTATTTACAATTTTTTTATTAATATAATGATTTAAAAGAAAATTTATTTCCATAAAATATATTAATAAATGAATATTTGGTTGCATTATAATTATAATATAATTTTATAAGACCATAATTAATTTTTCAAAGTGTCATAAAATTGGTTATAATATTAAAATCAGTATTTTTCGAATAAATGATGACTTTATTTAAAAATTAATTTTGTATTATTTAGAATTTTTTTCTTAAAATGGATTCAATTTTTTAAATTGACACATCAAAAAAATTTTAGGGTGATTTTTTGTATTTTTTTAAAATAATTGAAATTTTGATGAATAGTGAAATATAGTAATTTACAGTATTTAAGATTATAAGATAAATACATGAATTTTTGAGTCATTAATGATGTGAGCACCCATTATTTCAAACTCACACACACTAGTTACTTAACTTAGTCATAAGAATCAACACTATTGATAGTGTTGAGCCAATATAATAAATAAATTAATAAAATAATAATAAAACAACCCTCTTCTCCCCTTATTTGAGTCATTAACATGACCATTGGAATATTAATGTAACATTTTGAAATAGTAATCTAGCCATTAGAATAATAATCTCACATATGAAAGTATAAATAAAATTTAGGTATCTCATAAATAATATATATATCCCAGAATAAGTAAATAAATGTTTTAAAAAAGTTAAATTAAGTGTTGGTATTTTTTTTGAAACTTAAATGTTTATTTACAGTTTTTTAATTAATATAATGATTTAAAAAAAATTTATTTCCATAAAATATATTAATAAATTAATATTTGGTTGCATTATAATTATAATATAATTTTATGAGACCATAATTAATTTTTCAAAGTGTCATAAAATTGGTTATGATATTAAAATTAGTATTTTTCAAATAAATGATGTTTTTATTTAAAAATTAATTTTGTATTATTTAGAAAATTATTTTCATAAAACGGAGACCAATTTTTAAATTGACACATCAAAAAAAATTTAGGGTGATTTTTTTGTATTTTTTAAAATAATTGAATTTTTGATGAATAGTGAAATATGATAATTTACAGTATTTAAGATTATAAGATAAATACATGAATTTTTGAGTCATTACTGATGTGAGTACCCATTATTTGAGTCATTACTGATTCTTATGACTAAGTTAAGTAACTAGTGCATGTGAGTTTGAAATAATGGGTTCTCACATTAGTAATGACTCAAAAATTCATGTATTTATCTTATAATATTAAATAGTGTCACTAGTTAGTTAACTTAGTCATAAGAATCAACAATATTGATAGTCTTGAGCCAAAATAATAAATAACTAAATAAAATAATAAAAAAACAACCCTCTCCTCCCCTATAAATTCCACCCCTCACCACCCCTCCTGCTCACACATTCTTAGCCTTGAAGTTTGTCTAAATTATTCCCAATTCCCTTCCCAAGTATCTTCCCCATGTCCAAGACCCCCTGGTCTTACCAAAAGACCAAATCCAAGTATCTTAAGGAGGTTCCCAAGGAGACGATATTCAAGATGTAAAATCCCCCTTTTTCTCTTTAATTTATTTTATTTTCTTATACTCTCATCAACTACCCTATCCAAAGTGGAATGGTAACTAAAATATCATATATATATATACATATATTTTAATGTCATTGTGATAATGGATTATATATCATCAAATACCTTCTCCTCTCCTTTTATTTTAAAAATGAAAACATCATTTGTGATGTGTCGATTCACCGCCTTCATGGATGATGAGTATTCATTTTCCATTACCGCATTCAAGGATTGTCATAAAACCATTATTATGGTTAAATAAGATTTTAATATACATTTATAAGTTATATCATATTCTTTAACCAATATATATAAACATAATATTAAATAAAACAACAAAAGTTCGCTATGGTCTTAAAAACCGCCAAAATAACTTAAGACATTTTCATTACATTTTATCTAATGAATCATCCTCATAAAATTTAAAAAAAATGATACATGAGACCATTTAAACTTATGGAAGTTCATTAATACTAAATAATTTCACTTTTGGATAAGTTATTTCCATTTTCAAGAACTCCCATATATATATACTCAAGGGAACCGACCATAAAACCATGAAATAAATGATCCCAAAACAATGAAATTAAACATTATAACTCATTAAAATAACCATAAATAAACTTAATAAAATTATAATAAATAAAATACATGATGAATAGGTTTTAAATTAATTAAATTAATGAATCTAATTTTATTATCCAGGACATTAAGTACAAGTGAATATTACCCAATCAGGTTGGTGCCACCTCTATGACTACCAGACCTTCCTCAGCCATATAGGTTTGATTTATCTCTTCACTATAATTTCTATTGGTTCATCGCACAACTTAAGGAATGTATTATTCTTGATATCTAAATTTTACATGTTATTGGTTGTTAATAAACTTATATCTGTAAAATTTCATTGTTTTCCCGAATAGGTTTGTTCTATAATGATAACCCACTTCTATATATAGAGGTTAGTTATTGTATTCCATGAATTTCATAGTTTTTGAGTGATTGTAAAAGTTTTATAGGTATGTTGTTTAAAACTCCTTCCTTATGCATTCTATTCTTTTTTTCAATTTCTCTCTCCCTTTTCATTTGTGGTTTTATTCTTCAATTTTTCCTCTCCATTTTTATTACTCTAAGAAAATGATTTCCCATTCTACATGTGATCTATGTTTTCATTTTAGTTTTTAAGTATTTAATTTTTTATATGAATTTATTGGACGTGTTTGCAGTATGCATTAATTGATGCATTTCAATATTTTGTATGTAATTCATGTATGAATATTCTATTTGAACTTCAAATTTAATGAAATTTTATTTTTATTCACTTTCAGTTTCGATGCAAGTATAATACACTTTATGGGTATCTCTCCATCAAGCTACATGAATTAGGTATGTTATTGGATGTTATTACACCAATCTTTATATAATTTCAATGTTGTCCTAAATAGTTTTTTATGGAATTATATCTACTACTATACCTAGAGTCATGTTCTTGAATTCCAATAATTAAATAGTTTTTGAGTGATTGTAAAGTCTTACAGGTATGTTCTTGAAAACGCCTTCCTTTTGGATACTAATTTATTTTCAATTTCTATCCCCCTTTTCATTATCTTTGTTTTTATGAATAGGTTTTTTCTGGAATAATCTCACAATAATATACTTAGAGGTATTTTCTTGAATTCCATTAATTTCATAGTTTTTAAGTGATTGTAAAAGTCTTACAAGTATGTTATTGAAAACACCTTTCTTCTGCATACCATTTTTTTTTTCAATTTTTCTCTCCTATTTCATTTGGAGTTATAGTCTTTGTTTTTTTCTTTATTCTAATTACTTTAAGAAGATTATTTCCCATTCTACATATTCTCTATCTTTTAATTTTATATTTTTAGTATTTAATTTTTTTATATGCATTTATTGGATGTGTTTACAGTATGCATTACCCAATGATCCACAACTATATTAAGATTGCAATTATTATTTTCAATTTACTTCAGTTTTTGTTTATACATTATTCAATTTCTTTTTAATTTTATTATTTGTATGATAAAACTGGGAATTTATTCAGTACACTATTTATCTATAAATTTACAATTCAATTTAAGTTTATTAATATTATAAAAAAATTACATTTATCTTCCTTTGTAATAAAATAATTTGGTTGAATCAATTTGGTAATAATAATATAATATAAATCCTTATGCATATTTTTAATTAAAAAAGTTCTTTTATCATATGTTAATTTATATATATTTTCTTATTTTGTCTTTTATATGGTATTCCTCTTTGACATATATTGTGCAACAATTGAGGACTTTCTGCATCAATCAGAATCATGGTTCGTAACATCAAGTTTCACCATCTACTAAAAGAACAGTTTCTAGTAGAATATTTATAACTACTACACTCTTTAAGGTTTGTTTATTTTCAAAGATTTTATTGCAATGTGATTTAATAGTACTCCTAAAAAACTAAATACTTATTTTCTTAATTATATATTCAACCCTTAAATTCATTAACATTAGTTTCTATTTTTGTTGAGTTTTTTCTTAGTAAGCATTGCGTTACTACACTAATTTTCCTTATGATAACCAAACACATATGATATGAAGTATTTTTTTCAATCCAATATTCCCTTGACATATATTTATAACACACCTTGACAAAGATTTTAGAAATAACTTCAAATCAAATTATATTATGCAAGGAATCTGGGAAACAAAGGACTCTAAAGATGAAAAATAAAGTCATCTTTATCACATTTTTAACATCACGAACTTTATATATTAAAATAAATGAAATAAAATTACTTTAGGATAAAATATGAATGTTTAAAATATAGAAAAAAATACTATTATAGTGTTACTAATTGAATTTAGGTTCTCCTACTCATTGTAAATTGACAATTGCAAATAACCTAATAGAAAATGATTACCAATTAAACCCAACATCAAATATTGACAGCTACATGTGAATCACGTCTCACTTACCATTGTAAAAAGTTTTAATTAATGATTCATTAATTTCTTATCAGGTTACTACTATAATTTTTTTACTTTTTTTCGTTACACTAATATATATTCATTGATTAGTTTTCAAAATCTATATTAAAAATAAATATAAGTTTAAAATCATTCTTCATATGAACATTTGAAAAGATTAAAAAGTCATCATGATAATATAACTCAACCAACTATATAAAATAAAAAAAAAACTTCATCTAGAAGGAAGCGAGGTTGTAACAAAAATAATTTATGAAAAAATGGAAATAAACTATTACAAGTATCATCTTTCTTTTTTATCAATTCCCAAAACTCTCAATACTAAAAAGTTATATTAAAACGTTCCATTATAATTATGTGTTAATTAAATCTACCTTCAATATTTGAGGTTCATGTTCTCCTTATATTTCATTATATTCTAACCAATTATCCAGTGTTACTAGCACAACCCCTACGTCCATTTATTTCGGTATGGTTTGAACTGCAAGTCAACTCTGTATGACTGATTTTCAATATAAAATCAAAATGATTATTTTTGAATCAATTAATCAAATAACTTTCATTATTATTTTTGTTAATATACCTAACTATCACAACTTACTCAAGAAAAAGTTTGTCAATGATTATTTATTTTCAAAAATCCATGTCAAATTTGAGTCAAAAATGGTTGTTTTCTCTAACATTAATCAGGTTACTAAAAAAATAGTTATCATTATACACTATATCTTTTTTCATATTAATGTAACATATTTAATTTATAGAAAAATTTTAAAAACAATGAGAAAAAATGAACTCAACATCAATTGTGATAATGGTATGTGATTATGTAAAGTTTATATGTTCAATGTATAAATAAATTCAATAATTTACTTTTTTAATTGATTAAAATCAATAATTTTTGTTAAAAATTTTATAAGTGACTTATGATACAAACCATTATTCAAATAAACAAAAATGGAAATACATACAAATGAGCGTACATATATTGAAAATATTGGTAATGTGTAACTGAATACATTTTCCCCCTATGATATTTAGTTTTTTTATTCTTTTACTTTGATACTCTAAAAATATAAATCTATAACAAATACTTTGATATTGGTGATCTTCAACACTATTGCATCTATTAGCTGTGCTATGTTGCGGTATGATAAAAGAGTTAAGCGATACAAAGAAGTAAATTCTCCAAGGTTTTAATTGTGTTATTTTATTAGAAAAATTAAACTGTGTGAATTTGATAACCCACCTAATTACCTGATATCAATTATTTTTGATGATAAGTTGAAGGATTCAAGAAACTTTTAGAATATTATCCACAAAACAACATAATGTTCTCTTTTACATCATGGGAGGATGAATATATAATTCTATGAATACTAGATGCAATCCTTATATTTACAAGCTAAATGGAAAAAACTATCACCATATTGGAAGATTATTTCCACTTTCTTGTTAGGCCCCAAAATCCATCCCAATCTATGTTTTTTACACTTCAAACAAAGTAAAAAAAAATCTGGTATGTGAGGTATTTTATCTATGTTTTAGTTATATCGTTCCAATTTATTTGTTTATTTATTTCAATTTGAATTTATATTTTTTGACAGCTCCGATAAAAAGGATACGACATCCTTTATTAATCTTATCATTATAGAATATCTACAGTCTATGATTGATGAATTCAATTAGTTAATCCTATAAAGGGATTTATTTAATATAAATTCTATCCTAGATTTGAAGCTAAGGCTAATTAGATGAAGGGTATTGGATTCACTTACGTACAACTTGCCAACATCATCATAAATTTATATGCTAACTATTGGTGATATTATAGATGTTAATGAGGAAAAATATATAATCATACATACATGATCAGGTGACTTGCAACGTATACATGAACTTTATCCACTATATCTTCCATTAAAATATCCCATTATATTTTCCACCAGTCAATATGGGTATTCGAATAATGTTTACCACACTTCATATTCCATAACCTCAAGAATTCAAAAAGTAAAAATGATAGAGAACTTTGCATACCATATTTAATTTAGACCAAATTATTAATCCTAAATTCAAGATTAATCTTAAAACAATTTGTAGTTGATGAGTATAAAATGGTTTAATCATAAAAATTTTCTATCATTCGATTTAATAAAAACAATTACTAGTTGAGTTATATAGTGGTTTGAAAGAATATTACTTAAGAGGTGAGAATGATGGTTCAATTCGTAGAAAACATATTATTTTTACTTTATCTTTCATTGGTGGACCGAGATACATGATTAAAAATTATCAAGATACAATGGAAATTTGTAACTGGGCGGGCTATCCAGATCTATTCCTCACTTTCACATGAAACCCACGTTGGCCTGATATTACATGCCTTCCTAAAATTTAGAACCTACATCCAATAGATTGTCCCAAAATATTGTTAAGGGTTTTCAATGTCAAGGATGAAAATTTAATGAAAGATTTAAAATAAGGGATTATTTTTGGAAATCATCAAGAGGGTATCATTTTTTATCTTCAAATTCATTTTAATATGTCATTGTATACATTTTTAAAAATGAATTAAATTAAATGTGATCTACTACTTTATATAGTTGTACACACCATTGAATTTAAAAAATATATCTTTCCTAATATCCATATACCTTTATTCCTTGAACCATAATATAAAATTTCAATAGTTTATTCCATGAACCAAATAATTTAATCTAAAATACTATACAAAAGAGAGAATCCTCTTGTATAAGACTATGTAAAAAGCTTCATGATTCATGGACCTTGTGGTGTAGACAACCCATGGTCATCTTGTAAGAAAAAAATTATGTGTTCAAAGTTTTTCCAATTTTTTTTAATACTTCATGTTTATAAGAGGATGGATTTGATACATACAAAAGATGAGATATTGGTCAAAAAATATCAAAAAAAGGTATTGAATTGGAAAATTGTCATGTCATCCCCCATTATCCAACTCTTTTGGTTAAATACCAGGCTCACCTAAAAATTGAAATATATAATTAGTCACGATCAATAAATTATTTGATTAAATAAATCAATAAAGTTCATGACCAAGTCAACACTGCACTCTATGGAATAAAAAATACCGAGGAAGGTGAAAAACTGATAGATGAGATAAAAATGTATTATGACTATTGATATATTTCACCATGTGAGGCTGTCTGGATAATATATGGTTATGACATCCATTCTAGGTTTCCCCTTGTTTAGAGACTATACTTACATTTTCATGGTGAAAAAAACATAATTTATATAGATGGATCCTACCTTGATGATGTTTTTTCAAAAACAACAATCTCACAATGTTTACTACATGGTTTGAAAAAAACACAACTTACCCTGAAGCACTATCTCTCACACATACTGAATTTTATATAATTTTTTACCATAGTAGATAACAAATATGGTTTCATATAAAGTGAGTATTTTATATTGGTAGATTTCATTTTGTTCCTCCCACAATTGGCGTGATATATTATCCTATAATATTGATCACTAAAGTTAGAGGTCCCACCTCTTTTAATGATATCTTGATTGTAAATCAAACCATTGATCACACTTTCCAAGAATCCTACAATTATTTGGGATTAATTAGCGATGATTAATTTTTTTTGAGTCTATTACAAAGGCTTCAATTTGGGTAATGAGGAATTATTTATGAAGTTTTTTGATAACTATGTATTCTCAAACATAGTTTCACAACCAGACCATGTCTGGTGTAGCACTTAGAATCTATTTTATGAAGATATTGAATATATTAAATGAAACTAATGGATCCAAACACAATGGAAGAATGTGTTGGTTGGTGATATATGACAATTTATTTTAAAAGTCATTTCCTGAGAATAGAAGAGAAGATCTTGCACGTAAAATTTATAATTAATTTATTTAATATTTGAAGAAATAAATACCTGGGATTAGGAACTTTCTTCGTCAATGAATATTGATCATCTGAAAAGATCCTTTTGGATTAAATTCAGTGTACTATGAGGATGCAAGGATAGAATCCCTCTAGTGGTGATCCACACATGCTCTTATGATATCCGCGCAACACCACTCGATCTCCGAGTGCTGGCATGATGAGTTGAATGTTTTCATTGTTCATTCTTGATCTCTCATTCTTAGGTCTTGAAGAAATATATCTTTCACTTCTTTTTCTTGAGATGGATAGATAAGGAAGAGTTGATAGAGAATTCGTTGTGTGCAACAAGCCTCTATTATCAATTTTGGACGCTCTACACAGAAGACACATACACCTATTTATAGAGTTGGGATTTTAGTTAAAATGTTATTTAATTTCATACTAGCTATTAAATTATATTTATTACCTTTAATAAATCCCATTCTGTATAATAATAATAATATAATTATTATTTTTTTCCACACGCCAACTTTCATAATAAAAAATATTATATAATGGTTTTGTTAATTAATATTTTTCACCAGACTCGGTCTTGGTCTATTAGAACTCCTCTAGAATTTATTGAACAACCAAATAAATATTTTATTCATAAATAAATATTTTATTCACAATCTAGAAAATAAATATTTATTAAAATATTCGATAAATAAAATAAATATTTTATTCAAAAGATGGGTAATAAATATTTATTTAATTTATAAAATCAATATAACCCGAATAAAATTATTCCTCAGACTTGAGAATAATATATATTCCATTAATTAAACTCAAATAGAATTTAATTGAGATCAATGTAAAAACTTAGTGTGCGACCCTCTAGGATTCTTTCTCTTTGTAATTAAGTAGGCTTGCCTAAAGTCCAAGATTACTATCTAGCAATGGGTCAAGGTACCAAAGAGAAAGAACTTAATGTATCAATATCAATAACCACATATGAATGCTCACTGTATAATATAATCCATTTATCACAATATCTCATCAAGTATGCTTCACATCCATGTCACCAATTTATATACTCGATATGTCTTTCTTTGAATATCTAAAATAAACACGTCATTACACCATGGAAATGGGATTTAATGTGATGGAACTATTTCAATCAAAGGTATGAGATATCATCTTTTATAAAGATGGAAGGGAAAAATCCTTCCTCAACTTATTCATTAATGATAGGTCACTCATGATGCACCCAATATATCCAACTTCACCATGAACTGCTATTATCATGTTTCAAAAAATACACCTAAGTATGTGAGTTGTAAAATTCATTAATAATAATCTTAATGTTTAAGGACCATCAAGCAGGATCATAGATAGGAATATATGATGGCACAAAAACATGAAGAATTACTATTGGCAGAAATGTTCTTATAATCTCCCATCTTGGAGATTACTATGTGAGGACTTCATGAGAAGAAGACTCATCTTATTACGAGTACTAGCACCTGAAAATTTATGTACTATGTGTCCAATAATTTTTATATTATCCAATTATAGAACATTATTTGAGAATATCATCATATCATATCAAGGTTCTCATCATAGTGAGGAACTGCTATGACCTTATCAATGTGATTTATACTCTAGGAAATTATTATGTTAGATTCATGTAGAAAAAAAATATGTAATAATAAGTTTAATTAATATTCAATAAATTGAATATAAATGGAATAAAAGTAAAAAGAGTTGGTCTTGGGAGACCAACTCCAACAAACTCCCATTTAGACTAGATCTAACTACCTACGAACTTCAGTTCTCTAGACCTCACATGAAATTCATGTTTCTACTAAGTCAAGGAATTAGTCAAGAAGTATACCATGTTATATTATATGGAAATAATTCTCACTACAACTTCACCTCTCTCATAAAATCCCTCAAGCGATGATACTTGTGAATTATGTGTTTCATACGTTGATGTGACCTTGAATCTTTTGCAAGAGCCACCACTATAGTATTATCACAATAAAGTGTTATAGGATCTTTACTAATAGATACCACATTAAGATCTTAGATAAAGATGTGCATGAATACTAATTCTTTATCCACCTTATAAGCCACAATATACTCAGACTATACTATAGAATCTACAACCACATCCTACTTTAAAATATTTTAGGTCACATTACCTCCATTCAAAGTGAATATGTATCCTGTTTGTGACTTCATGTCATCTTTATTAGTTTGTAAACTAGAATCTTTATATCCTCTGATGATTAGTTCCTCATCTCCTTCATAAACTAGGAACATATCCTTAGTGTGCCTAAGATACTTAAGGATAGTATTGACTAGCATCAAATGATAGTCACCTGGATTAACTTCATATTTTCTTACTGTACTTAATGTATAGGAAACATCTATCCTAGTGCATATCATTACATACATGACTATACCAATCATTGATTCATATGGAATCATTGTCTTTATTTTTCTTTCCCCATTTTTCTGAGGACACAATTTCCTAGAAAGATGAATTTCATATGACATTGGCAGTAATACCCTCTTGGATTGTTCCATACTGAATATATTACGTATCTTGTCAATGTATATACATTGACTTAGGCCAATAAACCTCTTTGATCTATCATGATGGATCTTGATCCTAATAATATATTCTACCTCCCCCAATTTCTTCACAGAGAAGTATTTATTTGACCACTACTTAATAGACTGTAAGACTGTTATTTTATTTCCAATGAGTAATATGTCATCAACATATACTATTAAGAAAATTACTACACTCCCACTAAACCATTTATAGACACATGGTTTGCATTTGTTCTTTATGAAACCAAATTCCTTTATAGCCTCATAAAAATGAATGTTCCATGACCAAGATGCTTGATTTAATACATAGATTTATATTTCAAGCTTTCATACCTTTTTGGAATCCTTTGGAGTCACAAACCCTTCAGGACGTGTCATATATACATATTCTTAAAGGTTCCCATTAAGGTAGGCTGTTTTGACATCCATTTTCTAAATCTCATAATCATGGAAAGATATAATGTAAATTATAATTATGATGCATTTTATCATTAAAAATGGTGAAAAGGTTTCATCGTAGTCAATTCTATGACGTTTTTTGAATACCCTTTTAGAACCAATGATATTTACATCTACTGGAGGGTCTAACAAAATCCATAATTGGTTTTTGTACATGGAATCCATTTTAGAATTTGTGGCTTTATTCCACTTGGAAACATCCATGCCACTTACTTCTTCCTTGTAGGTTAGATTATTGTTATTATCAACTAATAATGAGTCACCATACTCAGTGACTAGAAAGCCATACCATTTTGGTTCTCTACCTCTCTTGTATTCCTACGCAGTAATTATACCTCTGGAACAATTTCTTCTTCCATGGGATTTTTGGAATTTTTCCCTATGCCAAATCTTGTGTATCTTGATCTTGGACTTCATCGAATTCTGTCTCTCCCACACTACCTCTTTTAGAGATAGGATCCTCCTCAAGAAATTTGGGATTTCTATCAATGAAAACCTTTTTTTCTAAAAGATTTTATAGGAAATATCCTTTTTTTTCTTTGGGATATCCAATAAAGATACACTTTGTGACTTAGGGTGAAATATTGTTACCTGAAGAGGCCTTAATAAATGCTTCACAAACCCACAAATGTTAGTAAGACAATAAGGGGTTTTTTCCATTCCATAATTGGTATGGTATATTGTCTATTTCTTTAGTTGGAACTTGTTTTAGTACATATGCTACTATTTGTAACACATATCCCCAAAAGGAAATGGAAGACTCTTATGAATCATCATTGATCTCACCATGTGTGGTTCCTACTTTCGCGTACACCATTCCATTAAGGCATATAAGGAGGAGTGAGTTGAGATAAAATCCCAAAATCCCATAAATAATCAATTAAGACTTGATTAAGATATTCTCCACCATGTTATGAGTGAAGTTTCTTAATATTCTTACCAAGTTGGTTCTTAACTTCATTATTATATTCCTCGAATTAATCAAAAGATTTTGACTTATACCTCATTAATTATACATATCCATATCTACTAAAATCATTAGTAAAAGTTATGAAGTATGATTACCCACCCCTTGATTCAGTCGGAAATGGTCCACAGACTTTTTTATGAACTAATTCAATAAGGTATGTATCCCTTTCACCGTTCCCACTAAATAGGTGTTTTTTTATTTTTCCTTATAAACATACATGACATAGAACAATTGGTTTTAGTTAAAATGAATCTAAATAACCATATTGATTTAATTTAGTCAATCACTTTTCATTTACATAGCCTAGCTAATGATTCTAAAGTTAGGTGTGGTGTTAGTCATGTGAAGTAACTTCATTATTGATTGACATTATTTGGTTTGTGTAATCCAACACATAATGACCATTATATAAATGTGTCTTACCACAAAAAAATATATCTTTATAAAATAAGAAAAATTTATTCCAAAATTTGAAAATAATTCCATCAATATTAAGTCTGGATACAAAAATAATGTTTTTGGTAACTGAAGGAACATAATAAAAACCCTTTAAAAACAAGATGATTCTAGTTTTCAACTTGATGTGGTAGTCCCTGATAGCTATAGTAGCAAGTTTAGATCAATTTAATGCTCGAATATCTACCTATGCTCGATTAATCTTTATGAATATACTTGGTTCCTATATTTGAATACATATGTGAGCACCAAAAGATGTATATAATACCCAATTTTTAGAAATAGATAAATTTCAATTGATAAAAAATGAACATGAAGCTTACCCTTGCTACTTTGGTTGGGTGTATTTTTTTCCAGGGGCCCTTCTTTCTACAATAAAAACAGATAGAATCCTGTTACCTTGCTTTCCCCATAATCTTCCTCTTCTTGGAAGGGCATGAAGAAGCTTTAGAAATAAATCTATTTTCTTTCCCTTTCCATTTGTTCACCGTAAAGACAGATGGGGTTTTGATGCTTTGTATCATTGCCTACTTGGAGAAGTATATTAAGAAGATCTGGCAGATAATTCTCAATGTTTTTTATATTAAAATTCACAATAAAGATGGAGAAGCTTTGAGGGATTGATTCCAGAATGAGATTGTTTCCCAGTTCTCCGAGGAGTTTAAACCCTAGAACCTCTAAGCGCTCAATGTAGTGAATGAGAATGACTATGTGAGGCCCGGATGGGGAAACCTCTCCAAGGTTTCTTTGAAATAGTGCCTTGAAAATCTCAAACCATTCCTATTTAGACCTCTCCTATAAAATACTGTAGTTTCTCAAGCATGCTATTCACATCCATATTTTCATGAGACTTCATCAGTTCACTACATTGATGAAATCATCAAACATTGAACTTTGACCACATCACTAAAATGTTTTTCATATATAAGGAACTCTTCATCAATCGCCTCTTTAGCAAGAGGATCAGACATTGAGGATTCTAGAATGTAAGATTTTAGTTCATGGAATAGAACAAACTGAAGGCATCTAAACCACTCCTAGAAGTTACTCCCAGTTAGGTGGTTATACTTCTACAATATTGATCTTAGGCATAGTGTGGATGATGAAACTTTCATTTTATTCTACAATTAAAAATATTAGATTTTTAGTATTTTTCTTAATTACAAAATAAGCAAGATATAATAAATTAAATTATTTATTTATTTATTTATTAAATCTCCCAATATTTTATAAATTTTCAATAACCCTGACCTTTGAACATGGAATGTCGAGTTGATTTAACATTCTAGTGGAAAGGATCACTATTACTTTTCTTAATGATCCATACTTTGGCCATGAAAACTATAATAAATTAATTAGGTAGTCGGTCTTTACAACTACAGACTTGCATCTCCTTGATCCATTGAGTGGATTCCATTACCCCAAAATCCTGACTTTGATTTCCTCAACACTTGCCTTCAAATTTGTATTAAATAGAATTTGGAAATTAAAATCAATACAATTTCAGTTAAGTTAACCCAAAACTCTCATGATAACTCCCCGATAAAATTAAGTGCCTAGACTTTGGTCATGTACTACACTTAGTTATATGGTTTCATTCCTATATCAAGTAATGGAAGGTTTGGTCCGAATTAATATTTAATTGAGGGATTTAAATTTATTATGCATAAATTTTAACTTGTTTTATATTAAGTGGATGTTACTTAATTAATTAACCATGTTGGATAAAACATTTAAGCACAATTAATTTATTTAATTTCCATATTTGAAAATTAATTCTTTTATTTATATGATCATATCCATGCATTCATAAAATAAATAATTGTATTGTTAGAAATAAATTAATAATTTAATGAATCATTTATGAGCTTTATCTAATGGTTATTTTAATGCGCGAACATTAAATCAACCTTTGACCTATGGTAAATAACTCTTATTTTTGGTCTTGGAATGAGTTATAGCTTTCCAGCTGTCCACCTATATATCACCTGGGTTGACATCATTATGGTTCTGTCTTGAACCGCCTCCACATGCCATGGGATCCTCCATTAATTAAAAATATTTATTACTTTCATGCAGGTGAGGGGAAATAAGGGATTGGTTAAAGGGGATTACCTAAATATCCTTGATTATGTAGGTCAAACATAATAATAGAGGGTGATATGAATTACATTAAATCATTTTATTTGATATTAAGTAATCGCAAACTCATGAAATAAATTAAATGAAAACATAAAACACATACACAAGTCTTGGTCAAGCTCATGAATAGTCATACATGCAACAAATACCTAAAATTAAATGGATAACATTCATTTTTTTGTTCGTTATTTTATTATTTAAGATAAACATGCTTGAATTAATTAATTAATAAATTAATTTATTAATTCCCTTTCATATTTAATGATCATTCGATCTTATTTGGATGTACTCATCATTAATGGAATTCATAGAAAATAAATGGCAGATCCAATAATGAAATATTAATTTCAATAAATTAATTGATAATTTAAAATTCTTCAAAACCATTGTTAAATTTTCAAACACACAATGGTGTGCCAATCAATAAAATAATGTTTTAATGCTATAATTTTCAAATTTAATGTAATTTTAATTTTTTCCATTATTGGGAGACTACACGATATTTACATGCAGATACATGCCATGTACCTCAGTTTCCATATATCTAAGCCACATGCCTAGGGCTTCGGCATGTTAACTCGGCCAGACTATATGGTGTGTACATGCCATCTACACTCCCTATATCCACTTGCTATGTTCTAGTTTGGGATGGTCAATATGTGGTGTGTAATAAAATCATTGTGTGTCATTAATTATTCAACACATCTTGATACAATGTGCATGGTCATACGACGTGTCCTACGGCTGTACTCTATGTTACTTAGTTTTACCGCCCAAATATTTGGCACTTTTTGATGGCATCTTCGGTCATTATTCATTTTTTCTTAAACCTTTAAGAAAATTAAATAGTGATTAAACATGATTAATATGCTAATAACATGTTAATTAATATTATATTAAAGAATTAATAAATTGAAATTAAATTCTAACCACAATTGCGCATAGATCAACAATCAAATAAATAATTATGAATTTAAACACGACCTCTATGATACCATTTGATGTATCCAGGTATAGTAGAAGCATGCGTAGGTGGGAGACATATTAAAATTTATTTTAATAATCATTTCCCAAAACCAAGAGTGAGGATATTTCATGTCAAATTTATAATTAATTTATTTAATATTTGAAGAAATAAATACCTGGGCTTAGGAACTTTCTTCATTGATGAATGTAAATATTTTGAAAAGACCCTTTCAGATTACCTTTATTTTGATGTGAGGATCCAAGGATATATTACCTCTAGCGGTTATCCACACGTGATCCTATGATCTCCAAGCAACATCACCCGATCTCTGGGTGCTAGTGTAGTGAGTCAAATGTCTTGCATTGTTCATTCTTGATCGCTCGTTATTTGGTCTTGAATAAATATCTCTTGCACTTCTCAATTTTGGGAGGGAGAGAAGAGGATTTGAGAGATAATTCATTGTGCACAACCGGTCTCTTTTCTTAGTTTTTAATTCTCTATAGAAAAGACATAATTGATTATTTATAGATTTGGGAGTCAAGTTAAAATATTATTTAATTGTATACCAGACATTAAATATCATTAATTACCATTAATAAATCCCATTCTGCATAAAAAATAATTATATAATTATTATTTTGTGGAGCTCACCAACTTGCGCAATAGAAAATATTATATTACGATCTTGTTAATTAATATTTTTCACCGGACTCGATCTTGATCTGTTTGAACTCCTCTAGAATTTATTGAACAACTGAATAAATATTTGATTTATAAATAAATATTTTATTCAAAATCTAGTGAATAAATATATATTAAAATATTCAATAAATAAAATAAATATTTTATCCACAAGATGAAAAATAAATATTTATTTAATTTATGAGATAAATATAACATGAATAAAATTATTCCTTTGACTTGAGAATAATATTTATTCCATTAATTAAACTCAAATAAAATTTAATTGAGATCAACAGAAACACTTAGTGTGTGACCCTCTAGGATTCTTTATCATTTTCATTAGGAAGGATTTTCTAAAGTCTAAGATTACCTTCTAGCAATGGGTCCAGGCACCCAAAAAAAGAACTTAATGTCAGAACATCAAGAACCACCTACAAAATCTCACTGTATAATATAATCCCTTTGTCACAATGTCTCATCAAGTATGTTTCACATCCATGTCACTAACCTATATGCTCAATATGTCTTTCTTTGACTATCTAAAATAAACACGTCGTTACACCATGGATATAGAATTTAATGCGAAGGTTCTATTTGAATCAAAGGGCCAAAATATCATCTTCTATAAAGATGGAAGAGACAAACACTTCCTTGACTTATTTATTAATGACACATCACTCTTGAGGCACACAACATTTCTAACTTCACCATGGACTATTTTATTCATGGTTTATGAAATAAATTTAAGTACATGAGTTGTAACATGCATTAATAATAATCTAAAAGTCCAAGGAAAATCAAACATGCTCATAGATAGGAATATTTAATGACATCAAAACATGAATAATTCCTACCAGTGAGTCTGTTCTCATAATCTTTTTCCTTAGAGAATACCAAGTGTGAACTTCATGATAATAAGACTCTTCTACATATGATTACTTACACATGACATTATATGTACTATGTTTCCCATCATAACACGTTATCCAACCACATAACATTATTTGAGAATATCATCATAGCACATCAAGGTTTTCATAATAGTGGGGAACTGCTATGACCTTATCAATGTGATATATACTCTAGGAAATTATTATATTAGATACATGTAGAACAATAAACAATATAAAATAAAAGTTTTATTAATATTAAATACATTAAATATACATGTAATCAAAGTAAAAACAATTGATCCCAGGACACCAACTCTAAGATAAACAGTTTACAATTACAAGGTATATAAAATCTGTATTACTACATTACCTTTTCTAGTTTATATGTATTTATTAAAACATAACTTTAAATGAAATAATGAAAACAGTTCCCATTTTCATATTATTCTCATTTTTCATTAATTTAATTCATTCAAAATAGCACTTACAATTGTATACTACATAATGGAAACTTATAGAAAGGTATTCATATTAATTAGTTAATACCGTTGTGTTTATGTTTTCTCCTATTTTTATACATTCAAAATATATGTTTCTATCTAACCTAATAAACATAACATGATATTTACATGTTCTATAATATTTCAAAATAAAACATACTGTTTGTCTAACTCTATAATCACTATACCGCTAGAAAAAATATTGTTTACATAAAAGTTTCTATACAACTAAATTAATTAACCTTAAATAACCGATTATATTACCCAAAAAATCATGCATACATATGCATTTCATGTATTGTGAAAAGTATCCTCTTTAATTATAAAACGGATTCCATTTTTTTAAATATCCTTTTAATGGAATAGTTATATATTCCCACACATAAATTTTTATATATAATGGATATTCATGTGAAAATTCAACTATTATATTGTTTTGAATATTTATTTTATGAATTACTAATAAATAAAATTGTCTAAATATAATATTTTAGTTTTATAAATAAAAAATCCATTACTATCTCCCCACATCTAGATAACTATTTCTACATCCCCATAGATTTAGAAACTGTATACCCATTGATACATGCAATATAACTGGATTTTGTAGACATATTAAAAACTTTTTAATAAACCATTAAATTAAATTCAAGTGATAATTTTTCTAATTTAAAACAAATCAATAACTCATTTTTATAATTAAAAATTTTATGCTACCACCAAACAATCATACTTTTTTTAAAATAAAAAACCCATTCTTAGAAAATTAACTATATTTCTTTATTATGTTTTTATACCACTTGTGTGTCCCTAAAACTGTTTTTTCGTCCTAAATTTGATATAATGTTTTTAGAAAAATTAATTTTTTATCGATATCTAACATGATATTTTGATAAAAAAAGTTCATCTTATAGATAATAAACTTCAACAATATGTATTATTGGATATTGACAACATGATTCTCTCCCACGGAAGATATTTGAATATTTATCCTCCTATACCTCTTCCAAAATCATCTACCACATTAATTTTAAATACGTTGGTTTCATTAGAAAAAAATTATAATAAGGAGATACTTCATGAAAAATTTTTATACGAGGAAAACTGACCAATGGACAATAATAAGTACTAACCATAATTATTAATGCATTAAACATGTCCATTATATGTTTTTTCTTTGTATATGGATATAGAGGTACATGTTAAACTTTTTAATGGAAAAAAATAATGTCACAACTTCTATTAGAAGGACATATTGTACTTGTTGAAGCTTCATGTGGTATAATATCCTTGCTTCTTCTTGGTGAAAGAATGACACAATCTTGATTTTGTATTCTAATTATTATAACAGAACAATCAACTTGAAACATTCAACAATTAAGTTAATTGGATGAAAATTTTCAAATAAAAAAGTTAATTATTTTGGATTAGGAACCAATGGTACAAAAAAAATTGATTTGAAGCTTTGGATCATACATTGAGGGAAATAATGTTAGAAAAGAATCTGCTTTCTTCTGATTTACCATTTGGTGGAAAATCAATTGTCTTTGGTGGAGATTTTATTATGATTTTTCCAGTAGTGAATCATGTAAATAGAGGTGGTATTTTATTTGAAAGTTTAAATTCTTCTTATTTATGGCAGCGTTTTCATGTTCTTTACATGACAGTGAACTTGATAATAATTTCCTCCAAGAACATTCTTTAATGTTCTAAACTCCAACAATATTAATGTTGGATTATGAAAATATGTGATGGTGTGCTTGGTGATCAAATAAACGAGGAGTCATAAATTCAAATTCTATAAGATTTTCTACTTACTCCATTTCAAAACCCAGTTGATACTATTACTCAAAGCACATACCCCTTTTTTATCTTTAAATTAAAATGATCTAGAATACTTAAAGGAATGATAAATGTTATCACCAACATGATATGTTGTCAAAAAATAAATGATTACATATAAATATTCATTCCTGGAGAATATAAGATTTATCTTATTTCTGATTCAATCTTCCAAAAAAGTTTACATACATACACACGAGAGACCATATATACACCAAATATTCTAAATAGCATCAATATATCTAATTTTACATTTTATAAATTAATTCTCAAAGTGGGGGTACCAGTTATGTTGTTGATAAATATAGAAAAATATTATGTAATTTATAATTTAACTTGGTTAGTTGTCATAGATTTGGGAGACCATGTAATCAGATGTAAAATTATAACTAAAAATAATTCTAGAAAACATGCTTTTATAACTAAAGTAAATATGAATAATTCAAATTCAAGGATTCCATTCAATATTCAAAGGATACAATATATTTTAACTATTTTTTTTTCAATTAATATTAAAAAAATTTAAGGAAAATAACTTTCTACAGTTGGAATATACTTATGACAACCTATTTTTCATCATAGTCAATTATATGTAGCAATACCTAGAGTAACAAACATGGGTGGTTTGAAATTACTGATATGTGAAAATGATTAAAAACCATTGAGGTATACAACTAATATTTTTTTCAACTAAATATTCCAAAACTTATATCAGGTATAACTCATTTTAACTATTAAATTTGATGAAAATTTATAGCTTTAAGATGATATTTATTTTACTCAACTATTTTAATTATTATGCTATCTATACTGAAAATTATGCTATTTTCATTACTTATGAAGTTACTTGAAAATGGACCGTTCAACCACTAGATTATGAAAAATTTACATTGGAGATGATGAAACCTTGAAAATTGAAGTACAAATCATTCCGATGTGGTTCACAAAGTCACCAAAATTATCAGATGAAATTACGGTAATTGATTTCCTCCTTATTAATGAAAATGTGAGTTATACTATTGATGATCTATTAATTAATAATTTATACTTTTTTATGGATGTATAATATCATATATATGTTTAATGATATGAATTACATATTAGATGATCTGTTATATATTAACATGTTTCATATATTGACATATTATAATTGATATCAGATGTAATATTTTGTTTTACTAACATATTAAAGGATACATTACAACTATAATCTATTAGAAGAGCCATCTATATTTATATGTGATTTAATTTAATGTTTTTTCTTCTGTTATATATTCCTTAAATTCAATGTTTTTTCTATTGTGATAATCTATTCATTTAATATTACGCCAACTATTAACATATGTAAATATGTTATGTCTATTATTATATATTCCTTAATTAAATTTAATTTTTTGTCTACTGTTATAATATTTAACATGTTTCATATATTTAATGTTTTGTCTACTATTATAATATGTACCATATTTAATATATTCAATGTTCTATCTACTGTTATATATTCCTTCTCTAAAAGGATAAATATTAAATTCAATGTTTTTTTCTCTATTAAATTTTCTCTATATAGTACATAAATTGAAAGTGTATTCATAGAGAATACGTCAAATCTCACTGCATGAATTTTATCTCAGTTCATCCATTGTATTCAAAGATCTTTAATAGTATGTCATTGCATAAGTTTCATCTGACATAAATGTATAGGAATACTGTATCTCATTAATAAATGCATGAATATTTTGTATTCAGTCTAATTTATTTACCAATTCACTATAATTTATTTATTTAAATTTACAAATAATCATAACTAAGTTTTTTTACATCCCATTCAATTTTCAGTTTCAATATATTTCATTCAATGCTCTATTCAATTTAATTTTAGTTTAGACATTATTGAAAATATTTTATTCAATGAATTTTATTGAATAAAACAAATTTTATATTTAAAGGTATATTAAATGAAATTTTTTTACCACCATATTATTTTAAATTAGGGGCTCTTCTAAATTTTTCAAGAAACAACAATTTAGGAAAAAATTAGTTGGTGACAACTTATAATGGAGTAAAAAAGTATTCTATGAGAAGGGATTTGTTATATAATAATATACTTTTAGATTATTAAAAATAAATCTATTTTTTAGCAATCTATCATGATTTTAAAATCATTTATAATTGGACCACTCATATAAAACATTCTGGTGTACAATTTCCCCATTTCAGATTCAATTTCATTCCATTTGAAGACATAAAAAGAACAGGGTGCCTGAGTAATTTTTCATAGGTAAAATTGATTTTTCTATTACCATTATTCAATAGTCCATAGTTTTATTTTTTTATGTTATAATTTTAATAATTATCATATTAGATTAGTTGTTACTAGAAAGCTACATCATCACCAGCCTATCCAAGAATGAGGAAAATAACAAGAAAATACAACTAAATTTGATTGATGAAGTGTAATTATAAATTCAAATTTGAAATTCTTATTAACACTATAATTTTATAATTAAAATTATATAACATTTTCAATTAAATTATGAAGATAAATAACTATTTTCTGCAGTCTGTGGGATGAATTTGGTGAACTAGTTACAAGACTTCTGAAAGATGAAACTGAACCAACTAATATTTTGGTCTTGTAACTTGTCCATGAAAAAAAATTTAGTAGTAAGTTATTTCAATATCCATTACATATTTTATTTCAAATTCCTAAAAATCATGGCTCTATTTATTTGTTAAATATAATTCAACTCTATTCATACATAGTCATTATTATACCAAGAATGAATACAACAAAGCTTCTTCTCAATCCTCCAATTCCTATAGTGCATTCCTTTAGAAAAAATTGATCATTCAATGTACTTATCTTAAATTAGAATACTTATTTTCTATACCATTTCATTTATAACTTAATATATGATGATGAATTATGAATCATTTACTTCTAAAAAAACCGTTTTCAATTTTAAATCTACATTTACATATGCAGTATGTTTATTGAATTACATTATCAATATAATTCTATTTATTTTACCTAATATAATTCTTCTTCACATTATTAAAATTAGTGATTATATTCCTTTTGAAAATATGATAACATTATTTACCCATTAGTATTCTGACAAGACCACAAAAAACATGTGGTCACATGAGCACAACATCATCTATATGTTCTCTACCATTTGATTCATTATTCCAGATGATTGATAAGAAGAAAAAAATAGAATAAATTAGATCATGCATAGAGGTAAGATAAAGGATTTCATTAGTGATAATTAAATTTTTACTCGATTCATTAAAATGAGGCATGACCCAAACCCTGGCGGATCGCTTGATGGACCATCGCTGCCGGGCCGTCATCCTTCGGGACGCTCTGCCATCTTGGCTGGCAACGACTCCTTCCCCGGCTGGGGAACTACCTCCGGGGAGTGACCTCTTCGTGGTGGAGGGGGGTTTCCATGTGTGGAGGGTTCGAAAAGGCCACACAAGGGAATTACCTTTTTTTACTTAGAAATTAAAATTGTAGTTTAAACATGGTACACATTGATGATGCATTTCTTGGATTACTGGATACAAAGTGAAAAATAGTGGTTACAATGAAGAAAATTCAAAGCAACTATAACTGGTATTATGAATGATGAAATTATCTTATAAAGAATATAGATTACTTGAACAGTACATTTGTTGTAATAAATATAATAAATAAACTCCATCAACTATTCCAAGGTAATCTCCCTAAATTTATGAACTTATATTCAAGTAATATTTCTTTTTCAGACTACCATGATATAGTTTGTAATTATATTTAAATTTTAAAGACTATAAAAAAATTAACACCCAAGAGATTGTATATTGTATTATCAATTTTTAAAAATTTAGTTATTAAAATATAAAACAGGTTATATTTATATCTTACAAGCTGTGTTGATTCTATATTATATTGTGCATTGACAAAATAGAAAATTAGTTTTTAAATTTGATATAAATTGAAACTTTGTGTAAATTGATTTATTTATTATCTTAGATATCGAGTCCAACTACTAATCATTGATAATTAAGGATCAATATTAATCACACTCTTTGAAAAAAAGGTTATGCAGTTTATATCATAAAAATTAGAGATAAAAAACATACTATTATTTTTAAATGGTTTATATTCATATATTGATTTTTATGGACGTACAAATTATAATGAAAACTATTCTATAAACATTAGGATAATGATAATTTTAGATTTCCTACAAACCTATATGTATTCCAATACAAAAATATTCTTATCGGCATTGAAGTGTCAGAATTCAGTATCAGAAATAGAAAATGACCATTAGAATAGAATACTTTCAAATTAATCTTCATTAAAAATAATGCGAAACAAATAATTGATTTCATGATATCTTCAAAACAACTAAAAGTACGTCATTAAAAACCATTTCACATGACATGTATAGTTATTTTTGAGACACGACTTAAAAGTTCATTATGTTACAGGATGTTCCTTCTGATGAATCCTCCTGAAAATATACTACAAGTACTAATATAATGTCATATTCACGCCCAAAGGTATGAAATATTTAATTTCTTGTATTTTTGGTTTCTATATTAAAAACATATTTTTCTTATTTGCATAACTACACAGCTTATAAGCATACCTTCACATTTTATATAGAACCCTTACCATATAAATTCATCATGTAGTGATTCTAATTAAATTATTGAAATTATAATATCTTAACTTGATAATATGATTAAAGTTTAAGAAAATTTACATGCTGATAAGTTTAAAAAATTTATCCTAGGATTACATTCTATAAAAATAATCACTCAAGTTATTATTGAAATGTATAGATAAATATGCGATTATTATTCGATCATCATTCAGAAATTTCTTTACATAGAAAACCATTTTTAAATGCCATAAATATGTACAAACATAGTATGAACATGATTAAATGGACGATCTATGATATTTGACACTTGGAGAGGTTTTAAACTCGAAAATATACAGTAGGTAAAGTCTATCATCTTTGAAAAAAACCAGATCAGGGAAGATTGAAATCACACATAGTTACTTATAGATATAGTTTGTTTTACTAAAATTCATGTTAATTATTTGACTTTGATTGTAGATGGTAAATATAAACTAACCAATCACACTGTATAACTTCACATTATTATTAGGGAAAGATTTTATAGTGGGATTTTGGAGTATGTTAATAATTATTAGCTTATTAATGATGAACAAGGTAATGTGGAAGTTTTTAATGAGAAGCCTATAAATGTGGAAGATGTTGATGATGCTAGATCTCTTTCAATAAATAAAAATATTGAAGAAATTTTTTTTAAGATTGAGTGTGTTAAAAAGAAAATACCACTGATTTATGTGGGTGGGTTAAAAACTTCATAACCAAGGAAAAAAACACAATAAAAATACTATTTAATCTTGTCAAGGATAGTTATCACATGTTGGAACCAAGGATATCATTGGTTGTGTTTGTTGGACCAAATAGTAGAATTATGAAATGAAAAGATATAATTTTTGTGCTTTTTATTGATCATAGATGAAATAAATCTTGTTAGGTGAATTTTGGGAAAGGAAAAGAGGTGGAGATACTTAGAGAATACATGGAATAACACATAATATCTTTGGAGTTGTCTCTAAATATATTGAATCTCAATGAAATTGAGTTCATCACACCATTAAGAGTGTCTATGAAAATTTAATCAATATGTACATAAGAAAAAATATACTTTTAATGTGTATTAAATATTGAATCACATCATGTGTGCATATGCCAGACCAAAAAGGTATCTATAGATGATTAAATGAATATAGAACTAAAATTGTGTTGTGTCATAGAGGAGGAGATCATGAATCAAAAAATTCACTAGAATATTAACTTAAGCATTCATATAATTAATTTCTTTATAGGAATAGATATAGTGTTATGAAATAAAGAATAGATAGGCCTTGATATGGTATTATGAAACAAATCACAATCACGCCTAGAGATGGTTTAATTTCATTCCCACTATATACTAAACAATGAAATATGGCTTTGTTTCCCCACTCTCCCCTATCAAATGTCTAAATTTTGAAATATACTAAAATTAAATTTTAATTTCTATACTTTTAAATTAAAATGACATTTAATGATTTATTTTATTTATGGATATGACTAATGTAATTAAAACTATTTAAACTTTATATTCTTTTAGTTTCTAAATTTTTTATCACATTTTAACTGTGTGATCTATATAGTGCTGTGATAAAATCCATTTATAAATCCTCTCAATTTTTTTGGTTATCCCAAGTGGTTTCAATAAGACACTCAAGATTGACACCCTTTGACATACATCACATTTCTGGACAAGTTATTGAACTCCCCCTTTTAATTCCTATGCAATAAATGTCGATGGATAGTCGTTAGTAAGTTCTCATGTGATCAGAGTTCCCCCTTTCATGGGTAGTGTGAAATTATATTAATAATTTATGAATGAAAGGATAAAATGACCAATCACCCTTTGAAGGACATAAATCCTTGAGACTATGTGTACCCTTGATGAGATTTTGGGTTTCTTTATATATATGTAACAATTATTACTGACTATCATGAATAAGACTCTTTGGAAAGGTTTGGATATTCAACCATGCATTATTGACATAAATCATTGTGATAATCCTCCCAAATCTGTTCGAGTATCCCAAATGGTTGCAATAATCCACTCAAGGTCAAAACTGACTGTTTTTTCCTTTGACACACATCACTTTCCTAGAAAAATGATTAAACTCTGCTTTTCATTCCTATGAAAAAAATGTTAATGGATAGTCATTGGTAAGTTAGCATGTGAGCAGAGTTCCCCCCTTTAGTTGTAGCATGAAATTTTGTTTGTAATTTAAAAATTCAAGACTGAAATGACCGTTATATATTTGAAGGACATAAATCCTTAGGACCGAGAGTTCTCCACTTCAGATGCAGTGTGAAATTATGTTAGTAATTTAGGAATTCAAGGCTGAAATGACCAATCTCCATTTAAAAGACATAAATACATGAGACCAGGTATACCCTGGATGAGATGTTGGGTTACTTTTAAGAACATAAATCCATGGAACATTTGGTTCCTATCTGTTCTATCCAAATCCATCAATCATGAATTCATAAGTAAATCATGAACAAACTCATGTATAGATTTTTACTAAAGGGATCATGTACCTCCCAAATAAAGTTTCTATCCCCACTATGCTTCACTGATCCTCATCCAAGACCCTTCATGCCTCATCCATGATTGTACTGCCACCTTAGCACAAATTTGATGTCATACACCATAAATAAATAATTATTTATTTTATCCAAAGTGGTATAATTTATGAAAACTCATCAGGAATCATTTTCACAGAAAAAAAAATCCTCCAACGACATGTTCTCAACCTTCCAAGACATCCTATATGCAATTTGAGAAAACCCCCATCATTATTAGAAAATTCCACTATGATAAGTTTGAATCAACACCCATCCCCCTGCCAAAATCACATTGAAATTAGCATCAATCAATGAAATGATATACAAATAGAGAGGAATAGAATAACTCGCCTTAAATTACCATCAAAACACAATAATAACCATTTTATCTCTGGAGTAATCAAAGGTAGGTTGTTGATCAGATGAAAATAGTATCTCCTGAGGTTTTATATCCAATAAATAAAAAAACCCCACTTGTAAGAGATATAATTACTCCAACTCAAATGAACCACCCATCCCCCCTCCGTTGTTTGACTAGGAGTGTCATGGGATGAACACCTAAAAGAAGATGGTCCTTTTGAGGGACTCTATCCCATCTGAGGGACTCTAGACCTTCATGAAAAATATCCTCATTATAAACTCATTTTGGAGTGAAAACCCACCAGATAGATGGAGAAACCCATTGAATATCCTTCTTAATGGTGTGACCTTTCTTAATCAGGTTGTGAATTGCTATAGCAGCAAAAATTTTCATCTATTTTCCACCACATACCTACTCCAACGGTTCTACAAGAATTTGAAACACTTACCAAGTCCCATTCCATAGACAAAAACTTGTCTTATGGATGTTCAAACATTAATATTCCCAATGAAAATCCCAATTCATCGAACGAAAAATACTCCATATCAAAAATTAAAATCCCTTATGAAAATAACAACCTAAAAATCTATAGGTCATTATAAAAACCATGTTTTGAAAAATACTCCTGATGCATATTCCACCTAATTTCACCTGATTATACACCAAAGGACCATTTATCCTCTATTGAATTACATTTATAGAAAATTTCTAGCCTCAAACTGTATTCAAGATTCCACGAATTTCAATTGTTCCATCTCTAAACATCTTATACGAATCTACTTTACTAAAATACCTTTTCATTTTTAGTACTCTCAATTATAACTCATTTTATTCTATGTATTTTGTCTCATATTTTACTTATAATATTATTTCAAATACATTTATAACATGAATTCGATCAATAATGATTTGATATAGGAGATGAAGACACCACTGTATGCAGAAGAGATAGATCAAATTTAAATGATCTTGAAAAGAATTTGAATGAACATTAGTACAAAATGAAAATAAAAATTGAATAGAATTATCAAAATTCAATTCCTATATTCAACTATTTATTTTTGATTCAATTTGTTTTTTGTATCAACTTTTATTTATTCTTATGTTTCTTTATATTTCTTTTGAGTAAAGGTTTTACCGACTTTAAATTATGGATGTCTGGATTTGAATTTGTAAATAATTTATTATGTTGTAAAAATTCGTGGTTTGGGCACTAGTTTATTTATATTATACGATTTTAATAAAAATAAACCATTTCAAATTTCAAATATTACAATATTTTTTTTATATTTATGATATTATTATTTGTATAGTGTTTTATTATAATAAAAGAAACTATAAAATAACTCTATAAAACTAGTAATTATGATATCACGAGGATCCAACCATGAAAATATGGGGGTCTTTGGGATGATCAACTATTAAAACTGAGAAATAATTAGGTGGTAAAAATAAATGATAACAAAATTCAAAATTCAAAATATAATTAACATTTTGTCCATTAAAGCATGGTTTGGAATAAAATATTTTAAAAAATAAAAAATAAAAAATAAAATAAAATAATGATTGATGTCCTACAGAAAATAACCGTGCGGGGGGTGATTTCCTTAGAACAAGACTCCTTGAATTTTTATACAGCCACCGTTTTGAGGGATGTGGCATGGATTTCAGCGACATCATATTTGATGGATTTATTTAGGTAGAGAGTAGGGTAACCTATGGATATGGAGGTCTCTAATTTTTATATTTTAAAATAAAAACATTTTTATAAAAATATTTAAAATATTTAGATCAAATGTAATTGACAATTCAAGTCTTGTTTGATATCCATATATAATGATAGTTACTAATATCTTGGTTAGAACTTATTTATATCCAAATGATGGTAGTCACTCTAAAAGTCAAAGGATGAAATATTCAATGATAAAAACACTCGAGAACCTCTAAGATGAGCTTAATCGGGAAACTCTCTCATATGATAAATTCTAGAAAAATCTAAGCTCTACCTTTAGTTTCATTAGACCCAACCTCTTTTCTATTTATAACAAGAGGTATTTCCAATAGCCTCCAAGTAACCTAAATTCATAAAAAACAAAGGAGTTTCAATATAACATGAACCGACCCACCAAGGCCTCACTTGGGTCGATAGTTAGTCGAGTGTGTTATCCCAAGTCTTTCTCTAACAAGCTAAGTATTGATTAGAAAATTTTAAAAGGCACAGTACCCATAAGATGCCTTGGCCTCTATTAGAATATAAAAAACTTATCTCTAATACAATATATATAATAAACAACCACCACTCACATTTATACAAAAACCATTGAATTGTATAATAATGCATGTGTGAAACTACAATAATCTTGTACAATGACAAAAAGTAAAATCCTAATAGGTAAAAATACAAAGAATAATATTTATACACACATGACATGGAAAAAGGGTAAAAAACCATGTTTCATGAACTCTAGAGAAGATAAAACATGTAGAAACCATCTATTCCATATACAACTATATGCTACTATGTACCATATTTACCATCTCTACTAGATCCAGATCCGCTAAAGTCACCACCCAATTATGAAATGTTTGCAAAAACATAACATGTGTGGGCACAAAGCTAAAGAATGAGGAAGTATAATCATACCAATAAGAAAACCCTAAAAAAATATGTAAGATTAAAGAAAAAGTCAGCTTAAACCTAATACCATGGAGAAATATGAAGTAACCAAAGGTGATGGATATTCTTAAAGGTTTAGACAACCAAGGAATAATAAAGGAATCTTATCTTCAAAGTTTATCTCTATGAAGGAATGTATCTCAGTAGAAACCAAAGATGATATAAACATTTAAGTCTCATAGAGATCAAAGTTGAAATCCCACTATAGGTCATATATATAAAGAAAACATAGTCGATGTGTCACAAGACCCACAACACCCATATCACACATTATCACAACTACCCAGACCTCATAACTACCATGCTACATTGATGTAACCATAACAGGGGTCTAATTCCATACTTTGGTGTGAACATTAGACAAGGGTGTACTGTACTATAATAGTAGAAAGGACCATAACTTATTTAATAGGAAAACACCAACCTCTAAAAGTGAAGGACCCATGCCCCATCACATAGGGGATACTAACCCCTCTTATAGTATGGGGGACCCACACCACATCAAGATCAAGGGGGTACCAACCCCATATTCGAATAGAAGACACATTCATGAAAAATATTATCCTTGTAACCTTTTATCTCCATGGGGGGGGGGGGGTCAACTCCATAATACATGTGGGGGATATGCACCCTATATTCGAAACATCTCCAAGGCATTTACCGTCACCGTGTTTGCCTTAAACATCACATCCATATTCCAATGGGGTATCTATGAAGCTAAGTATTAACATATGATCCTAATGAATAAAAAACCATACTATTGATATAATAATAATCATCAAATTGTGTGAGGAAAATCACTTATAATGGACTACCCATGGGTTCGATTCTAACACCCAGATGAGAAGATATGAATAACAACAATAATTATCTAGTGCATGAAATGTATTTCATGGGTACAAGACTTGTAATAACCGATATGTGTTTAAAACACATGGAGTCAACAAACATGGAATTTATAGTATGATACATGATGTTTGGGGATAAAATTAGTGTCCTAGAACCAATATCCAGATACTTTATGTTTACTAGTATTCATTTATTTGAATATTAATTAAATATCTTGTCACATTTTGATTGTTCCTATTCATGAAAAAGAATGTGATAATATTCCAAGTGTACTTATCATACAAAAAGGTTATAATCTTTCTTCACTATGATGAGAAACTAAAAGTTTTAGTATGATATTCTTAAATATAAATTTTATATGCAGATGATATCATTTTACGAGACACAAATGATACTGGCTATCAATGGTAGAGATTTATAGGACTTTGAGACATTTTTTAATGGTATACACCTTTAGGGATATTTATCACAAGTTAATATTATAACATGATATATCAATAGGAAATCCACATTTAAATGTTCCACTTAATATTGTTATATGAGGACATGTGTAAGGATAATTTTACTTTTATGTTATTATTAATATATTCCACGAGTTGCGTATTTTGATGTATTTAAAAAAACCACTACGACATAGGCTCACGAAAGAGTAGGATATGTTTAAACCACTGTCATGGTTAATGAATTAATCATACATTTCAATTCCCATAAAAGTTCCTAAGATTTATCTCTTCTATTATTTAATGGAATTTGATATCTTAGGACCTTTTATGGGAATTGAACTACCCGATTAAGTCCTTGACCATGATAGTGGTGCCAAAAAGTTCATTTACAGAAAGTCAATGAAAGATACATTGAACATATAGGTTGATGAAACCATTATGCAATATTCTTGATTAGATATATTGATATAGAATGATTATATTACATAGTTTATGTTCTTAGGAGATTACATTACATTATGACATTAAATTCTTTCCCTATGAAAGCCATAGAGTGTTTCTAAATGCTAAATTTGGACTTTAGATAGTGTAACCAATGTCATTGATAAAGGAGACTAGAGTGTCACACACTAAGTGTATTCATAACCTCAGTTAAATTCTATATGAATTGAACATACTGCATAAATATTATTCTTACATGTGGTTTAATAATTATTCATGTTAGTTTGATCTCAAATATTCAATCACTATTTATTCAAGAGAATATATTTATGGGTTGAATATTTAATTAATATTTATTCACCATGTAATAATTTAATTAATTACATGAATAAAAAATATTTATTTATTCTCATTTATTCACAAGGTAATGAAATATTTATTTATTTAGTTGTGTGAATATTTAATAAATATCTATTAACTAATTTTGTTGAATATAATATTTATATATTTATTGGTGAATAATACATTTACATTTAATTAATTAATTAAATAGTCATTATTCAAGACCTGATAAATATTGAGGAGGATTGAAAAACCGAGTTTAATGATTTAATTAGAAATATCGTATTCAATAGTACTTGAATAAATGTTAATTTATTTATTTAAGGAAAAAATAATATTTATTTTATCTATTAGTTTAGTGTATTTAGAGTAAATAATTATAATTTAATTATTATTTTAACATGAGGTTTGTTGGAGATTAAGAAAATAATAAGGGTCCTTGGAAATTATTATTATCTAACCTTGTTATGAAATTCTCCAAGTGCTGGGGGAACAATATTTTGGTGTGAACAACTAGTTTTAGAGGGGATTCTCTCAATACCTAGATAAATCTCTCCTAAAACACTATGAAGAATTCATATATTTTCTCCTCTTCCACTAGAGTGAATCCATTATCCTTTGAAGTATTCAATTGTGATCAAATTTGATCACCATAAGTCTTAGAACAATCCATGCTAGCACCTAGAGGGTTATATGACAATGATTGAAGGTTCGTTTTAGAGGATAGTTTTTTCTTTATAATAATTTTAAATATTTATATGTATATATAATTTAAAATACAGGAACTAAGAAGGCGTGCGATTTCAAGTCTCAGTGTGTCCAAAATTAATTTTATAAAAATATTAAATATATTTTATGTTACCCACGTGTAGTTTCTTAAAGAAAATTAGGTAACTCTTAAACAGAATATCTGATAAGAAATAAGATACCACTATTGAGTCTAGAATTCTATGTTTAACCTAGGTATAACCTAAAATGGTTCGATGTTGGAAATTCAGAAATAATGACCATTAGTGGTACATTTACGGAATTAATTATATATTTAATTTAATTGAATAACCTAATTATAAATCCCATTAAATACATCATCATCGATATTTTATCAGGATTTTCTACATAACCTTGAGTCCACCAAGATACATTCTTCTTCTCCTCCATTAGTAAATCAAGATATTATAACGATGAGACTCCAGTTTGAAGTATATCTAAGCACAAAAAATGCAACAACTAATCTTAATTGTTTGAAATCATGTTCTTTAACAAAAAACAATCCAATATTTAGGAAGGACTATTCAATTAATGGTTTATAGAATTGTGGATTAAATTGATTGATCATGATCAATTATTCTTCTTTGATATGCACTAATTGAACCTTGGCACGTGTATATATACCTGTTTAATTTGACTATTTTTTTCTCACCCTTGATATCCCTAATTGTGATTGTTGGTAAATGATGCTTGACCAGTGATTGTTAAAACTTTGTTGTGGTGAATTTATCACTATGATTCTTCAAGTTATTCTCTATTTGGAAATGAGTTCATGGATTGACTTTTTTGGGTGGTATCGAGCCCAATCAGACCCCCAGATTCATGGAGAAATCACATATAACGAATAAAATGATGAATTAAGAATGGATTTGGGATGATTGCGAGTTGCAGGTGATGTATTGGTTGATCATAATCCAAAAAGGAGTTGGAATGACATGAATTGGCATGGTATGAGGAGTGTAAGAGGAATCAGAGTTCGATTCCTACCATTGAAGGGTCTAAAACCAATGACTAGAGCAGATCCACTGTTTTTGGGATGATATGAGGCCAGATTTGAAGGTGGAATGATGAAATTTTGAGTACAATGACCAGATATAATATTCTGTGAAAATACTAACTACACACCATGTGGTTTATAAGAACACATAGCGTGTGACCCCTAGGCTTTGGTGACTTGGGTTTTGTATAACACTATAATATTTTTCAGTATGTATCTTCTTAAATAAATTCAATTTATTTGATAGTTTACATTGCACACAACACAGAGCTTAAATGAATCATGATATATTATTAAATATTAACATGACCATTGGAATAGTAATGTGACCCTTAGAAATAGCAATCTATCCATTAAAATAATCACCACACCTATGAATGTATAAATAAAATTTTGGTATCTCATAAATGATATTTATATCATGGAATAAGTAAACAAATGATTTAAAAATAATAAATTAAGTGTTGATGTTTTTGTGAAATGTTAATGTTTATTTACAATTTTATATTTAATATATTTTTTATAAGAAAATTTATTTTCCCAAAATATATTCATAAATTAATATTTTGTTTCATTATAATTATAAGATAATTTTATTAGAGCATAACTAAAATTTTAAAGTATCATAAAATCTGTTATAATATTAAAATCGGTATTTTTCAAATGAATGATGATTTTATTTAAAAATTTAATTTCTCATATTTAGAAAATTATTTTCATAAAATGGATTCCATTTTTGTAATATATACATTAAAAAATGGTTAGGGTGAGTTTTTTGAATTTTTTCTAAAATAGTTGAATTTTTGACGAATAGTTAAATACAATAATTTACAATATTTAACATGATAAGTTAAATACATGAATTTTTGAGTCATTGTTGATTTAAACACACATTAGTTCAAAATAAAATTCACTAGTTACTTTAGTTATTCATGATAATAAACACTATTGATTTTCTTTATCCAAAATAACAAATAAATAATTAAAATAATAAAAGGACAACCCTCTCCTCCCCTATAAATACCACCCCTCAGCACCCATTATCCTCACACCTTTTAAACCTTAA
Organism: Viscum album; assembly: GCA_963277665.1. Taxonomy (NCBI): domain Eukaryota; kingdom Viridiplantae; phylum Streptophyta; class Magnoliopsida; order Santalales; family Viscaceae; genus Viscum; species Viscum album. The sequence goes on from OY728126.1 coordinate 1,454,566,362, forward strand.
ATATTTTATAAAATTTTCCAAATTACCTTCACAAGACTCTTACCCATATCCAAGACCTTATTGTCTTACCAAAAGACCAAATCCAGGTGTCTTAAGGAGGTTCCCAAGGAGACGATATTCAAGAGATAAAATCCTTGAGCTTTCTCTTTTAATTTCTTTTATTTTTTTACCCTCTCATAACCCCCTATAAAAATTTGAATGGTAACTATAGTATCATATATATAATACAATTTTATTTTTCTATTATATTATCAATCATGTAATCTCTTATCCTCTCATTTTATTTTAAAAATGAAAACATTATCCGTGATGTGTCGATTCACCGCCTTCATGGATGATGAGTATTTATTTTCCATTACCACATCAAGGATGGTCATAACACCATTATTATGGCTAAATAATATTTTAATATACATATTATAAGTTATATCATGTACTTGAACCAATATATATGAACATAATATTAAATAAAATGACACAAGTTTGTTATGGTCGTAAAAAATGCCAAAATAAATTAAGACATTTTGATCAACATTTTATCTAATGAATCATACTCATAACATATAGAAAAATTATATATGAGACCATTTATGATTATTTAGTTTTATTAATACTAAATAATTTTACTTTTATAGAATATATTCTCATTTGAAAAGAACTCCCATATTTATACTCAAGGTAACCGACAATAAAACCATGAAATGAATGCTCCCAGAACAATGAAATTAAACATTATAACTCATAAAAATGGACATAAATTAACTTAATAAAATTATAAAAAATAAAATATATGTTTAATAGTTTTTGAATTATGTAATTAGTGAATCTAATTTGATTATCTAGGACATTAAATACATGTGTAGAATTATTTCAGACATAGGGTAAGGGTTTGTCATCTCACTTTTACTTTTGGGAGATATATTACTTCCTCAAAACTTATTTATTTTGTTTAGTGTATATAATACCCTTTAATATATCATATCATGAATCTATTTATCTTAATTTCATTCAAATTTTTATTTTGTGATCATTAATTTTATGAAGCATACGGTTCTTCTGTTTACAAAGTGGTAAGGGAAATCTTAACCCAATTTCTATTCTTAGGGTTAAACTTCTAATCCATAGACTATGTCATGATATCATTATGTGTGAAACATATTTTTATTATCTTATGTTTTATTTATAATTGTTTTATATGGATTTTAAATTGATACAGATAATCTATTCAATTGATTAATGCTCACGATTTCTTTTATAAATACTCTTTTAAATGTTTCAATTTCAAAATTTGAAAGTAATTTTTTTAAATTATACGGAATGAGAATATTTTCCCACTTTCTCAATGAATTAATTTCTTAATTAATACTTATAATATTAAATTTTTTTCCAAGAATTTTTTTTCTTTGATAATTTCACATCTTTCTAATAAATTATTTCAAAGAAAATTGGTATTTATCTCAAGAATTTATCAATGATTTTATTTGAGAATTTTAATCTATGAAAAAACCATTTGTTGGATCTTATTCTTAATTGAGGTTGATATATTATAATACCATCTACCATATTTTATTGAATTTCTTATGATTATTATGACGATTTATGTGCTATTTTGATACCATTTATCATATTGCACTGTATGCTTTATGATTATATTTATTGTTTGGGGAAATTTATTTCATATTATAGTTTAACTAGGAATGTATATATTGATTATGTTTCTCCATTTTTTTATTAGGAATGAATTGGACTTAGTAAGTGATAGATGGAGCCTGCTATATCCCTTTTATGCATCAGCAGGTCTTATGAGACTAACTAGTTTGAATATTGGCTGATATCTTACCCAATTATGTATGGTGTGTTGGCTGAAGCCTCGATAGTATGTTTATGATGTCTGAAATTATACATTCACTCATTATGAGATTAGTTATTGATAATTCATATGATTATTAAACTAGTAGAATATCCATGGTTAAGTTTTATTCTCATGTGATTATTTATACGGAATTATTTGATAAGCCTTTATCCCTACCATATTATTCTCAAGATTATTTTTTAATGGAATTTGTTTTTAGTTATTAACCTTTAATAGTTTATTTTTATTTATGATAGCTTATTTCTAATTATTAACCTTACTAAGTATATGATATCACCCATTTCTTATTTTTTATTTTTCACTAGGATGCCAAGATGTGTATTATGATTGACATGTGGGGATAATCTTGTAGAATAGGGGAGTTTCCAATAGAGTTACTATGTTGTATTTCATTTAAAGTTATAATTTAATACTTATGTTTTTATATAGTTTTTAAAGACACTAAAATATTCTCTCCTTTGAGATGCGATCGATTGTACTTAATACCAATGTAATAAAGTAACCACCAACTTTGGGCTACTGGACATGGGGTCTTTATAGTTGGTATTAGATAACATTTAGTAGAAACTTTGGAAAATATATATAGGTAAACATAGATTAGGGAAATATATCCCAATATCTAACTTTGAGAATATTTCAAAGGTAAAAAAACTTAAGATTTTGAGATTATTTATACATAATTTTTTTAAGTGTTTCACTAGTTTTAAAATATAACATAGTATAATATATTGTTTAGAAATAGCGCATAGTTTAATGAATGAAAAATCTTATCAACAAAAATATTCCATATAAGTATTTCCATCATGTGAAAGATAATTATATTATATATAGAGATGAAACTAGATCTAAACAAGTTATAAATATATTGGGAAAAGTGACTCAGGTTATTAAAAATTACTTTACTTGCATGGAGCAGCCTGATCCACAACATGCTGTAATAGTGTTATACTACTTAATGCGACAACAACCTCCATCATTAAATGTGACTAAAAACCAATTTTTATATGAGTAATGGATAAGTTCCTTTGGGAAGATATTTATTACTTTGGGAAGTAATGAATGGAAGAAGGTTATCATGGTAGTTTATTATCTCTCAGGAGATACAGATAAATCGTGGTCACTAATTCAAAACACAAAGTAGGAGGAATAAATATAAAATATGGAATGGAATGATTTTAAGGAAATTTTCTTGGAAAAATATTTCCCTCATGAATAGTGAGTGGATATGGAGAGATAATTATTGTTTCTAAGATAGAAAGAGAATGAAAACGTTGCTAAGTATGAATCCAATTTTAGAATATTATCAAGGCATGCCATAGACTACATACATAATCAAAAGAGGAATATTGATCATTTCTTTATTGGTATTAATCCAATTCTTTGATGGGAACTAGTCCCCAAAACATTATCTTCATACTAATATATAGTATCATGTTTCATCAAGATGGATAAATAATTTTCCAAGCCATATGGATTCGAAGGGAAGAAAGATAAAAAGAGTTATACTGAGTACTTTAGAAAAAGAAATAAGGGAAAAGGAAAGAAGGAAAGAATATAATTTAAAACCTATAATAAATGTTTAAAGAGAAATCATGGAACATTTCTATTTAGAATGGGTTTTTGTTACCAGTGTGGAGAAAAAGGCCACCAGGCCTGTGATTTCAAGGGAAAGAAAGAAGTTGAAAATGTGCAATGATTTAACTAAGTGGACATGGGACACTATGTACATGATTTTCCTAGACCTAAAGGAAACTTTCTATAGAAAAGGAAAAGGGAACAGGTCCATGCTTATGCAATCACAATAGTTGAGGTTGAAACTCCTAATGATGTGGTTGTAGGTACTTTAATCATCTCCTTAAATTTAGCTAAAGTTTTATTTTATTCTAGATCATCATATTTTTCTATATCTTCCCATTTTGATATAAAAATTAGATATTTACAATTCACCTTAATAAGGGATTTGTTAGTAAAAAATCCTTGTAAAAACCTTATTGCAATAAAGATGTATCAAGCGGTTTTTATTATGACACATAAACATGATCTAATTGCAGTTTTTATTATCATACTTATGATTGATTTGGATATATTACTTGGTATGGGATTGATTTAGAATTATAATGAAAAAATTTATTACAAAGGGAATGAAAGTATGAATAAGGAGAGTATATAATATACATCAATGTGTTAGGTATATCATTAAGTGAAGGCTTAAAGGAAAAAGTCCAAGGGGTGATGAAACCATTAAACATTACTACTTGGAAATAAGAAAACATCACCATGGAATTTCTCCCTAGTATTCCAAATAAATAAATAGGATATAACACTATATGGATTTTCTTACTAATACTACTAACTTTATTACAATTTTAGAGGACTTGTAACTCAATTAACTTGAAAGGATATACATTATAGAAACTGTGAGGATGAATGGAAAACCACTATCGATTGTATCCAGTGGAGGTATAAGATTTACCACCACGTTTTGGAAGAGTATCTAACCTGATATAAACACTAATTTTTACAATATTATGTCTTATCACCCCCATATTTATGGCCAATATGAGAAAACTATTTAGAAACCTAAGGAAATGTTGAGATCTTGCTTGATGGACTTCAAAGGTGGATAGGATCACCATCTTCCCCTGGTCGAGTTCTCACAAAATAATATATTTCACTCAAGAATCTGAATACAACCATATGAATCCCTATATGGGAAGGTATGTAAAAAACTTATGTGATGGGATGACGTTTTTGAATGCAAGCTCTTGGGACTTGAAATGACTAAATAAATGGTAGAAATGGTGAAAACCATTCAAAAACACATCAAGGATGCTCATAGTCAATAAAAGTGCTATGATGAAAAATCGAGACATGGATTTTTCAGTTAGATATAAAGTGTTCCTACACATATATCCATAGAATGGAGTCATGAGATTTGGGAAGAATAGAAATATATGTCCTAGGTACATCGACCACTTTGAGATTATTGATTACATCAAAGCTTTTACTTATCAACTATCACTCCCACCAACCTTGTATCAAGTACATGATGTGTTCCAAATATCTCTCTTGAGGAAGTAAATGACATATCCTTTTTAAGTATTTAATTTATAGGTGGTACAATAGGAAAATTATCTCTCTTATGAGGTGAAACTGGTGAAGATCTTAGACCGTAGAAACAAAGTTTTATGTAATAAGACTACTGACCTAGTAAAAGTACTATAGTGGAACCATAAGTATGAGGATATAATGTGGGAACTAGAGGAAGAAATTAAGAAGAAGTACCCTAACCTATTTTTACCTTAACATATAAAATTAAATTTTTAGGAATATATTTCTTAAGGGGGAATAATTTAATGACCCTAAATTTTATTAATGGAATTTCCCTTCCGATTATATAATTGGGTCATATTTATTAATATATCACATAGACCACTTGATATAACCAATAAAATATTATTATATTAATTTTAAAATTAAATTTATATAATAAAAATATCCATAATAATTGAAAAATATTATAATGGGATATAAATTGAAGATAAGATAAATATAATATGAAAATTTAGATCTTCTCAATCCATTGGAATAACCGCACTCACGACCAAAACTGTTGAAATGAAATGAAATATTAGTAATGAAATATTATTTTAAAAAATGAAAATATCTATATCCTTGATATAAAATTTAAGCGAATCAATAATGAAAAAAATATGATGTATTTATATAATGTACAAAAGTCATAAGGGTGTTACAAATCTGACTATTAGAATAATAATATGAGAAATGGAATAGTAATATGATCGTTAAGAATAGTTACTTGTTTTGTTAGAATAGAATAAACACCTATGGAAATGTATAATAATATTTTTTATCTGATAAAATAAAAATATGAAAAATTTATACCATGATACAAGTAAATAAATGTTTTAAAAATGATAAAATAAGTGTTTTTATTTTTCTAAAACATAAATGATTTATTTTTATTTTTATAATAGTATAATAATTTAAAAGAAATTTTATTTTTATAAAAAAAGATTTATATATTAATATAAAGTTTTATTATAATGATAATATATTTTATGACACCATAAGTAATTTTTTAAAGGGTCATAAAATGGTTTATAATATTAAAATTGATATTTTTAAAATAATTATTGGTTTTAATAAAAAATAAAATCTATCATATTTAGAAATTTATTTTTATAAAAAAGGTTTTATTTTTGGAATCTGCACATTGAAAAATTGTTAGTTTTTTTTTTATTTTTATAAAATAGTTGAATTTTTGGTGAATAGAAAAATATGAAAAAATACTATAATTTTCATTATAAAAAATATATATGAAAAAATGAGTTATGGATGATATAAGTGACCATTTTCTTGGAATAATATGAATTAATTTCTATATATAGTCGCAATTTTCATCATGTTTGGTAGTCTTGAGCCAAAATAATTAACAAATGAATATAATATTAAAAAACACCCCTCTCATCCCCTTATAAATACCACCCGTCTCCACCCTTGTTCCTCACACGTTATAAGACTTGGAGACTACCAAAAACCCACTAAAATATACCATAATATCTCCTCAAAATACCTAGAAGCCTTGGTCTCACCAAAAAACATTATAATAAGCCTTAAGTGGTATCCTAAGAGAATAGAACCACAGAGAGAGGTAAACTCACAACAAAATTCTTTAATTTTTGTTCTTATTCTACCACCCCATATGTTTTCCATAAACCTAGAAATAGTAATATAATTATCCTAAATATACCGATATTTTATTATTATGGTGTAACATTTATATCCTACCCTCCCTTATTTTGTTTCTAAAACGAAAGTAATGTTCACAATATGGTTGGTTCAACACCTCTATAAACAACATATTTTGTTTTTATCCATCGCCTTCAAGGTCGGTTATAAAAATATTATTATTTTAAAATATGATGATAATAAGTATATTATAAGTTGTTTCATGATTATATAATTTTTTAATTACATTTTAATTGAATTAAAAAAATCTAATTCATGATGGTTGGTTAAATCGTCTAAATGAACTAACCATATAATGTTAATATTTTTACTAAATGAATAATCCCTATGTCATAACACACACACACACACACTCACACAAATATATATATATATATCTAGGGAAATTTTAATTTTTTAAGGACACGAGTATAATTTTATTTTACATCTTGACTTATATTCCCTTTTGATAAGAAATTCAATAATTATCCACAAATGATCAGACCTTGGAACCATGAAATGATATCCCTCAGAACAATGAAATTAAACTTTATATATCATTTAAATAATAGTAAATTAGTATAATATAATTATATTAATATAATATATATGTAACATGTTCTGAATTAAGTATTTAATGAATCTAATTTGATCATTTATGAGGTTATGTTCAAGCGTAGAACAATTCTAGAACCTAAGGTAAGAGATCTCTTCGAACCACCCTATTTTCATTGGGTTTCAAACTTTCTCTATATATATCACTTAATATATCTATTTAATGTTATGTAATGATTATAAATTTTGTATATATGTCTCATACATATATACCTAGATAATTATCTCTTTCTTTGATGGTGTTATACATGCTTTAATTCCATTTCTCAATGCCTTATTTAAAATCAAACCTGACCAAGGGTATCTATTCTATCTATTAATCCTTTTTTGTAACACTATATTATAGTATTTATTCCCATTTATTATTTAATTAAATAATGAAATATTTTAGGTATAACCATTATGTTTTTTATCTCATTTTCAAAGAAAATCACATATTCTTTCTCACTTGAAAATTATTTAACTGATTATTTAAAATTTAATTTTGAAATTTCATTTATATACCCATTATAATTATTATTTTTAAATAAAAACCATATTTTGGACCTATTCTTATTTATTGAAATTATAATGTCCAAAATATTCAATTCCTTGTTCTCTTTGGAATCTTTATGATATCTCTTTTGATTGTGATATGTGGAAAGATTACGTAGCCCATTCCTTTACATGGGCAATGATTATTCTTATGCCTAATGTTTCATTCAAAAATGTGGAACAAATACACATGTACATATTATTATGGGTACACCGAGATAGATATCTAATTCATTGAGTAATTTTTGTCTCGTGATATGATATGTTTGTGTTTGGGGAGTAAACTTAATCGATGATGGGACTATGTCCACCATTTGATGTTATTTTGGAGCTTAGCCTTAAATTATGATTATTTCATATTTTATGTTGTTGAAAAATTACTATGTTTCTATGATCTTATAATTTCATGTTCTTTATGTTATTCCTCCATATGATTATTTATAAGACATGTACTTTTTGATATCATGTTATGTATTTTGACTCATAAATTATGTTTTGTTATCATGATCATTCACATACTGGGATTTATAGATCATTACTTTTTTTATGTATTCCCTATTTTATCCTATGTAGTTTTAGGATCTCAAAGGAATTAAATATCTCACTATTCAGAATAAAATAAATAATTTATGTTTTACTCTCATTTTGATATATTTTGAACCTAGTCAGTCAAAGACACTAGGACGATGGATAATGGGGTTGTTTTTATTATTTATTATTGTTAAAATCATGTGTTAATATGTGTAAAAGGCTTTGGCCTCTTTATATAAGGTTTCTTCAAAGAGATCAACAAGAAAAAAAAATTAGATTAATTTTAGGTCAAGTGTTTGATGATTCAGTGAGATTGCGCAAGCCAAACATATAATACTATTTAGATTCCATGAGGTAAAATCACAAGAAAACCTACCATATGTTAGAAGAGGTCTAATTATTGAGTATTAACCTTTGATTTGAGTTAAAATGGAAGTTTTTTTTAGGAATCGTACAAAATTTCTAAAAATAGTGTATATTTGTTAAATAAGGTATGAATATTTAGATAGTAATTAAAAGTAAGATTGAAAGCTCAAAGAGTGTTAGACTTATTGATATCCTTTAACATGATAGAAAAAAGTGAAAATAGAGTTGGATTCATAAAGGAACACCCAAGAACTAAGTGGAGTGGAGGAGAACCCCATGCTACTACTTCTATCCTAAAATGAGGCCCAAAATTAAGTTTAAGGGAAAAAGTGGGCTAATAGAAAAAAATATAAACTTCCCCTTTTTTCTAAGGCACAAAGTTTAGTGACATAGTTGGCCAAATCATGCACCAAATATGTGAACCCCACTCTTCGGAAACACCATAATTCACATAGTTAGGTGCATAATTAGATAAACCATATATAAAATAGGAAAAATGGATCTGAAAAAAACTATAGGATTTTTATGGTTTCCCAAGCCCCTTCACACGGTTTAAAAAATCGTTCTCATACCTTATCAAACTATAGATTTGGAGTGCATGGATAGCCCAAACCATATGCTGACCATACACCCTATCTTGGTCCCCCATTTTTTGAAATTTCATGCCTCAAACCCCCCCAAACACACCCAAGGACTCTACATTTAAAAAATTAAACCCAACACACATGGACAAGGAAACCATATGAGATTTGGGAAAAAATTACTAGCAATATACCTCATATAAAAGTTTGGATCTTACCATAAGGTTTCGGTTCCCCCTTTCACATACAACATTCAGCTATGTTGTATAAAGGGGAGTGAGTTGAAATAAAATCTCAAAATCCCATAAATAATCAATGAATTATTGATTAAGATATTCTCCACTATAGTTTGATTGGAGTTTCATTATCTTATTATCAATATGGTTCTTATATTAATTCTTTTATTCTTTGATTTTTTCAAAAGAATATGACTTATACTAGATCACATCGATATATACATATTTACTAAAATTATTAATTAAAGATATGAAGTAAGAGTACCAACCCCATAAACTAGAAATGTTCCAAAAAAGTCATTTTTAACCAAATGAAAAATCTCTATAGCATTTTAACTTTTCCAATGAATAGGGATTTGGTCATTTTTCCTTAAAAACATTCATGACATACCCCAAGTGGTTTTGTTTCAAATAAATCGAAATATCCATCTTGGTGTAATTTGGTGAATTTATTTTCATTTACATGACTTATATAGTGATTCCATAGTTTATTATAGTATGATTCATGTTCAAAATTTTAATTATAAATTGATGTTAATTATTTTATGAAATCCAATACATAATGATCCTTATTTAAATATTCCTTATTATGAAAATTGATTTATTTATATAAAAAGAAAAATTTATTCCCAAATTTTAAAATAAATCCATCTATATCAATTAAGAACATAGAAATAATGTTTGGTAATAGATAAAACATAATAAAAATCATTTAAAAACAAGATCATTCTAGTCATCAATGTGACATGGTAGTCTCAAATATCTAAAACATAAAATTTGGATTTTTTGAAAACTTGTCGATCCAACTCACCCTGAGAAATATTCCAGAATCTACTTGATTCCTATATTTGAATACATATGCAATCATTACATGCTGTATGTAATACCAAATTTATATAAACAAATTTATTTCACTTGATAACAAATAAACTTGATGAACCCCCTTTCTTATTTTCTTGGGTTTAATTTTTCTTCTAGTGGCCCTTCTTTCCACAAGAGAAACAGATAACATCACATTACCTTGCTTTAAAATTTATCCTCCTCTTCTTGTATGGGAATTGAAAATAATATATAGACTTGGATTTAGTCTTATAGATATCATCCTTACCTTTCCTCTTATTTACTATAAGAACAAAATTATTTTCATGCTTCATATACATGTCAACATAGTTAAGTAGAGTGAGTATATTTGGGAGTGAATTCTATATGTTTTTCAATTTGAAATTTACAAAATAATTGAAGAAGTTTTGAGGGAGTGATGAAATAATTATATTTGTGCACAATTCATCGGGAATTTTAAACCCTATAACCTTTTAGTTATTAATGTATCCAATAATTTTGACTATATAAGTTCTAGAAGGAGAAAATTCTCCAAGTTTTCTCATAAGCAGAACATTAGAGATATCATATCATTCCTATCTAGCCCTTTTTCGATAAAGATCATAGAGATGATGGATCATTCTAAAGGAATCCATATCCTCATGCGACTTCATGAGTTTCCTAGACATGTATAATAATATTAAACACCAAACATATAGTGCATAATTTATGTGTTTTTCATAGGAAATAAACTCAAAATAACTCACCTTCTTAGAAAGAGGACCATTGATTATGGATTTTAGTGCTTAAGAAATCCATTCATGGTGTAACATAACCCGTAAGCATCTAGATCATTCCTAAAAGTTACTGATAGTTAGGAGATTGCCTTAATCCAAGATTGATCGCATAGATAATGTGACTAGAAGACTCTCCATTTTGCTAAAATAACATGATAGCATATTATTAGTACTTTAATTTGACTTCTAGGTGAGAAATACTAATTAATATTTTGTTAGTTATCTCCCACAATTTTATCATGTCTCAAAAACCCTCTCCATTGAACTCAGAATATCCTATCACATGTAAATTCTAGTGTAAATGATCCAAATTTACCTTCTTATAATCTAGAAAAATTCTATAAAAATTATAACAATATTTATTGGTAAATAATCTTGTCAACTATGGTCTTGTATATCCTTGTTCCATTGAGTAGAACCCCCAATAATAAAATCCTAACTTTGATTTCCTTAACAATTTCTTCCAAATTTGTATTTAATTGATAAAGGATGTTAAATACAATACAAGTTTTATTAATATGGCCCACTATCTTTTATTTTATTTTACGGTAATCAAATGTTCCCCTAAGAAAGGCATGAACTAACACCATAACCTTGGGTATATATTAACTCAAATAATGGAAGAAATAATAACATAATATTAAATTGAGGGATTTTTGTTTATTATGTATATTTTTTTTTATTTTATCCATTTACATATATTCTAATATTAATTGAATTTTACTTAAGTGATTAATTATGTAATAATAAAACATTTACACATTAAACTTTTTATTTTTATTCCATCTTTTTATATTAATCAAATTATTTATGTTATCATAGTATTGCATACATAAAATAAATCTTGAGTAAAACAAAAATAAAATAAATAAAATATGTCTTGATCATGTTATTTAACTAGAGGTTATTTTATTAATTTAATAAACAAACCATTGACCATAGGGGGAAAATTTATTGAGTTGGTCTGACTTCAAGTCGCAACATTCCACATCTGTCTTGTGGATATCATATGTTTTATTTTTTATTATCTCCATATTGAACCAAATCCATGTGTACAAGAGATATATCCTTACAATTATTTTACTTTACACATAGGTGAATGGATTTTTAATATATATTATATAAAAAAACCATGGGAATTTAGGATCATACATTATAAGGTGGGAGGGATGAATCATATGCCATCAATTTAATTTAATAAAAGAATTAAAAATACCAATACAATAATTAAATTAAAAAAACCATTCATATACATAGGTCATTCTAATCTCATGAACATTAAAATATGTAATGAATAAACATTTAATATAACTTGATACCATTCATTTCTATTCATTCTTTTATTATGATAAAACATACACAAATTAATCTAATTAATTACCTGATTAATAAATTATTATTTTTATTGTAATATCTATCAAATCTATCTTAGAGATACCCATCCACTGAGATTATAAATAAATTAATTTTATTTAAAATTTAATAAAATAAATACATAACTAGTACTTTAAAGAAATTCAACAAGTAACTATTCAAACTACTTACCATGTATTAAGATTGTATAGTCTAATCATGTGGCATATAACCCACACATTTTGTCACATTTTTGCGTGGAATGTATGAGTCAGTCAATAATAGACATAAAACATGTTAATTAATGTTGTGTGAACTACTTTTAATGCATGTGGAGTAGTTAACCTATTATGACAATGTAGTGTATGCAGTTCAGAATTTTACATATAAATAAATTAATCATATAATTTCACAAAAGAACCTATCATATTATGTTTATGAGTCAATAAATGAATCATATATCACATAATTATGTGGTTTATATTGTAACAAATTAATTTTTAATTTTTTAGATAAACAAATTGTGTACACGACATTTACATCCAGCAACATGCCATGTACCTTACATGTCATATGTCCATGATACACATTTAAGGGTAGGGCATGTATTTATACCTTAAAATTTATGAGGTATATGATGTGTAAAACTGATATAGGCTATGTCACATACTCATTTCCTAATTATCTATCTTTACCCATCATGTAATTAATATGTAATGTGTATTTGACCTTGCAATTTCCACCACAAAAACACATGAAATACATGGAATGTAACCCAGTCACACAATGTGTATTTCAACATGAAATATTCCATATTAATCTTGTCAACGTGTCAAGTGAATGTAATAAATTCACATGTATTTATTGTATGAATACCTATAGAAACTTTTGTTTATCCCTAGTGAAATCTAATAGGATACATGATGTATAACTTCAGGCTACACACTATATACTCCTGTACTATCTGAATAAAATAAGAAGAACCTATTGATGGGTTCTTTGGTTGTTCTTAAATAACTATATTCTAGATCTAGGTTATATGAGTGAGAAATTAATAGGGGAATAATATATCTCAACAATTATATTACAATAACAAATTTCTTAAAATGAAAACTGACTTTTAAACATGAAAATGATAAAAAATTAATAAATAATTATAAATTTATTGTGACCTATTATAAACTACCTAATTGTCCAGATATAGTGGAAGCGACTATTGTTACTATGAATAACTCATATATTTTTAGATTCAATGGATAATCTATGATGTACATGACATAAATGTTTTGATCAATGAATGTTTTTGATGAATATTAAAATATTATTTCTCCAGAACCAAGTGAGGGGATCTTCTTATGTTAATTTATAATTAATTCAAAACACAAGAATAAATATTACCTTAGTATTGAGTTCATTACTCATTGTGGGTTTAGATATGATAGACACATCATCATTAGATTGTAAGGAACCAATGTAGAGTCCCAGTAGCAGTGATTTTGACATGCTCCTTTGATCTTTGAAAAATTCCATCGAAATACTGGGTGCAAGCGTGACTGATTTATTATCTTGCATTATTCACCTTGATCGATTAACATCCTTTCTGCCTTAATGGAATCTCTCTTATTCTTCTTGGTATTGATAGGTATAGAGGAAGATAAATAGTTTGAGAGGAATGCTATTCACAATGATTAAGCATTTCCAGAAGGATAGAGTAATCTATTTATTGACCTAGGTTTAGGGTTCAATATTTAATTAATTTTATAAAGGACCCTAATTATATATTAAACCAAAAAGGAACCCTATTATATATAATATAATAGTATTATTATTTTAATTCATGGAATATGTTAACCTACACAATGATAGATATTATTTTATAATATAGTTAAGAAATATTTATCATTGGATAGAATCTAGTCTGCTCATCCTCATTGATATCTATTAAATTCTTGAATAAGTAAATATTATTTAATCATTAAATAATTAAATATTTTTTCAAATTTTGGTTATTAAATATTTATTTAAAATTCGTATAATTATATAAATTATTTATTTAACAAATGAATAATTATTTATTACCATATGAATAACAAGAGATAAATAAATATTATATGTTCACATAATTAAAATATTATCTCATGAATAAATATTTATTTAATAATTTTTATCGATTAATAAATACAAAATAAATATTACTTCTTGGTTTATAGAATAATATTCATTCTAACTGTTAAATATAAATAATATTTAACTAATATTAGTGGAATCACATTGGGTGTGATCTTCTAGTACTCTTCCTCAGTGACATTAGGCAGACTTGTTAAAAGTCCCAGATTATAGTCTAGCAAGGGGTCAAGGCACCGATAGATGTAGAATATATGTCATAATTACAATTACCTCATATGAATGATCACTATATTATATAATAACTTTTTTATGATATATCATCAAGTTGGTTACACATTTATGTCATCATTCTATATACTAGATACATATTTCTTTGACTATCTGAAATGAACTCGTCTATAAACCATGAACATGGAATTTAATGTGATGGTTTCCTTTTAATTAAAGGCCCAAGATATCAACTTCCATAAAGATATAAGGGATAAATCATTTTTTACTTATTCATTAATAGAAAATAATTCATGGTTTACCCAATATACCCAATTTCACCATGGATATATGTCATCATGGTTCATGAAAATACATCAAAGTGCATGAGTCATGACATGAAATAATAATAATATTAAAATCAAATGATAATTATACAATCTCACAGACAATAATATCCAATGACACACAAAATGCGTAATTATTATTGGTGTGTATGTTCTCATAATCTTCTGTCTTATAAATTACTAATTACAAACTTTATGAGATGAAGTATCATCCACTTATGAGTAATCTCACATGATAGTCAACATACCACATGTTACTTTATATAATATTATCTTAATATTGAAAAATATTTGAGAATATATCATATCATTTAAAGGCTGAAATCATAGTAAAGAAATTATATAACTTTTTCAATGTGGCAGATACTCCAGGACATTATTACATTAATGTCATCTAGAATAATGAATAATATATAATAAAATATTATATATATATTCACTTCTTTGAATATATATGAAATCAAAAGTATAAATATTTGGATATAGAAAACCAAATCTAATATTTTTTCATTCAATATTCTATTTACACTGGGCTATCGACTTTAGAATTCTAGATTTCTTTTTTATACTCTCAGTATCCCTTATTTCTCATGACACTTTGATCTTTATGGGTTGTTGTTAATATGATTATAACAATTTTTTTTGGATTTATATAGTGATGACCATGACTTATATGTGTCCCTATGACTTAGAGTTTTATAGAATATCTAGGTTATTCTTATTTTCCTCTAGTTACTTTCTTACAATGATGTTTGAGTTAGTTATTCCTTGTCTTCCTTCTGGTTTCCCTATAGTACTAGGAGATTCAAGATGACTTGATGTTTCTGGATTTCTCCTATCTTCCTTTACATAATCTCACATTCCAGAAGTTTGTGATAACTTGTTTCTATATGTTTAATTTTTTTTGGGAAATCATTCTAGGTTTTTCTATACTAACCCCTACTTGGGATCTGTTCCCAGATGTGTTGTGTTTGTGCAATTAACACACAGGCCGGAGATGGTCTTTGGATACATGGAGATAGTGTTTCTCATATGAAGGTAATACTTTGTGGTGACATTGGTGGATATGTTACATTAATGTTTTGATACATTAAGTTTTGGGGGACTCCTCATTTCATCTATTTATGTTGGTTTTCCATTTTGGTTGTTGGGTGTGTATTTTTCCCCATTTTCTTTTTAGATTATAATCTGTCTTACCATTGTGGATCATAGAAATTTTCACATGTATTATTTATATTATTGTTATTTTTATTTATCCTTTATGTACTATTATATCATTTTTAGAGATTCATGTTGTATATAGTTGTCCTAGGCTAAGGCCTCCCATAATTAGTGATACGACTACACAATTTTGGTCACTATCCCTTAGCCTATTGGAGGTGTTTTGTGGTGGAACTCTTGGCCTATCACCAGCTTGGTCTAGGCCCTAGTGGGCTCAGTCATTCCAGAGTCATATCAAAGTGGGTTTTCCCTAGGGATGAAGTTAATATTTAGGTTTCTTGTGATGGTGGTTTGATATTTTTTGGAAATAGTGTTAAAGGGGTCTTGATTTTCATATTCTTCCCGTAGAACTTAGTGATGGTGTGGTGGTTAAAATGTCTATTCACGAGGACTCAAATAACTTTCTTGATGAATTGGTACAATGAGACACCAATTTTAGAAATTAATAACAATACATACATCATATAGGAATGAGTTGTTGATTTCCATTTCCTTTTTTAAGTCAAATTTCTAGAAATAATTGTTTTACCTTGATCCACCTTATTAATTGCTGGAGGATGCCACATGTGCATCAAAAAAAATTATATGTTAAGTTCATGGAATAACTGAACCCATGAATAAGACACTTTTAATTAACAGATTGAGTGATGGGGATTCCATTATGGGGATTGACATATCTCACCCCTTATATGTTGTATTTTTATACTATTTTATACACCCAACCATTGTGAACTATCCTAATATATTATGTGTGATTCAACAAAGAGTGAGATTTACTTTATACACCCAACTAATATGTGATAAACTCTTTTGTTTTGTGTGGTTCTAAGAGTGGTGTTTTCTTTACAAACATGATTTTTTTGTTCCAACCACATCTAAAACGTGCAATAATAGTTATCCTATGTTTCTTAACTGTATTTTTTGTTCTATAATCATCTGTTGTGTGCTATATAATGAGGCATGGGTTCTACATCACAATTATAGAGGGGTGATGAGGCATTTTTTAAATAAATTATTGAGAGATATCCATGCCTTGTGATTTGAGATAGATTCTCATCCCTTTTTTCTAAGTTCATGTTCTTTTGGAGTGAATGTTAGTTTTTTCTAAGGGGGAAGAAACTACCAATTGTTTGATATGTTGTGTTCATTCTAATGCCTGAGGAGAGCCTGATTCTCGGGTGATAAGTGATAATTTGAAGTATGGGAATCAATTTTTCATATAGTTCATAATTTCATTGACTATATTATGATTTTTACATCGATATTCTTACGTGATATAGTGAGATGATAATGGATGATGTTTTTATCAAACTCAAGATGAGACCTTACTATTGTGGCTGGAGTTTCAGATATTTTATGTGATAGAGTCTTATTTGAGTTATTTCGTACTCTACAAAGGGTGGAATAATTATATTCAAGTACTTATTGAGGACCATAGACCTTTTGAGGTTTTCCCTATACTTGAATCAATCTAGGATTATTAAACCTCAGTGGTTTAGGCAGACACCTATGGGGAGTAGTAGTCGAGTTCTAGTTGTGTTTTCATACAGTACCAACTATTACAAAGTCCCCTAAGATATAATTGTTAGATTAAGGACGTTTAATATATTAAACCCTGGATTTGGGTGTAGACTTATGTTTTACCAGATGGAAGCTAGATTGGTTCCATAGACGAACCTATATTTTTTTTGCAGATGGTTTGGTGACCTGAAACATTTTTTTATTAAACCAGTTTCCTATAGGGAAAATGTTTGGTGATTAATCCATTAGTGTTAGGGTAGTCAAATATGGATAAAAAAATAATAAAAACCTCATGAGAACCACATACAACTTATTCCATCTAGGCATGGAGAGATAGAAGTCAATGCTGTGATAAGATGTGTGTGATAGATAGTTATGGTCACATATTAGTGGGTACAGTTCATTGTATATTTTTTTCCTTTCATTATGGACTCTTTTAAAATATGGAATTTATTTAATTTATTCTTTCTACATCAGATGTTTAGGAGTTAAATAAATCTATTGGTATCCCTAGCTATGCCATTGTCAGCAAGTGGGCTTCCACTTTTGGTGATCTTCTTTTAATCACTTCTTTTAATAAAGCGAGTTTTTCTTTTTGGGTAAAAAAATATTTCATGATATTATTTCATAGAATAGATGAGATTAAATTGTACCCATATTAGTATTAATTGTGTAATAGTTATAGTACTATATAATGATAAACAATTGAGTAAATGAAGCAGGGTTCACCAACAACAGTGGGAGAGGTTCTATTTTGTGCGGTGAGTAGAGGCCACCATCAAAAAAATTTATTTTACTTTCCATTATATAGAAAGATAGGAATTTATGGAATTAGTGAGTTGATAGAAATGTAGTCCTTGATAATATTAATAAATTCATATATTATTTTTAGGGGTGAGTCATGGTTGACTAATTTTGAGAGGCTTAGGTATTAATTGACTTGAAATATGAGGATGAAATCGAAATGTTTTTAGTGGAATGATGAAAATACTTATGGGATATATGGTCATGAAGAAAAAACCATTAATTGTATTAGTCCATAAATGAACATGTTGAGAATTCAATATATTTTTTCTTACCTTATTTGGAGAGTACGATCTATGTATTAGCCTATCATTGTGTGAGATCTGGATTCATGGGGTGAATTTAGTTACTGTGTAATTGAATATGTGGTATATTTTGTGGTTTGAGTATCAAAACATCAACAAGGTCGTTGATAATTATAGGACAAGAATATTTATTAAGAATGTGTGGGTTATGTTATCCACTCTCCTAGGTGGAAGTTGTTTTGTATTTGTATTTATTTTCAATTTTAGGATGGAAATCCTTAGTGGATATATCCCTTATAAAGAATGAAACAAAGTGTGTGATGTTAAGTAGATCTTCATAGGTGTACCCATTTCATAGAATCTAATACTATGAAGTGGTGTAGGAGGTTTTCTTAGGTGGTTGTGGATTTTAGTTTCTTGAATAAGTGTTATTATAGAGACTAAATCCAATTGAACAAGGTTATATGAATGGTTACGACCATATTATTCGGATTGTGGAAGATTGTGACACATGAGGGATTGTGGTGTGTTGTTGTGCAATTTGATGTTGTTTTTATTATTCCTTATGTACTCATCAGTAGATTTAATAAACTAGTGGTGACAACAAAACCATGATATCTTTGAATGTGAATTTGAAACCTATTGGGGATTGGGATATGAGTGGAGAATTTACATAGATGTTGACTTTGGGGGAAGGGGATATATTACCTTTGTGTTGTAAGATACTCATATAGGTTTCCATGCCTCATGGCTATGATATGATGGAGCAACTAACATAAAACTTGTCAATAATACTAATTCAAAACCCTTATAGTTTTAGTTTGAATTTTTTTAAAAGGATCATTTTTGTTTGGGCTATAGATGGACTGTTATTGTATAAAAACCATTAATAATGCTCTTTAAAGGTGGGGGAGTGGAACTACAATCAGTTATAACCTTTTTTAGTGACCCTTTTGGGATTTGTATCAATTATTCATGGTTTAATTTCATTCCATGTGGTGAGATGACATTCAAGTTAGAAAGTATTTTGGGTGCTGAGTAATGGTAAGAATCATTTATAGCAAATGAACTCTTCTTCTTGGTTTATGCTTCTAGGGGGATGGAGTCAGTATGTTTGTGGATGAAAATGTTGTTTCCTTGTTAGGGGGTTGAGTTTATAGTTCAATTGGGGATTGGACTTCTATTGGGGAAGAAGTCACATGAGATGGTATTGGTTTACTACTTGGGATTGATTTGTAACTTTTCTTGTTTGGTAGCTCAAGTTTCTGACTTTTAGAGAATAAAAAGGGTTCAAAGTGTGAAGGATTAACTTAATCAAGTTTTTCTCAAGAAAGTATTATCTCAGTATTGTGTTTTTATTCCTTAAGCCCTATCTAGGGGTAAAACGGTATTTACTCCAGCTAATGACCTCAAAAAAATTATATGATGGTTCATTTGTTTCTGAGGGTGTAGTGATTTCCCCTAGGATATTCTTACAATGAAAGTAGAGTGTGTTAGAGATGCGATAGAAAATATATTAAGTTTAAATATATCATTTTATCCAGCACATGTGCATCATCATTAATTATGACTTTTCTTTTAAATAGAGTCTTTTAATATAATTCCTAGGCTATGGTTGCATTTAAAATGGGGGATTTACACTAAGAGTTCTATAATCTAGATTTAAATTGAATTTTTTGGGTTCCAGCCATTTTTGGTGCATTTTTAAATAAATTTATTATTATTTAATAAATCGATTTATTTATATGAATCCTATTATCTCCTCTATTTAATCCTCCTTATGTTTTTTCTATAGGGTTGGACATTTTTCTGATTATGTTAACCCTATAGAGAGAAAGAGGAGGGGGATCCTATATTTTGATGGCAATGATATTGAATTGGAAAATAGACCATCACCAACACTAATGGATACTAATTCAGATTCAATCTTCATCAACTATCAATATAATGCAATGAAGTAACTTATCATTTTCATTTTATCTATTATTTGTGAATTCTATAATAAAATCAGTGGTTGGATTCCCCAATTTTAATATATTATTTGGGTGTATTTTATTAACAATATACTATTATTACTTTAACCTGCTTATGATTATGGGATCCCTATTAAGGTATCATTTCCTCCACTTCATTTAAATTTTAGGTCGGACAATATTTATCACTAATATTATCCTAATT
Organism: Viscum album; assembly: GCA_963277665.1. Classification (NCBI taxonomy): domain Eukaryota; kingdom Viridiplantae; phylum Streptophyta; class Magnoliopsida; order Santalales; family Viscaceae; genus Viscum; species Viscum album. The sequence continues at coordinate 1,454,587,469 of OY728126.1, forward strand.
AATGATATTATTTTTTTGGTGGAATGATGATGAACTATATAGACGCATGGTGTGTCGTAGTCACATTATTATTTTATCTCTATCTATTGTATGAAAATTAAGGGTTGTGAGCCTTATAAAGGGTCGATGACAGTGATGTGGGATGACTAACTGGTGCGGCCTTGAGATGGCCGGGTAGTGGTGATGTGGTTCTGCTTGAGCTGTGATGGTAGTGTGTGAGTAGCAGGAAATATGTGGTTGTTGGGTAATGGTGTGAGGTGTCATGATAGTTAATAGTGTGCTTAGAAGGTTTTCATGACCAGTTTTGGGGGGATTCTTGCAACATCTTGCAGATATGTGTGAACACATGAAACCCCATTCCATGCATAAACATCCATTTCAATTAATATATATTCTCCTATTTAATATAACAAAAACAATAATAATAATACTATAATTAGTATTAGAAGGACCATGACCTGTGGTTCACTAGGGCTGGCAGGAATTCCTTTTCCCCACCTCCATCTCTTATAATTATATATTTAATATTAATAAGACGAGTTGGTCTCCCCCTAAATGGCATGCAGTTCTTGCATGATTGGGGAAGGGGGAATGCATAACATTCATTTAAGGGAGGATAGGGTGGTTTTGTGAATCCCCCTATGACTATTAAATATTTATATATTTTAATTCAATAATAATAACAATAATATTATTAATATTGTTTTGGTTATATCTTTTTTCTGTGGTGTTGGATTAACACTCTCTCTATAGCATTAAGAACTAGAAAATTAAATGAATGTTTCAAGACTAAAATGTGATACATAATTTTGACTTATTGAATGTGACTTGGGCCCCATCATATTATGTCATACTTGTTTGATATGATTAAATTCAATTTTTTTTATCTATTTTACATTTTTGATAAATTAACAGCCTATCATGAGTATTTTTTCATATAGATTATAATTGAATTATTTGATCAACCACCTAAGGACATTTTTGGGGTGTGATAGGAAGAATTATTATTATCATATGTAGGATCAATGATGATATTTGGGCATTATAATTAAATATTTTTCATGTATGGGTGTTTTCCCCTCATCTTCCATGTGGAGTATGGAAAGGTGAAAGTATCACACAACTCTAATGAAGTAAGATTTTTTCCCTTCTGTCTTTTTTGTGATAAATCAATCTGTTGTGTATGATTTTTATTGTGTAAATTCTTCTAGTATTGGTTATTACCCTCATCTTATACCCATTTCCCTTAACATGACATTTTTTTCCAATACAATTATCTGTGATGAACCATGGGTTTGTATGTGACATTGATGGTTATGGAATTAGGAGATAACAATCCTTGGAATAACATATTGCCTTGGTCAGGTGCAATTTCCTTATGTGTTCTAGTTCAATGATGCAATTTTGGTAAATAGTAAGTGGGGTGATTTACCATCAATAGATTCTAGAACATTCATTGAATAAATGATATGTATAATAGATACTTCTAGACTTTTAATTCCTTGGGAACCAATAGGTTGATTTTGAGATGAAACATACAGCTGGTCTATCAACTTTATACTTATTTAGTAGATTTTTGTACTCTAATAATACCTCACTATCATGTGATTTATAAATTTTTGGGTTATTATTGAGGTGATTTGGATAAACCTTCCTGAATGGGGATAATGATAAACAAGTATCTACCGTGTCCTTTTGACCTGATTTTTAGAGCATATCTTGGTTTTTTTACTTCCTCAGTTACTTTCTTACACCTAAGTTTGATTTGTTTGTTACTAGTCTTCCTTTCAGTTACCCTATAATACCAAGTGCTTCATGATGACTATATTTTTTTGGATTTCTCCACTTGTATTATGCTGGGTCATCTCTCATTCTAGGAGTTTGAGATGACTTATCATTGCATGTTTCATTTTTTGTTTTCACGGTTTCCTACTACATCTGTTTATAATCACCATTGCATGGAAACGTTTCCCACACATTTTGTGTCTCTGAAATCAGCAAATAGTTCATAGATGGTCATAATAGAGTGTATATGGTGTGGATTTTTTAGAGATAATTCCTAGAGTCAGCCTTAATAGACAAGTTAAATTCATATTTTGAACCAGTTTACTATGGGTACCCCCTCATTTTAGCTATATGTTGGTTTCCATATTTAGTTTTTGGGAATTTATTTTCCCCCTTATTCTTTGTAAATTATGACATGTCTTACCTTAACAGATGCTATCATTTTTAGAATACATTATTTATATTATAGTTAGGTTTATTTATCCATCATGTACTATTATATCATTTTTGGAGATGCATGTTGTTTTGAGGCGAACTTGGATAAGGCCTCCTATCATTTCTGATAAGCCTAATCAGTGCCTGTCACCAACCCCTTACCTATAAAATGGAAGCTTTGGGTGGCTCTCTTATCCAATCACTTGATCAGGCAGATCCACAGTGGGTTGTGTCATGCTAGAGTGGTATCAAAGTGGGGTTTTTCTAGGGTTATAGTGTCATGACCCGCCCTTGGGGCCCGTGCCGTGACTACCCCAAGCCCGCCTTCCATAGGCCAGGGGCTGGCGACTAGCACCAAGGCGTAAATCCCGATAAACAGGGAAGGCATTTCCTTTGTAAAGTAAACAAGCACCACAGAGTAAGCAAGCGGAAAAGTAAACACTAAGTAAAAACTATAACAAGCTGTGCTGAAAGTAAAGAGGGGGGGGGAAATACAAGCCCAACTGTAAAGTACAACTGAAAGGGGAAAACAACAACTGAAAAGAAAAAACACAGCGTCGAGCCGTCCTCTGGAAGTCCCACCTGAAGGGTGGGTACAGATAGCCTCCATAGCTCCTCAGTCCAGCCGTCCGCTCCGAGTACGTCCTGCCCAATGGTCCACCTCTAGGTACCGTCCTGCTCTGCAAGCCTCCACCACGATCAGCGCTGTCTGTCATCTGCAACCAACACAACGAAGTGCGGGCATAGCCCGTGAAGGGGTGAGTATAAGCTACTCAGTAGGGACCCCGAGACCCCCAAAGGTCTCCCAGGATCCACAAAGAAAATATACAATCACGAAGTAACATCCGACACGGCTTAGGTATATGTCCATACATATACCTAAGTCATCAATTCCTGTTCGGCTCCAACATCCGAGCCCAAGCACAACCCAGTCCACACAGGAAAGCAAAACGTATACCCACACAGGATAGCACAACACAATCCACGAAGGTGAGAAAAGTAATCCACATAGGATAGCTCAACACAATCCACAAAGGAGAGTAAACAGTAAATCCACACAGGATAGTTCAACACAATCCACAAAGGAGAGTAACACAAGATTCAGCTCACACAGGTATACTTCTTGTATGACGATAAAGATGATCACTGACCCATCTAAGTCGTCGGACCCACAAAGGATCGAAAGGTACTAACCCCCGCAATGACCCACACAGGATTGGACCCACACAGGGTCAATAGGTAACTAACCCCCGCAAAGACCCACACAGGATCGGGCCTACACAGGACCTGTAGGCTCTGGCTCACACAAAACCGCTGAGCGCTGACCCACACAGGATCTGATCCACACAGGATCTGTAGCACTGACCCACGTAGGATCGCTGAGTGCAGTCGTCGTCATAGTCCACTGAGGATCTCTACACAGTCATTGTCGCAGTCCACTGAGGATCTCTGCACAATCATCATCGGATTACACTGAGGATCTCTGCACAGTCGTCGTCGGAGTCCACTGAGGATCTCTGCACAGTCGTCGTCAGAGTCGCAGCCAGTACTAGGGTTCCCGCACACGGCAAGCTCGTTCGGGAGGGTCCGCTCCACGAGCCGACAGGCTGATACATCAACTGACACAAAGTCTGAAGTTTATGTATCCAAAAGTTCTGTATCGTCAACAGGAACTCAACGTTGCAGACGGCGCGTCAATCGGACGCCCGGTCTGAGAGTTATTGGCTTTTTCGTCCCAGGGGCCCGGTTGGTTTTTAAGGCAAAACCAACCCGACCGTACTCCACCTGCGTCCAAACCTCCGGCAGGGTAAGCCAAAAGATCCGTCTCACTTAGAAGAATTCAACAAAGTCGACGACACGTCAATCAGACGTCCGGAGCTCAAGATATGAGCGTTTCCGCTCCGAAGGCCCGTTTGGTTTCGTGTACGAACCATCCCGGCCAAACTCAAAGTAATCCGAAACCTTGAGTGCAATATACCGAAACTACCGTCTCGATCCAAGGATTGCGTTGCTGCTGACAGAGCGTCGTTCGGAGGCCCATAGCTCAAGTTACGGGCAAAAGACCGAAACGGTCCGAAGACGGGGGGGGGGGGGGGGGGGGGGGGGGGGGGGGGGGGGGGGTCTGGGCCCGGGCCGACCTGGGCCGACGCCCCCTGGGTCAGCCCAGTCCGGCCAGGGTGCGGCCCAGCCGGTCGAGCTGGCCCGGCTCGGCTCGGCCGAGCGGCCGAGCGAGGCAGCCGCGGGAAGACGGTGCCGCGACCCCGTGTGGGGCCGCGCTGGAATCAACAGACGCGGCAAAGGCCGCGTCCCATGCGTGTGAGCCTGACCCGCGCAGCCACGGGTCCGCTGGCCACCGCTGCCGCGGCTTCAGCCGCGGTGGCCTTGTCCGGCGGCGCGCCGGGGCGCTGCCGCCTCCGGCCCGCCGGCGCCGCCGCGCCGGCGACCTGCACCGCCGGAGGCTTCCGCAGGCCACCAGAGTTGCTCCGGTGGTCCGTTTTCCTTCCCGTCTGCGCCGATGCTCCTCTTGGGTTCTGTTCTTCACTGCGGAAACAACGGATTGTCCTAGCGGAACGTTTTGTCGTCACCCGCCAAATCCTCACATCAACGAAGAACTGCGGAGGGTTTTCGGGCCGTGTTTGTTTGGCCCGCACCCTCCGCGGTAGATGATAACAGTTGGGAGGATTAATCAACACAAAGAAAACATAACCAAAAACAATTTTAATGAATTAAAATTGTTCTTATTAACCGGGTTCTTCATTTTGAACGGAAACATCCACGGAGTATAAAACATTCAATAAAACCCCTACCTCGTCAAGTGTCGCACACGCGTTCTTCGCGGAATTGTTCATCACGGAAGGAGGGAAATGTCGCGTCGTCGTGGTATCTAGCGTTGCGTCGACGAACTCCGAGGACCAAGAAACAACAGATTTAATTTTTATAATTAAATCCATATTGAAGTTATAATCCACAAATGAATTTAAAGAACCGCAATCTCTCACCTCAACGGATGATCAAAGATTTTATCGCGGAGGAAGGGACGTCACAGAAGAACGTCGCGGGAAAGGAAACGTCGGCGTCGCGGCACACGGTGTCACGTCGTCTATTGTCGCGGGTTCAGCATTCTTCATCGAAGGCCGGTGTTCTTCGCGTTCTTCGCGTTCTTCGCGAAGAAGGAGGAAGATCCTTAGAGGTTCTTCAAAGGTTTAACACAACATTTCAAAAGGAGGGTGTGTTGGCCTTATTTTATTAACATGCCAACAAAACGAAAACGTGTTAAGAAACGAATGAAATTAATTCATAAAATTAATTTCAACGAATAAACCGCCCATTTAATTCAACGAATAAAACCGCCCAATTAATTGGTGTGTTAAGAAATTAATAAAACACATCAGTTGACTTCATAATGATGGGTTTTCGCGGGTGCGTTACTTAGCGGAAAAGAAACGGTGGGGCTCGTGCGGGCCCCACCTCACAAATATCCTACCAAGAGGGTAGGATATTTTTGTATAGCACCCTATCCGCATCAACTCAGCTTAAGTAGCTTTAAGTGGCTTGAAGTGGCTTCCAAGTGGCTTAAGTGAAATAAAATAAAGTTTGTCGAACAATTTATTTTATTTCTTAACTTTAAGCCCAAAAATTAAAAACAACACCTGAGCAAACGCAACTCCGGAAGAGGAGTTTCTAAGAAAATATCGGCGCTGCGATTCCATCGGTGCCCTCAGAATTCGATTCCGAGCACCGGTTCAAAAGTTAGAAAAACACGCTCGTCCGTTCACTGAACGTACCCGAGCCAAACTTCAGAAAATGATTCCGGGCACACCGGGCCTCGGAATCAGGTGCCGTCAGAACCTGCGTTCTTGTAAAAATCCAAAGAAAATTAAGAAAAAAATTTCCTTGAATTTTTTGGGTCTTTACATCACTCCCACCTCAGGGATTTACGTCCCCGTAAAGATACATCATAAACTAGGGAAACAAATGTGGGTACTGACCACGCATCTGAGCCTCCCGCTCCCAAGTGCTCTCCTGGAGGTTCCCGTGCTTCCATCTGATGCGCACTAGAGGAATCGATCGTCCACGTAGGACCTTCTCCTGTCGATCCTCGATCTCCACTGGGACCTCCGTAAAAGTCGCCCCATCATCCACGTCTAGCTCCCCATGGTCAATGATGTGCGTCGGGTCGTGCACGTATCTCCTCAGCTGGGATACGTGGAAGACGTCGTGCACCCAGTGCAACTGAGGTGGTAGAGCCAGGTGATAAGCCACCTCACCAATCCTGCTGATGACCTGGAATGGTTCGATGAAGCATGGAGACAACTTGCCGCCTCGGCCAAATCTCCGTAAACCACATCGAGGTGAGACACACAAGAAGACGTGGTCACCATCCTCGAACTCTAGTGGCCTTCGCCTCCTATCAGCATAAGAATTTTGCCGGCTCTGAGCTGTCCTCATCCGATCCTAGATGACCTGGACCTTCTCTGTCGTGGGCCGGACCATCTCTGGTCCCACAAGTGCTGACTCCCTAGGGTCTGTCCAGCACAAAGGAGATCTGCAAGGTCTGCCGTACAACGCCTCGTATGGTGCCATGCCGATGGTGGAGTGGTAGCTGTTGTTGTATGCGAACTCCACCATGGGTAGGTGATCCTCCCAGCTTTGACCAAAGTCGAGGACACATGCGCGGAGCATGTCCTCGAGAGTCTTAATGGTCCTCTCTGTCTGACCGTCTGTCTGAGGGTGAAAGGTGGTGCTCAGATGTAGTCGCGTCCCGAACGCCTCCTACAACCCCTTCCAAAGCCAGGAAGTAAAGCGAGCGTCTCTATCGGAGACAATAGATGATGGAACACCGTGAAGCCGTACAATCTCCTGAACGTAGAGACGCCCCAAGCTCTCCACTGAGCCCTGCTCTCTGATGGGTAAGAATTGAGCCGACTTGGTGAGTCGGTCGGCAATCACCCAGATGGAGTCGTGACCTCTGGAAGTGCGTGGAAGTCCAGTCACGAAGTCCATAGATATCCCGTCCCACTTCCACTCCGGGACCTCCAAGGGCTGTACCAAGCCTGCTGGTACCTGATGCTCTGCCTTCACCTGCTGGCAGGTGAGGCATCGAGAAACGAACTCTGCCACAACCTTCTTCATGCTCGGCCACCAGTGCTGTCATCTAAGGTCCTGGTACATCTTCTCCACTACAGGATGTACCGCCAAATGAGAAGTGTGAAACTCTCTCAGCACCTCCTCTCGTAAAGAGACTGGTACCATGGTACGTACTCTGAAAAGGATGTCGTGCTCTTCTACAAAGGAGAAACCATCAGGTGCCTGTCCCGAGGATATCTGTGCACGCCGTGTCTCACAGTCAGCATCCCCACGCTGTGCCTCTCTGACCCACTGTAGAAGTGGAGGAGATACTGTGAGAGACTGAAGGAAGGCTGCTCTGTCCCTATCCATGAAGGATATCTGCAAGGCGGCTAGCTACTCTGTCTCCTCCTCAAGTAGCTGAATGCCCATCCTCCTGCTGAGGGCATCGGCTACTACGTTCCCCTTCCCAGGAGTATATACTATCTTAAAGTCATAGTCCTGGAGGAACTCGAGCCATCGCCGCTGTCTCAGGTTCAGGTCCTTCTGAGAGAAGATGTACCTGAGGCTCTGGTGGTCAGAAAAGACCGTAAAGCACTCGCCCATCAGATAGTGCCGCCATGTCTTCAGTGCGAAGACAACTGCCGCTAACTCCAGGTCATGGGTGGCGTAGTTCTGCTCATGCGGCCTCAACTGACGTGATCCATAGGCGATCACTGCCCGCTCCTGCATCAGGACACACCCGAGTCCGGTCCCCAATGCATCGCAGTATACTACGTACCCAACTCCCTCCTCAGGAAACCTCAAGATAGGTGCGCTGGTCAATCTCTGTCTCAGCTCCTGGAAGCTCTACCGACATCTGTCTGAACACACAAAGGGTTTCCCCTTCTTCGTCAAAGCTGAGAGTGGCGCCGCAACTCTGGAGAAGTCCGGCACGAATCTCCGGTAGTATCCAGCTAGTCCCAAGAAACTCCGCACCTCTGTCACGCTCCTGGGTGGCTCCCAAGCTAGCACTGCCTCGATCTTCGCGGGATCCACTGCAACTCCCGCCTCAGAAATGACGTTCCCCAAGAAGTGGACCTCACGTAACCAGAACTGGAACTTCGAGAGCTTTCCATAAAGCTGGTGCTCTCGGAGTGTGTCTAGTACAACCCGCAAGTGGTAGGCGTGCTCCTCCTCTGTGGTCGAGTACACCAAAATGTCGTCGATGAAGACCACGATAAATCGATCGAGGTATGGCTGGAAGATCCTGTTCATGAGGCTCATGAACACTGCTGGAGCATTGGTTACGCCGAATGTCATAACCAAGAACTCATAGTGGCCATAACGACACCTTAAGGCCGTCTTCTGCACGTCCTGATCTCGAACTCTGAGCTGATGATAGCCTGACCTGAGGTCTATCTTCGAGAACCACCGTGCTACCTTGAGCTGATCGAAGAGGTCATCAATCCTTGTTAGCGGATACTTGTTCCTCACTGTCACCTAGTTCAGGCGACGATAGTCGACACACAGTCGTAAGATCCCGTCTGCCTTCTTGGAAAACAATATCGGGGAAGCCCAGGGTGAAACATTGGGTCGGATGAACCCCTTACCCTGCAAGTCCTCCAACTGTACCCGTAGCTATTGAAGCTCAGCGAGGGACATCCGATATGCTGGAGTGGATATCGGAGCTGTCCCGGGGTATAGATCAATATAAAATTCTACCTCCTTGCGAGGAGGTAGTCCTTGAACGTCATCGGGAAAGACGTCCGCATACTGATCCACCACTGCAGGAAAACTAGGACTCCGCACGTCCACTGCTCCTAGGATGAGGCTAGCCAACTTATGAGTAATGGGTTTCTCTCTCCTATGCGGAAGTCCATCCTGTGCTACAAAGGCTCCCTTCTCGCCGGTGAAGGTGAACCTGCTGCCGTCGGTGCGTACACATCACACCTTGCGCCTAAAACAGTCAATCTGAGCATGGACTGTAGATAACCAATCCATGCCCAAGATGATGTCGTAAGGCCTCGACGCCGCTACAAGAATATCCCATCTGAAGCTCTCGCCTCCTACAGTAAGCTCACACTGCTGGCACCAGTGCGTAATCATCGAGTCTGCTCCCGTAGGAGTCTCTTGCCATAAGGATCGAGCCAACGGCTCTGTCGGAATCTCCGAGCTCCGAACAAGGGAAGCGGATATGAAAGAGTGACTCGCTCCTGTGTCTATAAGAACTGCATCTAGGGTGGAGTAGACACATATCATACCTCGAATCATCTCTGGCGTACTGTGGTTGTAGGCCTCTGCTGCCTGGAGCTATACCTGTCTCTGCCCGCCAGCTCCCTGTGGTCGAGGTGGACCTCCTGGTGGTGGTGGTGGTAGAGCCTCAAAGCGTCTCCCACCACCTGCTGCTTGGCCAGCTCCTCTGCCTCGTCCTCCTCCTCCCTGCGGACCGCCACAGTCGACCCTCTGCCTCTACCTAGGTGGCCCCTCCACCGTCTGATGCTCCTCGGCACGGTGGGTTGGGCAGTCACGAGCCATGTGGCCCTGCCCACCGCATGCGTAGCACTGCCTGCCTCTCGAAAGACTGGCTCCGCGCTGTGTGCCCCGCACTGCTGAGCCAGTGTCCTGAGGTCATCTACAAGAGGGTCTGGTCTGCCTAGAACCCTGAGTCATCCGTCGGCTGCCTGCTGCGGAAGACTCTGCTATCTGCCGCCCTGCGGTGGGTCTCGCTGCTGAAGGGGACTCAGCAAGAAAGCTCTTGATCAAGAGGGCTCGCTCCAGTACTCCTTCCTGAGTCGGAATGTTGAGGGAGATCAGCGATGCCCTGATCTCATGTCTCAAACCCTGCTCAAAGGTCCAGGCCCGGAAGAAGGGGTCCCGTACCATATCTGTCGAGTAGAGAGAAAGACCGGTAAACCTCGCCGCGTACTGGGCAACTGTCAAGCTGCCCTGCCGCAGCTGAAGAAGCTCCTGAATGCGCACCGCACGGAGGGTGTCCGGGATGAACTCTGAGCGGAAGAGGCTCTCGAAGTCCGTCCAAAGAAGAGACGCCTCATCATGCACCTGGAGCATCAAGCTCTACTATCGTCCCGCTGCTGCATGCAGTAGGCTCGCCGCGAGGATCACCATGAGGTCTGTTGGTGTCCTCACTAGCCTGAAAACTCGCACCACTACCTCCAGCCAGTCCTCTACTTCCTGGGGGTCCGTCTCCCCATGGAACCTAGGCGGTCCCTGGCGCTGGAACTCATGAAGAGCTCCAAGGCGACGTGCATCGTCGGCGGCTGGGGCTGGAAGCATCGGTGGCTCGACGGGTAGAGGTACCGCCGGTGCCTCCGCCGTCAAAGGGCCCTATACTGAGGCCTCATCGCTCGGTGGGCTGTCGTCACGTACGACTCTCGGAACCCTAGTTGGCTGCCTTCGTGGTTCCATCCTGAAAAGGAAACAGATGCGCCACGGTCAGAATAGTATACCTGGTGAACTGACATAAAGTAATCATAAAGAAAACTTGAAACACACATGCAATCAATGTTTTCGTGCATTAAGTCGGAAATCAGAAGTCAGGGTCTTGGTGTACAGATACGTCGGCCGCCACACCGACACTGGACTCCCTGGACTGATAATCACACCCAATACGCTAAACACTATTGCTTCACATAGAAAAGATCAGAGTCCGCAGTAGAACCGAACTCCTTTGATACCAATTTGTCACGACCCACCCTCAGGGCCCGTGCCGTGACTACCCCAAGCCCGCCTTCCATAGGCCAGGGGCTGACGACTAGCACCAAGGCGTAAATCCCGATAAACAGGGAAGGCATTGCCTTTGTAAAGTAAACAAGCACCATAAAGTAAGAAAGAGGAAAAGTAAACACTAAGTAAAAACTGTAACAAGCTGTGCTGAAAGTAAAGGGGGGGGCCAGAAATACAAGCCCAACTGTAAAGTGCAACTGAAAGGGGAAAACATCAACTGAAAAGAAAAGCCGTAGCGTCGAGCCGTCCTCTGGATTTCCCACCTGAAGGGTGGGTACAGATAGCCTCCACAGCTCCTCGGTCGAGCCATCCACTCCGAGTACGTCCCGCCCAATGGTCCACCTCTAGGTACCATCCTGCTCCGCAAGCCTCCACCACGATCAGCGCTGTCCGTCGTCTGCAACCAACACAATGAAGTGCAGGCATAGCCCGTGCAGGGGTGAGTATAAGCTAATCAGTAGGGACCCCAAGACCCTCGAAGGTCTCCCAGAATCCACAAAGGATAATCCAAAAAGGAAAGATACAATCACAAAGTAACATCCGACACGGCTTAGGTATATGTCCATACATATACCTAAGTCATCAATTCCCATTCGGCTCCAACATCTGAGCCCAAGCACAACCCAGTCCACACAGGAAAGAAAAATGTATACCCACATAGGATAGCACAACACAATCCACGAAGGAGAGCAAAGTAATCCACATAGGATAGCTCAACACAATCCACAAAGGAGAGTAAAGAGTAAATCCACACAGGATAGTTCAACACAATCCACAAAGGAGAGTAACACAAGATTCAGCTCACACAGGTATACTTCTTGTATGACGATAAAGATGATCACTGATCCATCTAAGTCGTCGGACCCACAAAGGATCGAAAGGTACTAACCCCCGTAATGACCCACACAGGATCAGACCCAGACAGGATCAATAGGTAACTAACCCCCGCAAAGACCCACACAGGATCGGGCCCACACATGACCTGTAGGCACTGGCTCACACAGAACCGCTGTGCGCTGACCCACACAGGATCAGATCCACACAGGATCTGTAGCACTGATCCACGTAGGATCGCTGAGTGCAGTAGTCATCGCAGTCCACTGAGGATATCTGCATAGTCGTCGTCGCAGTCCACTGAGGATCTCTGCACAATCGTCATCGGAGTCCACTAAGGATCTCTGCACAGTCGTCGTCAGAGTCCACTGAGGATCTCTGCACAGTCGTTGTCGGAGTCGCAGCCAGCACTAGGGTTCCCGCACACAGCAAGCTCGTTTGGGAGGGTCCGCTCCACGAGCCGAGAGGCTGATACATCAACTGACACAAAGTCCGAAGTTGATGTATCCAAAAGTTACGTATCATCAACATGAACTCAACGTCGCAGACGGCGCGTCAATCGGACGCCCGGTCTGAGAGTTATTGGCTTTTTCGTCCCAGGGGCCCGGTTGGTTTTTAAGGAAAAACCAACCCGACCATACTCCACCTGCGTCCAAACCTTGGGCGGGGTAAGACAAAAGATCCATCTCACTTAGAGGAATTCAACAAAGTCGCCGACACGTCAATCAGACGTACGGAGCTCAAGATATGAGCGTTTCCGCTCCGAAGGCCCGGTTGGTTTCGTGTACGAACCATCCCGACCGAACACAAAGTAATCCGAAACCTTGAGTGCAATACACCGAAACGACCGTCTCGATCCAAGGATCGTGTTGCTGTTGACGGTGCGTCGTTCGGAGGCCCGTAGCTCAAGTTACGGGCAAAAGACCGAAACAGTCCGAAGAAGGGGGGGGGGGGGGGGGTCTGGGCCCAGGCCGACCCCCCCTGGTTCAGCGTGGCCCGGTCCAGCGAGGGAGCGGCCCGGCCGGTCGGGCCGGCCCAGCTCGGCTCAGCCGAGCGGCCGAGCGAGGCAGCCGCGGGGCGCCGCCCCCGCGGGAAGACGGTGCCGCGGCCCCGCGTGGGGCCGCGCTGGAATCAACGGACGCGAAAAAGGCCGCGTCCCGTGCGTGTGAGCCGGACCCACGCGGCCGCGGTTCCGCTGGCCGCCGGAGGCTTCTGTGGGCCACCAGAGTTGCTCCAGTGGTCCGTTTTCCTTCCCGTCTGCGCCGGTGCTCCTCCCGGGTTCCGTTCTTCACTGCGGAAACAACAGATCGTCCCTGTGGCACGTTTTGTCGTCGCCCGCCAAATCCGCACATTAACGAAGAACTGCAGAGTGTTTTCAGGCCGTGTTTGTTTGGCCCGCACCCTCCGTGTTAGATGATAACATTTGGGAGGATTAATCAACACAAAGAAAACATAACCAAAAACAATTTTAATGAATTAAAATTGTTCTTATTAACCGAGTTCTTAATTTTGAACGGAAACATCCACGGAGTATAAAACATTCAATAAAACCCCTACCTCGTCAAGTTTCGCACGCGCGTTCTTCGCAGAATTGTTCGTCGCGGAAGGAGGGAACCGTCGTGCCGTCGCGGTATCCGGCGTTGCGTCGACGAACTCCGAGGACCAAGAAGCAACAGATTTAATTTTTATAATTAAATCCATATTGAAGTTATAATCCACAAAGGAATTTAAAGAACCGCAATCTCTCATCTCAACGGATAATCGAAGATTTTTTCGCGGAGGAAGGGACGTCGCAGAAGAACGTCGCAGGAAATGAAACGTCGGCGTCGCGGCACACAGCGTCGCGTCGTCGATTTCCGCGGGTTCGGCGTTCTTCCTCGGAGGCCGGCGTTCTTCGCATTCTTCGCGTTCTTCGTGAAGAAGAAGGAAGATCCTTAGAGGTTCTTCAAAGGTTTAACACAACATTTCAAAAGGAGTGTGTGTTGGAATTATTTTATTAACATGCCAACAAAACAAAAAATTGTTAAGAAACGAATGAAATTAATTCATAGAATTAATTTCAACGAATAAACCGCCCATTTAATTCAACGAATAAAACCGCCCAATTAATTGGTGCGTTAAGAAATTAAGAAAACGCGTTAGTTGACTTCATAATGACGGGTTTTTGCGGGTGCGTTACTTAGCGGAAAAGAAACGGTGGGGCTCGTGAGGGCCCCACCTCACAAATATCCTACCAAGAGGGTAGGATATTTTTGGATAGCACCCTATCCACATCAACTCAGCTTAAGCAGCTTTAAGTGGCTTCCAAGTGGCTTAAGTGAAATAAAATAAAGTTTGTCGAACAATTTATTTTATTTCTTAACTTTAATCCCAAAAATTAAAAACCACACCTGAGAAAACGCAACTCCGGAAGAGGCATTTCTAAGCAAATACCGGTGCTGCGATTCCATCTGTTCCCTCAGAATTCGATTCCGAGCACCGGTTCAAAATTTAGAAAAACCCTCTCGTCCGTTTCCTGAACGTACCCGAGCTAAAATTCGGAAAATGATTTCGGGCACACCGGGCCTCGGAATCAGGTGCCGTTAGAAACTGCGTTCTTGTAAAAATCCAAAGAAAATTAATAAAAAAATTTCCTTGAAATTTTCAGGTCTTTACATATAGTTTGGAGATTGGTGTCATGTGAGTATTTTTTGAGAATTTAGGGAAACTATATAAAATATGTATTGATTTTTTCTTTCAAGCTATAAAACCTAGTGATGGTGTAGATACTGATGTATCCATTCATCAAGACCCTAACAACGTTCTTGATAAATTGGTACACTAGGACATTGGTTTTATAAATTAAGAATAGTACATGAATCATATAGAAATATGTCATTGATTTATATGTCCTTATTGAGTCAAATATAGAGTTATGATATATTGACTATGTATCCCCTTATTAATTTCTAGAGTCTTCCATACAGGCATTAAAATTGGAATTTGAGGTAGGGTTGTGACATAACCATACTTGTTATTGAACCTCAATTCACTAACCAACGGAGTGGTGATGCTTCCATTCTAAAAACTAATACTTATCCCCCCTTATGTTGTGTTATACTCTTCTTACATGTGATACAACCAACTACTCTGGGATACCCTCTTCTTCTTTGTGCGATTAGATATAGAGGGGGATCTACTTTATATACTTAACTATTATGTGCTACCTGCATCTACTATGTTTGATTTGATGAGGAGCGTGAATTTGTTTATAAATTTTATTATTATGTTCCACCCTCATTTACCATGTGTAATATGAAGAAGTGTGAGTCTACTTTGTACTTCACCTAATTTCTATGTTCTATCCTTTTCTGCTGTGTGTTATCTGACATGGTGCAAGATCTCCTTTATGAATTTAAAGTCATGATAAGGTTTTGTTTTTGAGACTCCACTCAGAGATTTACTTTCCTTGTGATCCATAGTAAATCATCTTACCTTCATGATTAGTATAATATTTATATTGAAAAGATGATAGTTTCTACTAATTAAGAAGAAACTAATAGTGGTTGGATATGATGTGTGTATTCTAATTATTGAAATCAGAACATAATCAACTTGGAGGAATTCATTCAGACAATAGAAAGGATGATTACTCACCTTGAAGAGCTTACCAGAACAGATCCAGATATACATGCTAGTCAGCTATAATGGGAACAATATAGAGTATCTAATTGATGTAATCTTAGCCTTGTGTTTAATCATTTTGTGAGTTATTTCAGCACAGAGTGGTTTCTTGTCTGAAGACCATGGTTTCCCATTTGTAATTAAAATGGATTAATAAAAATTTAAATTTGGATGGATGGTGTATTCTAATGATTGATGAAATCTTAATTCTTCAGTGATAGGGTATCAACTGAAGTCTGGCACTCATGTTTCTATTTGTTTTAGACTTTCATTAAAAATATAAGGATTCTTACATCAAGTTTTATGTATGACATATTGAGCCAATAATGGATGATGTTTATCTAAAACCCATAACAGGACCACTCTATCTTGGATATAATTAGATAACTTATCCAAGATAGAGTCTTATTTGAGGATATATTACCCTTCAATGGGGGTGTTACCATGTTTTTGTACTTGTCTAACCCCATAAAAATTTTGAGGTGTCCCGTCGACATGATTTTATGTGGTATTATTCAGTCTCATTGGTTTGATCAAAAAACCCCTAAGAGGAGTAGTTGATGTGTGTTTTTGTTTTCATACAACACCACCTATGTTGGAGTCCCATGAGAAATAATTGGTAGATTAAGGATTCTTTGTGGATTTTACCCTTTCTTTAGGGGAAAACTATCATTTTTCTTGATGGAATATAGAGTTGTTCCATGGATGGACCTTCATTTTGAAGATGGTGAGGTGACTAAAAAATTTCCCATTATAATCCTAGTTTCCTACCATGATTTTTTTGGTGATTAATACAATATTATTAGGTTAGTAAGATATGGATGATATTTCAATCCACCCCCTAAAAAACTACTCCTGTATAGTTACTTTCTGGAATAGAGTTCCTGTCAAAGTTATGGGAAAATGCGTATGATGAATGTATACGGACCAAAATTAGTTGGTATAGTTCAGAGTATGATTGAAATCCTTTATTCACAGAACTCTTTAATGGATGGAACTTTCATGACTTATTATTTCTATATATTATGTCCAGTAGTTAAATAAATCATATGGGATCCCAATCTAGACCCTTATCAGTTAGAGAGATTACACTTGAGGCGATCATCTTTTAATCACTTTTTTGATAAAGTGAGTTTATCATTAGTGGATAAAGTGTACATTTATGATAGTAGTTCATGATAGAGATGAGATTAAATGGTACCTATATTTTTATGAATTGGTTAATAGTGTTATCATTGTACAATAATGTATAATTGAGTAAATGTGGAAAATTTCACACCCAATAGTGGGAGAGATTCTTTCAAGAGCGAGAAGTGGAGTCGACTATCAAAATTTGAGGTCCAATACCCATTATATGGTATAGAAAGAATTTATGAGCTATGTTTATATAGGAAAATTCACTCTTTGAGAATGTTGAGAAAAGAATATATTCTTTTGAATAGTGACTCATGGTTGACTATTTTTAAGAAGCTATGGTGTGCATTGTGTTTTATTTTGAGGATTATGTTCAGACATTTCTTAGTTTAATGATAAAAACTCTTATAAAATCTATGGGAATATGGATTGAACCATTCCATATATCAGTTCATGGAGGAATATGTTTATAATTTGAGGGATTTTACACAATCTTACCATGAGAGCACCATATGTGTAGCAACCTCTCATAACATTAGATCTAGATACATAGATTTATGATGGTGATTATGTAATTAAATCTATAATAGTTATTGAGGTTAGAGTGGTGAAACATCAGTGAGGTAGTTGAAACTTCCACTAGAGGACTCGATGTAAAGAATTTGAGGGAACACTGTCCACTACCCTAAGTGGATAGTGGTTTTCTCTTGATTTTCATTCTTAGTGTAGAGATGGGCATATTGAGTGGTGATATCCCTAGTGAAGCATTAACATTAGTGTGTAATGTATAATAGATATTCAGGGGTGTACCTATTTCAATGAAAATTATACAATATGGTTGAGGATGAGGTTTTATTAGGAGGTTGTAGATTTTGGTGTCTTGGGAATGCATTATCTTGGGGACTAGAGATACATGATTATGATCATCTGAACATCCAGGGTCTTCTGCTTCATATTATTTTAGATTGGGAGAACTTAGGGGAAGTGGTGTGTTTTTGTAAATTTTTTTGAGGTTTCTGCTTTTTCTAATGGGGTCTTTAGAAGCCTTTATGAAAGATAAAAAATAACACAACCAATATATCTTCGATGATAAATGAAAAAAATATTAAGGATTAAAATTATGGTGGATAATTTCCATAAATTTTGAGGTTGGATGAAGAGGTCTATATTGTCATTATGTCGTGAGCTTATGTCATAGCTGGCCATGGATTGTAAGCATACGATGTGGGGGTAACTGACATCAAACCTTGGATCCTTTTGTTGTTAGTGTGTTATTTTAGGAAGTGCTCAATGTGGTGTGGATGGGATTTTCTTAAATTAAAACCATCAAGAACACTCTTTAAAGCTGGGGAGTGAGGTATTAATACTAGTTATAACCTTGGAAATGGACCCTGTTGGGATGGGTGTCAATTATTTCTTCTTTAATTTCATTCCATGTAATGATATGTGCTTTGGATGGGAAAATGTTTTGGGTGTTGAGTTATAGAAAAAATTTATTATAGAATATACATGTTTCTACCTATATCTTGCTTTGATATGGATAGATTCAGTATATTTTTGGATGTAAGAGGATGCTTCATTCCTAGGAAGTTTATTACTAAGTTCGTTTGGATCCCATACCTCTATAAGTGAAGAAGGCACATGTGACGATGGTGGTTTACCACACATGATTGATTTGTTTTGTTTTTTTCTTGGTATTTCCTATTTATTGATTTTAAAGGATGAAAATGGTATAAGGTGGGGATGATGTGGTGATATAGGTTTTTACTATGAATGGTTATCTAAATATTGAGTTTTTAAGCATTAATTCATCTTTAGGGATAAAATAGTGTTTTACCTTGTTGATGACCACAAAAAAATTATATGATGGTTTCGTTGAGTATGGGAGTGTTGTGTTTACCCCATAGCCGATCCAATATATAAATTTGAGCATGGTATGGACTTAATTATAAACATATTCAGTATAAAAAAATATTTAGTACAAAAATATCATTTTTAAATCTGTTAATGTGCATTCTTGGAAATTATTAATTTCCTTCTAAATGGAGTCTTGGGTGAGAAATATGAGGCCAAGGTTGCATCCAATTTGGGGGATTTACCCAAAGATCACTATAATACTGGTTCATATCAAATGTTTTGGGTTTGATACATAATAGATGCATGATTAAAAAAATCGATTAATGTTTAATTAATTGATTTATTATGGTTAATACTTAGAGATCCTTTATTTAATCCTCCTTGTATTTCTTAACTAGGGTTAGACATTTTATAATGATGTGGACCCTATAGAGAGGAATATGATGGGGGATCCTTGATTTTTATGGAATTTATATAATATCAATGAATGGTCCATCAACAATGATTACACCTATCGACATATATGTGGTCTTCATCAATGATAGATCCACAACGATGTAAGACCTTTCAGTTTTCATTTGATATGTTATATGTGGATTTTTTATTAAAATTTATGGTTGGATTCCCCATTCATCATGAATGATTTTGGATTTATTTTATAAATATTATATTGTTATCCTATAATCTCATTGTGGTTATTGGATCCCATTAAGGGGCTGTTTCCTTCACACCATGGAAATTTTAAGATAGAAACTAATCACCCCTAAAATTTTCCTTATTTATGATACAATCAGATTAGTGGAATGAAGATGAAATAGAGAGACTCATGGTGTGAGTATATTATATTATTATTTTATTTCTCTTCTTTGTATGAAAATGAAAGGATTCCCACCTTAGAAATGGATAATGACAACAATATGGGTTGGAAACTCGATGTGACATTGGGATGGTTAGGCAAATG
The DNA here is from genome assembly GCA_963277665.1 of Viscum album. Lineage (NCBI taxonomy): Eukaryota > Viridiplantae > Streptophyta > Magnoliopsida > Santalales > Viscaceae > Viscum > Viscum album. Next base: position 1,454,606,931 of record OY728126.1, read on the forward strand.
AAACATGGTTCGATATCCCGATACAACACTGCGATGATTTTTCAAAGTCTATATTTTTCTTCTTGATCTACGATGGTGTATTGTGATCATAAGGTTCTATCTATAGTGGTTGATGCGAGGAGGTTTCATGATGGTTGGTGGTGTGAGCAGGATCTCAGCACGACCTGTTCTAGGGGATACATGTGACATCTTTCAGACCTATCCTAATGCATGAAACCCCTTTCCACACATAAAACATCCCTAAAATTTTATGTATATATTTGCACACACACACACATATATAATATAAATATGATGATAATAATAGTAATAATAAGAATATTATTGTTATTATTAGGAGGTGTGTGTCTAGTGGTTCACAAGGGGGTGGAATGAATTAATTTTCCCCACTACTATATATTATAATTATGTATTTAACACTACTAAGATGAGTTATTATCCCCCTTGCTGGAATGAGGTGCATTTATGATTGAGTAAGGGGGGATGCATAACATGCATTTAAGGGGGGGGGGATCATGAATTCCCCCTACCATTATTAAATATTTTTTTATATTTCTAGTTAATATTAATAATAATAAAAATAATTATAATAGAAATAATAATAATAATAATAATAATAATAATCTTGTTTTGATTATAACTTTTTATTGAGATATCATATTGACGATCCTAACATGTTATAATGAAATATACAATAAGATGAATATTTTGAAACCAATATATGATGTATATTTTTGACAAATGATGTTAGCCATGAGTCCTATCATGTTATATCATATGTGTTTGAAATGATTAAATGTATATTTTTCATCCATTGAATGTTTTTGATAAATTAATAGCTTATAATGAGTAATTTTATACATATATCATAGTGGAACAATCTTCTTATCCATTTAAGGCTGTTTACATGGTGAGATTAAAAAAATATTATTGGGCTCTGCTGGACTAATGATAGGGTTTGACCTTGATGATCAGATAATTTTCAGGGTTAGGTTCTTGCCTCTTATTTTTTATGTTCAATATGACGAGTTTTGGGTTTCCCATAACTGTAATAGATTTAAATTTTGTCCCTTACACCTGTTGGGTGATAACCCCATCTGCTGTGTATGTTTTTGTGCGTGATGTTTCCTGTTTGGTCGATTATTCCCCCTTAATGATACTTTTTCTTTTAGCATGGCATAGGTTTCCTACTATAACTCTTTATGATTTTGTGTGTGTTTTAATGTGATCTTGGTGGTTATGTTAGTTGGAGTTAACCCACCTATGACTAATATATCTTCTTGGTCAGGTGTGGTTTCCTTATGGGTACAAGTTTGATGATGTGATTTTGGTGTACAATAAGCGGGGTTCATCCTTAACTGAATTATGTTAAACTATGAATTACTAATTTCGCCAAAACCCATTATAGTGTTTACATGGAATAAAGTCTTGGAAAAACAAAAATTTTAGGACTTGCAATTACTTAAGAACCTTTGGGTTTCCTTTGATATGTGATGCACTACTAGGTTATTGACTTCATACTTTCAGATTTCTTTTCAGTTATTTGGGAATACCTTTTTACAACTTAGATTCTGACCATTGTGGGTTTTTCCTAAGATTATTTGGAAAACCTTCATGTATTGGGATAATGGAGTTTGGGTCTCCTCTAAGTCTTCACGACTTTGGGTTTTTGTGTATATGTAGAATATTCTTTAATTCCTATAGTTACTTTATTAAACCAAAGTTCAAGATGGTTGTTCCTTGTATTCCTTTTGGTTTCCCAATAGTACCAAGAATTTCAATATGGCATTATGTTTCTAGATTTCCCCTATTGTATTCCTTTTTTATCATCTATTATTCCAAAAGTTTGTGATGACTTATTACTACAAGTTTACTTTATTGATTTTGGGGTGTCCTTTTTTAGTATGTTTATATGCACCCCTGAATGAGATCTATGTATACACATTTTGTATCTATGTAGTTGGGTTATAGGTCATATATTGTGTTCGTGGACATAGATATGGTGTGGCTTGTTCGAAGATCATGCTTGGTGATGATCTTAGTGGACATGATATGTTCATTTTTTGAGTTATCATACTATGGGGACCTCCCCATTTTAGTTATTTATATTGGATTCCTTTTTTGGTTTTTGTGTGAGTATTTTTCCTCTTTTACTTTGTAGATTATGATATTTATTACCTTTATTAATACTAGTGGGTGTCACATTCATTATTTGTATTTTATTTTGTTCTATTTATCCTTCCCACACTATTATATAATATATAGAGAAGCATGTTGTATGCTAGGGTACTAGTATATAACCTCTAATCATGTGTAATATGTCTAATGGTTCTGGTTACCATCCCCTGGCCTATTGGAGATGGGACTGGGGTTACACTCACTGCCTATCGCTAGCCTGGGTGGGGCCCTAGTTAGTGAGATTTTATCAGAATGACACTGAAATTTTTTCATAAATGAGGTATATATTTTATTTTGAAGTGAGAAATAAGAGAGAAAAAAATCCCCAAGTGAGAATACCTAGACAAATAAATGATACCTCATTACACTTGTTTTTTGATAATAAAAACATTTAATTAAATTAGATTTAAAAAAAATCCAGATTATGAATTACATTATTATAATAATGGTCACGGTGTAATTCCCATTCCATGGTTTCTACTGTGGTGTGAAACCACTAGCCCCATTTCTCCACCCAGTACCCATCAAAATGAAATAACTGACCTCCCTTACCTAGGTGACACAATGGTGTGATCCTTCCCATCATAGCAGATCAGCATCCCATTAACTAAGTCTCTATGGTGCATCCACCACCACCATGGAAAGATTCCTTGACCCTTTAAGCAAGTATTAATGGGAAAAAATACGTTACATGGTGAATATCTTCTTGCATCAAAGGTTTAATCTGACACATCCCTTTCAATTTAGTGATTTATTCTTACATATACCTCTCCATGACATAACCCTTCTACTGTGGTGTAAGAAACCATGTAAGGACCTAGAACCCTGTTTCCTAGAGATGGTGGTTACTTTATTACATTAGCATAAGATACATGTGATCATATACTAAAGGAATGAATATTTTATTATTCTTGAAGGACCAGATACATACATTCTTCTCATTTTACATTGGTAATAAAATATAAGAACACAATGAAAGTAAAAATTTAGAATCTTTAGACTCATTTAAATATTATTTATTAATATCTTAGGGAAAGTAAACAAAATAAGGGTACACTCAAATACTCATTGAGGGTTATGAATAGTGGAATCTATCATGAGTAAATAAAGATTTATAAATTTCTAAAGGTAAATAACTAAAAACACATTTTATTTAATCAATAACTTGGGAAAAAAGAATAATATGGTAGGGATAAATGATGAAAAAATAAATCCATATTAATATTAAGATAATATTGAAACTTGTCCATGGATATGATGATAATTTAAGTAATAATATAAACTTTCATAACAATTGAATGCATAATGATGGACATCCTAAACATACCCTCGGGGACTCATGCCAAGATTTCTTACATAAATGGGTAAGTCCCTAGCTAAATACCAAAACTAGTTTGTCTCATGAGACCTACCATTGCATCGAGTATCTCTAAAGAACCACACCCATTATTTACTAATTCTAATGCATTCAACATAAATTTAATGGTCAATTTAATTCCTAATAAATATTACTTATCAATAAATATCCTTATTATGTAAGGAATATGAAATATTAATATTTCGTCATTCAATTAAATAAATTTCATAGTAAAACACCATATGTAGAAATGGTATAACTTTTATGAAATAATCATATACATGATACAAAGAAAATGGATATTTAATAGATATGTAAGTTATAATGAAATATGGTGATAATAAAGTGAATTATTCAAGAGAAATTAATTGACTACAAAATTAATAATAGAAAAAATAGGACTATCAATTCATCAGAACATAGATTTTTTAACAAATTCCTGAATTTTGGAGAATAAAAGAAAATTTAAGAGAAATAGTACAATAAGTTTCCCTTAAAGTGTTTTATTTTTAAACCATTTAAAACTTTTAGAGGAATCCAAATATTGTAAAATGGTCATGGTAGAGGAAATATCTGTTAAATCTATATATGTGAAAAGGAAATATTCATTTTGAATTTTTAGAAGGAAAGTTCAAAATGTACCTTTTAGAAAACATTAGAAATATTACTTTAAAGTATTGAAAAAAATTAAAATATAACTTTTAATTTACATAATAAATCATTTGAGCAAATAAAAATGACTTTTTTGAAATAGTTTTGAAAACTATGTGTATGAAAGAAAAATATACCAGATCATAAAGTAATATAAGACCTGATTTTTTTTAAATATTACTTATATATATAAAATTTCAAAAGTGAGAAAAAAATGAGAGAAATCAGGAAAAATAAATATATATCTGTAAGAAAAGAAAATATAAGAATTTTAGGAAGGTTATATTATAATATTACCTAAACAAAATATAATAAATCTTAGAAAAATGATATTGTAAAATAAATTCCTACATATTTGGTAACTTTTAAATTGTAACACCTTTAAATAATAAAATTGAATTGAAACTCAAATCATTGTGAATAAATATATATTAATATTAAATATATAAAAGGGTCAGCGTATACCAAACATAAAAATAAATAGGTTCATAATACCAAATATGTATCGATAGAGTAGAAATTGAGACAAAATCCAATACAAAGATCATATATTTGAAGTGAAAATTAATCAATAAACTGATTATGTGTGAAAATGTAAAACAAAAAAAAGTGTAAGTATAACACAATAAAATAATATGTCATTTTACACATAACCATGGTATAACAAATACAATGAAGTTGAAGTATAACCTAATGAATGGAAGTTGAGTTAAGAAATACCTTACCTCATGCTTCCATTTTATTTGTTATGATTTAGATTCATCTAAAAAGGTTTTAATTTTTTTTATTAATTTACACCAGAACCATATTCAAATTTATAATGTCATATATGATCCACTTATAGAATTTCAACACCCGTTTATTAATAATTTCTTCAAAACCATTGTTTCCAGGTGTTAATTGTTTTATTTTTTCATGGAAGTTGTGGTATGCAAGTTCCAGTCCTGGTACATTCTAACCACAATTATAATCAATATATAAATATTATATATATTCATTATATACATATTTATAATTATCCATGAAAGTTGGAGATAAAAAATGAATTACACCATTCATGGAGACGGTTGGTTGTACGTATGCATGAACACTATTTTACTTTTCAATGGATGGAGTAATAGAAGGGTAAATAATAATTAACCTTTATAGAATAATTATTATTTCATATATATAATATATATTCATTAAATATATCATTATTACTGTCTATGTAAATCCTAAATAAAAAATGAACTACATCGCTTCGTGGAAGTGGTAGTCCACACGTACGCACGAGTGACGTTATCATACTCTACAAGATGGGAAAGAAAGAAATTAAATGATCAATTATATTTAAATAACCATAATTATTTCATAAATATCATATATTATCATTAGTTTCATCTCTATAACCATTCAAGTAAAATGATGATGAAAAACGAATTACACCCCTATATCTAGACGGTAAGACGTAAGTAAGAACGAGCAATGTTTTCCCTTTCCATAAGATGGTAAAGTGGTTGAAAATGGTTGTAACATAATGATAATAACTTATTATAATATTTATTATCCCTTACTTACTATTTTATTATGGTTACAAAATATTTATAGGAAGTATAAGATGGAATAAAATTAAAAAAGATCATAAATATTATTAACTCTTCTTTAGTTGAGTTCCTTTAGATTCCTTATTATGGACCCTTAGAATGGAATTTTAAGAATAATAGAACATATAATTAGAGTTTATGAAATTTTATCATATATATTTTGTTTATGATAGGTTTCTTAAGAAGGTTTAAAGAAATGGGATAAGGGGTGTCCTTTTAAAAGTGAGGGTAGGGGAACCATTGAATTACTTACAATATTAAATTAATATAAATTAATTTTTATTCTAAAATTGATCAAAATTTATGTAATTAGATTATAAGTCTAGTATGAGTCTAAATACACCCACCTAATTAAATTTTTACAAGTTTTGGTTATGTTTTCACCCTAATCTCTTAGTTTTAACCCCCATTAACCCTTTTGATAATTATTGTGAAATCAATGGTTTTTACTCTTCAGGGGTTAAGAAAGTTAATTTATAAGAAAAAGTTACAAATAAATAGAGGATGGTTGATATTTTCAACCACATACCATTTATTTATCAGAATATAGGATTTATATTTATTTTAAATCATTTAATAAAATAGTGTTTATTATAAAATATCATTAATGTCATTTTTGGAAATTCATGAAATATTATAATATAAAATGTTCCCAACTCATGTAAAATGGTTATAAAGTGAGATGGATTCTAAAAAGGGAGTGTATGATATTAATATAATAATATAATCAAATTTATTTTGGTTCAGATATCAATTTAAATCTTATCTTTTTGTTTAACCCCATGGTTAACCAATTATAACCTTAACCATGGTAATTAATTTTTCAATATTAAAGGGTTATAAGTTTACATTATGTTGAAAATTGGATCATAAATTTCCCTGATTTGAAATTTTAGAACATATATTATACATATTTTCATCTTTCAATATTTTTATTATTTTAAAATAATTTAATAAAATATTATTTTCATAATTTATTATTAATGTCATTTTTGAAACTATTCATTAAATTTGGATTTAAAGACATAAAAAAAGATGATGTTTAAATATAAAATTTTAAAATAGTTATAATATGTTATATTTATCTTAAATATTTTTGGTAATCTTTTAATAATCCATAAAATATTACTTTTAATATTTTTAAAATCATTTCTTTTAATTTTTTATTATTCGAATAAATACTATGTTGGAATTGTGTTAGTATTTAAGGTAATTCTTCAATCACTAAATTTTTTAGATAAATTAATATGACAAAAAAATTAATTATTATTTAAAATACACATTTATAAATGAAATTATTAACTTTTTATCCTTTTGTAAATATTTTAGATATATTAAAGTCAAGATAGTGGCATTTTTGAATTTTCATTAATTAAAATAATATAAATGTCATTATCAAGGTTAAATTTAACCAAAATGACATATATTTGTATTTGGTATGTATATAGTTGAATTTATTCTATAAATTGAAATAATGGAATGTGTGGAGTTGATTTTGGGACATTATCTCATTGTCTTACCCTGATCTACCCATTTTCCCATACTGAGTTGGAAAATGTTTTCCACTATTAAAATTCAAATGAAAAAAATATAATCTTATTTAAAAAATATAAAACTACTGATTCAAAATATTGTATCCATTTTTCAATATTGATTATCTTAAAGTGTAATTTTGTTTTTCATATAAATGCGTAAAATGTAATGGAAAATAATTTTTAGAAAAATTGCGTTTTAAGCATACAGATTAACTTATATAAAAATATTGAATATTTATTATTAAAATGGGATTAATTAGATTAAATAGATGATATTTCATTTTAATAATAAATCAAAATTATAATTTTATTTTAAATTACTTTATATAATGAAAATAAGTGAGAGTACCTAAATAATCATTATTTTCACAATTCACTAAAAAATCAATCATTTCAAAAATATCCCAAAATTTCATCCTTAGTTAATTTTGATATGGTGATTTTAAAAATTATTTTAATTTTATAAAATATAATTTTTAATGGTGAAAGAAATTAATTATAATTTTCATTCAAAAAATTCAATAAAATCATTTTTGAAGAAACTTTTATTTTTGAAGCATTAAATGGTTCCACTAAAAATCTATTCTTTATTTCCTAAAAATTAATTAATATATTTTAATTGATTTGGATCATCATACATATGTTTAATAATATGGTTAATCATATTTATTTCCTCCAATTCTACAACTATGTCACATTTAAATAATAATATTTTTATAATATATCTCAATTTGTTAACAGATTAGTGTTGCATGTTAAAAAAATAGACATATTATTATTATTTTTAACATGATTTTTTGGGTGTTAATTATCCACCCCTTAAATAAATTTCACCATAAATTTTTTTACTCGATTATCAAAGGATGAATATTAGAAAAAAGCGTTATTGAAAACCCACATCACATAAAGGGATAATAAAATTCTTAAAAAAATAGAAAATGGGAAGAATAAAGGTTAAATAAAATAACACATAATTGGGCTCCAAAAAAAGAAAAAATTGGTATGATGTTAACATATATACATGATGGAGGAAATTAAAATTTGATGAATAATAGAGAATGAAATAGAACATGGCCGTGATAAAGTTTAGGACCACAAAACTGTAAATTATTGAAGAGTAAAAAGACCTTCAATTCATGAAAAATGAGTGTAAAAGGGTAAATTTTTTATTTCATGATCCTTTTTTAAATTTGACGAATTCATTTAACATTTAGACTGATAATATAAGAAATATACTTACTTGAAAAGTATAATTTCATCCTTTAATCAATTTTTACTACAATATCATCTTTTTTTCTAAACAATGAGTATTAAAGATGGATTTTTTCATGCATGGAGTGCAAAAATCAACTTCTATCAGATCAAATAATCTAAAAAAGGATAAAAATATATTCCTCACATCTTAAAATATTAACCAAAAATAAAATGGTTATCATAAGTTAAGATAATATCCAAAATTTATAAACATTCATACTAAGAAATAATATATTAATTTCCAAAATTCAAAAATAAAACTAAAGGTTGAACATTTATTAGCCAAGAAATAAATAAATCTATATCCCAAATATCCTGAAAAACCCCAACTTTAAATAAAATTTGGACCTCAAATATTATCTCATAGACTTCAACATACATCTCTACAAAAATAATTGCATTCTTCCCAAATAAAATCCTGTAACTTAAACCTAAAGGTTATATATATATCAAATTAAATAAAATATCTTCTGAAATATCATTAATCAACTCAAAATCCCAAAAAAATAAAAAAATACTTGATCCTATAATATGTTTTAAAAATTCAACTTAATCTTTATCCTTGAAATAATTTAAGTAAAAAAATATCATAATAACCAGTATGTTACATTGGCCAGTGGTTGGCATTGTGCCCTTATCACCCTTCAGTTGTGGGTTCATACCCTGTGACCTTATCGAATGTGATGGGTCATCTACCAACCTATGACATACCCTTTTTCTTAAACTATATTAATATAAATCCTATAAGATTTCCAAAAATACGATGAACATCATAAAAAATAACATTAGTCATTAAATTTCTTTTTAGCCACTAAGGTTTTCTATACAACCTTCCCCCCCAAATTAGATAATATTAGTTTAATATTATTACCTCAAAATTAATGACCATATTAACCCTAATATTTATCAATAAATTTAAACTTATATCTAAAAAATATAAAAGCATTTTTCTTAAAATAACTTTCTCACTAAAACATATCCTAAACCAGAGGGTTGTATTCCCATAAAGGTCTCCCAAAATATTATTAATCTTATTAAATAACCACACCATGAAACATAAAAAGGTATATTTATGACCTTAAACTTATGTTAAAACTTAAATTTATCAACCTAAGACAATTTAAGTTTATCCCATATCACTGTGAAATATTATTGGTTTCCATAGGTTCTATTATCTCATTCATCAAAATGGTTCATAAAGAAGATTTTAATTAACCAAATCATATCCCCCAGGAGTGTCAAACAAGGTGTGTAGTAAGGGAACACTTAATGTGAACCATAATGAGGGTCAAGATATATTTGAACAACTCTTTTTAGGGTTATAACCCCTAAATTCATTTGTAGTAAAGCCATGTCCACCTGTAGTATCGAGAAAGGGATGTGTTTCTAGGAAAAGAACATAATATCTACCTCACCAAAAATTTATCATGTTATTCTTTAGTTAGGATTAATCGCAATGTCTTTCATAGGTTCATGTTCCATAATCTATGTTTTTCTAAATCTGGTTCCCAATGTTTCTACTAAACTTTCTATGATACCAATTGTTAAGAACCTAACCCTAGTAACCCAAATCTGGTGGTTACTTTATTATATCGGCATAATATACAAGTGATCACATCCCAAAGGAATAAATTGTTTTATAGTATCAAAGAACCAAATAAATAGATGTTTCTAATTTTATATTGCTAATAAAATATAAGAACAGAATGAAAGTAAAATTTTTTCATCCTTGAACACATTCAAAGATTATTTCATATCTCTTTGAAAGGAAACAAAATAAGGGAGTGATCAGATATTTTGTAGGGGTTACATACAATGGAAGCTATCATGAGTAAATAAGGCATAATCAATATGGAAAGTTAAGTAATTAAAAATACATTCCATTTAATTAATAACTTGATCTCAAATAATAATATGGTAGAAATAAACAAGGATCAAATAATGCCATATCAATAATCACATAACATTGAAACTTATCCATGGATATTATAACTATTCATGTAATTATAACTAATTTCATAACTATGGAATTCATAATTCTCTAAACATTAAACATATTGTTAATGCCTCATGCCAATACATTTTATATTAATGGGTAAGGCCTCGATGAAATACCGAAACTAGTTTGTCTTATGAGACATACTAATGCATCAAGGGGATATAAGGGGGACCAACCATCCATTATTAATTCCAATGCATTCATCATCTGTTGAATGATAATTTTAATTCATAAAAAAACAAATTATCAATAAATATATATATTGAGTGAAGAATATAGAATATGAATATTTTCCCAGTCAGGAAAATAACTTTCATAGTAAAAAACTGTATCTAGAAATGGCATACAATTTTGAAAATAAACATATCCATGATACAAAGAATATGGGTATTTAATAGAAATGTAATTTCCAATTAATGATTATCACATGAAAGTGAATGTTTCAAGATAAGGTTAATTAAAAAAAATTAATAAGAGATAAAAGATGACAATGAATTCATCAGAATATAGGTTTTGTAACAAATTCATTTATCTTTAAGAATAAAATAAAATGGAAGTGAAACATTAAAATAAGTTTTGATTAAATATTTTTTTATAAAATCATTGAATTTTTTATAAGAAAATGAATATCATAAAATGGTTGTGGCGGCGATAAATTATAATGAAGCCATATTTGTTAAAAAGAAATATTCCTTTTTACTTTTTTGTAAAGAAATTTGAAAATGAAACTTTTAGATAATATTATAAAGATTCATTTAAAACATTGTTAAAATTCAAAGATAACTTATATTTTCTTTTATAAATTATTTTTGTAAATAAAAAGGTATTTTGTAAAAAAAAATTGAAAAATATTGACATGAAAGAAAAATATACTAGATCAAAAAGAGAAATTAGAAAGAATTTTCTTGTAAATATTAATTTACTTGATTAAAGTTAAAAAGAGTGGAAAAGTTGGAAGAAATTTTGGAAACATAATATATATATAGAAGATAATAAAATATATGAAGTTTATGAAGGATATATTATATGATTTTTTCCTTGAAAAATTTAATCAATCCAATAAAAATGAGATGGTCAAATAAATTCTTAACTCTTTGGTAACTTTTAAATTGAAACCCCTTGAAATAATAAACATGAATTACATGTTTAATCATCATTAATAAATATATATTCATCTTAAATTCAAAAAATATGCACTATATACAAAAATTAAAAATAAACATGTGCATACTAACAAATATGTATCAATGGAGTGGAAATTGAAATGAAATCCCTTCCAAAGATCATATATTTGAATTGAGAATTGATCAATGTACTGATTATGTGTAAAAAATGTAAATCATGAAAAAAATAATGTTCAAATACAAAATAATTCAATAAAATTCCATTTTATTTATAAACATGGAATAACACAGACAATGAAGTAGAAGTATACCCCAATGAATGGAAATTGAGTTAAGAAACCACTTCCCTTACGATTCTACATTGTTGATCAGGATTTAACCTCAAATATAATGGTTTTAAATTTTTTATTAATTTATAAGATAAACATATTAATATTATTAATATCATTTATGATCCACTTATGACATTTCAACACCCATTTATTAATAATTCCTTTAAAATTATCATTTCTCAATGTTAACTATTTCATCTTTCAAGGAAGTTTTAGTTTGTAAGTTCCTGTCCTTGTATTTTAATCATTTTACCATATTATCCAAAATAATAATGATGATATAATTACAATATATATTCATTAAATAAATATTTGTAATCATCTATTAATCTTGAAGATAAAAAAATGAAAAACAATATTCATATAGAAGATAGACTGCACGTACGCATGAACACTGTTTTCATTTTTAAAAGAATGGAGAAAAAAAGGTAAATAATAATTCAACTTTAACTAATTATTATTAATTTTTATATATCATATATTTTCATTAAATATATCCTTATTACTATCCATGTAAAGTGTTTACAAAAAAGAATCACATCGCTATATGGAGGTGGTCGTCTACATGTACGCACATGCGACATTATCATTTTCCAATAGAGGTAAAGTCAAGAAGGTTAATGTCATATTATATTTATAGAACCATAATTAGGTCATAAATATAATATATAATAAATATTTCCATATTTATAACCGACCATGTAAAATTCCAATGAAAAATGAATTATACCACTATGTGAAGATGGTAAGTTATATATACGTATGAGTGATGGTTTCACTTTATATAGGATGGAAAAGAGGTGTAAAATTGTTGTAACACAATCATAATGATATATAAGTATATTTATGATACTGGAGTTATTATTTTATGATTTTAACAATATATTTAGAGTAAGTATAATAATAAATAAACTTAAATGAGTAAGTAAAGGTGATTACTTATTCTTTATTAATTTTCCTTTAAATCCCTTCTTAAGGTCCCTTGGAATGATCTTTTAAGAATAAAAACAACTATAATTAAATTATATAGAATTTTATAAGAGAAATTTTTAGGTTTTGGTCTAGATATGTTGCTCAATAATGTGTAAATAATAGAGATAATGGATGTAATTGTATAAGTTAGGGTTGAGGCACACTTGGAATTACTTAAAGTATTAAATTAATATAAATTAATTTTCACGAAAAAATGGATCCAAATTAATATAATTATATTATAATATTATGATGATTTTAAATCATCTTACTTAATAAAATTTGGAAATATTTTGGTTATGATTTCACCCTTATATCTTACTTTTAACCCATCACGAACCCTTTTGAAAATTACCGTGATATCAATGATTTTTTCTCATTAGGGGTAAATAAAGTTACTATAAAATGAAAAGTGACCCATAAATAGACCATGTTTTATATTTTCAACCATATATCATTAATTTTATCAAATATAGTTTTTTTAATTTTAATACATTTAATAAATTATTGTTTATAAAAAATATCATTAAGATCATTTTTATAAATACTTGAAATAATATAACACAATATGTTTCTAAGTCATGAACAAAGGTCCCAAAATAAAAAGGAATAAAATAAAAGGAGGTTATGTTCTTAATTTAATCATATAGTAAAATGTTTTCCTCTTAGATATTATTCTAATCATTATGTTTTGGTTTAACCCATTGATTAACCAATTTTAACCTTAACCAGGGTAATGAATTTTTCAATATTAAAAGGTTATAATTTTACTTATAAGTTGAAAATTGTCTCCCAAATGCCAAACAAATTAAATTTTAGACCATATATTTTCCTCTTTTTTTATTTCACGTTTTTATGTTTTTGAAATAATTTCAAAAAAATTTATTTTCAAAAAATATTATTAATGTCATTTGTATCATTATTCATTTAATTTGAATTTAGGACATAAAGACAAAGGTGGCATTAGAATATAAATTTTTTACTTATTTATAATATATTATATTTATCTTAAAAATTAGTGGGACACTTTAAGTCACCCATAAAATATTAATTTTATTATTTTTAAAATAATTTCTTTTATTTTTATATTAATTATATAAATACTCTATCGGTGTTGCATAAGCATTTAAGGTAATTAGTAAACTACTAAATATTAAAAATAAATTACTATGATAAAAAATTAATTCATATTTAAATACACATTTATAAAAAAACTTATCATCTTTTTATCCTTATGTAAAATGTTTATGAATATTAAAGTCAAGAGAGTTACATTTTTGAATTTTCTTTACTTAAAATAATATAAATATTTTTATTATGGAAAATTGACACAAAAATGGAATAATTTTTATTTGGGATGGACACGGAAAAATTTCTCCCATAAAATTAAATAAGGTTTGGTTTTGGGTTTATTTTGAACCCTTATCTCATCATTTTAATCTTGTGTTACACATTTTATCCTTACCAAGGTGAAAAATATTTAGAAGTGTTACTATTCACAATGAAAAAAAATAAAAGGGACTTATTTATTAAATTTGAACTCATGATTATATATATTGTATCAATTTTTCAAGATGAAATCTCTAGAAGTTGTAGAAATCAATTTTAATATAACTATATAAAATGCAATGAAAATGGATTTAAGAAAAATTGTGTTTTAAGAATAAAAATTATTTTGTAATAAAATCATGAATATTATTGATTCAAATGGGATTAATTAGATATAATGTATCATATAAAACTTTAATAAAAAACCCAAAATATTTTTTATATTACTTTATTTAATGAAAAAATGAGAGTATTTGAAAAATCAAGATTTTCATTATTCACTGAAAAATCAATCATTTCAGAAAAAATACCAAAATTTCACCCTTAGTTAATTCTCATAGGATAATTTATAAAATTTTGTTAGTTTTATAAAATTCAATTTCTAAAATTGGCATAAATTAATTATAATTTCCATTCATAAAATGAAATAAAAATCATTTTTGATGGAAAATGCATTTTTGAAGCGTAAAATGGATTCCTTAAAAATTGAGTGTTTATTTAATAAAAATTAATCAATACATTTGTCTTAAGTATAACCATTAAACATATATTTCATAATCTGGTTACTCATATTGACATATTCCAATTTAATAAAATTTTTCACATTTAAATAATAATATTTTTCTAATTTATCTCAATTTTCTTAAATCTATGTGTTGCATGTAAAAAAAGGTCTCGAATTATTATTCATTTTAAATAAATTTTATGGGTGTAAAAAACTAACTAGAGTATCTCAATAATACTATATCAAAACAAATATTCATGGCATAACCCCCACACTTTGGCACAAAACTTCCCTTTTGAGCACCCCTCATGGAGAAGACCCTTAGGATGAGGCATGATTTTTCATGGAATTAAAATTTTAATCTTACACAGGGGTTTTTTATGTGATCTCATTCTTATATAGCTTATCTATTTTGAACACATTCCAAATACACCCTTATAGGGAGGGGTGAATCAGGGTGTTCAATTCCTCTTTTCTTTCATATAATCTTGTTCTAATGTTTCCAAAATCACTTTGAACTAATCAATATTCATATACACACAATATCTAGAATCATAATTAAAATAAAGTTATATAATTAGTTTACATGTTTCATCACAAAGGGATAATACAAGGAGTATATACTAATAGTGTGTTTATGTATTATGTGATAAAACCACTCACTATGTGTTTTCAAATGTTTAGAAAGGAAACACTATCGATCTTATAGAAACTCCCTCTTCTAATCTATCTCTGCACTTCCTTGGGACAAGGAATATAATAAGAATATATTATGATGATTGATCACAATTATTATTTATAATTGAAAAATATTTTTCTATAAAGGGTATTTTAATTAAAGTCATTTTTCTTTTTTAAATACCGATCATTAATGAAAAATGTTGTAAAATCATCTTGTTTCTCTATATCTTTATTTTTCCCAGATTATTATTAGGAGCTTTAATGACAATCCCCATTTTATTATTATTTTATTTATAAAAATATTCATGTCTTTTCATGAATGTTGTTTATATAATATTTAGAACCATGATTGCCTCTATATTATCTTCTCAACCAAATAACATGAATCTATCCCCCATGCACTGTGCATCCTTCAATTATTTATAACTTCTCATGATTCTCAAAATTTTCTTCCTTGAAATATTTATCAATTATAATGGTTTATTTTCTATAAACTTAAATGAAATCCTTAAGCTTCTATTTCTTCAGTCCCTCATGTTGTGATTCCATGATTTACAATGTGACTCCATCTGTAATAGGCCATATTACCAATTGTATTTTATGATTGATTATATATAGTATAATCTATGGCTGAACAAAGTAATCTTCCATAAAGACTATTATGTACTATCTTGGTTCCAATTCGTCCTAAAATGGAAAATGAAACAATCAAAAATGATACTGGGGTTTGAAAAAACACACATACATTTGTGTGTGTGTGTGACGGGGGAGGGGGGGGGGGGGGTGGTGAATGAGGTGATGATTAATTTTTACAATATTTAAAATTATATTTTAATCTCTTATCCTCATGGTATTTTAATCTTTATTATATTTAGGATGATAGTGGATCTTTTCAGTTATTTACCAATCATATAAAACACATGAAATGCAAGAAATCAAGTAAATATGAAACATGAATTTTTTTCAATGTTCGACCCCTTTATGTAAATGCTAGTCCTTGATGTGATTGGTTATTTTAAAAAACCATAGATTTTCTATTAGAATCAACCTCATATTACTATGGATATTGGTAGCTATCATCCTAACTCATGCTACATACCACCCTAACATAGAGTCCCACTATATTTATAATTACTAACATCTCATTGGATTTTACACTACTAGCTTTCCTCTGGAGTCACAACATCATACCAAAATTTTCTCGGATACTCAAAGTTTCACTAGTTCCACAACATCTCAGTGTGTACAGACAAGTTATTTATTTATACCCTAAAAATGTAGATCTCTAATCCTTATAATATGCTACTCTATTAATATGATTCAATCAATTTTGTTTCCTGAATTTAGTATTTTACTACCTTCATATTTTCAATAAAATTTTACAAATAAATCTCGTATTTTATACCAAACTCATAGATATTATCTATAACGTTTTTATTAGGATTTAATCACCAAAAAATAAAATGTACTCGACAAAAAATATTAGAAAATTGAGACTGTATGCTTTTCATCCTTAATCAGCTTCTTCTTCCTTCTTATTCTCACTATTTTGATTGGATCTAATCAATAAAACTAGTTCAACTTTATCTTTTTCTTCATCGATAACAGAAGGGTCTTATTCTTCATCACAATATCATTTTCACATTGTTCTTCTTAATTGAGTTTTATTATTATATTATATTGGCACTAATAGTTCTCTACAAATATATTTATATATATCACCATATATGTCTCTATCATTTTATTTTTTATAAGTAGGTCAATCGATTTCATTTTCTATATTTTAATATATAAAATATTTTAGAATCAGTATAATGATCCTAAAATTTCTTTAAGGCTTTATATATAGGAGTGATCCCATAATCTTCTTTCATTTTACCTTAATAGATATCACTTTTGAAATTCGAGGATCTACCTTTCAATTATATTTCTCATTTCTCTTAGCCAAATATATTTTATAAATAATTTTATTGAAGGCTTGAAGTATATTCTTATCAAAATGATTATATAGATTTAGACAACTTAAATAATCACCATAGATTTAAAAATCCATTAAAAATCATATTTTTATTGATGTATTGTTAATTATAACATGATTGATTAAAAATGGTCGGAAAACTTTGTCTTGAATATTAAAACTCCCAGAATGTAACTCAGTTCACTGGTCTTCATATCCAATATGAAGTTAAATTATATTTTTGATATTTAAATCCATAAATCTTATCTCATGCATCATCATATTTTATCATTTATTTTTATGATAGATATCAAGTTTAAAATACAATCATTTAGAACTCAAAACATTTTAAAACATTTATCCCCTCATCCCATTTCCCTTCATTCTTTATCAATTAAAGATAGGATCATGGATTCCCAAAGAATCATGATGCTTAGAACATGAATTCACATATCTATAATCGTCAAATATATCCATATTTAAAATATTTAAATTTTGGAAACATCATCTAATATTTAATAACTTTTCTAAGAAATTCCACATTGATCTTGTTCTCCATGGAATGAAGATAAGTTACTCAGTAATTGTTCAACTTGAATAACACACCCTTTTAGGTATTTTTGATGTTTAGAACAATGATGAATAACTTCATCATCATCCCAAATATTTTATACTTCAGAATATAAATTTCTAAATTTCTCATTACTTTCATTTTAAAAAATTCTTTAATTTTCAAGAAGTATTAAACCTTACAAATTCATTGGGAATATTATTAAGTTTGTACACTGACATTGTGAAGTACACTATAGTAAACAATTTTAACTTCAACCTTATGAAATCCAAGGAACTTTACTAATTCCATTATAGGGTTCATTGTACCCTAAAAAGTACCATATGAATGTACTTTAAATATTATAGGAACCTTACAAAATTCTACAGCATAACCTTACAATATTTAAAAATTACGAAGTAGGAACCTTAGGAAGTTCTATAAACCATACAAAGATTAATAACTGAACCTTATGAAGATGATTTTTCAGGAAGGGATGTTCCTTATGATGTCTAAGAAACCTTATGAAGATATGAAATTGAACCTTACAGTAATTCCATTGTACCTTATAAAGTTCAACTTGGAACTTCACAAAGTGAATCTTTGGATTTTCTTACAGTACCTTTAGAATTTCATAGGGTTTTTCCCTTTTCTAATTTTTTCACATACAATAATTTTTAACTTCAATAAAATATTCCCCAAACCATTAATCTCAAGGCCTTCAAAACCACTTTAAATAATCTGAAATCTCCATCCAATGATATTTTATCCCCGATTCTAGTAGTTTATAACAAAAAATAAGATGGATTCTCAAATAATTTAACTATATTTTCTATTTTTTATAATATATTGGTCAATTTGTCCACCCATATATGTATTAAACTCCTCAAAACTATTGTATAAAACACTAGAAGAATTTAATGAGCAATTTTCATTATAAGTCATTAATTATAGCATATCAATCATTTGATTTCATGGATTCTCATATAGAAACTATCTTTTCAAAAACCATTTACAACATAAGAATCGTTCTTCCTTTTCATGTTCAATGACAAAAAACACCAATCTACTTTACCAACAGACATGGGAAGACTTCTTTTTTTCTATTGGTTGGGTATATAAATACTCCAAAACCTATAAAATTTACTTTCCTTTCCATAATTAAATTAAAAATATTACATTTTCAATAAATCCCATTGATAAAAAATGAAACTTCAACCGATAAAGAAAGTGAATACACCCTTTGGATTTTTTTCAATTCCTAATTGAATTATAATATCCTATAAATTCAATATAATTAATCTCTACATAATTTATAAAATGTAAATTAATAATGACCAGGTCCCTATTATTTACACTATAGGGATGGGTGGATATTTTCTTCACATATTATAAAAAACAATCTCCTCCACTTTTGATCTTCCCCTTTCCATATTTCCCGCCCTTATTGAGAGATTCTATCAATTCCTAGAGACTAGGGTGATACCAAATTCTCACTTAGTATTGTTTCATTAATCAACCAAATCTAAATATACTTAGGATAACTATATGTAAAAATAAGAGTGATCAATTTAGAAAAATTATTTATCTATATACAAACCACAATGTGATATAACTTTATAATTTAGTTTCTTAAGGGTTGTAACAATATATTTTTAAGAAATGTTATAAACCTATACACAAATCAAAAAACACATAAAAAAATTTCAAGTAAAAGTTTATTTTATCCCTTTTCTAGATTAATATTCACACTGATTTTTAGCAATATTCATTGCAAATCAAAAACATATTTAAGAATTGAAAATCATACCTTAACTTTAAAATTTTACCCAGCTTCCTTGATGTACAAATTTTTAAGAATTATATAAATCTATAGAATATTTTTCTTATAATATAGGTCCCTCACAAGAAATTATCTCTACACATCACCGTGTTTTTCAATATTTTGGTTAATAGACTCTAATAATTTCTGATACAAGTTTAAATTCACCATGATGTGTTCACTTTATTCATGTTGTATAGATTTCTCAACCTTCACCATTAATTTTATTCATTCTTAAACTTAAATTATGTTCTTTATAAAGTAAAAACACTTTGAATATGGGAATAAAGTGGGTCTTTTCACCACCTCGATTCTATCAGTAGTGATGAGAGTTCTTATTCAACCCAATGCCTCCTTTATTTGAAGCTCTAAAATATCAAGATCCATTTAAGATCTTACCTGTCACACTCAAAATAGAAATTTCTACATTATTTTATTTATTTATGATATTACCTTTATTATATGACTTTATGAGATAGTTTTTAGGAAAAAATGAAGGTTTTTTGGTGGGAAATAAAAGGAACACGGTTGGAACATAGTTATAAGAAACCATAGACCAACCTATAGAAATCTATTCATCCCAGACATTGGATTTTTCTTGGATGCATAGTCAAGATGATGACCATGAAACATGCCATAGAAACCAGATGACCTCTCCTCCTTCTTCAATAGAGGTGTGGCATGGCTTGCATACAGTTTGGAAAATTGAAAGTCCAAACCGGATAACCTTCTAGGTTTTTTAAAAGGGGTATTATTATTATTATTATTATTATTATTTTTTATTATTATAAAGGTTATTATTATTATTATTTATATTAATATATAATATATATGTCCCTTTCTCTTAGCCACACATGACAAGGCCTCCTCCCCCTCCTTTCTTATGTGACAACCCCACCCCCCACCATGACCCCCATCCATTCACACTCATAGCCTCCAGGATATTTTTTCCTCAGATGTTTCTTAGTGCGATATCCTCAAGTATGCATATCCTATTCTCCTCTTCCTTCTTATCTTCCAATTTATAAGTTTTATTTCACCTCAGTGTGAAGTGCATGACCCATCAAAACCCTAACCTGATTTTGGATTTTTTTTATTGTTGGTTCCTATTTCAATGGGATCATAGAGGTTCATTTATGGGTTGTTCTATCCACCACCATCGAAGGCAATTGGTTGACCATAAATTTTGAGTCAGGTTTATTCAATTTTAATTCTTTGGAAAAAATTTATTAAGGTATTTTGTAATTTTAAGTTTCTTTTTATTATTTAGGGTATATTACGTATCTTTAAAGACAACTTGAATGTATATACATAGGTAAGAACATATATTTCTATATATTAAATGTGCATATTCTCTCATTGAGTGTGGAATATTTAAATTGGTTCAATGGGTATATTTATATGTATATATATATAAATGTGTATATGTGTGTAAGTATGAAGTGGTTTCACGGTGTCATCATTAATGGAAACGTGCTTTGAGGTAGGTTCCCTATGCTGCAACCTTTAATTTATATTCCTTAATTGGTTTATTGTTTTAAAAAAGTGTTTCCATTATCATATGAGATTTATATAATATGAAAAACTATTTTGATGCTTGGTATTGGAATTTCCCATGTTTTTCATGCTCTTTTCTATATTTTGACAGGTGTATTCTCTATTTAAATATGTTTTCAATCTAGTTTCAAATATTTAAACATGTTAAATGAAAAAAAGTTGTTTCTAATTTTTTGTATGTATTTAAGTGGTAGTTTTTGAGGAAGTGTGTATGTAAATATTTGGAAATGTACAAACCCCTCTTAAAATGGTTGGAAATTGTATTTAACATGAGTTAAATTGAGACAAAAAGGGGTTTAGTGGATTTTGAAATAAATTAAATAACTTGTAAACTTTTGTTACCTAGGTTGAAATGATAGGAAAAGTATACTAGGCATGACCCACCATACCTAGGAAAATTATGACATAACACAAACTTAACTTTTGATGATGGGGATTGTTTGGATCGAGTAGGATACACACATTCACATCCTTGGTTGATCATTGAGAGTATGAGGATCCTAGGTCCCCACTAACCCTTTCTACTTAAGTGTTTCCCATGGTTCCTTCTCTCTGTTAGTCTTATTTTTTACAATACTATTTTAAAGTTATCTTATTTATGGTTTTTTATGTTTTTATAGTTTTCTTATAAAATGGAATCTCTATTTTTTTTCGTACCGATACCATTTTTTATCATTTGTTATATTTTTAAGAAACTCTGTAAAAAGTTTCCAGTGATTTGAATTTTTTTAATAATATAATGGAAAGTTGTTTTACTTAAAATTTAAGCCTACGCCTTTTTTTTTCATAAAAGAGTTTGAAAAACTATTTTTATTGTAACACCCCAAGCTTCCACGGTACACTTCTCTTTGAATAATACAATAGCTTGTGTTGTACGCAACTTCGAGTTCTAACACACCACAACCAATGAAACTAGCCGCTGTGAATAGTAATACCCACTTTTTAAAATTTTATAAATTTTATTTTTTAAAATGGACTTATTTTTTGGATTCGGAATATCAAAATTAGATTAAGGTGAATTTTTGGTATTTTTTTAAAAACATTCAATTTTTGATGAATACTGAAAAACACTGCGTTATTGTTTAAAACCGAATTTTTATTTAAATAATTAGTTATTTTATTTAAATTTTTATTAGGTAAATTTATATATATAATACATATATATTTTCAATGTAATTTATTAGAGTCATTTTATAATAATATTAGATATATAAAATTTTATTAAACTTTTTACTGTCTTTTACCCACCTGCTCGACACATTTTCAAATTTGCATAAAAGGTAATTTTACCTCCTCTGTGAATTGAATTTAAAAAACCGGAAAGACACATTTGACATCTGTAGGTAAAATTTGGTTCAATACGATGAAAATAATTTTTGGTGAATGGTAACTTTTGAGTTTTATTTACCACGGTTAAAAGTAAATAGGGGAATTAAAGGTAAAAATGATATTATAATTACCCTATCACATGTCCTAATTCTATTGGATAAGTGTATTTCGACCAAAATCAACCTTAGTAATAAAATATGATCCTTTTGGTCCACTTGGATTAGATTAGGACATTTATTATTATTTTATTTAAAGAAGAGTTAAAAGTGTTAAATTCAAAGTTTAATAACTAAACCATTTTTAATATAGGGTAATACATAAGATAAATTAAAATATAAATATTCATTATAAAGATAAAAATATTTCCTATATAATTTTATTTTATTTTTAAATTTTGGACATTAAATATTTAAATTTATTTATGATGCAATGATGATGAAGTATTTACATTATTAATGAAAAATTAAAATAATTGATATTATAAATATCCAAATAAATGTAAATTAAGACTTATGATGAATTATATTAATTTTATTGGTTAATATGACAAGTTAGGGTTTATTAAATAATTTTTTTTCGAATCGATAAAGTTTTTATGACTTCTACAAAAACAAAATACCAAATAGTGTCAAAATTGACATAAATGAGTTTTTAAAACAAATACTATATTATTAATTGATATAATATTACTAAAAATATAAGGTTTGTAAAAGGACTTATATAAAGTTAGATATATCAATAATTAACCACTTGGGATTCTCTTGGCTTTTTATAGTAAGTTTATTAACCATTAATTATAATAATACAAGAATACATGGTAAAAGTTAAACTATTTAACTAAGAGTTTAACCTAAAACATAAGATTAATATGGTGAACTAAAACTATCTAAAACCTATTGGTTGAGAGGATTTCGACCCATACCCACCTTATCCTCTAAATAAATCATTTTTGAACCATTATAAACCGAATATTATTGTATAATAAAATAATATTTCAACCTTTTCCTAAAGTGACCCTCACCTCTCTTATAAAAAGGTACTTCCCATTCTCTCAAAATCAAACCTCCAAAGCCATTTGGTTCATCCAAAACCTACTCAAATATCCTCCAAACTACCCTCAATTATACCTAAATTATTTACTTTTATAAAAAAGACAACCTAAGGAGCCCTTTTGATCAACTCAAATGGAAACACCCGAAGAAGAGGTAATAATTTCACCAACTCTTTCAGGGTTATTTTCTTCTTCCACTTCCTATTTCTTTGTTGTTTCCATAACAAAATAATAAATCCAGTAATTTATAAATTCTGTGACGTTATTATAAATTTGGTACAACCATATTCATTATTCTATCCATCCTATTAATGACAAGTCACCATACGTGCATCCGTATGGCTTATCGTCTCCACGTCGTGGTATAGTTTGTTATTCAGACACTTAATTATTTAGATGGGTATAATAATGAGTATAACTGATGTAAATAATAAATATAACATGTTAAGGATAATTTATATTTGATATAACATCCAATTACACGTTATTTCACCATCAATAGAATGATATTGTCGCTCGTGCGTACGTACAGATTACCGTCTCCACGAATGCGATGAAATTCATTTTCCATCATAACCATTAAAGAATAATTTTTATTTTATGATTAAAAATAGTGTTTAAGAACTTAATATAATTATAGATATTAATAAAATACATTCTATCCATAACAAGCATGGCTTACGTAACCAATCATATAAAGGAAAATGAATCAGTTAACACCCGAAACAATGATACTACTGAAATATTATTAACAAAGCAACATTAGAAGATCATATATGATATCATATTTATGTAAGTGGTTCTTGTATAGTTTAATAACAATTATTTTACTATTATATAGGAGTTTAATGTACCCTCAATCAAGGAAAAGTACAATTTAAGGGTTAATTCTACAATCTTTTCATTATCCAAGGTTGTTTATACATGATTATCTACTGAGAACTCTTTATTTTCTACACCCGTCGTTCGTAAAAATGTATTTCAAAACATTTTTACTATTTCTTAGACTATGGGTTAAAGTCATTTATACCCTTGTTTTAATTTTTATAAAATTTTTATAAAGTAATCCTTCGGTCACTTTCCAAGCAAGGTCCTTTACAACCTTTTCGATAAAATTAATGATAGGATTTGTTTTTTAACTTATACGACGGTTGCAGCTATTTTCTACCATTATAACACATTCAAAGCTTCCCTTACAAGTTTATAAGAATATTTTTAAAATAAATGTTTTCATTTTCGAATTATGTGACTTTTAAATGATTTCAAAATAGAAAGAGATATTTCTCCAAAATAGTTTTGATTTCATCTATGTCAACATTCTTTGATGGATTTTACATTTTTTTAAAGTTAATTTGTTATGATACAGTATTCTATATTGTATTGAAGGTTTTGTGACATGTTTGACTATGGATGTTCTATTTTTATAACATTCATGGTTTATGATTAAAGTATTGACATTTAGTATGCTAGATTTAATATGAATGTTTATGTTATGTTTTAAGCTTTTCATACGAGGAATGCATTGGACTTAGTAAGTGATGGGTGGAGCCTGCTATTGCTCCTCGATGCATCGGTAGGTCTCATGAGACAAACTAGTGTCTTGGAACAAGGCCTTGAAAAAAATCTTATTTTTAGTCTTGGCACGGGGCCTTGACTATGTTGTTATGATGTCCGACATTATGCATTCCATCATTATGAAATTGGATATTGATATTAAATTTGATTATTTGACTAGTATAATATCCATGTGAATATGTAAATGGAATTATTTGATTTATCTTTGCCATATTATGTTGAAGTTTATGTTTAAAAGGCTTGTGTTTTAGTCTTATACATTGCCTTAAATATTTTTGATGATTTATGACAGTTTTCGCTATATTTTTATCCTTACTGAGCATCTAAGATCACCCATTTCTTATGTTTTATTTTTCCCAGGGTGTGAAGAAGTATATTACGATCAACCTTCTAGAATAGGTTAAGGGATATAATAGTGTTCAAAGGGGACACAATGTTGTTGTTTTTTATTTAATGATGTAATGTAAAACTTATGTATGTATCTAGTACTCTTGAGGTTACTAAACTGATTAGTCTTTCAAGACATGATTACTTATATCCTTACAATGTCATGTAGTAATGCATTTACTCTGAGTAACTAGGGTCGGGGCATTACATTTGGTATCTGAGGATGTTTAGTACAAACCTCGGAAGTTAGATTTAGAAAAACTCTGGTTAGAGAACATTACCTTAAGATAGAATTCGAGGATTAGTATAGAAAAAATTCCTAGAATTTTGGAAATGTAGAGATTTTGTGAGTTTTCCAAGAAATACATCCCTATTTGGATACGAGTAGGTAGAGGCGGCTCTGGAAGAGATGTAACTAGGTGTTAAAACTCCAACAAGGAGTTTTGGGCTTGACCTGGGGTATCCTAGTACATGATAATGGGCCTTGCTTCACTGTTTTTTACAACACTCCCGAGGGATATGATTAGGATAATTCACATTTTCTTTACAAACCATTATGAAAGATTTATGAGTATATAACTCCTAAAAGAAAACATTTTTATGATTATCGATTATATCCATAAACTGTTCAATTTGTGTTATGTTTTTTACAAGTTTGAATTATTTATTGCGTTTCATAAAATAATCTAGTGTATTCCTTTGTTTATAAATGGTGCCTATTGGAAGGAATGGAAACCATATCAACCCACATGATCCATATAGGGATTTACCTCCTACTAAAAATAATTATAGTGGAGCTGGTGATGCAATTGGTGCTGATCATCTTATCACCATACTGGGAAAACTCACTCAGGTTATGAATAATAACCTTACCCATATGGAGCACCCACTTGCACAACATGGAGGATAAATGTTATACCACTTCATGAGGAAACAACCAAAGACATTCAATGGGACTACAAATCCATTTGTAGCTGAGCAATGGATAAGTTCCATAGATAAAATATTTTAAGCTTTGGGGAGTAGTAATAGGGAAAAAGTTTTCATGATAGTTTATCACCTCATGGGGGATGCAGATCAACGGTGGTCATTAATTCAAAACACAAAGTAAGATGAAAAAGTATAAAATATGTAATGGAGGGAGTTTAAAGAGATTTTCTTACAAAAATACTTTCCTCGTGACCATAGAGTGGATATGGAAAGACAATTTATGAGTCTGAGGAAAAAGGAGGATGAGAATGTTGCAAAGTATGAGGATAACTTTACAAGGTTAGCAAGGCATGAAGCAGATTATATATGTAGCCCAAGGAGTGATATTGATCAATTATTTGATTAGTTAAAACCATTTCTCCATCGAGCATTAGTCTCACAATCCTTCTCATCGTACGAAGATATTTCCTCCAGTTCTATAAAGACATAAAAGGATTTATCTATGTATTATGACTTCAAAGAAAAGAAATAGAAGAATAGATTTGCTGAACACTCTGGAAATGGAAATAAGTGTAAGAAGGGAAAATTTGAATTTCCATCCTATGGTAAATGTGGGAAGAAACACCCCAGTACTTGCCTGAAGGGAATGAGAGTCTATTACAAGTGTGGTGAAAAAGTCCACCAAGCTCATGATTACAAGGGAAAGAAAGAGGCTGTCAATGTTGAATGATATAATTATAGAGAAATGGAGCATTATGATAATTAATGTCCTAATCACCAAGGAAACTTACCTCAAAAAATTCCAAGGGAGAAATTCCAAGCTTATGTGATCACTACTACTATGGTTGGAGCTCTAAACGACATGGTGGCAGGTAATTTAATGGTTTCCTTAAGTTTAGCCAATTCTTTATTTGATTCTGGATCATTACATTGTTTCATATCTTCCCAGTTTTCTAAGAAAATTAGATATTTCCAATTTGATTTAACAAGGGAGTTGTCAGTTAAAACTTCTAAAGGAAGTATCATTGCAAGAAAGTTTTGTGAATCAGTTCCCATTAGGGAATATACATTTCATTTTTCTTCTGATCTCATCATCATACTCATGATTTAATTTGATATAATCCGCAGTATGGATTGGATTTTGAACAATGATGCGAAAATTTATTATAAGAAGAAAGAGGTTAATTTTTATTATTATTATTAGGAATACCTTATCTTTATAGTAGAAACGTCACCATATGATTATTATATAGATCCACCCCTTTATATCTACTAAATTCAATTATTTAGGAGGAAGAGAGTGAAATAACTATGGGTGAGGAAAGGAATGTTCAAATAGAGGATGTACCTATTGTGAAAGAATTGGTTGATGTGTTTCCAAATGATTTACCTGGACATCCTCCTGAATGAGAAATTGAGTTTTCCATTGATTTAATTATTGGTTCAAGGACCATATCGAAGACCCCTTATAGAATGGCCACTGTGAAATTAGTGGAACTAAAGAAACAACTAGAGTAATTGATTAATAAAGGATTTATTCTCCCTAGTGTTTCTCCATGGGGAGCCCCTGTGATTTTTTAAGAAGAAAGATGGATCTATGAGGTTGTGTATTTACTACAGGGAGATCAATGCTATAATAATAAAGAACAAGTATCCCCTACATCAAATTGATGATTTATTCGACCAACTTCATGGAACTCAATATTTTTCAAAGATTTACCTTTGATCTATATATCATTAGCTGTGTGTGAGGAAGGAAGACATTCCGAAGACAAAATTTCATACAAAGTATGGGCATTACGAGTTTACAGTAATGCCTTTTGGATTGAATAATTCACCCTCTGTCTTCATGGATATAATGAATAGTGTTTTCAAGGAATATCTTGATGACTTTGTAGTGGTATTTATTGATGATATCTTGGTATAATAAAAAATATACAAAGATCATGAAAATTACTTGTGCACTATTCTGAAAACCCTCAGAAGAAATGAATTATATGGGAAGTTTAGCAAATGTGAATTCTGGATTCACAAGATTTATTTTTTTGGTCATATTGTCTCTATGGATAAGATCTCTATAGATCTTTCAAAGACCAAGGCAATCCAAGAATGGCGAGCACCAACAAGTATAACTAAGGTACATAGTTTTATTAGTTTAGTAGGTTATTATCGATGTTTCTTCCAAAATTTTTCCCGATTGGCTAACCCATTAACCATGATCACACATAAAGGGGTTAAATTTGTTTGGAAAAAAGAGTGTGAAGAAAGTTTTGAAGAACTGAAGAGAAGATTAGTCAATGCTTTTATCTTGACTCTATCATCGGGGAATGATAGGTTTGTTATTTATAGTGATTATTCAAAGAAAGGACTTGGTTGTGTCCTTATGAATAATGATAGATTTTTTCCTATGCATCACAACAACTGAAAATTCATGAACAAAACTATCCCACTCATGATCTTAGGTTAGAAGCTGTAATTTTTTCTTTGAATATATGGAGAAACTATATATATGGTGAAAAATGTGAGATATATACCGATCACAAGAGTTTGAAGTATATTTTCTCACATAAAGAACTCAACATGAGGCAAAGACGATGTATTGAACAACTCAAATATTATGATTGCACTATACACTACCACTCGGGGAAGGCTAATAAGGTTGCAAATGCTTTGAGTAGAAAGTATCTTAGAGTTTCGATCAAGATGAGAGTTGAAAGGGATACCATGTTCATGGATCTAGTAAATATGGATAGGAGAATAATAATGGAAGGTGAAACATCAATAATTTTTCAAATGGTTACCAAACCATCTTTACTAGAAAGGATAAAAAGTCCTCAGACTGATGATGTGAAGTTTCAAAAGAAAATTAAAGCTATGAATGAAGGGAGATTGATTGACATCATATATGAAGATGTGATTTTGAAATTTGGGAAGAGGCTTTTTGTTCCATACATACCTCATCTAAAAAGGGAATTATTGGGTGATTATCATAGCTCCAATTTCTCTATACACCCTGGAATCTCGAAGATGTATAGTGATTTGAAGGAACATTTTTTTTGGGACAACCTGAAGAAGGAGATTGCTGATTATGTGTCAAGATGTATGGTTTGTCAACAGGTTAAGGCTAGAAGACAACATCCTAGAGGATTCATGCAACCTCTTCCCATACCTGAGTTGAAATGGGATGATATTATGATGGACTTTTTCATGGGGTACAAAATAATCCTAGAAGGAATGATGCAATATGGGTCATTGTTGATCATATTACCAAGTCAACACATTTTCTTACTATAAGAGAAGATTTACCACTTGAACATTTATAAAGACTGTATATTAATTATTTTTTAAGACTTAATGTAGTACCCCTATCAATTGTTTTTGATTGTGATCCCCATTTTATATCATGAATCTGGAAAAGTCTTCAAAAGGCCTAAGATACTAAACTTCGTTTGAGCACTGCCTACCACCCTCAAACTGATGGAAAATCAGAACGGACTATTAAAACCTTAGAAGACATGTTGAGAACTTTCTCACTTGACTTTCAAGGTATGTGGGATCAATATTTACCTTTGGTAGAATTTTCCTATAATAATAGCTTCCATTCAAGTATTCATATGGCACCATATGACGCATTATATGGAAAGAGATATCGCACACCAACTTGTTGGGTTGATGTTGGTGAAAGAAAACTCATAGGCCTAGAACTTGTTGAGGAAACAATGGAAAAGGTGATGGTTATCCAAACCCACATCAAAGCAGACCAAATTAAGAGAAAGAGCTATGATGATTACTAAAGGAAAGATTTGGAATTTCAAGTCGAAGATAATGTTTTCTTGAAGGTATATTCATAGAAGGGTGTTATAAAATTTGGTAAGTAGAGAAAATTAAGTCCCAGGCACACCAGACCTTTCAAAATTCTAGAATGAATTGGAGTTGTAGCTTATCGTTTGGAAATGCTGCTAAGTCTCTCCAAAGTTCATGATGTGTTCCATGTGTCACTGT
Source organism: Viscum album (assembly GCA_963277665.1). Classification (NCBI taxonomy): domain Eukaryota; kingdom Viridiplantae; phylum Streptophyta; class Magnoliopsida; order Santalales; family Viscaceae; genus Viscum; species Viscum album. The sequence goes on from OY728126.1 coordinate 1,454,637,813, forward strand.
TAAGAAAATATATACCTCACCCAATGCATGAACTCACCTATGAAAAAATAGAAATGGAACCCAATCTGTCTTATTGTGAAGAGGCTTTCAAGATTCTTGATACCCGAGAATAAGTGCTGAGAAACCGGACGAATCATCTGGTGAAAGTTCTATGGAGAAACAATAAGATGGAAGAGGCAACGTGCGAACCCAAGGAAAATATGATGATGAACCACCCAAATCATTTTAGGCTGTAATATTCTATAAATTTAGAGGAAAAAATTATTTGAAGGAGGGAAGTATGTAACACCCCAAGCTTCCATGGTATGCTTCTCTTTGAATAATACAATAGCTTGCATTGTACGCAACTTCGAGTGTTAACACACCACGACCAATCAAACTAGAAGTTGTGAATAGTAATACCCACTTTTTAAAATTTTATAAATTTTATTTTTAAAAATGGACTTCATTTTTGGATTCGAAATATCAAAATTAGCTTAGGGTGAATTTTTGGTATTTTTTGAAAACTTTCATTTTTTGATGAATAGTAAAAAACACTGCGTTATTATTTAAAATTGACTTTTTTATTTAAATAACTAGTTATTTTATTTAAATTTATATTAGGTAAAAATAGATACATATTACATATATCTGTTCAATGTAATTCATTGGAGTCATTTTATAATAATATTAGATATATAAAATGTTATTGAACTTTTTACCGTCTTTTACCCACCTTATACGTGCATTTGCAAATTTTCATAAAACATAATTTTACCCCTTAAATGAATTGAATTTTAAAAATACTAGAGACATAGTTTACATCATTAATTAAAATGTGGTTTAATAAGATGAAAATAATTTTTGATTAATAGTATCTTTTGACTTTTATTTACCACAGTTAAAATTAAATAGGAAAATTAAAGGTAAAAAATGATATTATTATTACCCTAACACATATCCTAATTCTATTGGATAAGTTTATTTATACCAAAATAAATCTTAGGAATAAAATATGATCCTTTTGGTCCACTGGGATTAGATTAGTACATTTATTATTATTTTATTTAAGGAATAGTTAAAAGTGTTAAATTCAATGTTTAATAACAAAAAAACTTTTTAATATAGGGTTATACATAAGATAAATTTTAATATAAATATTCATTATAAATATAAAAATATTTTCTATATAATGGTATTTTATTTGTAATTTTTAGACTTAAATAATTAAATTTATTTATGACACAATGATTATGCAGTAATTACCTTATTAATGAAAGATTAAAATAATTGATATTATAAATATCCAAATAAATGTAAATTGAGACTTATGATAAATTCCACTAATTTTCTAGGTTAATATGACATTTGAGGTTTTATTAAATATTTTTTTTCGAAGTGATAATTTTTTTATGACTTTCAAAAAAACAAAATACCAAATAGTATCAAAATTGACATAATTGAGTTTTTAAAACAAATACTATATTATTAATTGATATAATATTCCTAAAAATATAAGGTTTTTCCAAAGGACTTATATAATGTTATATATATCAATAATGAACTAGTTGGGATTCTATTTTCTTTTTATAGTAAGTTTATTAACCATTTATTATAATAATACCAGAATACATGGTGAAAGTTAAACTATATAACTAAGAGTTAAATCTAAATGATAAGGTTAATATGGTGACCTAAACGTATATAAAACCTATTAGTTGAGATATGTTCGACCCATCCCCACCTTATCCTTGAAATAAATCATTTTGGAGCCATTATAAACTGAATATGACTGTATAATAAAATAACATTTCAAGCTTTTCCTAAAGTGACCCTCACCTCTCTTATAAAAGGGCACTTCCCCTTCTCTCAAAATCAAACCTACAAATCCATTTTTCTTGGCCACAACCTGCTCAAATATCCTCCAAAATAACCTAACTTTTACTTATAGGCCTTAATTTTACTAGAAATCCAAGCTAAGGATCCATTTTGATCAACTCAAAAGGAAACACCCGAAGAAGATGTAATAATTTCACCACCTCTTTTAAAGCTCTTTTCTTCTTCCACTTCCTCTTTATTTGTTTTTTCCATACCAAAATAATAAATATATTAATTTATACATACTATGATGTTATTATAAATATGGTACAACCATATTCATTATTCTATCCATCCTATGAATGACAAGTCACCATACATGCGTACGTACGGCTTACCGTCTCCACGTCGTGGTGTAGTTTATTATTCAAACACTTCATTATTTGGATGGGTATAATAATGAGTATAAATTATGTAAATAATAAATATAACATGTTAGTTACTCTATATATATCATATAAAATCCAATTACATACGATTTCACCATCAATAGAATGATATTTTCGCTCGTGTGTACGTACGGATTACCGTCTCCATGAACGCAAGGAAATTCACTCCCCATCATAACCATTTAAGAATATTTTTCATTTTATGATTAAAAATAATGTTTAAGAACTTAATATAATTATTTATATGAATAAAATACATCCCATTCATAAAAAAATGGCTTACGTGACCAATCATATAATGGAAAATGAATCAATTAACACTGGAAATAATGATACTACTGAAATATTATTAACAAAGCAATATTAGAAGATCATATATGATATCATGTTTATGTATGTGGTTATTTTATAATTTAATAACAATTATTTAACTATTATACAGGAGTTTAACGTACCCTTGATCAAGGAAAAGTACACGGTAAGGGTTAATTCTACAATCTCTTCATTATCTGAGGTTTTTTATATGTGAGTATCTACTGGGTCCTCTGTATCATCCACATCCGGGTTTCTTAAAAATATATTTCAAAACATTTTTACTATTTAATAGACTATGGGTTAAATTAATTTATACCCTTTTTTGACTTTTTATAAAATGTTTATAAAGGAATCTTTCGGTAATTTTCCAAACAAGGTCCTTTACGACCTTTTTGATAAAATTAAGGAAAGAATGTTTTTTAACTTATACAGTGGGTGTGGTTCTTTTTCACCATTATAACACCTTTGAATATTCCCTTACAAACTTATAAGCTTATTTTCAAAATAAATGTTTTCTTTTATAATTATGTGACTTTTAAATTATTTCAAAATAGAAAGATATATTTCTCTCAAATAGTTTTGATTTTATCTATGTCAACACCCTTTGATGGATTTTACATTTGTTTGAAGTTAATTTGTTATGATGTAATCTTCTATATTGTATTTATGGTTTTGTGATATGTTTGACTGTTGATGTGCTATTTTTATGCCATTCATAGTTTATGGTTAAAGTATTGACATTTCGTATGCTAGTTTTAATACCGATGTTTATATTATGTTTCAACCTTTTCACCTGAGGAATGCATTGGACTTAGTAAGTGACAGGTGGAGCCTTCTATAACTCTCTATGTGTCAGTAGGTCTCATAAGACAAACTAGTCTCTTGGAACCAACCCTTGAAAAAATATTATTTGTAGTCTTGTCATGAGGCCTTAACTATGTGGTTATGATGTTCAATATTATGCATTCATCATTATGAAATTGGCTATTGATATTACATGTGATTATTCGACTAGTAGAATATACATGTGAATAAGTAAATGGAATTCTTTGATCTATCTATGCCATATTATGTTGAAGTTTAAGTTTAAAAGGCTTTTGTTTTAGTCTTATACATTGCCTTAAATGTTTATGCTTATTTATTATAGTTTCCGCTATATTGTTATCCTTACTGAGCATCTGAGCTCAACCATTTCTTATGTTTTATTTTTCTGAGAATGCGAAGAAGTATGTTAATATTAACCTACAGGAATAGAATAAGGGATATAAGAGTGTTCAAAGGGGAAACAATTTTGTTTTTTTATTTCATGATGTAGTGTAAAACTTATGTATGCATCTTTTACTTCTGAGGCTACTTAAATGATTGGTCTTTCAGGACATGATTCCTTATATCATGACAATGTCATGTGATAATTCACCAACTCTAGGTAACTGGGGTCGGGGCATTACATTTATATATCTTATTTTCAAACTATTATTACTTAGTTTTATTTTTAAAGGAAAGACAACAAAAATAGTTTAATCAAGAATGAAAATTGAGTTTTATTACTCACAATGATATCTCTATATTTTTTTAGCTTCTCGTGAAACTTCCAGATCGACCTCAATATCCATGGAGTGAAATTGTTTTAGTGGTTGGTTGTGACCCAAGGGTTCATAAAGTGGTATATACAGTTTTATTACTATTTACTTATATTAGTTATTTTTTTATTTCAATTTATATTCATTTATTTGTCTATAATTTATGGGATAAATTATTTCCAAATGATTTTATCAAATGATCGTAACTAGATACCTCCCTTGAAGGATTGATAATTCCTTTAGGGACCTATTGTGGGCCGACTTGAGTGATTAGTTTGAGGTTGTACCATATTGGTTCATGACATAATGATATAAAAGGGTTTATCCTTTGTAATTTGGTGATTTATGGTAATTAATAGATAGGTTTTTTGGAATTCAAGTGGTTATTCATGGGTAGGTGTTTTATCACCATCTATTTAGAAGGGTGCTTAAATTTCTAGGGTAGTTCGGAATGGTTGCGCCTCAAAATCCAATCCTGGAACTTGGGTGTTTTTGAGGACCTTGGTTTTTGTTTGAGTGTTTCTAGTTGGTTTTAATGATTTTATGGTTATTATGGGAGGTATTTAGAGGGTTAATTGTTACTATTCATGGTCTATAAATCCATTAACATACCAAATAATTGCCTCTAATGACCTCTGATGTGGTCACCCGATCAGTACACTCCTTACCAAACTGTACTACGAAGCCATGTGTATCAGTTATTCCTATGAGATTTTGGGATTTTTTTATCGATTATGGGGTTTATTTTATTTTTTTGGTATTAGTTTGAGTTTATTTTGGGATATTTTTATTTATATTTTAAAATTATGTCTAGTTTGGAAAAATGGTGATTGGGTTCATCGAAAATTTGATTTTCATAATATTTTTTTTGAATATTTTTGAATGTGAAATAGATTTTTTTAAAACCAAATTAATTTTGGAAATTAATTTGGTATTTTGGAATGTTTTTTTTTGAAAAAATGGGATGTAATTTCTTTGAATTTGGAAATGTTTTATTTTGAAATGATAATGGGTGGTTTTGAAAATTGATTAGGGACAATTTAAAGAGTGGTTTAGAAAGATATTTTTCTATTTTACCCTTGGTATTCCTATGTATTATCACATTTATGTATGTATGGTGAGTGGATATTTATTGGTATGTGTGGATATGTGATTGATCTATCATGGGAAATCGTATCTCAGGGGATTCAGGGAATACCATCGGTAAGTGCCAAAAAATCATTGGCTTGTTTTTCTTTATGGAAATTTTAAAAAAAGGGGATTATGATGTTTTTCTAAATATGTGAGTTAGAATTATTTTATTCCAAGAGGAATTAAAATGTGAAGTGGAGTTTTAAATGGGATTTGATGTTTAAATTATTTTTAATTGAAAAATGGTTTTGAATTAAAAATGACATTGGTGGTTTTAAAAAAGGGTATTTTTGTTCCATTGTATGGTGGTTGGTTTTTTGAATTGGTATTTTTAGTTTAAAATGTTATCTAGGTTGAGTTTTGGTGAGATTTGGTTTGATAGTGACCTGGTTTTGTGTTTTTATATTATTTAGAGTATGACACCATATTGTCTATAGAGGTTTATAGGGAGTTTCTTCTAGTTCTTGGTTTTTTCTAGACTCCCCATGGAGTGGTGGAGTCAGGTTCTTTTTGTTTGTTGCCTATTTTTATGATGTTTGAGTATTTTTAAAGGTTTAAATATTGTAGAGCTTTGGGTGTTTTTCTAGGTTAACATATGGTGATGGGATGTGTTTAGTATCTTTAACATGCTAGTTTCTTTTCTTCAGAGTTAGCGTAGTGTGATCAATTGAAATTTCCTCTCTTCATGTGGGGTTTATGTTTACTGATTAAGTAACACGTTCTCTTATCTTGGTATGTTCTATTTGTGAAATTGGTGAATGGGGTGTCTCTATATGAGATGGTTTGCACAGGGAAGTCAGTGGTAGTTAGAAATCTTGCTTCTTGAGATGCTCGTGAAGTGTTCCCCATTTAGTGTCAAATATATATATAAAAGAAACCAGTTTCAGGTGTGTATCCTTATTTAGTTCATAATTCTCATTTTTTAGAAAACATTCTTGTTTGATTCTAATATAGTCAGTTCTAGAACTTTAATCCATTTTCAATTATACTATAATGGATTGATGATGATATGGTCATGGAAAAGTTATATAAGCTGTGTTTCTAGAAGAAGAAACTTCAGTCGGAGGTTATAAATTTCCAACTATGGGGTGGTAGTTGCTTCAAGACACCAGGTCTCCATCCATAGGTCCTTGAGTAAATATTTTCATATTGTAGGGTAATTTTTGAGTATGGGGGAAAATTTATATCCAAATTGTTTTCTTTGATGTCATTGATGAATCCGTTTGATTTTTCCCTTCCCATGGTAGTCTATTTTGGAACCCTAATTTGTTTTGGTGGTTTTTGTGACTTTATTTAGGAATGGTTTTAGTTATTGAGTAGTTCCTATTATATATACATGTGTATTATAGAAATTTTGAGTCTTGGTTTGGTCTGAAGTTTAATTTTAGTCTCTTTCATTGGGACCTATTTTGTTGAGGGTTTGTTCGTGCAAGTTAGTTCTATAATGTTGGGGATAACCACTATGAGTTTCATTGATGTCTTCTCATAAATTAGTAAGGTGTAATTTAGGAATTTATGAGGTCCCAATAGTGTTAGAGGCTTTTTTTGATTTTTTTATTGTTTTGAATTTCAAAAATCACTATTTGGATAGAGTCATAATATAGCGATGATTCCACTATAAGATGTGATCGTAGAAAACTCGGTCTTCAAGGAATTCATGATGGGATAATTTTTTGTTACCACCTTGATCAAACCTGATCAAAATAGTTTGTATAGATTGGGTAGTGTGTCATGTGATATATGATCATGGAAATCCCAAAATAGACCATGATGGGTTTTTCATGGTGATAATTATGTTAGGGGTTGGGGTGTTCCTTGTTTTGACGTTACATGTTGAGATATGAGTCCCTCAATCTTCATCCATTTATTTTCCAATTTGAATCCTTACACATCATCAGTTTTTTCTTTTGATTATGATGTGGTTCCTTGAGGGTGGTCTTTATAGCTTCATTTGGATCTCAAAGTTTTATATTTTTGGGTGAAAGTGAGTTATTGGTTTTCGCTCCTCAGGTGGTAGAGGGTTTATTTTGAATGTCATTGCATCCTTGCCTCATGTCTTGATCAATTGAGTCTTCTAAGACTTTATAGGGGAATAAAGTGTTAGTGATGGGGAGAAATGTCATAACCTACCCAAAAACTCTCTATTATTTTATTTATTTATTTTATTACCTTTACTATGTGGATTTTCTTGGCATTGTTAATGAAAAATGATGGTTATTTAGTGAGAAGTATAATGTGCCTAGTTGGTGCACAGTGAGAAGAAACCATATACCAGCCTGGGGAAAACATTGCATCCTGGTTAATGGCTCTTTCCAGGCCATATAACCTTGATCCGAGCCCTTAAAATTATGCGTCTTCTCCTCCTTCATAGATAGAGGCACAAAACGGTTGACGCATGGTCCGGCCAACTATGTGACAAAGCCATGCATCCTTCCAAGTTGTTTTTTTTTATAAAAAATGTTTTTCATAGTAGTATTATTAGTAATAATAATAATAATATAAAGGTTTAGAGTATAATTATTATTATTATTGTTATTATTATTATTATTATTATCTAATACTTACCCCCATTCCAGTACCCTTACATGACCAGGACACTTACCCCCCTCTCTCGTGTGGAACCCACACATCCCACCCTTCCCTTCACACACGTGAACTCCCACAACTCCATTTCATAACAATTTCTTGGTGTGATCTTCTATAGTAAACACCTCTTATTCTAGTATTCCTTGTATTTCTATTTATCGGGTTTCTTTCTCCTCTATGTGGAGCACATGACCCATCCATACACTAACCTAATTTTGGGTATTTTTATTGTTGTTTCTTGGTTATTAGTGCTCATGGGGTTCAATTAAGTCTCTTTATATCCACCACTATCGAGGGTAGTGGGTTCACCATCAATTTCATGTAGGGTTTGTTACAATATAATTCCTTGGTCAAATTTTCATTTGTGATTTGTGATTTTTTATTTTTTTTGTTATTTAGGTTATCTTGTGGCTATTTAAATATGATTTTCATGTATATATATAGGTAATAACACATATATATATATCTATATCCTTCTTGTATAGATTCCCTCATGGTGGGGGGAATATATACATTGGGTCAAAGGGTATATATATATGTGTGTGTAGGTGTATATACGTGTTAGTGTAAAGTGGTTTTGTGTTTTCATTCCCAGAGGCAACGTATTTTGAGGTAGGTTTCCTATGACCATACCTTTAATTTTAATTATATAGTTAACTAAGCCTTTTTTCACATATTATTACATGATTTTAAGCATAGTTATCTATAAAACACAAACCAAGGATTGAAAAGTCTATTGTCATTTAAAGACTTGGAAGGTAATAAGACGTCATTTTTTATGAATCTTCATTGTGAGATATTAACTCTCTTTGACATCCTACAACTACATAGTGTAACTTAGGGAGACAAAAGGGATGATATAAAAACACCAGAAAGGGAATAAGCTTGGGATTGAAACATATAACATGAGTTAAAAGGAATAACATGATAATATAAAAATAATAGATCATGAATAGACATGTGGAAACATAACATATAGAACATAGAATCATATGATCATGGAAACATAAGAAAGTGGCTATGGAATATAACATGACATTAACATGAGTCAAGGATAACTTTCAAGACTATACCACATGGTGGAAAAAATCCAATAATGGATTAAGTTTACTCCCAAACCCCTTAACATATAATGAGACTATTAAATGACCAAATTTATTGGATTTTTATATGGGTGTTTCCATAATAACATATTCTTGCATATGTGTTCCACATAAATAATCGAATATAATTAATAAACATAATGGTTACCCATATAATGAAATTAGTATTGCAATCATGTCATAATGCCTAACCAAAGGTAATATAAAAATGGTATCAATGAAAGAAGAGATTTGATTATTTTTTGTATATTAAAAAAGGAAATATAATAATAGACAATGAATAATGAAGTCTAACTTAAGTGAAAAAATTAAAAAGAGTGACTTGGAAACTTTATAATTGTTCCACTTAAGCGCAATTTTAAATAAAATAAATAAGAGACCTGTGATATGATAAAGACATAATTGTTTGCATAAAACCAAAAATAAATTTAAATAGGTTTTCTTGATAATTTGAGTTATTTCAGAAAATTATTTTAGGCTTAAAATATTTTATGGAGGGTACTTGAAATTGGTTATGAAAAAGATAAGTTTCCTTTAATCAGGGTTGCTTATCGAGAGTAATTGGGAAGAGAAATTTATAAAACATGCAATTACCCATCAAGGAAAGATGAATTTAGATACATACAGATTTTTTGTACATATAATAAAAACATAGGGGAATTATATAAGGATTATTAAGTGATAAATGGAGGCAAATAGATAGAGTGAGCGCAACCCAAAAGAAATACGGAGATTTAGAGTGATCCCTTACCTTATATACGAATGAGTTCTGCACTTTCACTTAATGTCCTGGATAATGAAATAATTTTAATTAATAGATTAATTTATAAATTAATTAATATTTATTTTATATACTATAATTTTATTATGTTCATTTATGACCATTTATATGAGTTATATTTTTCAATTTTGTAATTTTGGGAGTGTTTGTTTCATGGTTTGATGTTCATTTCACTTATGTATAATAATTGATGTTTTTAATGAGAATAATATTATAGAATAAAAATTAAATTATATCCATACACTTAAATAAGGTTAAATGATCCAATATATAATTTTATTTTCTGACATGAGGATGATTCATTTGATAAACATCAATGATAAATGTTTAGTTTATTTTTCCAATTTTTCTGTCCATCCTAGACTTGTTTTGTTTTATTTAATATTATGTCTATATATTAGTTACATAATATTGAATCTGTTATAATATACTTTTTACAATATAATTTAACCATAATAATATTTTTATGAACAATCTTGAAGGCAGTAATGAAAAACGAGAATCATTGTCCACATAGATGGTTATTCGAAATAATTTAGACAGTGATATCCTTTCAATGAATAAGAGGATATGAGAAAAATAGGTTTTATATAAAATATTACATTATAAATATAAAATTATAGTATATAAATGATACTTTAATTGTTATTATTTTATGGATGAATGAGTTGAGGAGAAGGTAGAATAAGAAAATAAATTAAGAGATGTGGTTAAAGAAAGTTACCTCTTGAATAACACCTACTTGAAGAATCCCTTTAGGAACTTGGAATTTGTATTTTGGTGAGACCATCATCAAATGAATATGGAGTGAGTGTATAGAATGGAATTTTTCATATATTTTAAAATCTTCATGTCTTAGAAGGTGTGGGGAGAAGGGGTTCTGAGAGGTTGTATTTATATGGGACAAGAGGGGTGTTTTTGAAATTTATCAAAAGATTAAATAATAATAAATTCATTTTCTATCAAAATTCCACTAAATTTACATATATTCGAAGATAATATAGTATATGGTTGTAATCTCATAAAAAAATAAAATTTAGACATATTTCAGTTTTATTTTAATGCTTATCATTTTGATTAACTGTAACACCTGAGATTTTTATGAGAAATATTTTGTTTTTATGTTATATACATCATAAAATTAATCTTTCACTATACAAAAAACTAGCTTGGCTTGCTTTACACGCAATCAAGACCTTCTTCGATAGCTTGTGTTGTACGCAATACCGAGTTTCACTAAACAACGATATGCTATTAAAATATTATTAAAACTAGCCGTTATGAATAGTAATACCCAATTTTTGAAATTTTATAAATTTTATTTTTCAAAATGGACTTCATTTTTGGATTTGGAATATCGAAAATAGCCTAGGATGAAATTTTGGTATTTTACTGAAGACTTTCAATTTTTGATGAATAGTGAAAACACTGGGTTACTATTTAAAAACCGACTTTTTATTTAAAGAATTATTTAGTTTATTTAAATTTATTTTAGGTCTAAATTGATGAATAATACCTATATAAGTTCAATGTAATTCATTGGAGTCATTTTATAATAATTTTAGATATATAAAAAATTTATTGAACTTTTCACCGTCTTTTACCCACCTCATAGGAGAGTTTAAAAATTTATATAAAACTTAATTTTACCGCTTCTGTGAGTGGAATTTCAAAAATCTGAGAGACATGGTTAACATCAAGGATTAAAATGTGGTTCAATAAGATAAATATTATTTTTGGTGAATAGAAACTTTTTACTTTTATTTACAACGGTTAAAAGTAAATAGGGAAATTAAGGGTAAAAATGGTATTATTATTACCATAACACATGTCCTAATTATATTGGATAAGTGTAATTCGACCAAAAACAACCTTGGGAATAAAATATGACCATTTAGGTCCACTTGGATTAGCTTAGGACATTTATTATTATTTTATTTAAAGAATACTTAAAATAGTTAAAATCAAAGTTTAATAACTAAAACATTTTTAATATAGAGTTATATATAGGATAAATTCTACTATAAATAGTAATTAGAAAGCTAAAAATATTTCATACATAGTGTTTTTTATTTATAATTTTTAGACTTTAAATAATTTATTTTATTTATGACACAATGATGATGCAATAATTACCTTATTAAGGAAATATTAACATAATTGATATTATAAATACCCAAATAAATGTAATTTGATACTTTTTATAAATTACAGTAATTTTATAGGTTAATATGAAATATTAGTATTTATTTAATTAACTTTTTTAGAACTAATCATGTTGTTATGATTTTCACAAAAATCAATTACCAAATAGTGTCAAAATTGACATAAAATCGTTTTTAAAAAAAATATTATATTATTAATTTTTATTTTATTCCTAAAAATATAAGGTTCGGAAAAATGACTTAGATAATGTTATATATATAAATAATAAACAACTTGGGGTTCGTTTTTCTTGTTATAGTAAGTTTATTAACCTTATAGTGTAAGAAAACAAGAAGACACGGTAAAAGTAAAATTATTTAACTTAAGGTTAAATCTAAATGATAAGGTTAAAATAGTTACCTAAACTTGTCAAAATTATATTGGATGAGAGGAGTTTGATCCATCCCCACATTAGCTTCAAAATAAATCAATTTGGAGCTATTAAAAACCGAATATGACTTTATAATAAAATAATATTTTTAGTTTTTCCAAAGGTGCCGCTCTCCTCCCTTATAAAAGGGCACCTCCTCCCTCTCCTCCTCACACCACATTGAGCCATCAAGCTTGGAAAAACCCAGAAAAATTCTCTTCTCCACTTCCCTAGAAACATCCTATAGGTCCTAGTCTTCTTCAAAGACCAACCCTAGTGCCCTAAGAGGAGTTTAAGAAGAGGCGCGTCAAAGAAGAGGTAATATCCATTACCGATCCTTTCCAATTTCTTTCTTCTTCTACATCTTGTTATTTAGTTGTTTCATTATGAAGTAATAACATCAGTATCACTAATATATTGATATGTTATTATAAATATGAAACAACCCTATTTCACCTTCTATCCATCCTACGGAAAATGAAATCACCGCGCGTGCGTACGTACGAAATACCATCTCCACGCCGTGGTGTAATCTGTTTTCCACCACCACGTTACTTAGATGAGTATAATGGTGTAAAGAATAATTATATATGATAATTGTAAAGTGATATTGATTATGAAATTTTATACATACACTCCAATACAACTCCGTGATCATGGTAACGATATCATCGCTCGTGCGTACGTACGAAATACCGTCTCCACGATGTGATGCGACTCGTTCTACATGATCTTCATTGCATAATGATTATATAAATGAGTTGAATGAATAAATATGATATATATTTCACTAATACCATTCTGGAAATAAGGTATCTATAACCTAAAAATAATAATAAGAATTTATTCGACAAAACACACATATGAACAAAAAAAGAAATAAACACCCGAATAATAAGTAATAATGAAATATTACTAATAAGAAGCTAATAATATGACCATATATGATATCATAACAATGAGTAAGATTCTGGAATAAGTCAATAACATTATTTAAATCATTATACAGGAGTTTCAGACACGTACAATGCATATCAGACCTAAGGTAAGAGAAAATCTCTCAATCTCATTTTCATCCGAGATTGTTTATACTTCAGAATTTACTGGGGAATATTTATCATCCACATCCATGTTTCCTCAATATATAATATTATTTCTATCCTCCTACGATTTTTTAAATCCAATTTTACCCTTCGGTGAGTTTTTAGTAAAAGATATGTAAGTAATTTTTTTTCATTTTTAGTACGAGGTACTTTTTTGACTTTTTCGGACAAAGTACGAGAAGAATTCTTTTTTTAACTTATACGGCATGAATGGATTTTATGATTTCATAAAATGTTATTTCCATGAAGTTTCCTTTACAAGTTTTCAAGTTTATTTTTAATCAACTTCTTTTAGTTTAAAATTTTATGACATGTTAAGAAAGGAATTTTTTTTTGAAGTAGAAAGGATATTTTCCTCAAGAATGAAGTTCAAGTGGTTTATCAAAATTATTTTCCATATAAGATAATATAGAGTTCTGTTTCTATCCCTATTTTTAAATTTATTTGATTATGTTATGATGGAATTATTTTTATCATGTCCTTTTATCTTATATGGATTATGTAATGATGTTATGGTGTTTATGAATCCCATTTTTATTACATGGGTTATGCTATGATGTATGATTTATGATCTAGTTTCACACATAAGAATGGTATCATTATGAGATGGGTGAGACCTATATCTCTCTGTAATGCATTGGGTAAAGATTTATATCTCATGAGATAGACATGGATGGAACGACAGGTTAATCCGGTTCACTTAAACAGGACTGAAACTAGGCGTGAACTTGGTTCAGAAATGGACTTTGTCCGCTAATATAGTCTTGGAAATGATTCTTGACTAATAAGAAATGATTCTCTATGATTATGTGTGTATGGAAACAAGTTTCATGTTTTAAGTTATGATTATTGGGATTACATTTCACTACTCTGATTTATCCCATGTTATGAAATTATGATCTCTTTTGCAGGATAAGATTTCCAAAATATTATGTTCTTATTAATATGATGTGATTGATATTTCTTTTGTTTACCCTTACTGAGAATTTAGCTCACCCTTTTGTATATTTTCTTTCCCCAGGCCAGGAAGAAGGTTTTTAAGTAGGATGTGCCAAAAGGGACTCTAGATATGATGAAATAAATGGGAGACAATGTAGATGGTTTATGAACCAGTTGCTTATGTTTCCCAGTTTTTAAAGACACTATACCTATACGGTCCTTTCATGGTTTTGTTATATATTCTAATAAGTATGCTTCAATTATGAAGTAATAACAATATATGTAATGTATGGGTCGTTATAGTTGGTATTAGAGGAAAGGTATAGTCAACCTTTGGAAACTAGGATGTGAAAGCCTTAGTAAGAACCCTAAGGATATGTCTAAGAATAGGAAAAAATCTTAGTGTTTTAGAAATGACCATGAAAAACCTATGATAAGACCTTAAGTGTAAAATTTTATTCTTGATTATGTGGTTTTCCTATTATAATTAGTGTTTATCACACTATTCTTATTGGTTTTAGTCAATGGCTAGAACTCGAAGGAACCGTGTTAACGCAGAATGTGATGGGCAATGCAATAATTGTCCCCCTGAGAAATCAAAAGTTATGGGAGCTGGAATGAAAAAGTCATCTTAGCAGTATATTTTTTGGAAGGTGAAGCTGATCAATGGTGGAATATTATCAAGAATACGAGGCAAAGGGATGAAATTGAATCCCTGGAATGAGACGAGTTCAAGAACTTATTTTTCAATAAGTACTTCCCTCGTATTCTTCAAACAAAGTTGGAGAAGGAGTTTCTTGAACTGAAGCAAAAGGATGATGAATATGTTGGTACCTATGAAGAAAATTTTACGGGACTTGCACGGTACGCTTCCGGAATTATTATCCAACCTGAGAGTAAGATCGATCGATTATTTAGTGGATTAAAACCAAGTCTTCGAAGGGCGTTATCCATAAGGGACTTAAATAGCTATGAGGAAATAGTTCGATGTGCTATCAAGGTTGAGATGGAGATTGGAGTAACACATCAGTCTTATGCGTTTGATAAGAAGAGGAAAATGGAATCCAAAGGAAAATATAAAGAGCACGCTGAAAAAAAGAAGAGTTTTCCCTTGTGCTCAAAGTGTGGAAAGAAACATGGAGGGAGTTGTCTTAAAGGGATAAGTAAATGTTTCAAATGTGGAAAAGAAGGTCATCAGGAATTTGAATTCCACAATGATGGGAAGAATATGTATAGCGATTCAAACAAATAAAAGGCTACACAGAGCGCACCTCCTACACTTCAATGTTACAAGTGCAAGGAAATGGGGAATTATACCAATAAATTCCCTAATCCAAGGGTTTTTGATGATGATTGACATCAACAAACGCTTGAGGCCAAAGACAATGGAAAGTCACATGCAATTTCTATCAGCGATGTGGAGTATGATAACGAAGTGGTGAAAGGTACACTTACCATCCACTCTAAAGTATCGAATGTTTTATTTGATTCTGGATCCAACAAGTCTCTTATTTCTGAAGAATTTTCTAAGGGTATCGCCATATTACCTCAACAATTAGATGTTGAGTTAGCTGTGACAACCCCCAATGGCACAACAGTCGCATCAAAAGTTTATAATTCTTCTCCGATTGAGGTTTGTGGGAAAGTGATTCCTATAAATCCTGTGATCCTTCCTATAGTGGAATTTGATGTGATTCTTGGCATGGATTGGATTTCTTTATATGGAGCTCATATCAATTAACAAAGAAGGGAAGTCACATTTCATATTCCAGATCAATCTATGATCGTCTATCGATGCAAGGATGAACATAACCTTCCAGTGGAAATTTCTTCCATCTTATGGGTCTTGATTCCACTAAATGAAGGTTATTTATCTCAAATGGTTGGTGAGAAACTCACGATTAATAATATTCCCATTGTACGGGAGTTTGATGATGTATTTCTGGAATAATTTCTGGGTCTTCCACCAAATCGTGAAGTTGAGTTTTCAATAGAACTCATACCAGGTGCTTTACCTATTTCAAAGACACCTTATAGAATGGACCCAATTGAGTTTCAGGAATTGAAGAAGCAACTCCAAGAGAATCTTGATAAGGGATTCATACGCCCTAGTGCATCACCTTGGGGAGCATGTGTTCTGTTTGTTAAGAAGAAAGATGGATCAATGAGACTCTGCATTGATTATCGAGAACTTAACAAGATCACTATCAAGAAAAAATATCCTCTCCCACGCAATTTTGACTTATTTGACCAACTACGCGGAGCTCAATACTTTTCCAAGATTGATCTTCATTTAGGGTACCACCAATTAAGAGTCAAAAGGGAGGATATACCAAAGAATGATTTCCATACAAGGTATGGACACTATGAATTTATAGTGATGCCATTTGGTCTTACTAATGCCCCTGATATCTTCATGGATCTAATGAATAGAGTCTTTAGAGACTATCTTGATCAGTTTTTGGCAGTCTTTATTGACGATATTCTTGTCTATTCAAAGAGGAAGGAAGAACATGAAGATCACTTGAGAATTGTATTGAATACCCTGAGAAAGGAGAAGCTTTATGCCAAATTGACCAAGTGTGGATTTTGGCTTCAAAAAGTTTCATTTTTGGGTCACATAATCTCAAAAGAGGGGATATCTATGGATCCAGAAAAAATAGAGGTTATTGAAATATAGTCGAGACCAACAACAGTAACTAAGATCCGAAGTTTTCTTGGTTTGGCTGGATATTATCGACGTTTTGTGAAAGATTTTTCACGATTATCTAATCCACTCACCAGGTTGACTCAAAAAGGAGTTAAGTTTGTGTGTACGGAGGAATGTGAAGAGAATTTCAAGGAGCTAAAAAACGGTTATCTAGTGCACCTGTGCTCACACTGCCTTGTAGTGGAGAAAGGTTTGTGATCTATAGTGATGTATCCAATAAGGGATTAGGGTGTGTTCTCATGAAAAATGATATGGTGATAGCTTATGCCTCACGACAGTTGAAAATCAATGAGAAAAATTACCCAACTCATGATTTGGAGTTAGCTGTGGTAATCTTTGCATTAAATATTTGGAGGCATTATCTTTATGGTGAAAGGTGTGATATCTATACTGATCATAAAAGTTTAAAGTATATTTTCACACAAAAGGAGCTGAATATGCACCAAATAAGATGGTTGGAGCTGATTAAGGATTACGACTGCTCAATTCATTATCACCCTGTGAAAGAAAACAAGGTGGCAGATGCATTAAGTTGACAAGACCATACCATATTATCTATGATGAGGATCATAAAAGATCTAATATTTATGGATTTACAAAGGATGGGTCTTGGAATTATAATGGAAGGGAAAAAATCTTATCTTTCTCTAATTAATGTTCAACCATCTATACATGTGAAGATTAAAGAGGCACAAAAAGAAGATGTAGAGTTACAAAAGATGGTGAGAAATGTTCCTGAATTCAACCTTGATTGTGATGGGATAATAGGGTTCAGGAACCGGGTTTGTGTTCCTCCCATCCCAGAATTAAAGAAGGAGCTATTGGATGAGGCTCATAGTTCTTCATTCTCTATTCATCCTGGAAGCACGAATATGTAAAGGGACCGGAAAGAGTACTTCTAGTGGGATGTCATGAAAAGTGATGTTTCTGAATATGTCTCTCAATGCTTGGTTTTTCTGCAAGTTAAAGCTGAGAGACATAAGTCTAAGGGGATTTTACAACCATTACCCATACCCAAATGGAAATGGGAAAACATCACTATGGACTTTTTCACTGGACTTCCTAAAACATCCAAAGTCAATAATGCTATCTTGGTCATAGTTGATCATCTTACGAAGTCAGCACACTTATTTTCTATTAGAGAGGATTTCTCTCTTGATCAGCTTGCCAGGATATATGTAAACGAAGTGGTAAGATTGCATGGAGTACCACTTTCCATTATATCTGATTGAGATCTGAGGTTTAACTCAAAGTTCTGGCGAAGTCTTAAGCATACTCTAGATACAGAGTTGAGTTTCAGCACTTCTTATCATCCTTAGACAGACAGTTAGTCTGAGAGAACAATTCAAACTCTAGAAGATATGTTAAGAGCTTGCTCTATGGACTTCAAAGGTGGTTGGGATCAACACCTACCTTTGGTGGAATTTTATTATAATAATAGATTTCACTCCAGTATTCATATGGATCCTTATGAAGCTCTCTATGGAAAGAAATTCCGAACTCCAACTTGCTGGGATGAAGTTGGGGAAAGAAAGATATTAGGACCTGATCTTGTTGATGAGATGGAAGAAAAGGTAAGATCTATTCAACAACACATAAGAGCATCTCAGAGTTGACAAAACAGTTATGCCGATAACCGAAGAAAAGACCTAGAGTTTGAAGTGGGTGATAAAACGTTCTTACGAATATCTCCTTGGAAGAGAGTAATGAGATTTGGAAAGAATGGAAAGATGAGCCTTAGGTATATCGGTCCTTTCGAAATACTGGATCGTGTTGGGAAGGTAGCTTACCAATTGGTGCTTCCACTGAATCTATCTCAAGTTCACGATGTGTTCCATGTATCTCTCCTGAGAAAGTACATACCCGATCCTTCACATGTACTCAGCTCAGAAGTTGTACCGCTGGAGCAAGATCTTTCTTATGAAGAACAACCGATAGAGATTCTGGATCGTAGCGAAAAATTTCTATGAAACAAGACCAATATCTTGGTGAAAGTTTTATGGAGGAACCACCAATTAGAAGAATCTAAATTAGATCTTGAGTATATGATGAGGGAGAGGTACCCTCATCTATTTGTTACAAAGTGATGAATTTCGAGGGAAAAATTCATTTTAAGGGGGGTGGAATGTAACACCTGAGATTTTTATGAGAAATATTTTGTTTTTATGTTATATACATCATCAAAGGAATATTTCACTATACATAACACTATATTGGCTCGCTTTAAACGCAATCAAAACCTTCCTCGATAGCTTGCGTTGTACGCAATACCGAGTTTCACTAAACAACGATATGCTATTAAAATATTATTAAAACTAGCTGTTATGAATAGTAATACCCACTTTTTGAAATTTTATAAATTTTATTTTTCAAAATTCACTTCATTTTTGGATTCGGAATATCGAAATTATCCTAGGATGAAATTTTGGTATTTTTCTAAAAACTTTCAATTTTTGATGAATAGTGAAAACACTGGGTTACTATTTAAAAACCGAATTTTTATTTAAATAATTATTTATTTTATTTAAACTTATTTTAGGTAAAAATTGATACATAATACCTATATAAGTTCAATGTAATTCATTGGAGTCATTTTATAATAATTTTAGATATATAAAAATTTTATTGAACTTTTCACCGTCTTTTACCCACCTCCTAGGAGAGTTTAAAAATTTACATAAAACTTAATTTTAACACTTATGTGAGTAGAATTTCTAAAATCTAAGAGACATGGTTAACATAAAGGAGTAAAATTTGGTTCAATAAGATAAAAATATTTTTTTTTGTGAATAGAAACTTTTTACTTTTATTTACCACGGTTAAAAGTAAATAGGGTAATTAAGGGTAAAAATGGTATTATTATTACCATAACACATGTCCTAATTCTATTGAATAAGTGTAATTCGACCAAAAACAAACTTATGAATAAAATATGACCATTTTGGTCCACTTTATTAGCTTAGGACATTTATTATTATTTTATTTAAAGAATAGTTAAAATAGTTAAAATCAAAGTTTAATAACTAAAACATTTTTAATATAGGGTTATACATAAGATAAATTCGACTATAAATATTCATTATAAATATAAAAATATTTCATAAATAATGGTATTTTATTTATAATTTTTATAATTTAAATAATTTCTTTTATTTATGACACAATGATGATGCAATAATTACCTTATTAAGGAAATATTAACAAAATTGATATTATAAATACCCAAATAAATGTAATTTGAGACTTTTTATGAATTAAAATAATTTTATAGGTTAATATGACATGTTAGTATTGATTTAATTAACCTTTTTCTAACTAATCATGTTTTTATGATTTTCACAAAAATCAATTACCAAATAGTTTCAAAATTGACATAAAATAGTTTTTAAAAAAATATTATATTATTAATTGGTATTTTATTCCTAAAAATATAAGGTTCAGCCAAATGACTTAGATAAGGTTATATATATTAATAATAAACAACTTGGGGTTCTTTTGGCTTGTTATGGTAAGTTTATTATACTTATAGTGTAAGAAAACAAGAAGACACAGTAAAAGTAAAATTATTTAACTTAAAGTTAAATCTAAATGATATGGTTAAAATAGTAACCTAAACTTGTAAAAATTCTATTGTATGAGAGGATTTCGACCCATAACCACCTTAGCTTAGAAATAAATCAATTTGGAGCTATTAAAAAACGAATATGACTTCATAATAATATAATAGTTTTAGTTTTTCCAAAGGTGCCCCTCTCCTCCCTTATAAAAGGGAACCTCCTCCCTCTCCTCCTCACACCACTTTGAGCCATAAATCTCGGCCAAAACCTGCCAAATTATCTTCTAAACTTCCCTAGAAACATCCTATAGGTCCTGGTCTTCTTGAAAGACCAACCCTAGTGCCCTAAGAGGAGTTTAAGAAGAGGCACGTCAAAGAAGAGTTAATATCCATTACCGATCCTTTTCAATTTCTTTCTTCTTCTACTTATTCTTATTTAGTTGTTTAATTATGAAGTAATAACATCAGTATCAATAATATAATTATATGTTATTATAAATATTAAAAAACCTATTTCATCTTCAATCCATCCTACAGAAAATGAAATCACCGCGCGTGCGTACGTACCGAATACCGTCTCCACACCGCGGTGTAATCTGTTTTCCACCACCACCATACTTGGATGGGTATAATGGTGTAAAGAATAACTATATATGATTATTTTAAAGTGATATTGATTCTGAAATAGTATACATAAACTCCAATACAACTCCACGATTATGGTAATGATATCATCGCTCGTGCGTACGTACGGAATACCGTCTCCACGATGTGATGCGACTCGTTCTACATGATCTTCATTGCATAATGATTATATAAATGAATTGAATGAATAAATATGATATATATTACACTAATAAAATTATTTAAATAAGGTATCTATAACCTAAAAATAATAATAATAATTTATTCGACAAAACACGCATAAGAACAAAATAAAGCAATAAACACCCGAATAATAAGTAACAATGAAATATTACTAATAAGAAGATAATAATATGATCATATATGATATAATAACAATTATTAAGATTCTAGAATAAGTCAATAACATTATTTAAATCATTATACAGGAGTTTAAGACACGTACAAAGTATATCGGGCCTAAGGTAAGGGAAAATCTCACAATCTCATTTTTATCCGAGATTGTTTATACTTCAGAATTTACTGGGGAATATTTATCATCCACTTCCATGTTTCCTCAATATGTAATATTATTTCTCTCCTAATACAATTTTTTAAATCCAATTTTACCTTTTGGTGAGTTTTTAGTAAAATATATGAAAGGATTTTTTTATCGTTTTTAGTACGAGGTACTTTTTTGACTTTTGCGGCCAAAGTACGAGAAGATTTTTTTAACTTATATGGCATAAATGGATTTTATGATTTCATAAAACATTATTTCCATGAATCTTCCTTTACAAGTTTTCAAGTTTATTTTTAATCGACTTCTTTTAGTTTAAAATTTTATGACATGTTAAGAAAGGAAATTTTTTTTGAAGTAGAAATGATATTTTCCTCAAGAATGAAGTTCAAGTGTTTTATGAAAATTATTTTCCATCTAAGATAATATAGAGTTCTATATATATCCCTATTTTTACATTTATTTGATTATTTTATGATGGAATTTTTTTTATGATGTCCTTTTATCTTATATGGATTATGTAATGATGGCATGATGTTTATGAATCCCGTTTTTATTACATGGGTTATGCTATGATGTATGATTTATGATCTTGTGGAAAACATAATAATGGTATAATTATGAGATGGGTGGGACCTATATCTCCCTCCAATGCATTGGGTAAAGATTTATATCTCATGAGATAGATATGGCTGGAACGACAGGTTAATCCGATTCAGTGAAACAGGACTGAAACGAGGCGTGAACTCGGTTCAGAAATAGACATTGTCCGCTAAGATAGTCTTGGAAATGAGTCTTGACTAATAATAAATGATTCCCTATGATTATGTGTGTATTCCACAAAGTTTCATGTTTTACGTTATGATTATTGGGATTACATTTCACTACTATGATTTATCCCATGTTATGAAATTATGATCTTCTTTGCAAGATAAGATTTCGAAAATGTTATGTTCTTAGGAATATGATGTGATTGATATTTCTTTTGTTTACCCTTACTAAGAATTTGAGCTCACCCTTTTGTATGTTTTATTTCCCTAGGTCAGGAAGAAGGTTATTAAGTAGGATGTTCCAAAAGGGACTCTAGATACGATGAAATAAATGGGAGACAATGTAGATGATTTATGAACCGGTTGTTTATGTTTCCCAGTTTCTAAAGACACTATACCTATACGGTCCTTTCATGGTTTTGTTATATGTTGTAATAAGTGTGCTTAAATTATGTAATAATAACAATATATGTAAAGTATGGGTCGTTATATTAACCCTTAATTAACCTATTTTAATTTTAACTATAGTAAAAAAAAATTACCATTAAAATATAATAATTTATACTTATGTGGTGTCAATTTGACCATAAATGAAAAATTTATGACATTTTATACCATTTAATAATAATGTTTTATTTTTTAAACATTATTTGTTTTTTTAGATAACTTAGTAAAATAGTAGTCTGATAAAATATCATTATTGTCAATTTTGATACTATTTAACACTTTTACATTTAAAAACATAAAGACAAGAAATAAAATTAAAAAAAAAACTATTTTATAATATCACGAACATATCATGTCCCTATATATAATTCTTGTATCACCTTTAATATCTCAAATTATATTACTTTTAATATCTTTATTATCATTTGTTTTTCATTTTTCTATTAATTGAATAATTACTACCTCAATGTTGTGGAAGAACTTCAGGTAAATAATTACTTTGTATTATTTTTAAATAAACTACCATGATGGAGATAAATATTTCATCCTTCAAAATAATATTTATTGTCAAGTATATCTTATGGTTAAAATTATATTAAAAATTTTATACTTATTCAAAATAATAGTGTGACATTTTTTTAATTTTTTGATTTTAATAATTTCTAAGTCATTTCATGGATTAGTGTCCATTAAATAACTCAATTTCTAAAATTAAGTCTTAAGGTTTGAATTTAATTCATTTAATAAAAAATTTTATGAAAAATTAAGGCATTATCACTTATTTTTAATCTAGATTAATCTGATTTACCCTTTATTAAGATGATAAATTTTACTATTGATACTATTCATATTTTAAAAAATAAAAGGGGTCTATTTACTAAATCTGGAACAACTTATTATAAATATGAAGTCAATTTTTCCTATTTCAAAGAACAAAAGTGGAATAATTTAATTTAATATTAAACTAACAAACCACAATGAAAAATATATTTTCCAAAAAATTCCATTTTTAGTATAAATTATATATATACTATATTCATTTATTAAATTAATTTCAAAGAACAAAATTAGATTATTTAGAAAAAAAATTAACTAATTATAGTTTAAAATTAATATATTTTTAATTTTTAAATGTTTTAAATGAGTATATAGTTTTCAATGTAAATCAATATTTTTCACAATTTTTTAAAATTTCAAGCTTTTTAGAAAATTCCCCAAAAATCATTGTATGATAATTTTGATGTGATGAGTTTAGAAATGATTTATTTTTGGAAAATATTTTTTTTCTAAAACTTTCAAAATTAATTACATTTACTTTCTCATAGAAATAATTTTTTTTAATGAAAACAAATTTTTGAAGAATAAAATGAATTTATTGAAAATTAAGTGTTTTTATCATAACCATTAAGATATTTCACAATATTGTTATTATTATTCATACATAAAAATTAAATTACTAGGATTTAATGGTTTTATTAAAATAATAATATTTTAATAGTATATTGTGGTTCGTTTAAATTTTGTGTTGCATGTAACACAACCTACCAAAAAAAATTAAATTCTTAAAAGTGCATTTCCATTATTATATGTGATTAAAATGTTAAGGAAAATGGTTGTGATTCTTGGTATTGGAAATTCCCATGTTTTTCATTTTCTTCTAAATAATTTTCGACCTATATTTTATATTAAAATATGTTTTAAAGATAGTGGAAATATTTTCAAAATGATAAATGATCAAAAGTTGTTTCTAAATTGTGTTGTTTGTGTAAATGGTTATTTTCAATAGTTTTTGTGTTTGTAAATATTTATAAATATACTGAACCATATTGAAATGGTTTTAAATGGTGGTTTACATGAGTTGTCTTAAGACAAAAAGTGTTTTTGTGGCTTGTGAAATAAATTAAATCACTTGGGAACCCTATGTGTCTTGGTGGGTAAACAAGGACATGTATGCTTGGGATGAACTGCCCTACATTATAGAATTATGATATAACACTAACTAAACTACTAATGTTAGGGATTGGTTAACTTGAGTAGGAGATGTACCTTCATATCCTTGGTCAATCAATAAGAGTAAGATGATCCTAGGTCCCCACTAACCTTTTCTACTCATGGGATACCCATGATGCTTTATCTCTTTTACTTTTGTTTTTAAAAGTACCTTTTTAAAATAATCTTCCATTTGGTTTCCCCTATTTTTATTGTTTATTTATAAAATAGAATATTTATTTTTTTCCATTACTTATACACCTATTTATAATTGATTATAATTTACATGTAATTTATTGAAAAGTTTAATATGCTTTGAAAAATATTTTTAGAATAAAATGTAATATCTTTGTTCTTAAAATTAAAGTATGTTTCTTTTTTTCTTAAAATAGTAGGAAAAAATATTTTTATATATCTTATTTTCCAACTAGCACAAATCAGTTTTGTTTTTGAAGGCAAGTCATAGGGAGTAGTTTATCTAAGAATGCCTACCGAGTTTTAATACTCATTCCTATATCTCTATCTTTATTTTTAGATTACAATGTAACTTCTAAATCAACCTTAGTCACCTTGGAGTGAAATTTTTTTAGTGGTTGGTAATGAATCACATCATCATATAGAGGCAGGTTTAGTTTTATTCCTTTCCAATTATAGTGGTTCTTTTTGTCTTTCAGTTTATATTCATTTATTTTTCTATCATTTATGGGATAAATCACTCCCAACTAAGTTTTATCTAATTCACAACACTATTTTAAAATCTGGGAGGATTTGGAAAGTCTCTCCAGCATTATTGCATACCGTTTTGGTTAACTAGTTCCGGGTTGACCTAGGTTGGTTTGTGATATTACCAACATTTATTTTCCATACCTATCGATATTTAGGTAGCTTCGTTTTATTATCATTTTTAACTTTTTCTTAGCAGTAATAAGCCTCTTGAATTTATCAATCAAGTAATGTTCTATATTTTTAGCCCTGTTAATATTCTTTTCTTCTTCCAAATTGCCTAACCATATGATCAAAAACTATTTTAGTTAATTCACAATATTTTTCTAGTACATATTATCTTTCACATTATCTTTCTTAGTACTTAAAAGACATTAATGATTTTATTTTTTCTCTTATCAAATCATTTTGACTAGGCGTCTAAGTCAAACACTTGGTAGCTATGTTTTCTTTCTTTACACACCTTCAATACACACCATCATCATATTTTGGGTTACCATTATTTTAAATCCACTTCAATTCTTCTCTAGGAGTGTAAAACACTAATTGAATCCTCTAATATCTATATTAGTTGGATTACCTTATTAGTGAAAGATTAATCCCTTGTTTCTTGAATTTCATGGATATCTTACAATAGACCATGATGTGAACTTTCCTACCATAATTGAATTATCTTTTAACTATTGGTTTTACATACTTCTCATCCTCCATAATTGAATTCTTGGGAAATATTTGTTGAGAAGCCTTCATCACATGTATCTTTCCCCTGAAATACATGTTTTATTGGTTTAATTTATTAATTTTATATAGTGGTATTATCTTCTCAACAACATCTGAGTTATGTTTGATCAGAACATACCAACATTATTCAAAATAATGAATAAATTTGTAGTAATATTCATTGATATTTTCAATAGTGTTAATTCTATTTTTCATGATTTTTTGTCTATTTTATAAAATATGCGTCTCTATAGTAGGTTTCTTCCTAAATTCAGATATAATTCCCTTGATTTTAGACTTATTTGAGTCTCACACACTGAAATGTTATTCCAGAACTCAATATCCTAATTTTTTAAGATCTAACAACACTAATAGGATCCAAAAAACTATTTATATTCTATTTAGAAGTGGTCTAGATAGAAATAAATCCTTTCACTTTTTGAGTGGAAAAACAGTCTTCTATGATTTATTTGGGTAGATATTATTCTTGGAAGGGATTACACCCACCCTTGATACATTGGTGGGTTTTTTCATTAGTTTTCTCCCTCCACATGTGACTATATTTTGAATTTACTCATTCACTAATAATTAAAATAGATTTAGTATAAATAGATCCATTTTGACATTAGGTTACCTTTTTCAATAAGTTTGAGTTTTATGCTTATCCAGATAATATCAAGATCTTCTTGACACCATTTTTTGTACTTTTAGAAGCCAGAATACCTTCAAATTTTTGCATTGTAACACTTCATTTATCATGTGTTAGTGAATTTATAGATTTTGTTGAGTTTATAATTCTTAGTTTTAATTTTAATTCAATTCATTTTGAACTACGTTTATTCTTCTATATCAAAATTAAATTTAGTATCTATTCCCAAACTCTTTTCATCTTCTAAACTTGATCCTTATGTAATGTGATACTTTCTTTTAGAGACTTTTTGAGGTCCTTTATTCTTATATAATTTACTTCTAATTTATATTTTTGACACAAAGTGTAGCTTTGTGTGATTGTTTAATAGCATGGATCTTATATTCCCCGATGTTACTCACAATAGATTTATCATCTATATAGAATTACATTTTTTCTTCAACTAAGGAGAATTTATCTAAGTTAATTTATAAGGATTACTATTTCAGATCCTTGATAATAGGGTTTTATTTTTTACAACCAACCTACTAATGGTTTTTTCATTTCTTCATTATTATCTTTTAACTATGATTTATCATCATATAAATTCTTAATAAATTAAAAAAAGTAAGTAACAACTTCACCTTGGATTTTCTTCATGTATTCCCTGTAATGACCCAAACTTTTATTAATGAAAATTCCTCTTGATCTAATTGAATATATTAATATGTAAAATGGTTATATAAAACATATTCACTTTATTGGTTTTATGTTTTTTGGATTTTAAAATACCGTTAGAAATTGTTACCGTTCCTAATATAGCCGTTGAATAGTGATCACATGATTTGTATAAATATAAGGCTTTAACAAATCCAATTTACTTAGGAAAATGAAGCGATGAACTCATTCAATAAAATTGCTCAATTCAAAGACCATTTGTCAGAGCTCATAAAGGAGGTAGATTCACTAGGATTCTCTCTTGACCAATCCCAAGCTGAGCTTCAACATGTTAAGCTTGAACGGAATCACCTACAGAAAAAGTGGAAGTTAATAGAGGTCACCACTCGAGCGAAGTTATCAGAGCTGCCCTAGTAGTCTATCACCATCCCACACCTTACCCTTAGGTCTTATGCGGGTGTTATAAGTGGTTATGTGACGATAAAAAATCACTATTATTACGTTCTTTATTTTTTTATAAAGAATATACATTCATTTTATTATTGTTACTTTGTAAATAGTTTTTAAAGAAAAAATAATATTTTTTGTTAATATTAAATTGAGAAATCTATTTTTATGAAATAATGGATTTTTTGAATTAAATAATATTTTAATAAAATATTATTATTACTAAATTACTTTTTATTAAATATGAATTATCTTATAATTTCTATGAATACAATTGTAATTTTTAATATGGTTTGAAAACTATTTTTATCAAAACCCATGAATTTTCAATAATTGTTGGTTTTTATTTCAAAATTTAAAATTCACATATTTAGAATTTTTTTATATAAAATGAATATTATTTTTGGAATCCAGATGTCAAAATTATCCAATGGTGAATTTCTCATAATTTTCTGAAATAGTCAAATTTTCAGGTAAAAATTAAATACTGGTTAAATATATAATGTGTCTTTTGACATCATAATAACCCAATAATGATGTAGTAAAATAATTTTAAAATTATTTTATTCCAATATATGTTTTAACTTTAATATAATGTGTTTTTATATTTTTTTGATTTATTTTAAAAATCCTTAGTGGACCCTCCAAGACTTAAAAAACATTTTATCATTTGAAAATGATTTACTTGAGAGTGTGACTCACCTCCATATAAAAAATCCTAATATTTTAATAATTTAGGCCATTTTAATTATAAAATAATGTTTTCTACTCCCCTTTTTCAAAAACCATGTGATGGTTTGTGGTTTTTATTAGTTTAATGTGTCGTGTCCAAAACCTAAATAATAAAGAATTTTCTCTCTTTTACTATATAAACCCACCCAAGATCCCACTTATCTTGACTAAAAACCCTTGTAGCACGTCCCTAATCTACCCTAATCTCTCTACAATCCTCCAAAGGTTCCACAATATCCCAATAATACTCTCTCAATCGCCTCCCAAGCCTTTGAGATCACACTTCCAAGTAAAGGATTTCTTCCTCTCTCATTTTCATCCAAATTTCTTTATGTTGTTATACCCATTTATTTTCAATTAAAAATGTTGGGGTATGATTTCAAACCTCCCCACACTTCCCTCCTTATGTTTTAATTATGATATACCTCTTTCTCTCTCATTAATACCTCCCATGTACACCCATTACGATGCTGAAATTCTGTAAGGAATTTCTCTCTTCTTATTTACATTCAAGAAATTATTCTATATTATGAATCTAAATTCCATTAAATATGTTGGGATATTATGTTCAATGACCCCCTTACTTTCCATTTCATTTATAAATGATGAGATACCCCTTTCTCTCTCATCATCCCATTTTACGATTTCTATTTGACGCCGTTGTGCTGCCGAAGTTACACCAAAATTTCCTTGCCAAAATCATCGTGTAAGTGAATACCATATCCATTTCTCTATCAAGGGTATTAAACTTTATGAACATGTAATTACTGATTTAGGGCTTACAGTTATGTATTCCTAATCTCTTACTCTTTGAATAAATTATGATTTTTAATTAATCCATGTTGTATGATCTATGTGGCACACTTATGGATGAAATGAAATGATTAAGAAGGGAGCGCCGTAATAACGCTCCAATGAATTAGGTAAAGATTAGTATCATGATACATAAAGTGAAATGAGGGTTTACTCATGCTAATTTAAGTTAAATGAGGTTTTAATCATGCTAATTCATATTAAATGATGGTTTTCTCATGCTCGTTGTGGAATGAACATTGGCTCATGCAAATATCACGTTAAGTGTTGTTGCTGAATTTCAATGTTATGATAATCATGCTATATCAAGACTTTATGTTCATGTTTATATTATGATCCATTGATATTAGTATTGCCTAAAATATATTTTAATCTTCATTTTATTCCTTATTTACTCACTTATTGGGCTTTATAGCTCACCCATTTCTTATGTATGTCCTTAGGTTATCCAATGCAATGTTAAGTATAAGGGAATGATGTGGTCATCTAAAAGAAGTTTTTAATAAATATGTTGTGTTTTTATGTCTTAAGTTGTCATGTAATGTCTCTAATTTCCCAATACACTAGACATATCAATCCTCAGAGTCAACTTAAGTGCAAGTTTATATAATAAATCATGTTTAAGTGTGTAATAAAGAGAATAGTTGTTATAGAGGATAAGTTTAGTTATTTTTGGGATTAGGATTAGAAAACCCTAGTGAGAGCCTTACGGATAATACTAAGTATAATGAAAACATCCCAATATTTTTTATTATATATTAAGTGGTTTATAAAGAAAATACATCCCTGCATGGATACAAACATGTAGAGGCATATCTGGCATATATGTATGTAGGGGTAAAAAGTGAAAACACCGCTTTAAGCTAGATTCGAATGGGAACTGGTGCACAAAAATGGGCCTAACTGCACTCTTGGTTAGGAAACTCCCAAGGGATATGCTTTGGTAAATTAATAAGCTTAGTATGAACTATTATTAAGGGAGTAAAAAACAAATTCCCCTAAGAATATATGTTGGGAAGTAGATCATGGATAACATAGATTGGAGGCTAAAAATTAATAAGTTAAGGAAATAAATATAATTTATAAGTTATCCCTTTTTGAATTTGTATTCCCATTTATGTGTTACGTCTAAATTTATTTTTTTTCCAGCTAATGACTGGTAATAGGAGGACTTGAGCTAAAAACCGATGTGAAGATAAATGTGATGACTATTCTAATGAGATGCCCAATCTGACGGGAGCGAGAATTGCAATCTTTGTCACGATAATCTCTTAGTTAACTCATGTTTTGAATAGAAACAAGGGTCAAGAGAAACATTTAACACCCCTAAGAAATAACAAGCCGCAATCAACAACTTCATGAGACAAAGGCCTCCCACTTTTAATGGATCATTCGATCCCTCAATCACCTAAAAATGGATCAACTCCATAGAAAAGATATTCTCCATCCTTCAATGTTCTGAACAAGAGAAGGTTATTCTAGCTGATTATCCTATAGCGTGTGAAGTAGATCAATGGTGCAAATTGATA
Organism: Viscum album; assembly: GCA_963277665.1. Classification (NCBI taxonomy): domain Eukaryota; kingdom Viridiplantae; phylum Streptophyta; class Magnoliopsida; order Santalales; family Viscaceae; genus Viscum; species Viscum album. Next base: position 1,454,669,058 of record OY728126.1, read on the forward strand.
AAAAATATGAAGCATGAGAAAGATATCGAGGCATTAGAATAAATGGATTTCTGGAAACTGATTTTTGATAAATATTTTCCTTGCATCTTATGAATTAATATGTGAAGGGACTTTCTTTACCACATGAAAAAAATATGAATCCATCGAAGTGTATGAGGAAAACTTCACAAGGCTTGCATGATGCACCTCCTACTTTGTCATTACCCCCGAATGCAAGGTTCATCACTTCTTTGGTGGGATAAAACCTAGCCTACTGAAAGCCTGGATGATCTGTGAATTTGATAGCTTAGAGTAAAGTGTCTGATGTGCCCTCAAAGTCGAAATGGAGATCAAAGAATCTCAGGGATATCATGGTGATAAGAAGCACAAGGTTGACTTTAATTATAGATATTTGATGGATAAATCCAAGTGTGATAAGAAATTCTAGCACCCCACTTTCCAGAGGAGTAGAAAGAAGCACACCAGAAATTTCTTGAATGGGACGAGGAAATGCTTTAAGTGTGGAAGAGAAGAGAACCTGACCATTAATTGACAATAATAAAAACCTGCTACTACGACAAAGTAGAGGAATGCTCCATTTTACACTCAATGGATTGTTCTTTGCTTCAACTACAAAGAACCAAGGCACTTTGTAAACCAGTTCCCTAAGCCAAGGGTTTTTAGAGGCAACCAACAACCACCAAGGCAGCAAGGGAGAGATTTTTCCATCACTACTACCGAATCGAACCCCAAAAATGAAGTGGTGACAGGAACGCCAGTTATTTTTTCAAGAATAGGTAACATAATTTTGGATTCTAGTTCTACACATTCCTTTATATCTCGAATGTTTAGTAGAAAAATTCCAACACCACCAAAAATCATGGAAGTAAATATGTCGGTGAGAATGGAAAATGGGGCAATTATTTCATACCATGTATATAACTCCTCCTCTATCATAATTTATGGATTGAAATTACCAGAAAACCTCATCATACTCCTTCTGGTAGAATTTGATGTAAGTCTTTGCATGGATTGACTTTACCTATACAGAGCCAACATAAATTGCTATGAGAGGGAAATCAATCTCCATATATAGAATCGACCCACGATTCAGTACAAATGCAAGGAGGAGGATGAATATTCTTTAGCACCATCATATCAAGTGTAGATATTACTACCTTATGAGAATTCATATCTTGCTAAGATGATTGTGTCTAAGGAAGCAACCATCCTTGAAGATATGCCTTTTGTGAGGGAATTTTCTTAAGTGTTTCCTGAGAAATTTTCTAGTCTTCCTCCTAAAAGTGATGTTGAATTCTCGATTGATATTATACCTAGGGATTTTCCAATATCCAAGAATTTGAACAGAATGGATGTTGTGGAGCTTGAGGTGCTAAATAAACAACTGTAGGAGAATCTGGATAAAGGGTTTATACTCCCAAGTGCTTCACCATGGGGTGCACCAATCCTTTTCATCAAGAAGAAGGACTGGTCAGTGTGCCTTTGAATAGATTATCGTGAGCTCAACAAAATATTGATAAGGAAAAAGTATCATCTTCCCTGAATTGATGACTTGTTCAATCAGTTACATTGAGAAAAATACTTCCCCAAGGTGGATCTATGGTCGGGATATTACCAAGTAAGGGTGAAAATGGAGGATATCCCCAATACTGATTTTTGTACAAGGTACGAGCACTACAAATTCATATTAATGCCTTTCGGACTCACTAATTCTCCAAAAATCTTAATGTACTTTATGAATAGAGTCATTATAGATTACCACGAAAAATTTGTTGTAGTATTTATAGATGATATTCTAATATAATACAAAATAAAGGAGGAGCCTGATGAGCATCTAAACACTGTACTAGAGACCATGAAAAAGGAGAAGCTCTATGAAATGTACAACAAGTGTGAGTTCTGGTTGAAGAAAGTCACATTCTTGGGTCATATCATCACAAGAAATGGGATATATGTGGATCCTTCCAAGACAAATGAAATTGAGGGATGGATGAGGCCAATATCTATGATAGATATCTATAGATTCCTTGGGTTAGATGGATATTATAGTCGATTTTTGAGAAATTTATCATGATTGTAAAACCCTATTACGAATCTAACTCGAAAGGGAGTCAAGTTTTCTATGAGTGATGAATGCGAAGAGAGCTTCAAAAAGTTGAAAAGGAGGCTTATCACTGCACCCGCGCTTACACTACCCACAATTGGAGAACTTTTTGTGGAATTTAGTGATGCTTCAAAGAAGGTACTAAGATGTGTGTTGAAGGAAAATGACAAAGTCATTGCCTATGCTTCAAGGAAATTGAAAGTTCATGAGCCAAACTATCCAACACATGATATAGAGTTGGAAGATATAATATTCACCTTAAAATTTTGGCGACATTACCTCTTTGGTTAGAACTGTGAAATATATATGGATCACAAAAGCCTCAAGTATATATTCACACAGAAAGAGCTGAATATGTACCAATGAAGATGGTTAGTGGTAATCAAAGACCATGAACTCTCAATTCACTACCAACTAGGGAAAGAGAACAAGGTGGAAAATTATCTAATTAGAAAGGACACAAAAATTCTATCATTGATGAGAATTGAAAAGGATAAAATATTCTTAGATTTGATGAATATGGACATGGGAATAAAAAATAAGAGAACATCATCAATCCTTTCACAAATTATTGCTGAACCATATCTTTTGGAAATGTTAAAGGATGATCGAAAGAATGATGCGGGAATTCAAAAGAAAGTGGAAACTATTAGAAAAGTGAAATCCTAGGAGTTCAATGATAATGAGAAAGGAATTGTGATATTTGGTACAAGACTATGTGTTCCATCAAATTAGGAGTTAAAGAAGGAACTTTTGGATGATGCACATAGTTCAAATTTCTCCATCCATAGCTACGTAGGGAGTCACATTTGGAATACCCATCACATTATATTCCCTAAATCTCTTAGGAGAATAATTAACGATTACCACCGTCTTGTTTCCCAATGCATTGGAGATCTATATTGGGCTCACCTGCCTTAGGTTTATCACAGAACCACCCGTATGCATAAACAATGCCCAATAACCATAAAACATTCATAACAAAGAAAAAAAGAATAAAGGAAAGATTAAATTTTCACATTGCAATCACAATATATCATTCAAAGATATTTATATAATCAATGCTTTATCAAACCATTTTCAAAACCATTTAAAACATTTAATAAAGAGATTTTTGAATCAAAGTGTCCCATACCACTTTGAAGCATTTTAATGAAAATTTAATTTCAAAACATTAATGTTCATATAAATATATCTTTAAAGCCATTTTTAAAACGTGTACATTAATGTGAAATATTTAGAAGAATAAATCTTTAAAACATTTAAAACTATATTTTAGTTAAAGTATTCCTAACCAAATAAGAGACGCTAAAATACAAATAATTGAGGCATAACATTAATAAAATCATATAATATCATGAGAATAAACCGTTCCATGATATAATATGTCAAAGTCTAGTATATACACAATATAAAAGTGAATTGGTGTATAACAACAAATAAGTCTCAATGGAATGTAAATTGAGACAAAGTCCCTTGGAAATATCATATCCTTAGATTAAGGACAAATCAATGACATAATTATATGTGAACAATAAGAATACACACAATATAAGTGGATATTAAGTGTAAAACAATCAGAGTAAATTCACACATATTTATAACACAATGTAATCCAGAAGTATAAGTTCAACCCAAATAATTAAAATTGGGTTAAGAAGTTCTCTTACAGAGATTCGACATCCTAACGACGTCACTTAAAAATTAAGAAAATGAGTTTATGAGAGATAAATGGTTCTATGTTCACATGGAAACCAAACTTAAAACAATAAGGTTATATAATAACATATCATGACATAATAAAGTGGAAATTAAAGACATAACATAAACTAAGTCTTTTAAAAATAGGAGGGTGAAAGATTCCCTCACTGATTTGGTAACTTACGCAACATACACCCCATGAAAGAAGGATCATAAAATTAAGATTTAAATACCAATGAATTAAAGTATATTACACAATGAATACAATCATGGTAAGTTCATACACCACACAAAATGAAATAGTGGCAAATATAGCATGAATCTCATGGGAATAAGAAGTGAGATGAAAACCTCTTACTAAATTGTAATCAATCGAGTCACATGAAAAAATGTTAATAACCACCAAATTAATCACATAATACCATGAATATAAATATAATGATGATAATATATATCAAATTTCAGTATACAATACACCACATGTAATAAATAAGTGGTTAACAATGGAAATCTTACGGAATTAAAAGTGAGATAAGAAACCCCTTACCCCATGTCCGACTTGACCCGTTTATTCCTTGTTATTCATGAATAATAAGATTAAGTTAATTTATACTTTATTAAGAAACTTTATCAATTTTATTATTCCTTTCATATCACTTATCACCTTGCTATAACAATTATTTAATTATTTGAGTTCATATTGGACATTTTCTCGATGTTCGGCACTTGAGTTAAAAAATGAACTTGTTATAATTACAAATTGTCCATGTGGTAAAAATTACATTATATCAAGAATAATATTTATGATTTAGATATCATATATTTCATATATATCCAGTATATATGTATTTATAATATTACATAACATTTGTAGATATGAAATGAAATGCACCGTTCATGGAGACGATAAGCCCTACGTACGCATGAATTCTAATTTCATTTTTATTTCATATATAATGTAATGATAAATAGGTATATAATAATTAATTTATAATAAAATATATAATTTAATTATATCCATATTTTATACGTTACACGTATGGCATGAACGAGTCAAATCACTTTGAGGGGGCGGTAGTCCGCACTTCCTCAAATAAAATTATCGCGTTTACCCGTTATGGAAACCATAAAGGTATGATATAAATGTAAAATAAAGAAGAATAGAAAAAATATCAATATAATATATATCACATATAAATACATTTCCATCATAATGGCCACAATGAGAGGTGGTAGGATATAATTGAACAACAATCGTTTCGTGAGGTAGTAGTTCGCTGTACATAGAAATAGTATGTTCTTTAACCATTAGATGGAGGTGTGTGAAAGTTTAGTAAGAATTATTCTCAGAAAAACAACCTAGTATATTGAGGATACTGGTGGTGTTATAAAATAAAGGTATAAAAATAGTTTAGGGGGTTGGATAAGTAATATAAAAGAAAATAACTTAAGAGAAGACGTTACCTTTAAATAGGGTAACTCCCTTTGGTTTGAACCAAAAGGTTTACTTGAAGTGACTTATGCCTAAGGTAAGGATTATAGGTGGAGTAGAGGTATTTATGAATATAAATTGGATAGATTTTGAAGGAGACAAGGGGCTTGAGAGGTGTGAGTAATGGGTTAGAGGTGATGGCTTTTTATATGTGGGAGGAGGGGCTCTTTAGGGAAGTTTAAAAATATTATTTTATTATAAACTTATATTTGGTTTCAAAAGGACCGAAACTCATTAATGTAGAAGATAAGATGACTCATTTTATAAATAAAGTCATAAAATAAAAATTGGACACGGTTTAGAAATTTTTTTAATTTTTATAATCTTATTTATTTAAATCATTCATTAATGAGGTAAACACTACATCATTATTGTGTCATAAATAATTTTATTTATATGATGTATAAAAATTATAAAAAATACCATGATTTAGGAAATATTTTTAGATTTCAAATAAATATTTATATTATAATAGATAACCTATATAACCCCATGTAAAAATTGATTTTCTAAAAGATATATGTTTATGTTATTTTTGTTATTACTTTAAATTAATTAATATAAAGTGTCATTATTACTCTCAAGTGGATCCATGGGGTCCCAAAATCGACCCAAGTATGTCCATGGTCAGACATGTATCGGAAAATATGATTATGACACATTTTTGGGCAATTTAATATTATTATAATGTTATTTGTTTACCCTTATTTACCAGATTTACCCCTTAACCATGCTAAATTAAATATTTACTAAACTAAATATTCATAATGTCTAAAAATATAATTTACCTATTTAAAAAATTTGTAACTCCTGATTCCAAATATAGTATCCATTTTTAAAAATTCAAAACATAGAAGTTTCAGAAATTAATTTAAAATTAATTCCTGTTGTCAAAACAAAAAGCGCATTTTTAAGAAATAATAACTATCAAAAGATTGACACTTGTTTATGTCCAATTTCGAAGTGAAATTACTTCCAATGACCAAAATTAGATTAAATTATAAAAATATAATATAATTACACTTCAAAACCATTTAAAAAGATAATATAGCCATATAAATAAATTATATTAAAAGGTAGTTATGAATTAAAATACTGTATTTTTCACTATTCATTAAAATAATGAACTTTATCAGAAAAATACAAAAAATTTCATCCAAAGTAAATTTTGATGTCCAAATCTTAGATAAGAATATTATTTTTCAAATGGAACATATGAAAGTGAAAAAAACTATATTTAAAAACAGTTCTCCATCAAAAGGCGGTGAATCGACCCTTTAACAGATATTAGAGTATTTATGCTTAAAATTGGATTCTTTATTATTTTAATCATCTAAAATTTATTGGATAAATGTAAAGATATTTTAAAAAAATATATAATCACATTGTAGTAAGTTCTGTTCATTCCATCCATTACAATGTCTAGGCGTTAACTACCATTTAAAATAATATTATATTATTATTTTATTTTTCTTTATAACTCCACGTTGTGTGTAGTGTAAGATTTCAAAGAAACTTGTTGTGGCGTATCAGGTACTCCATAGAACATAGAATCCCCCATTAAAGTAAAATTAATATTTAATTCACAAATATGAATAAATAAGAAAATTTCATTTTCCTTATTTACCTAGGATGTTATATCCTTCCCCCCTTTTGGAAATTGTGTCCTCGTAATTTTAAAATTGGGTTTTGAAACTTCATTAAAATTCCCACATTGTAAACAGTGTCAATAAAACTATCACTTTAAAAGAAATAAAGAGAAGTACAAAGGTCACCCAAAATAAATCATACTATGATTCCATGAAAGCATGGATATGAAGGAGAAAAAAAACCATCATGTTCTGATGGAGAGTGATAGAAAACATGATTAGGAGAAAGTTAACCACTAGAAAATTACAAACTTGTGATGGGTTAAATGGTCTTTGATTCGCCATTAATAAAAGTAAACAGAAAACGTTTTTGTTTTATGTTCCTTTTCATAAAGTTTATGAATTTATTTAAGATCTTGAATAATAACATAAGAAAACAAACTTACTTTTCAAATAGACTGTCATCCTTTACTAGATTTCTCCCACAAACTCATTCTTTCTCCAAATGATGTGTAATCAAGATGACTTGTTCGCATTTAAAGTTCTATAATAAAATTATATAGAATCAAAAAATCCACAAAATACGAACTATATATTTCCCATGTCTTTATGCATTAACCAAAACCAAAATAGTTAGTATAAGATCAGGTAATTCCCAAAAGGATAATATTTTACAAAAAGAAAAACCTCTCTTAATCTCCAAGATTTGTCAAAAAATACCCATAGTTCATCAAATACCGTTCAATAAATAATTTGGCACAAAATTATTCAAAGTAATCCAAACTAATATTGAAACCAAAATCTTAGAAGGATTTAATCTCATAGTCTTACAAGATAAATCTTAACATTTATCTGCAAATAACATCAATTACACTTAAAGTCTCTTACTAAAAACTAATTAACCTAATCACATATTCTCCATGATAGGTTAATAATTTCTATATATAACCCAAAATCAACTTATTATTGATTCATTAAATCATATAACTAAAAATAATTAGTCATACTAACCAGGGACTTCATGTAGTCTAGTGGTATGTGATAAATATCAGTCGCACTTTGGTTGTGGGTTCGATTCCCACACCTTTTTCCGACACGATGGTTGTCACAGAGTCTATGTGTTTTTCTTTTTCAAAAACTATATAATTTTATAACATTCCCAAAAATGAGATAAATTCATCAAAAATAACCATAACATATTTTAACCACAAAGGTTATCTAATAAATTTCATTTTGCATCCCAAAATATAATAACCTTTAATTGCCTCAAATTCAAAGATCATATAAACCCAAATGGTTCTTTATAACTATATCCAAAAAGGAAAATATAATTTTTATTTGAATAAAATTTTCACATATCAATCTTCAGTGTGGCACATACTATAAAAAGTTTCCAAAGTTATCCCATCATTAACCTGTTCAAACATATCATCATCCATAACTCTTGAATTCCTAAAATGTAGACATCATAAACATCCAACATTATACCTGATAGTTTATCCATGTTTTTCCAAATTATTCTTTTATACTTCATTATTACAAAAAAATAATGCATAATATCATAAGATTTCAGTAATTTCAAAACATTAGCTAAGAAATAATCCATACCTTTCATAGGTCATTTTCAGTTTCCTCATCTTCAATTAGAATGCCATTAGGAATTAGTAAATGTATATTTTTATGATCTTGCTGATAATTTTTTAAAAAATTCTTCACAGGACATAAATTTGTATAGTAACCATGCACACCACATTTAAAACATTCAATTGACCCCTTGGAAATAACTTCTTTCCCTTTCATGGAGTCAACTAGACGCTTCCTTTTTTCCATGGTAGGTTCTTAGTTCATAACCTTCAAAACCATATCTAAAACATCTTACCATCCCTTTGAAGCATTTTCTAAGTGTTTCTTTCCACATACTTGACACATAAGTTTTTTAATATACCTACCTTGATGATTATTACCTGAACTTATATATGGATTTGTTCCTCACATATACGATGCCTTATAAAAATAACCAAGTTTCAGGTGGTCAATCATGACTCCAAATAGTAGGTTGAGAATAACCATGAGAGTTCTCATTACATATCCCATTTCATTCAGTTTCTCATTCAGAAAACTGCCTCATTTTTCTTCATATCCACTGTTACTTTGGTTCATACTAGATCCATCCATTTACTAAAACCAAAAAGGTCAGTGTGAGTGTATTAATAAAATCATCATATTATATCTTATGAGGATGGTACATACTAATATAAATTTATTCATGTTATCTTAAACTCATTCACATTATCTAAAATAACTATGACTCTATCTAAAACCCTAAACATTATGGTTATGTCACTTATGCTTAAAGAACAACCTAACCTCTAAATTTATCTAAACTGACCTCTGATACGAACTATAAGGGCTCAACCTTAAAACATTACGTAATCTTTAATTAAATGAATAATTCACATTGAGGATCTTTTTTAGGTTTAGAGTTTTAGAAAATTAGGCCATAACTATTACATATCAACTAGAAAATTACATGTAGACACTACTACTCAGTATCAATTTTTTTCATAAAATAAAAACTCATAAAAAGAAACATGTCTAGTTCCACATTTTAGACAACATGACTTTTCCTTCATCCCATCCTTGACCCTTATTCATCTTTAAGTCATATGGAAAAAATTTAAAAAACTTTGGATGAGCATAAAAAGCTCAGTAAGGGTTATAAAATAAGTAATGAAAACATTATCCCATCAATAAATAAAAACCAATGAAACCATACTTTTCAATCATAACAAACATCATGAAATCATAAGATTTATGAATAAGACACCGAAATAAAAAATCATAAAGGTAACTTGTGGCATCCATAACATAATTACATTGTATCTTTCACAGCTACATAGGGAGTCACATTTGTAATACCCATCACAGTATATTCCCTAAATGTCTTAGGAGAATAATTAACGTTTACATCCATCTCATAACCCAATGCATTGAAGAGCTATCACGAGCTCACCCACCCCAGGTTTGTCACGAAACCACCTGTTTGCATAAACAATGCCCAATAATAATAAAATATTCATAACACAAGAAAAATCATAAAGGAAATATAACATATCCACATTGAAATCACAATATATCATTTCAAGATATTGACATAATCAATGATTTATAAAACCATTTAAAACATTTAATAAAGAGATTTTTGAATCAAAGTGTCCCATAACAATTTGATGCCTTTGAATGAAATTTTAATTTCAACACATTCATGTCCATATAAATAAATCTTTAAAACCATTTTTTAAATGTGGACATTAATGTGAAAGATTTAGAAGAATAAATATTTAAAACATTTAAAAGGATATTTTAGTTAAAGTGTTTCTAACCAAATAAGAGACGCTAAAATATAAATAATTGAGGCATAACATTAATAAAAGCATATAATATCATGATAATAAAGTGATTCATGATATAATATGTAAAAGTGAATTATATACACCATATAAAAGTGAATTGGTGTATAATGACAAATAAGTCTCAATGGAATGTAAATTGAGACAAAGTCCCTTACAAATGTCATATCCTTAGATTAAGGAAAAATCAATGACATAATTATGTGTGAACAATAAGAATACACCCAATATAAGTGGATATTAAGTGTAAACCAATTAGAGAAAATTAACACATATTTATAACACAACATAATCAAGAAGTATAAGTTTAACCCAAAGAATTGAAATTTGGTTAAGAAGTTCTCTTACAGAAATTCGACATCCTAACGACATCACTTTAAAATTAAGAAAATTAGTTGATGAGAGATAAATGGATATATCATCACTTGGACACATAATTTTTAACAGTAAGGATATATAAAAACATATAATGACATAATAAAGTGGAAATTAAAGACATAACATAAACGAAGTCTTTTAAAAAGAGGAGGGTGAAAGATTCCCTCACCGATTTGGTAACTTACGAATAATACACCCCATAAAAGAAGGATCATAAAATGAAGATTTAAATAACAATAAATTAAATTATTATACAAAATTAATAAAATAATGGGCAGTACATACACCACACAAAAAGAAATAGTGGCAAATATAGCATGAATCTCATGGGAATAAAGAGTGAGATGAAAACCTCTTACCACATTGTAATTAATTGAGTCGCATGAAAAAAAGTTAATAACCACCAAATGAATCATATAATACCATGTATATAAAGATAATAATGATAATATATATAAAATATCAGTACATAATACACCATATTCAATAAATATGTGGTGAACAATGGAAATATCACGGAATTAAAAGTGAGATAAGAAACTCCTTACCTCATGTCCGACTTGACTCGTTTGTTCCTTGTTCTTCCCGAATAATAATATTATGTTAATTTATACTTTCTTAAGAAACTTTTTCATATTTATTATTTATTTTATATCACTTATTATGTTTCTATAACAATTAGTTAATTATTTGAGTTCATATTGGGAATTTTCTCGATGTTCGGAACTTGAGTTAAAAAATGAACTTGTTATATTTACAAATTGTCCATGTTGTAAAAATTAACTTATCTCAAGAATAATATTAATGATTTAGATATCATATATGTCATATATACCCTGTATATATGTATTTATAATAGTACACAACATTTGTATATATGAAATGAAATGCACCATTCATGGAGACGGTAAGCCGTACGTACGCATGAATGCTACTTTCATTTCTATTTCATATAAAATGTAATGAAAACATAATGATAAATAGGTATATAATAATTCCAATATAATATCATATATAATTTAATTATCTCAATCCTTTATACAATCCACATATGGCTTTAACGAGTCATATCACTTTGAGGGGGCGGTAGTCCGCACTTCCTCAAATGAAATTATCGCGTTTACAGATTATGGAAACCATAAAGGTAAGATTTAAATGGAAAATAAAGAATCATAGAAACAATATAAATAGAATATATATAATATATAAATACAATTCCATCATAATGTCCACCATGAGAGGCAGTAGGTGATAATTGAACAATAATCATTTTGTGAGGCAGTGGTTTTCCGTACAGAAAAACAATATGTTCTTTAACAATTACATGGGTGTGTGTGTAATTGTAGTTTGAATAATCCTAAAAAAAACAACCAAGTATATTGAGGATACATATGTTTTTATAAAATAAATCAATAAAAAGATTTTAGGGGGTTGGAGAAGTAAAAGAAAAGAAAATAACTTAAGAGAAGACGTTACCTTTAAATCGGGTAAATCCCTTTGGTTTGAACCAAAAGGTTTACTTGAGGTGCATTATACCAAATGTAAGGATTCTAGGAGGAGGATAGAGATGTAGGTAGATTAATTGGGTAGAGTTTGGACTATCCAATGGGCTTGAGATGTGTGAGTAATGGGTTAGAGGTGATGATTGTTTATAAGGGAGATGAGGGGCTCTTTAGAGAAGTTTGAAAATATTATTTTATTTTATACTTATCTCAGTTTCAAATGGTCAAAAACTCATTAAAGTCAGATATAAGATGACACATTTTCTAAATAAATTCATAAAATAAGAATTTAATAGGTTTTTGATATTTTTTTAATTTTTATAATCTTATTTATTTAAATAATTCATTAATGAGGAAAACACTGCATTATTATTATGTCATAAATAATTTTATTTATATGATGTATAAAAATTATCAAAAAATACCATGAAGTAGTAAATATATTTATATTTAAAATTAATATTTATATTCTAATATATAACTTATGTAACCCCATGTAAAAATTGATTTACTAAGAGATATATGTTTATGTTATTTTTGTTATTACTTTAAATTAATTAATATAAAGTGTCATTATCACTCCCAAGTGGATCCATGGGGTCCCAAAATAGGCCCAAGGATCAAAATTGTCATAAATGTATCAGAAAATAATATTAGGGCACATGTTAGGGTAATTTAATATTATTATAATATTATTTGTTTACCCTTATTTACCAGATTTACCCTTTTACAATTGTAAATAAAATATTTACTGAACTAAATATTCATAATGTATAAAAATAAAATTTACCTATTTACACAATTTAGACCACCTGATTCCAAATATAGAGTCCATTTTTCCAAATTCAAAACACATAAGTGGTATAATTTAATTTAAAATTAATTCTCATTGTTAAAACAAAAGCATGTTTTTAAGAAATAATAACTATCAAAAGATTGAAACTTGTTTATGTCCAATTTCAAAGTGAAATTACTTAAAATGACCAAAATTGGATTAAATAGTAAAAATATAATCTAATTAATCTTTAAAACTTATTAAAAAGATAATGTAACCATATAAATAAATTAGATTAAAAGGCAGTTATGAATTAAAATACATTATTTTTCCCCATTCATTAAAAAATGAATTTTATGAGAAAAATTCAAAAAATCCATCCAAAGTAATTTTTTATGTCCCCAACTTAGAGAAGAATATTATTTTGTCAAATAGAATATATAAAAGTGACAAAAAATATATTTAAAAATGGTTCTACTTCAAAAGGCTGTAAATCGACCCTTTAAAGAATATTAGAGTATTTATGCTTAAAATTGGATTCTTTCTTATTTTAAGCCTCTAAAATTTATTGGATAAATGTAAAGATATTTAAAAAACATGTATAATAACATTGTTATTAGTTATTCTCATTCCTACCATTACAATGACTAGACGTTAACTACCATTTAAAATAATATTATTTTGTTATTTTATTTTTCTATATAACTCCACATTGTGTGCAACGTAAGATTTCAAAGAAACTTGTTATTGCGTATTAGGTACGCCATTGAACATAGAATCCACCATTAAATTAAAATTAATATTTAATTCAAAAATATTAATAAATGTGAAAATTTTATTTTCCTTATTTACCTAGGATGTTACAATGTTAGCAGGTGAAGGTTGAGAGGAAGAAGTCTAAGGGGATGATGCAACCGTTACCCATACCAATATGGAAATGTGAGAACATAACCATGAAATTTGTCACCATAATTACAAAGAAAGACAAATGAAACAATGCAATCTGGGCTGTTGTGGATCGTTTTACAAATACAGCACACTTTATAGCAATTTGAGAGGATTTCTCATTGGATCAACTGGCACGAATATATGCTAAAGAAGTGGTAAGGCTGAATGGAGTACCACTATCTATTGCATCCGATCGAGATATAATATTCACCTCTATGCTCTAGAATAGTCTTCAATATGATATGAATATTGATATAAATTTCAGTATGACTTATCATCCGCAAACTAATGGCTAATCTAAGCGGACTATCCAAACACTTGAGGACATGTTGAGAGAATGCTCAATGGAATTCAACGGAGGATAGGATGAACACCATCCTCTGGTTGAGTTCCTTTACAATAAAAATTTCCACTCAATAATCCAAATGGATTTGAATCCATTTATGGGAAGGGGTTCAGAAAAATGGCATGTTGGGATGAAGTTGGGGTGAAAAAACTCCTAGGTATAAAAAATGGTCGAAGAAATGATAGAGAAGGTTAAGACCATTCATTAGCACATTAAAGCTACTCAGAGTCGACAAAAGAGCTATGCTAATAATCATCTACAAGAAATAGGTTTTTATGTTGTATACATGGTATTCCTATGAATATCACTGTGGAAGATATTTATGATATTTACGAAGAATGGAAAGCTTAGTCCAAGGTACATCAGCCCTTTTTAGACCCTTGATTGCATTGGAGAGGTGGATTATCGACTAGTACTCCCACTGAACCTATCTCGAGTACATGATGTATTCCCTGTATCACTCTTGAGGAAGCACATACCTGACTCATTTCATGTACTCTATCCATAGGTGGTACCATTAGAGAATGACCTCTCCTATGAAGAGAAGATAGTGACGATCTTAGATCGTAGGGAAAAAATTTGATAGAATAAGAAAATGCCCCTCATCAAGGTATTGTGGAGAAACCACAAGTTTGAAGAAGCAACATGTGAACTGGAGGAAGTGATGTGGAGTTACCCACATCTATTTTGGTGTGGGAAATTAAATTTTGAGGAAAAAATTTCTTAACAGGGGAAGATTGTAACGACATGAACTTTTATTAATGAAAATTGCTGTTGATCTAATTGAATTCATTATTATGTAAAGTGGATATATAAAAAGTATTCAGTTTATTGTTTTTATGTTTTTTAAATTTTAAAATACCGTTAATAATTTTTTCTGTTTCTAATATAGCTGTTGAATAGTGATCACATGAATAGTAAAAACAAAAGGGTTTAACAAATCCAATTTACTCAAACAAACGACGCGATGTGCTCATACAGTAGAATTTCTCCATATTAAGCCCATTTTTTGGAGCTCAGAAATGTGGTAAAATCATTGGGCTTCACTCTTAACCAAGCCCAAGCCGAGATTCAACACGTTAATTTTGAAAGGAACTACCTAGAGGAGTAGTGTAAGTTAATAGAGATTACCACTCGAGTGATGTTATCCGAACCACCCCAAGAGTCTATCACCATCGCACACCTTTACCTTAGGTATAATGCGGGTGTTATAAGGGGTTATCTAAAAAAACCTAGAATTATGATTATGTGCTTTATTTTTTGTAAAAATAATATACATTCATTTTTTTATTTTTACTTTGTAAGTAGTTTTTAAAGCACAAATAGTATTTTCAGTTAATATTCAATTGAAAAATAAATTTTGATGAATTAATGTATTTTTTGAATTAAATAATATTTCAATAAAATATTATTATTACCAAATTACTTTTTATTAAATATGAATTATCTTATAATTTTTAAGAATACAATTGTAATTTTTATTAAGGTTTGAAAACTGTTTTCTCAAAACCCAAGAATTTTCAATAAATGTCGATTTTTATTTTAAAAGTGAAAATTAATATATTTAGAAAATCATTTAGATAAAATGAATATTATTTTTCAAATCAGAACATCAAAATTATTCAATGGTGAATTTTTCATAATTTTCTGTGACAACCAAATTTTTGGGTAAAAATTAATTACCTCTTCAATATATAATGTGTTTTATAACATTATAATTACCCAATAGTGATTTAATAAAATACTATAAGTTTCTTTTCGACCAATTTATGTTTTAACTTTAAAATTATGTGATTTTAGATTTGTTTGATTTATTTTATAAATACTTAGTGGACCCTCGAAGACTTATAAAACATTTTATCATTTTAAAATGATTTCCTTGAGAGTGTGACTCACATCCACAAAAGAAAGCCTAATATTTTAATAATTTCAGACATTTGACTTATAAAATAATGTTTTAAACTCTTTTTTGTTGAAAACTATAGGCAAAAACCATGGGATGGTTTGTGGTTTGGATTAGTTTAATGTGTAGTGTCCAAAACCTAAATAATAAATAATTTCCTCTCTTTTACTATATAAACCCACAAAAGATCCCAATTCTATTCAATAAAAAACCTTTTATCACATAAATAATCTTACTTAATATCTCTATAATCCTTATATGGTGCCCCAAGCTCCCAATAAGCCTCTATCAATCCCCTCCCAAGCCTTTGGAATCATACTTCCAAGTAAGAGATTTCTTCCTTTCTAATTTTCATCCATTTTTTTATATTGTTATACCCTTTTATTTTCAATTAAAAATGTTGGAGTATGATTTCTCACCTCCCCATACTTTCATCCTTATATTTGAATTATTATAGATCTTTATTTCTCATTAATTCCTCCTATGTACACCTGTTATCTTGTTATACCCTTTTATTCAATATATTTTACCAGAATATTATATTCATAGCTTGAAATCGATTCATAACTTGGGGAACCATCTTAAAAGGATTCATAAATATTTTTACCACTATGATTATTTACTAAAAGTGGTTGAACCTATTTCACATTTGATGACTTTCTTAGTTTCTTTGCGTATTTACTCCTTATATTTTTTAAAGTATTGAAAGAAACTACTAAATATATTTTAATAGATATGGAAATAGTTTTTCACTATCTAAGGATATAAAATTTCAAATCAAGACTTCATCAAATTATAATAAAAACAAAAGGGGAAGAAAAGAAATATCCAATGAATGGGAACCTATGCTATTATGCCAATTGAAATTACTCTAGGGATTGGTGAAAATACCTTGGAGGGGAGGTGATGAATGGGGGTTTTCTTACTTTTTTACAAATTAAAAATTATCTTTTAGGCACTTAACCCTTTTTTATTTGAACTAATATTATCTATTAGGATAATAATGGAATAATTTATTTATTTACCAATCAAATTCACCACATACAATGTAGGAAAATAGGAAAAGAAGGAACATTATATTTTTACAATGTTAGTCGCCTTGACCAAACTCCCACTCTTGATTGTGATTATTTATTCACCCCAATCTAAATTATCTACTAAAATAAATCTTAAATTATAGTTGTTATAGGAAATTATCATCCAGACTCATAGTGCATCCCACATCAATATAGAGTCCCACTAGGTTCACAATTACCAGAATCACACTTGACACCACACTACCAACATCCCACTAGATTCACAACATTTTCCTACCTTTCATTGCGTATCCATAGTATCATTGGTTACAAAATATCCTAATATATATATTGAGGTGATTTTTTGTCAAACCTTCCAAAATATATCTTCTATTAACCTATGATTACACTACATCAATATGATCCGATCTACTTCTTCTTAAATATTTCTTCAACTATCTTTATATCTTCAAGAACTGTTAGTAACTTAGTCTCTGATTTACTAAAAATATCATGAATCTTCTATAGGATCTATTTTCGAGGTTTTACTTAAATAAAACTAAAAGGGAATCAATAACCAATATTAAAACAATGAAACTATATTCTTATTGATATTACTCATCATTATCTTCTTCCTTTTCCTTACTACTTCAACAAAATATAATTAGTAAAAATAGTTCGGATTCCTTTTTTTACTTCTTGGATACTAGAAGGTTCTTCTTCTCTATATCTATATATATTTCACATTATTCTTCTTACTTGATAGTTTTTCTTATCTCTTTTCATTCACAGTTCTCCAAACATTTCTCTCCCTCTCTCTATATATTTATACATCTCATTTTCTATTTTATATACTAGTTAACCAAATGAATTTTTGATCTTTGAATATTGAAATTATTTTATAATTAGTATGGCAAGACTATCATTTACTCAATGGTTTGTATATTGTAATTATCAATGATAACATTTTCTTTTATCCTTAACAAACATATTTTGTAAATTTAATGTGTGAAATTTATCTTTTCCTTCTCATTTATGTTATTCGAATATGTTTTCAAAATAATTATATGTTTGGATTATTTCCTCTAATTTTAAAAATTACTACATATATATATATTTAGTAATCAATACAGATATAAAAATGAATACAGAAAATAAATTTTTTAGTGAGACCATTTTTATTACAAGAAGAGTTCTTTTGAAATGGTTGGAAAATTTTATCTTGAGTATTTAATTTCTTAGAATATAACATAGTTTAGTCATCATCATATCTATTTTGAATAAAAAATATCTTTATGATATTTAAATCAGTGATTCTAAGATTATACGTTATCATATTTTATCTTATATTTTGATCACACATATTGTGTTTCAAATATAATCATTTAAAAATAATTTATTTATTGAACATTGATATCATCATCTAATTTTCCTTCATTCTCATCAATTCAATCCAGGATTAGGGTTTTACAAAGCATCATGATATTTATAAAGTGAATGCATTTCTCTAACATCATCAAAAGTATCAATCTTTAGAATATTGAAATTCTAGAAAGTCAATTTCAACATTGATTAATTTTCTAATAAATTCTGTTTACATTTATCTTCTTCTCCAAAACTTGAATATTAGTTCCTCAATAATTCTTTATCATCTATCACTCAATATTTTACATGTTTATAATGTTTAGAATTATGATGGACAACTTAAGAATCACTATAAATGATTTCTAATTTAGAAAATAAATTTTTGAATTTCTCTGTAATTAAATTCTATAAAAATAGTCATTTTTCTTGAAGCATTAATCTATACGAAGTCATTGGGAACCTTATAGAGACTTCTTTCCAACCTTAAAAATTTCATTATAGTGAACCTTATGAAGTATAAAAAATCATATAAAGTTCTATCATAGGGTTTAGTTTACCCTAAAATGTCTATATATACCTTATAAAGAAACCTTTTGAAGTTATAGAACCACACAAATTTTTTATCTTGAACCTTATGATCTTTGAACCTTATGAAGTTCCTTTAACCATTTGAATATTTTTAGCTGAACCATATAAATATTAATTTTTTACAATGTTACATACCTTAGAATGACCAAGAAACCATACAAAGATCTTTTTCTAAACCTTTCGAGAGTTACATTTTACCTTTCAAAGTTCACCTATGAACCCTATAAAGTGAAACTAATTATATTCCTACTGTAATTTAAATTTTTTTTAGGGTTTAATAATTTTTTAATTTCCAATTAGATAAAATAATGATATAATTCACTCAAATATTATCTAAACCTTATTAATTCATCTTGAGGATGTCACAACCACTTCAACCCATCTGAAATATTCATCTTAGAATGTTATATAATTGGTTATAGTAGTCCACAGTAATAGTTAACTAGTATGTATTACTAAATAATTATTCAATATTTTCTATATTTTATAATAGATCAATAAAGTTATTAACCCAACCAACTCTTCAACTCCTACAAAGAGTTTTAGATAACATATAATGCATTTCTTCAGCACTTTTCATTATAAATCATGAATAACAAAACATAAATCACCTAATTTTAGGGATGATCATATAGGATGTAGATTTTCAAAAATAATTTTCAATATAAGAACCATTATTTCGTTGTATGTTAAATGTAAACAAAATCAATCTAATTCACCCATAGACATAGGAAACCTTATTTTATTCCTTTGGTTGGGTGGATCCTTAATCTATCACCCATAAAATTTAATTTCCATTTCATAATTACATTAAAACTCATACAATGAAAATAAATCTTATTTACATAAAATAAATCTTCAATAAATATGGAACTTCACAACCCTTATGTGTCACTATAATTTATAAGAATGATCCTCATGTATTACCACTATCATGTAAATGAATCTTATGTATCACCCCTTTATTATAAAAATGAAATTTATGTATCATTTGAATAATGTTTCATATCATCCCAATACTAAATACTACCTACCCAATTCAGAAACGTAAAACTCCCTTATATTCTTCTCTACTTCAAAATAATGACATTTAGATATCAGATCAGTAACCTTTATGTATTGAGACTTAATAAAATTTATGAAACTGGTTACCTTTACATATTGTGTCCTGGTTATCTTTATGAGTGAGACTTTTACAATTATATTAATGATTACCTTTATGTATGTAATGAGATTTATTACTTTTCTAGGTTTCTACACATCTTTAAAAGTATAATTCTAGAGATACTACTACAGCAGGTAAACACCATATCCTGAACTATCATATAGTGTTCTCTCAAAAGAGACTTCATTCATGAGTATATTTAAATTTTTAATTTTTGGATGTTAAAATTTTAGTTAATTTGTTTTAAAATATTCATACAGACATTAAATTAAGATGAAAATTTTATATTTTTATAAAAAGATTTATTTTTAAGTGAATAGTGCAGTGACATTTTATTGTTAAATACAAGACTTTTATAAAATCAATTGGATTTAAGAAAAAACTAAAACTCAAAAAACCCTTATGTTGAAAAAATATATTTTTCATAGTCAACATTATACATTTTAAAACGTAATGGTTAATTTAAAAACCTATATTTGATATTTTAAAGATTAAGTAATATTTCTTAATTTAAATTATTTTAATTCACTTTACACTTACTATTTTGAAATTAAAATATCACTTTTATAAATTTAATCTTATTAAATAGATATAAAATATGGAATCATTTGGTATTAATTATATGAAAATGTAAATTTTATTTTTAGGTATAAAAATATGATCATGAGTATTGAATTTAATTAATGAAACTATTATAGCGATCCATACTTTTTATATATAGATATGTCATATTTTTAGATGACTATTCAATACATAACAAAATGAATCACACCATAATTGTACTGGTATCATTACTTTGTAAACATTGATATATAAACAACCAGTGTGTAATTGAACTGCATCATCTCCCACTAAGTTATTCATAACTAGATCCATTCTTAGACATATCATACTTAATATCTTCCTTTTATAAATTAGGGAAAATGAAACATAATAATGTGTGAGATTAGATACTTAGTAAGGGTAAACAAGGAATATATCAATGATCACTTAGTCATAGGAGGAGAAAAAGTGTATGATAAAATGAGTTTATCATTTTAAAACCATTACCTTCATACCAAAGATAACGATCTTGAGTCATGGAAAAAACATGAAATAACATACGACATTGAATAAAACTGTATTATGAAATGTTTTTTTCATACACATATTATTATAACTTGGTGAACATGTATAAATAAAAACTATCTCACTTGTTATGTTAAATACAAGAAATTAGTCCCTCACATTAACTTATAGAGATGAAACCCGGTCTGTGTATAATTTTATGGAATTGAAACTATGTCAATGAATAATATGGTGGAAATTAGAAAAAGGTTCACACATAAACTTATGGATATTAAAACAGGGTCCATGCATAAACATATAGACAAGAAAACCAGGTCCATATACAAACTTATGTACATGAAAGCCAGGTCCATGCATAAAATTTTTAACATGAAATCAGGTTTACACATGAAATATTTACATAATGAGTTCTCCTTATTTATAAAATAAATTGGAAGGATTAAAATGACCTACTCGTCACATAAATAAAACTAATTTATAGAAATGAAATATAATCAAAAACCATAATATTATAACACATCCCATATAAAATAAATAGGTTCTATAAGCATCACTTCATCATAATAATAAACCACCAGATAAAGAATAAGGATGTTATAATAGGATCATATACCCATTAAATCATAAGTATCATCAAATGATGATGTCGTAGGTGAATTTTTTCGAGGGACCACTGGAAAAATTATTAGGGAAAATTATACATTAAAATAACCTTTTTAAATCAAAAAACTTTCCCAAATATTAAGGATTTTTTTTGAAAATAAACTTGGAAACCTATAATGTAATATTAGAATAATTTATTGATTTAGATTGAGGGAAATCATGTTCATGCTATATATGTTAAAATAAAACATTTCTTTCACACTTTTGTAGAAAAATTACAAAAGTACCTCATTTGTAAAATGAAAAGATGATTAGTTTTAAAATATTTTTTAAAAATTAAAACATGGTTAAAAATGAATTTAAACAATTATAGGATAATATTAAAAACTTTATTTAAAGCATTTTTAGAAATCATGGATTTTAAGGAATTTTGTTTTTATTGAGGAGAGAAATAAAGTTTATTTTCCTTAAAATCAAAGTTTCAGTCTCTTGAGTACTTAAGGTGAGGACAATGTAAAGAAAACATGTATTATCAAGAAATGAAAAAATAAAAATAAAATTCATGAGTTTATTGAGAGTTTTAGGATAATAATTAATCATTGTAAATTAATTATAAATAATCATGACAAATAATGAAATTTTAACAAAAAACCCTTTACCGCTTTGGTAACATTCGAATCATAAGACCCTTGAAAGAAAGAACCATAGATGGATATGTAAATCATCATAAACTTCATAATAATAATCCTCAAATAAATTCATGGTAAAAATATACACCATATAAAATAATTTTTTTTGAATATTAGAGTGTCTTATAGAAATAAAAATGTGACAAAAATCCCTTAAATCACGTTAGACTTTCTTTGAAAGTTCCTTAGGCTCCTGTATAATAATTTTTAAGTTATTATAATTATATACCAGATTCTTGTAAATTATTATTATATCATATAAATTCATTATATATATATATTTATTCATTCATAAAGGTAGAGACAAAATAATAAATTACCCCATTAATGGAGATAGTAGATCATACATACGAGAGCACTATTTTCACTTTTCTACAGATGTAATAAAATAAAGGTAAATAATAATTAATATTTATAGAATCATAATTATATAATATAAATTATATATGTTAATCACATATATCCTTATTATCATTAATGTAAAATAGAAATGAAAAAAAAATCACATCGCTTTGTGGAGGTGGTGGTCCACATGTACGCATGAGGAACATTATTGTTTTTACAAAAGATTAGAAGGTAATAAGGTGGATATGATATAATCACTAAAAAAATATAACTATTTCATAAATATAATATATAGACATTAAACCCATCATATTACCCATCCGTAAAATATGGTGATGAAAAATGAATTGTGTCACTACGTGGAGACGATAAGCTATACATATTCAAGAGTGATACTTTTACTTTCCATTTTATGGTAAAGAGGAGGTATAATGGATGTTTCATAATAATAATCACATTTAAATATATTTAGAGTACTTTATTATTTTATGATATGTACCATATATTTATAGGAGGTAAAATAAGAATTAAAAAGAATGTGAACGATTAAGGTGATTACCTTTTCTTTGAAATAAATCATTTGGATCTTCACTTAATTATCCTGAGGTTGGTATTTTTGGAATACCAGAACCTATAAAATGTGTCTAAGATTTTTTATAATGTATTTCTCTATGCTATTGTTAATATATACGTCTCAAATTGGTATGAAGAAGATAAAGGTAGGGTTCCCTTTTATTAATGAGAGGAGGGGTACTCTTTGGATTTCTTAAATTATGAAATTATTACAAATTAATTATCTTTAAAAATACTTAGAAATTGACTTTTATTCTAAGATAATGTAGAATGTGGTTGTAATAACATAAATCAATATAATTTAGATAGGTTAAAGTAGTGATTTAAACCTTATCTTTTGGTGTAAGCCCATAGTTAACCCATTTTAACTTTAACCACGCTAAAAACTCTTTTACTCTTAAAGGATTATAATTTTACTTATAAGTAAACTATTTTATAAAAAATGAAGAATAAATGAAATTTTACACAATATATTATCTAAAATTTCCTCTTTAAATACTTTTATAATTTTTAAATAACTTAATAAAATAAAAATTTGATAAAATATCATCTATGTTAATTTTGAAACTATTCATTTTATCTAACTTAAAATACATAAATAAAATGTTTTAATTCAAATATAATCATTTTAAACCTAAAATCTATGTTATATTTATCAAAACAAATCACGAAACCCTCTAAATATCTCAAATATTATTACTTTTAATATTTTTCAAATCATATATTTTATTTATTTATTAATTGAAGAAATACTCTACTGGCATTGAATAAGAATTTAAGGTAATTATTTAATAAAAAAAATTATAAATAAATTACAATCATGATTATATTTTCCTTTTACTGAAAATTGACCTTTATATTCTTTCATTACTTATTTTTTTCCCTATGTGGATACATAAGATATATTTAAAACTAAGAGTGTGACATTTCATTTTTTTCGTTCCATTCAATATTTTATAGGTCATTTTCATAGATAAGTGTCCATTTAAAAAATAATTTTTTAGCCTAAGGTGATAAGGGTCAAATTAATTTCTTCTAATTAGAATTATGATGAAAAATTATGGCCTTTTCACTTATTTTTAACATAGATTAACCAAATTTAACCTTTATTTATGAGATAAATTTTAGCATAGTTACTATTAAGAATAACCAAAAATAAAAGGGGAATATTTAAAAAATTATAAACTACTAATTAAAAATATGGAATAATTTTTTTAATATTCAATTAATTACTTTTTAGAAATTAATTTTTAAAACAATCAGGAAAAATACGACAAAATCCATTTTTTAGAAAAATACATTTTGAGAATAAAAGTTTGTTTATTCTTATCCCATGCATAAAAAAAATATTAAATGAATGTTAAAAAATTAAAATGAATATATAATATATAATTTTCATCAAAATAATTCAGGAATAATGATTTATTTAATTTATTAAGATAAAAAACATTACGTGCTTAAATTTTTTTCTTTAGAAAAGATGTTTTTTTTATTTTTAAATGTTTCTTTATTTATAATCAATTGATAACCAATGAATTTATTTTACACATTTTCAAACCATATTTTTTTAAATTATTCAATCCTATTCATACTATCCAATTTAACAATTATGCATTAACTGTCACATAATAATAATTTTATAGTTTATTGTAGTTCCTTAAAACTCGGTTTTTCATGTAACACAAGATATGAAAAAAAATAAAATTATTTAAAAATAAATATATTCTAAAATCTCATGGTGTTACACTATACCACCATTAAAATTAATTTCACCTTTGAAAGAAATTAATCTATTATAAATAAAAGAGCATATCTCTGATTCATCAAATCCCCCGGTTCTATTATTGTGTGTTCAGATTTATGATTTCTCTAGAGAAATTTAACCATGTGAGTTGTTTTGTTCTATATAAGTTTATCTATTTAAGAAAATATTTTTTATGGTTATTGTTCATAATAAATATCATTATCTAGTGGTATGACCTTTTAGTTCAGTAGAAGTAATGGATTAAGTATGTACTTCATCAGGAGAGATACATGAAACATGTTTTGAACTGAACAGAGGTTCATTAGAAGCCCTAGGAGATAATATACCGCCCCTAATTGATCAAGAACATCGAAAGGGAATATATATCAAGGTAAAATATTTAGTTTCTTTTTGATTCTCATAACCTTATTCCCAATTGAAATTTGTTGAAAATATTTCCCAGTAACTTCAAATTCCACATCACTCCAATGATTGTTCGAATACATTTTTCGTTGACTATGAGTTGCCTTGATGTGATATTGAATGAATAAAATTTTATCTACCATTTTATTAGATATATTAGGAAAAAATAGCTTTATTTATCCAACTTCATCCTAGCACATTAGAAATATATGCTTCTTTCTATATAGGGATTCATAAGGAGCTATCTGAATGTACGAGTGAAAGATATTTTAGTAAGAAAACTCAACTAGTAGAAGGTGTTAATCCCAACCACCTTTAAATTATATATAACAAGATCTAAACATATCCTATATGGTTTTAATGTATCTATTAGAATGGACTTTTTTTTGAGGATGATACACCATAAGAAAATCAACCATGTATTTAGATCCTATTGAAGATTTTTAGAGAACATCACGGTAAACCTTAGATCATGATCAGATAGAATAAAATGCGACATTCCATGAAACCTTACCCCATATTTAATATAAATTTCTACAAGTTGATAAATAGAAACGTTTTCTAGGATTGAAATGAAGTTTGATGACTTTTTAATATCATTGAGTACAACCAAAATAATATTATTCCCTTTATAAGTTTTGGGGATTCCGACGAAGAAATCCTTGGTGACATTTTCCCAGGGGCAGTGGTTGTCAAATCCCATTAGAATTTTGTCTCTTTGAATTAAATTTTAATCATACTAATCACCAAGGTACATACTCAATAATAACTCTCTTTATAAAATACCACAATAAATAAAATTATAGATATCCATACATATTTATACTTCCTATATGAATAGTGAATGATGAACTATGGGCCTCATCCAACTACTCCTTCTTCATATCTGGTATGGATGGAACCCATACACGATTCTTAAACTGTATCATTCCATAATAACCAAGGTTAAATTTAATAACATTTCTCATCTTATTCTATAGCTCCACATCTTCCATCTGTAACTCTTTAATCTTAATTTTAATATATGATTGAACATTCATTTGAAAAAGATAAAATTTCTCCACTTATATCAATATTTCAAGATCCATGATTTGAAAATACAGAAATATTGGATCATTTATGTTCTTCATTATTGATTATAGCATTATAATTTCGACCCAAAGCATCTTACACCTTGTTTTCTTTCTCATTGTGGAAATATATTGGGAATTATAATCTTTAATCATCTCTAACCATCTTCTATTGAGCATATTAAAATCTTTCTATGTTAATATATACTTTAAAATTTTGTGATCATTATATATATCACACCTTTATCCATAAAGTTGATGAATCCATATCTTTAATGAACAAGTTACCATAGGTAACTCCAAATCATGAGTTGCATAATTTTTATCATGAACCTTCATTTGACATGAGGTATAATATATCACAATATAATTCTTCATGAGAATGCATCATAGTTCCTTTTTTAGGCATTAATATAGATTTAAAAACCCTTTTACATAATAAGGTAAAGTATGTACAAGTGTACTAATTGAAATTCTCTTTAATTATTAGAAATTATATTCATATTCACCGGTCCAAAGGAACTTAGTTCCCTTATGAGTTAACTTGGTGAGTGGATTAGAAATTTAAGATAAATTCTATATATAAAACCAATAATACCCATCCATACTAATAAAACTATGGATCTCAGTTATAGTGGTTATTTTGGGCTAACATTCAATAACTTCTCTCTTTGAAGGATCTAATGATATAACCTCACTTGAGATTATATGACCTAATAATGAAACCATTAGAATCAAAAACTCATAATTATTAAATTTTTTATAAATCCTATCCTTAGGTTCTTCATCACAATACTCAAATGATCTCCAAATTATTCTTTTCTAATTGAATATCTAAGAATATCATCTATAAAGACCACCAATAACTTACTAAGGTAATATCTAAAGACTCCGTTCATTAAATATATTAAGATAGTGGGAGAATTAGTTAGAAAAAACGACATCACTATAAATTTATAGTATGCACACCTTGTACATAATTCTGTCTTGGAAATATCCTCCTAATTGATCCTTAATTTATGACATCTAGAATGAATGTAAATCTTAGAAACGTATTGATCTCCATGTAGTTTATCAAACAAGTCATCAATACGGGTTAGAGGATAGATATTCTTGACTGTGATCTTGTTTAGTTCTTGATAATGAATAAAAAGAAACATTGATCCATCTTTTTTTCTTAATAAAGAGAACATGTTCACCCTATAGTGACACAGATGGCCTAGTGAATCCCTTTTCAAGATTCACCTAGAGTTGCTTCTTCAATTCCTATAACTCAATCAGGGCCATTCTATATAGAGTATTCGTAATAGGTGTAGAACTAGGTAAGAGTTATATTGAGAAATCATCTTTACGATTTGATGGAAGATTAAGAGATTATTCTCTAAATACATCAACAAACTCCCATATAATATGAATATCTTCAATGTTGATTTTCTCTCAAAACATATGTGATAAACATCCCTTTTTTATAAGAATCAAGAACCATAAAATGGATGCGATTTCCATAGCAAGTTTATATTTAACATCTCACTTATAGAAAATCATAGTTTAGTTTATAATATTAAATGCAACTTACCTTCCTCAGAAATTAATGTGGGATTTTTGTAGAGGAAACCTATCTATGTCTATGATAATATCAAATTTAAATTGATAGTGAATAAAAGGATTTGTATGAATTACACTCCCATAATAATCTATTGAATAAGTATCATAGACTTGAGATGAGATCATCATAAAATTATGGAGTTTCACTACTAATTCAATATAAAATCATTAGGGTGGAATTTTGATACACTTATATAATTATTCAAATATAAAATAATTTGTTTAATTAGATTCAAATAAGAAATTTTCATTTCTAGAGTAGATGGAATGTTTACCTTTCACTATGTCATTATAGGAGGTTTATCAATGAAAAATATTCTTGTGATGTGTGGACTTTGATATTTTGGTGCAAGGATATCCCCACTAAAATGAATTTCCATGTTTTGCGTATTAGGAAGAAGGAACTACCGACAAAAGAGAACATCCAAAGGATGGACATTCACCTGACATCATGGTATTTTTGTTGAGAGTACCTGTGGGGTGAATCCACTCTACAACTTTCTTCTAAAGAAGTTGGGATGCTCATATTTGGTTTTTTAGACCCTCACCCATGCATTGATAGTGAGAATACTATGCATGGCTTCTTTTTATCATGGTTTCATGGTGTTGAGCATGGGTCTATGGAAGGAAAAGTTTGCGCTGTGATTTTTTCTTAAGTTTGATGGACATTGTGGGAAGCATGAAAATAAGCCTAATTATGTCTCAGTCGATCTCCTTTATTTCTCCAGATGATACTTAGGTCCCTAATCTTTGAGTTTGGTTCTCTCCTCAAGGGGGTCAGTTCTCATTGAAGATATACAATGTCCTCAACATTTCTCATGTTCCTAATAGAGCGTAGGGTCACTGGATCTGGTGGATGCATCTTATGGGGGGTTTAAAACTCAATGTGGATGGATCGTTTATGGGTGGGATAATGAGAGGTGGTGGGATACTTTGGGACTCATGAGGTTCGGTCCTAGCGATGTCCACTACTTACTATGGTCTTGGTGACTCCTTGGGAATGAAGGTGCGGACTATGCTTTCTAGTTTGTGAATATGCAGGCAGTGTGGTTTCTATGTGGCTAAGGTGGAATCCAATTCTGAAGTTTTGGTGAGGTCTATACAAGGTAGGAATTTGGTGTTATGGAAGCTAACCTATCTCATCTGTAGATGTATTATAGACACCAATTTCTGACATCATTATCACCATACTTGGAGGGTGGTGAATTTTGTGGTATATTCTCTTGCTCGTTTGTGAAGCTCAGAAGAAGAGTTGATCATTTTTGATAGCTTGGGTTCTCCTACTCCAGAATATAAGGTTGTCATCCAAGGGGATTTCCTTGGTTTTAATCACTTCCGACTACCCTAAGGGTCTCCTTTTGTTTTGAATCTTCTTTAGTTTTAATAAAAATTTAATCTTACTACTACTATGTCATTATAATACTCATAAAAAATAGTGATTGTAAAATATTTCCCTTTTTCTCTTGAATTAAGTGGTTTTTCATGTAAATAATTACCATTAACCATTGAATTTGAGTATTGGTTAGCATAATTCCCACAATCATTGTATTTAAAACACTAGAGTGTGGGTGATACATTTTGTGGGGGATTTCTCTCTATTCACATCATTATCTAAATTTTTCCCATCATTTTGACGTTCGATTACCTGATAAAATTCCTTTACCCTCTCGAAACATTTACCAATTACTTTAATAAAATTTCCTCAATTTTTCCTTCAACACTTTGAGCATAAATGATGGATCATATTCTTCTCTCTGTGGTTTTTACAGTTTCCCTTAAATTCCTTATTTTTTATTATAAATACTATGATATGGATATGTAAACCTGATCTCCATTTCCACATTGATATCACATCTACTAGTTTCTTTAAAGCTACTATTGTATATTTTGGTTAAAACCATTATAAGACTTTATTTTAAGACAATAAAGTAACGATCAACCTTACATTAATTTATAAGATAAAACTAGATGTGTATGTTGTAAGTCTTGTAAAATTTTCCTCATAGGCATCAATGGATTCATAATCATTCTAATTTAGTTCAAGTAATTCATTGTCAATTTTTTATAAAGAATATAAGGAAATTAATTATTGAAAACTAATATCTGAATATCATCTCATTCTATGGATTCAATTTCTTCCAATTGCCTTGTATTTTTAATAATATTCTACCACTGATCCACTTATCCTTACAAAAGATAAAAATCCAAAATAACTTTTTCATGATATGAATATTGGAAAACATAACATATTATTTCAATGGTATTGATCCATTTCTCAGTAACTAGTTGATCAGTAGAAACACTAAAATAATGTAGACCTTTTCCCCATAAGGAATAAATAGAACATTATTCCTTCCTTTTATTTGGATGTTTAGCATGATTTATATCTTGACAAAGTTGTGTGATAATAACAATGATATTTTTCATTCCTTCTCTCATAAAATTTGGTTATTTAGGAAGATAATTATTGCACTATACATCAAATCAAGTGTTAACACAATTCCTTTAGGTTCTATCCATTTATTAAAACCAAAAAGCATAGTGTGAGCAACAATAACCGTAGTTGAAAACCAAATAATCACAAAAATCATTTATAGGTTACCTAAATCAAGAAAACCACTTTTAAATCTATGAAACTTAAGGTTTATCCAAGTTCATACATGATCCATACCAAATATTTTGGTTGTTATACTATTATTATACCTATCCCTAGGGTTCTCAATAAGGGTTTATCATCCTATTTTACAAAGTTAGAATAAACCTTGATTTGATACCAACTGTAGTGACCCATAATTTTCATACATACATATTTTATCTTTTTAGATGAATATTCATTATATAACATAATGGTCCATAGAAAAATTATGTAGTTTTATTTCCTTTGAAAACATGGATACATAAATAACTTGTGTTCAAGGGAAAAAATCATCTCCCACTAGTTCTTCATAATTAGCATCCTTCTTAAACATATCACACTTAATACCATTCTTCATAACTTAAGGTAAAGGAAACATAAGAAATGACGAGACTGGATGAACAGTGTGGGTAAACAAGGGATATATCAGTGATAAATAAGGCTTACTATAGGCATAAAGGTTCACTCATTAAATTAAGGACATTAAATTAGGCCCCCACAAACTAATAGGCATGAAATGTTGTCCACACATAGTATTATGGACATGTAACTAGTTCAATTCATAATCTTATATATGTAAAAGTAAGGTCCATGTATAAACATATGGACTTTAAAACCATGTACATTCATAAACTTATGGACATGATAACCCAGCCATGTATAAATATATAGACTTGATAACAAGGTTCATGCATAAAATTATGAACATGAAATAAGGTTTAGGAATAACATATTTAGCACAGGAGTTATCCATTTTTACCCAATGAATTGGAGGAATTTAACAGATCCAACCATCACATAATCATAATTAATTCATATCAATTAAAAAAAATCATAAATAAAAAAATGATAACATAACCCATGGAAAATAAATGAGTTTCATAAACATATTATAATCATAATAATAAAGCACCCAGATAAATAATATAGATGGTATGATTGGATCATAATCTTATGGATATGAAACTAGGTCCATGAATATTATATTAGAAATGAGATATAGGTACACACATAAACTTATGGACATAAAAACCATGTCCATGAATAAATTTATATTCATGAAAACCAGGACTTTGTATAAACTTATGGACATGAAATCTATTCCCAAGCATAAAATTATGAACATAAAATTAGTTTTAGGAATAACATATTTACATCATGATTTATCCATCTCTATCCAATACATTTTTTTTGGATTTAATGGATGAAAACATCACATAATCCTAATTCATTCATATAAATTCAATAAAATAAAGAACCAAAACACTATAATATATCCCATGGAAAATAAATGGGTTTTAATAACATGTCATCATCCTAATCATAAACCACCCATATAAATAATAATGATCATATCATTCGATCATATCCCCAGTAAATCATAAGTAACATAATAGGATGTTATCATAGATAATAAAATCATTTTGAGGATTATTGGAAAATATATTGATCAAAATATTATTTTCACATTGAAATAACCTTTTTAAAGCATAATAATTTCCTAAATATTAAGAGAAAAAAATTATTTGAAAATAACCTTGGAATCCTGTAATGGAAGATTAAAAACATTGATTGTTAATGAATACAAGTGATTTAATTCTTGTTTTATTCATTAAACTATAAATTTTCTTTCACACTTTTGTAGAAATAGTCAAAAAGTACCTCGTTTGGAAAATGAGAAGAAAAGACCATAGGGAGATATCACATCATGACAGTGCTCTCCCGTCAAATGATTTGAAAGGCCTTCCCCCATCAGGGACGGTGGCGGCTCCTGGGATGGTCCCTCCTCCCCCGTCGAGGGAGGGACCTTCAATGTCTCTCATGAAAATGGCTTCAACTTTCTCCCCCTTTTCGAATCCCACTTTTCTTACCTCCTTTACTATGATTTATCTTATCCCTAAAGTCCTGGATCAGATAAACGACCTTGCAAACCTTTTCATATTTCCCTCATAGTTCAACGAGGCTTCGAGTCTACTGTATCCCTTCCTAATTTCACATTTCAAACCGTGGCGTCCCTCGGTGGATTCCTTCGACATGAACATATTTGGGTCACGGGACCTGCAAGACAGAACAACGATGGGTTTAATCAATTCTAGGAATATCTGGATACACTTCGCTTCAGAGGAGGATCTGGTTAAGGCTTGGTCCAGTGCCCTTTGTAGTTGCGATTATCATTGGTTCTATCTATTTTGAGGGTCGTATGACTTAGACTTGCAATGAGACTCCCCTACGACTGCGATTTGGGTTAGTTTACTGAAACTCATTCTTCCTTTTCAGAACCCACTATCTTGAGAATGTTAGGAAACCTTGTCAGTAGATATTTTTTCACTGATTTGAGAAAAGGGGTGCTATGCCATCTGGTTTGTCCATAGTCATGTGCAGAACTTGATGTATTGAAAATTCACCTTGAGTTTTTTTGGATTACAGTAGAGGGAGAGATTCAACAAAAAAACCTGTAATCTATGAAACATGGTTTTATTTCTATAATTCCTAAAAGAAACTTGGCCATTCAGTGGTTTCCTATAAATGTGTGAGGAAGAATTTGGCTCCTTTACTGGTAGAGTATCCAAGCGACGATGGAAGGGGGATGTGCATGTGTGAAGATAGAGATAATACTATGGAATTCCAACCATTGTGCGCCAATAGTGGTCCTAAAGTTGGAAATAAATAGGTGAAGGGGGAACTAGGATATAGTCATGGTCTTGCATTTCTGGGTTTTTTTAAGACAAGTTTTGATCCCCAATCCAAACCCAAGTGTTGAAAAGGAGTTTGATAGAGTGAAGATAGATCTGGGGGCGTATATTCTAGGGGAAATGGAGAGGAAATACTCTACATCAGACATGGGTGCTAGCAAGGTGGTACCCCATGATAATGCAGTTTTAGGTTGCAGTTAAGTTTCAATGGAAGACCTGCACATGTTTCAGGAATGTGGCTCACATGGTGGTAGCAGTGACCGAGTGGAGGAGGTCCTTCAGGTGGATATGAAAATTCAAACGGATTTGGCTAATGCAGCCAAGGTAACCGAGGTGATTGAAGGATTCTGAAAGGACCAAGACCCTGGTGGGGGCTCTCATCATTTGGATATATAGAATACCTCAATGTACTTTCAATTTATGGGATAAGGATTTCATCAGGCAGGAGTCTATGAGCTTCCAATTCAGGCCCTACAAGCGACCCCTTCTTATGTTGAGAAGGTTATAGCTAGGAGAAAAAATGTGAAATATCAAAACTGGTTTTTAGTGTTGGGAGAGGAATAAATCCAAGCTAGTGTAGAATGAGATGGGATGGAGGGAATCCATAGAGAGGGGAAGGAACACTTAGAGGATGAGGGAGATTCCTATAAATAGATAGACGATCCTTTGTAAATTCTTGATAAATCCAAGTAAGTGGTCATTATAGAGGAATATCTCAGATCCTCCACACGAAAATTCATGTAAATTACTATCAATCCAGATGGATTTATTAAGAACAACCGGAGGGCACATCGTTGGAAGGATTATTCTAACCTATCCATTCCTCCTATTACTAGATATTCAAGTAAGGGAAAGCTGCCCCCAAAGGCTCCAATATCTGTGAGAAACCTGCATACAATGGCCAATACATCATGTGACATGGTGGCTGTAGGTGATGAGGATTTTGTCCCGACCAATACCATGAGTGGTACATAGATGAGGAATGCTGGATAGTGACATGAGTCAAGCTCCACTGGATACACGCGATGACAAATATCCTCTGTGTTAGAACTCATAGACCTATTTATTCACTTGAATGAAGAAATGGCAGAAGAATCAATGTACTTGAAAATTCTAAAGAAGATAGGAAGAATGATTCATGTGACCACCACTAAGGAGGTTGGCGAGTGGATTGATAAGCAGGACCACATTCTGCTGAGAGGATTCAATATGGGGAAGATCAACTTGGATGAATTCATGAATGGTTGGGATAACTTGGCGCATTAGTATAAAGGCATCCTAAAGGGACACTCTAACTCACTGGTAAATTATATTCCCTAGATTTTATTTAGGGGGATGGATTACAATCAGCACTAACTGTTTTTCAACAAATATATAATATCTTTTGGTGTTTAATCCTATGAGGGTTCTAACTTCCCCCTTAAAAGTGTTTTCAAAATAAAAAAGTAATGTTGGATGGATGAAAAATGACAAGAAGTTTCCTTTTAAACCATTTTGTAAAAAGTAAAATATGGGTACAAATTACTTTAATAAATTTTAGGAGAATACTAAAAACCTTATTTAAAACATTCTTAGAAAACATGGATATGGAAGAAAATGGGTTTTTGACCAAAGAGAGGAACAAATTAGATTTTATTTAAAATAATATTTTCATTATCTTGAGAAATTATGGTGAGGAAAATTAAATGAAAAAATGTATCCCTAAGAAATAACCATATGAGAATAACATTCATTAATTTTTTGAGAGATATATCATTGTAATTGATCATTAGAAACTTAGTCCTAAATAATTTTTTCAAATAATGATATTGTAACATAAAACCCTCTACCACTTTGGTAAAATTTGAATAATAAGAACCATGAAAGAAATAACCTTATATGGATATGTAAATCCCTATAAATTTCATAATAAGAATCATAAAATTGATTCATGGTAAGATTATTCACCATATAAAAGAAAAAAGTGGGGAATATGATATGTGTCTCATAGAAATAAAAGTGAGATGAAAATCCATTACGTCAAGTTAGACTTGCTTAGAAAGTTCTTTAACCTATTGTATAATAAATTTAAATTTATTATAATTATATAACAGGATCACGTACATGATTATTATATCCTAAATATTATATATATATATATATATATCCATCCATGAACGTAGATATAGAATAATGAATTTCAACATTCATGGAGATGGTAGGCCGTATGTACGCATAAACACCATTTTGAATTTTCAATGAATGGAATGAAATAAAGATAAATAATAAGTCATATTTAAATAATCATTATTATATCATAAAAATCATATTTTTCATTAAATTATTCCTTATCACCATCTATTGAAAATTTAAATGAAAAATGAATCACATCGCTTTGTTGAGGTGGTAGTGTGCACGTACACATGAGTGACATTATCATTTTACAATATATTGTAAGGTAAAAAGGTAGAAATGATATTATAATTAAATAAATGTAATTATGTCACCAATATCATATATAAACATTAAACCCATAATAATATCCATATATAAAATATGGTGATGAAAAATTAATTGTACCAAAATGTGGAGATAGTAAGCCGTACGTACACTAGAGTAAAACTTTCACTTTCTATTTGATGGGAAAGATGGTGTATAATGGTGGTTATATAATAATAAAAAATTAAGTATATTTAGGATAATTTATTTATTATTTTATGATATATACCATATATTTATAGGAGGTATAATAATAATTAAATAGAAAGTGATTGGTTAAGATGATTATATTTTCTTTGAAATAACTCCTTTGGTTATCCACTTAAGGATCCTAGGGATAATCATTTGAAAAAAAAACAAAAGTCTAGAGTGAGAATAAAGAAGTTTAGGATATATTTTATCTGGGTATGGTTATTCTATATGGATCAAATTTGCATGAATAAGAGAAATGAGGGGTTTCCTTTTATAATTGAGGGTAGAGGCACTCCTGATATTTCGTAAAAGATTAAATTATAATAAAATAATAATCTATAAAAATGATTCCAAATGGCCATATATTATGATATAAGTTTTAATGTATTTTTAATCCCATCAAAAAAATAACATGGATAGTATTAAGTGGTTTTTTAAACCTTACCTTTTGGCCTATCCCCTTAGTTAATCCATTTTAACCTTAATCGTAGTAATAACATTTTCACTCTTTAAGGGTTATAATTTTACTTATAAGGAAACTATTTAAGAAAAAAAAGGTATGAAATATTAGACCATATATTATCCTCATTTTTCAATTTATTTTTTATAAATTTTAAATAATTTAATAGATTAAAAATTTGATAAAATATCATTAATGTCAATTTTTCCACTTCATTTAATTTGACTTGAAAGTACTAAATAATTTTTTTAAACTAAAATATAATACTTATATATATCACTAATATTTTATATTTATCAAAACAATTATTGGAACAATATTACTCACTCTAATTATTTTAATATTAGTATTATACAATTTATTTCTTTTTTTTCTATTAATTTCACTATTATTGTGTCGGTGTTACATAAGAATTTCTGGTAGTTATTTGATTAGAAAAATTTACAAATAGATTAACAACTTTAATATAATTTCATTACACTAAAAATAGGAATTTATATTCATTCATAACTTATTTTTTCCTCTATGTGGAAACATAAGATATATTTAAAACCAAGAGAGTGAAATTTTGTATTTTTATTTTCTTTAAATATTATATTCATCATTTTCATTGAAAAGTATCCATTAAACAAATAAATTTCAATCCTATGGTGATAAGAGTATAATTAATTTCATCTAATAAAAATTAGGTTGAAAATTTTTAGCCTTATCACTTAGTTTTATCCCACATTAATTCAATTTATCTTTTAAGGAGGTGTTAAATTTTACCATGGTTAATATTCATATTAAAAAAAATAAAGGGGTATATTTTCCAATTTTTAACATGTTAATTCCTAATATGGAATCCATTTCTCATGATTCATTTTCCTTAAGTGGAATAAATTAATTTGATAAATCATTGCGAAAAACGTTATGGAAGACTTTTTTTAGTAAAATACATTGTTAATCATAATGCTTTGTTAATTCTAATCCCATTCCAAGAAAAAATATGAAATTATTGTTAAAAGATTTTATTGAATATATAATTTATATATTTATTTTAAAATAATTCACCAATAGTGATTAATTTAATTTATTAAGATAAAAATACATTCCATGCATAAAAATTGTTTTCTAGAAAACATTTTTTAAATGTTTTTTTATTTTTATTTATAATAAATTGATAACAAAATAAATTATTTTAAATATTTGTAAAATATAAATTTTTCGTAAATTTGTTAATCTTATTCATATAAACCAATTTAATGGCAAGTCAATAACTGTCAGATAATAATTTTTTAATTGTATATCATGATTTTTTTGAACTTAGTGTTGCGTGGACATAAGATATCAAGAAAAAATATAGTTTTTTAAATAGAAACATATTTTTAAACTATAGGGGTGTTATAGTTATGAAAAAACTGTTTATATATATATATATTATATAATTTAATTTAAAAATTAATTTTATTGTAATTATAAATTTAATCGTATTAAATAGATACTAAATTTAGGTTTATTACAACCAAATTTGGTATAATGGGTTACCTTATACTTAGAATAAAATATAAACTACTTAGTTAAAAACTTGTCACCATGGTGAAAACCAAATTGATAAAATGTAAATATCTAATGCTAAATAACTAAAAAAATGTTTAAAACATATGTGGAAATTCTTGGTTGATGATTTATCAACCCAATGACACCCGAAAATATGTTTTTTCATACTTTTCTAGTCATTTAACATTGAATAACATAATGATATCATTGAAAATGAAAGAGTATTAATAGAAGTGACCTTTTTCACTTTTGAAGGGTACCCACTTACTCTACTTCATACCACTACTATCCCTTTTAATTTATTCTTAAAAAACCATCATTTGTTTTATCGTCGATCCCTATCCCTGTTTATTAGGCTTCTGGTCACCAATTTTTAGATTGAGGCTTCTATTTCCAACAAGTTTTCTAAGAGAAAACTCAAGTTCATGATTTAAATATTACCTTCCTCTTAATCGTTTCTTATTAATATTCCTTTTCCTAAAATATTTTTCCATACTAATATAATTAAATAAATATAATTATTGTACTTATATGTTTTTATATTAATGAAAAAACTATTGTTTACTCCCCTTAATCTATTAATAACAAAACAAAAGTGTCGTTAGTGCGTGTGCATGGACTACCGCCACCACAAATCGGTGTATTCAATTTTTTTACTGAATATCCTGGTGTGTTTTAATGATGATATTTATGAATAAATATTATATATATATACTATAAATATTATTATGAAATTTAAAATTTTTATATACCTTAATTCACTCTTATTCTTTGGGAGAGAAAAATGTTAACCATGCATTGTGCAGACTACCACCTCCACGAAGTAATGTATCTAATGTTTCACCTAGTACCATTATTATTTATTAAAAAACCTTTAAATTTGACTCAATAATTTAACAGTACCTAAAAATTAAAATTATTAACCTGTATTAATGGTTTTATTTTTAAGATAAACCACATATATAACCATAATCATCTATAAATTGTAGTATGTTCTTGTTTGGGTCGGTTCCACCACCCACTTGGACAACACAATAAAAATTTATACTAGATGAATATGGGTACCTATATTCGAATTTTATTATAATTTATTAAGAAAATAATAAATTTTATATGGTTTAAGAATGGTTATACTATATAGTTAACATATTATTGAATTCGCATTCGTTCACTAAAATTACTAAAATAGTCCGACATGATTCCAATTTCACGTAACCTAACTAAAAAACTAGTGGAATGAGATAATAGAATTATAAATAAATATAAGATATAAATTAAAGTACCTTATATTATCTTTGAATGATTAAATTTTTAATAAGATTAATGAACAACCCCACTTCTATGAAACTAGTATAAACGATCAAATTATAAACACCCGGTGTGGGAAAATAGGAAAAATAACTAGAATTCATATAGAGAATGAATATATATGAAGAGTAAAATTAAAAATGGATATTTTTAATGTTTTTAATTAAGTTATTAATATTTATATGTTTTTTGTGCATGAGGTTAAATTATGTTTGTGGAATTTAGGTTAGGAGGTAAGGTTTTTTCATCTCAAATTCCTTTTTTGAGACATGTTTTGTATTATACAAATAATTTTCATTATGTGGTGTATATAATTCTTATTTTAGATGCTATATCATGAAATTAATTTTACTCATTGTATTTGGAGATCAATTTGAATCCCTATATCTCAACAGGTTTTTATTGAATTTCTATCAAAGCTATAAGTCTAATTTTTCATCTTATTTTTCATTATTTTGAGACTCATGCTATATTCACCACTTATTTTTTTTTGTGGTGGATACTCTTCCATGGAATAATTTTTACCATATTCCTCATCAATTTTAAGGGATTTAAAAGTTTATTTTTTATCCCTCCCTTATATTTCTCTACTACAATGGTTTGGATCTATCTTCCAAGCATCGCTCTCCCATTAAAAAATCCCACAATTATTTTCCTTCTTGATAATGAACTTGGTAGATTTATTTGATTGGGTCATTATAAAACCATTCCTAAACACCCTATTGAGTCTTGATTATAAATTGAAAATGATATTTTGAAACCTACCACGACAGGTATATGGATAACAGTTGGGGATAAGATGAGATACCAACAACCTATCAAATTATAATATTGGAATGATTATTGTTCAAATTTTTCCAAGCTTGGACACTTCCTTCATTAATGTCACCTAGGTACCCCTGCATTAGATGGTCTGGTTTCATAGGAGACAACTGGGATGGACTATTTTTCTAATGGAATTGACACTGGCCTGATTAAGGGAATTATTGGGTTTCAGGTTTCTCATATTGGTGATGGTTGTGTGGATGGAACCCTTGATGAAGTAGAGGCTCGCCAGCTTGTCCCACAGGCCCATCCTCAGAAGTATGGATCAATGGGAGCTACATATTCATCACTAAATTAATATTTGGATGTTGTTTCAAACTCAAAAAAGAGGGGCTCAAATGGAATATTGGTTGTGTTATATGGTTTTAAAGTGGAAGAAGGGTTCAGGAGAGGATTTATTTGACCTCAGCCTAAGGATCATGTCTTACTCAAGACTCTCCTCATTTACATAGGCACTTAATGGTATCTATGAATGAATGAATTCTCGATAAGGCCATCCAAGTTTGATGATGATCTCTCCTCTTATCTTGAATTATAAGAATCATTTCTATGTCTTGGATAATATTGGGTTATATGAGGATTATGGAAGATGGGAGAAGGTCAAACACAAAAAGAAAAATACTATTAGTATTGAAAATGAAGGGAATGAGAAAGATTAGCGAGGGACCCATGAAGAGGTTTATGTACCTCCTTTTGTGACTGACATGAGTGATGGTAATTATTCTAGGAATTCTTTTTCTTTTGAAGGGTAATTCTCTAGTGAGGAACTGAATTGACCAAGGTTGAAAAAGTAGTAAATGATGTGAAGAAGGTTAAAAGGAGTAAATATTATTTTTTACGTAAACCCATATAGACAAGATCCTCATGTAAAATGGGGGAATTAAAGAGGAGTGTTAAGGAGGCCCCTCAGCCCAGACCGTATAAAATCATTCTTGGAAATATAATAATTAAAGAGGGGTCCATGTAATATTGGGAGGATATTGATCAACTTCTAAATGTTGTCCTGGGTTTGAGAAAGTTGATAACACCTATCATACGACCTCAAAGGAGATTAGTGTGGAAGAAATTTTTTATTTTACTACTACAGGAAATGCCCATTAAGCTTCTTCAAATTCTATTTTGGATTTTTTAATGTACTCAAAGGATGAATAGATGGTTGACATGGGTAAGGTAAATTCCTCAAGAAAGGATGTTTCCAATTTTTTTGAATAAATTACACAAGTTGGTACTAATGACAGAAAAATGAATCTGATCAATAATCAACATCAAACCTTAGTTCACATGTTCAATGATGATAATATTTTTCTAGAAGAGTTAAAAATGACTTGGGAAAGGATGGATTATTACATTGATGATCTTATTAAAGGTGATCTAGATATGTTCCTCTTCATCGAATGTAAATTATAATGGGTTCATGACTCTAATAGGTGAAAACTATTCTAGAAGGTTTTGATCATTTCCTATGTCTTTTAACCTTTTCTTAGCTTATGATTGTCTATTAAATTTGAAACTCAACCTTAGAAAGTGGATTCAAAAATAAAAAAACGAATTCTAAGAGGAGGGAGCACCATCCAAGGTTTCAGTAAAGTAAAAGTGTGTGTAATTTTATTGAAAATATATCATGTATTGGTACTATAATGTGGATATGGATGTGGTAGCAATGAACCTAGGGATAATCACTACAGAAAGGGTTGGTTGATCATTTTCTAAATCATTAATTTGAGTCATGATGAGTAGGGATAATAATACACACCTGGCTAGACACTCTTGGGAGATATGATTTGAAATATTGACACACTATTTATGAACCGTGATGTAGGATTTTTCCTACCATTTCCTTTGTCTCTTACTAGTGAAAACTATTGAACCTGATTACTATCTTTTGTGGATAACCCATAAAATTGGAAGTACCCTAAATTATATATTTATTTGATAAGGTTTCTTTATATTACATTGATGACGCCCCAAATATTTTAAGGTGATTAAGGTATGTTATTTTATACATATATATTGTTTCATTAAATGGGTAAGTATTTGTTTATCTTTTTTACAGACAACTATCTTTTTATTCATCAAGAGGTTCATTATGTAATGATACAAAACATCTTGTTTGATCTTGGTGAATGAATTGTACTTAATCAGGTGACATGTAGGGCCCAAAATTATATATCCCCATGATGCATCAATAGATATGATGAGACAGAGTAGTTTGGGTTTTGGTTTATACCAATTCCCATATTAGTATAGTGTCTTGGTACAAGACCGTGACAGAAAAATTTTATGTTTGGTATTATGCATTTTATCAGTATGATATTAATGATTATTATTATTTTCCATGATTTAATTTATTATCATGGATATTACATACCATTAGTTTTATTTGATTACAGATTATTTTTATTTATTTCTTCCCACTAAATCACATATTCCGTGTTTATGTAATGATAGCTTCCACTATATGCTACTCTTTACTAAGTGTCTCTTCTCACCCTTGTTTGTTTTCTATTCTATAGAAAACCATTGAGAGGACTATGTGAAGTTTTAGAGGATATTATAGAAGGAATAATTTTGTTACCATAATGTGTTTAATCTGTAAATTATATTCTCAAATGTTATGTATGTATTAATATCATCTTCCAAGACTATTGAGATGTTGGACACTATAGTAACTATTTTATTATATACTAAAAATTTCATATGACCACCACCTTTAGGTTTCTAGAGTTTGAGATATTATAAGTTATCAGACAAATTTTAGTAGAAAACTTGGGGATTTTATTTAGATAAAACTAGTTAGATATTATGATTACTATGAAAATCCCTCAAGATTTGAAGGGAACACTCTATAAATTTTAATTTTAATTTTATTTTACAATTCAATATCATGAGTTATTATGTTTATGTCATTGTATAAATATTGAGACTAATAGGAGGAATGCAAACCATATCAACTCCAATATTCAATATAAGGATGTTCCCCCAGAACAATTTAATGAAGCTAGAGTTGAGGCTAATAAGATCATAACTATATTTTGGAAGTTGATGCAGGTTGTGAAAAATAATCCCACTTTCATAGATTGACCTACTAGTCCACAATATGGTGTAAATATGTTTTACTTCTTCATAAGACAACAACCTCTAAAATTTAGTGGAACTAATAATCTATTGGTAGTTGAAAAATGGATTAAGTCCACATATAATTTCTTTCTTTCTTTAGGAAGTAGTGAAAATGAAAAACTCATCTTGACATTCTATCATCTGAAGGGAGATGCATACCAATTATGGTCGCTAATTCAAAACACTAAATAGGAAGATGAGATAAATCACATGGAATAGGTAAATTTTAATGAGGTATTATGTGAATAATACTTTCCCCATGAGAAAAGATCAAAAAATAGAAAGTTGGTTCCTAAATCATAGACAAAAGGAGGAGGAAAATGTTTCTAAGTATATGGTTTAACTTACTGGGTTATCTAGTGATGCTATAGACTATGTAGGTAGACCAGAAATAAATATTAACAATTTC
Organism: Viscum album; assembly: GCA_963277665.1. Lineage (NCBI taxonomy): Eukaryota > Viridiplantae > Streptophyta > Magnoliopsida > Santalales > Viscaceae > Viscum > Viscum album. Next base: position 1,454,713,116 of record OY728126.1, read on the forward strand.
TTTAATGGGTTAAATCCGAGCCTCTTAGGGGAATTATTATCTCATACCATTTCATTGTATGAGAATATAGTCTCAAGATCCCTTAAGATAGTAAAGTAGTTCTTTAGGATGTATGTATTCAAAGGAAATCATGCGAAGAAGAGGCTGATTGGGAATCATCAGAACAACAGTGTGACAAAGGGGAAGAAATAAATGATTTTATTTCCCATATGTGATAACTATGTAAAGAAAAAATCTCGGGATTACAAGAAGGAAAAAATAGTTTGATAAAAGTGTATAGAAAAAGTACACCAAGCTCGTGAATGAAAAATAAATGAAGAAGCTATTTATTTTCAATGTTTTAACTATAAGGGGAAGGGATATTATATTTATTAATTTTCAAAAATTGAAGAGAATTTATCTATGAAAAGGTTATGGGAGTAAGAAAAATATTACATGTTTACCACAACTGAAGTTGAAGTTACCAATGGTGTGGTGGTAGTTATTTGATCGTATCCTCAGATTTATCTAATGATTTTAAGTCGTTATATATCTTCACACTCTTTTATATATTATATTTTTTCCATAAAATAAAATATTTCCTTAACAAAATAGTATGGGAGTCATTAATTAAGACACCATGTGGAAGTCTTATAATACTCAATGTTTCACCATGGAGAGCCCCTATTTTATTTTTGAAAAAGAAGTATTGGTCTATAAGACTATGCATCAATTATAGTGAGATCAATCCCATTAATATAAAGAATAAGTATCATTTAACATACATTGATGAATCATTTGATCAAATTGATGGATCCCAATGCTTTTACATGTTATATATTTTCTCTGGTTATCATTATATAAGTGTGAATATGGATGATATACTAAAGAATACATTTAAAACAAGGTATATACCACATGAGTTTATAGTAATTCTCTTTGGATTGAATAATACACTTTTCGACCTTATGGATTTGAAGAATAAAGTAATAAAGGATTTTCTTGATAGATATGTTGTGGTATTCATTGATGATATATTGATGTATTATAAGATCTATTAAGAGAATGAGATTCATCTATTAATAATATAGGAGACCCTAAAAAAATTATATGGGAAATATAGTAAGTGTGAATTTTGGTTCAATAAAGTTTATTTTCTTAGTAGTATTTTTACTAAGGTTGTATTATCCTTTAAATATTTAAAGATAATGGTAATCAAAGAATGTAATACACCAATTAATATAACCAATATCTAAATTTTATTAGGTTTAAAAGGTTACTATTAGTGATTTGTTCATGATTTTTATTTATTGACCAACCAATTAACCAAGTTACCTTGAAATGGGGTAAAATTAACATTATCATGGGAATGTGAAGAAATTTTTGAATAACTAAAGAAGAGATTTATTAATTCACCAATTTTTAACTTTAAGATATGTTAATTAAATATTTTTAATATATAGAGATTCATCAGATAAATTAATTGGTTGTGTCCTAATATAGAATGATAGGGTGATTAACTTTGAATAAAGGAAATTTAAATTCCATGAACATAACTATCTAACTCATAACCATGAGCTTGAATCTATAATATTTTCTTGGAAAATATATATAATTTACCTCTATAGTGAAATATTTGATATATATATATATATGGAACACTATAGTTTGAATTATATATTCTCCCAGAAGTATCTCTACATGTGGTAAATAATATAGTTGAAACTAATCAAGGACTATGATTTCTCGATATCATACTATCCAGGGAAGGAGAATAACTTGGATGATGCATTGCATAGTAGTGACCACGTAATTTTTACCATGATGAGGATTAATAAGGATACTATATATAGATATCTAGTAAAGATATATATAGTTATATTTAAGAAAGGGGAGCCATAATTCCTTTTTGAAGAAATTGTTAAACCATACTTTCTAGAAAATAAAAATAATTTCTTATCAGATGGGAATGACTTAAAAAGGAAGATTAAAATACTAATTGATGGAAAATTATCACATTCATTTACAGATATAATGTGTTAATGTTTGGGAAGTGGTTATGTGTTCTATTTGTATCAGAGTTAAAGAAGAAACTTCTAGATAAAACACATAACTCAAATTTCTCTACACACCCTCATAACACAATGTTGTATGCAGATTTAAGAGAACATTTCTAGTGTGATGGTAGGAAATAAATTTTTTTGGCCTATGTGTCTAGATGTTTAGTATTACAATGGGAAAAGTATAAAACAAAATATCCTAAGGGATCCATGAAACCTTTTCCTATACTTAAATGGAAGTGGGAAAATATCACAATGAGATTTTTCATCAAACTTACAAATATTACATGGAGGGAAAATGATATACAGATCAATGTTGATCGACTTACTAAAGCCACTAATTTCATAGTTATATGTTAATATTTTTCCCTTGAGTTTATTTCTTTGATCTATATCAATGGAATCATAAGGCTTCCTAGGGAGCCTCCATCGACTGCTTTAGATCATGGCCCTCAGTTCATATTAAAATTATAAAATAGACTTCAATGGGATGACGACACTGATATAAATTTAAGAGAAACCTTCCATCCCCAATTTTATAGATAATCAAGAAAGAATATAAAAAGTTAGGAAGACATGCCGAGATCATGATCTATTGAATTCCAAGTTATGGGGAATCAGTGTGTACCTTAGTGGAATTTTCAGATAATAATGGTTTCGATTTGGGAATCCAGATGGACCCATATAGGTAATTATATGGGAAGAGGCATTGTAATAAAAAGTTTTGGTACGAAATTAGATAAATAAGGATAGTTGGCATGTATCTTATAGAGGAGATGAATATTAAAGTATGGACTATTTAGGATTATATTAAAAAATCCTTGAGCATACAAAAGAGATAAGATAATAATAAAAGGAAATAATTGGAATTTAAAGTTGTAAATCATGTATTATTGATGGTTTCCCTATGAAAGGTAATTGTATGGTTTGGTAAGATAATCCCTTGGTACACTGTTCCATTTAATATAATACAAAGAATAGAATTTATCGATATTAGATTGTATATGTCACCTAACCTTCATAAATTACATGACATGTTAATTGTTTCAATATAGAATAAATACATTCAAGATCTAGTGAATGTGCTTAGGTTAGAGTCTTAATTGTCATATAATGAAGATTCTACTTGAATTACTGACACTTGAGAGCAATTGTTGTGGAATCAGATAGCTTTTCTGGTAAAAGTCCATTGGATAAATAAAAAAATAGAAGAGAAAACCTGGGCGCCTGTAAAAGTTATGAGGAAGGAATACCCACATTTATTCAATAGCTCATATACAACCTAATTTCAATGATGAAATTTTTTAAGGGGGTGGGGAAAAAATTTAATACCTGACACCCTAGTGTAGCAGGTAGACATAATATCCTGGACTATCATACAATCCATACTACAAAGAACCTTTTTTAATGTGTATATTTAAAAGTTTAATTTTTGAATGTTTGAATTTTATTTTATAAAAAAATTCATTTTTTAATTCTTTATAAAAATATCATATTAAGATGAAAATTTTGGATTCTTCCAAAAATATTGATTTTTTTGGTGACTAGCTCAAATAACAATTTTTGCTAAAATTGTAAATTTTATGAGATTTATAGGATTTTAGCCTAAAATAAAACTCATAAAAAAATATCTTAAACAAATATACATTTTATAATAAAAATTGTACATTTAAAAATATTATGACATTTTAAAGCTTAAGTCACATTTTTTCACTAAAATTGTTTTAATGAATTGTACATTTACTATTTTAAAATTAACTTACCCCCTTAAGAAATTTAATCTAATTAATTGGATTTAAAATTAATAATATTTAGTTCATAATTATGTAAAATGGACCATATTATTTTTAGGCATAAAAAATAAGATTATGAGGATTAACATTATTTACTTTAATAATGGTAAAATTATTTTTCTATATATTATGTGATTTAGTTTAAAAGTTAATTTCTCATTTTTAGAAATTGAATTTGATTAAATATATTATAAATTTATCTTCAAGATGATGAAATTTGGTAATATTTTTTACCTTATATTTATAATAAAATACAAACTACTTTTTAAAAAACTTATTACTAAGGTAAAAATCATAATGAGAAAATGTAAAAATATAATGGTAAATAAATAAAGAAATGTAAAAAAATATTCGTGGAAAATATTATTTGAGAATTTGTCAACCTAGGTTCAAATAAAAATATATTAATTAAATTCTTTTAGTTGATTACCTTTGAATAGTGTATTGATATCATTTAGAAGAAAATAATTTCACAAAGGTTCCATTTTTCTTCACTTATAAAAGTGTCTCACATCCTACATTTAATAACATTCCTATAAATTCTATATTATTATTTAAACTCTTAATTTTTTTTCCTTATATAACCTTATACCTATTTATTATTCCTTTATTCCCCATTAATAAGATTTAATCCTCCATTTCAATGGATATTTCTAAGTTTAAATACAAACTCACGATGTAAGTATTACATTCCGCTTAATATTTTCTTATTAATATTACTCTTCCTATCCTATTATTTCTATACCAATATAAAGAAATAATTTTCATTATTATAGTGAGGTGTTATTATGTGAATTAAAAATCTTAATTTATTACTCTCTATCCGTTAATAAAAAAAACAAAAGCATCGTTAGTGCATGTGCGCAGACTACCACCTCGTTGAATCACGTCTTCCATTTTTTCATACCAACTCTAATGGTTGATTTTAATGATGTTGTGGATGCATAAATGTGATATATATAATATAAATATGATTCTTACATATAAAATTTTTATATATCTTATCCCCTGCTCATTCTTTTAGAAATAATAATTGATAGCCATGCGTTGTGTGGACTACCACTTATATGATGTAAGGTATCTTGTTTTTGACCTACTTTATTTATTATATATTAAAATGTATTTATATATAAATGAAAACCTTTAAAGTTTCTAAAAAATATCTAAAAATATCATTATTCTCCAATAATAATGATATTATTTTCAAATGAACCCACTTTCATAATAACAATTGTCCAATAATTATAGTATATTCATGTTTGGGTAAGTTTGACCTACTTAAACAAAACTAAAAACTATATCATGGGTGGATATAGAAACATAAATAATAATTTTATTAAAAATTAATATGAAAATAATAATTGTTTAATATTTATGTAATGTTTATATACAGTATTTAACTATTTATTGAAATAACATCTTCGATTGCTAAAATTTCTGAAATAATTCAACACCGATTCCACTTTCATGAAAAATAACTAAAAAACTAATGGAATGAGATAATATAATTAAAAGTAAATAAAATTTATCTATTTAAGTACCTTATATTATCTTGTAATGATGAAAATTTGGAGGAGAATAAATAATAACACCACTTTTATGAAAGTAGTACAAATGATCAAACTATGTACACCCGATGTATGAAAATAAGAAAACAAACTAGAATTAATATATATAATTGCAATATAATCAGATTATAATTGAATATGGATAAGATTAAAATAATTAATTAAGTGATTAAGATAGCTATGGTTTTGATATAGGTGGTTAAAGTACATTCGTGGAATTCAAGATAATAGGTAAGAGATTTCTGTCTCAAATTCCTCTCTTTGAGACGTGTTTTGTATTATGAACATATTTTCCATTATGTGGTGGATATACTAACTATTTAAGATATTATATCATAAAATAAATTATATTCATTTTATTTTAGAATCAATTTTTATCCTTATCTTTTAAGGATATTTTATTATATTTCCATCCAAGCCATAAATGGATTTTTTCGGTCTCATTTTGCATTCTTTGAGACTCATGCTATATAAATCACTTATTTTTTTTTGTGGTCAATAAATTAAAATGGAAGAATTTTTAACATATTAATCATGAATTTATAGGTATTTAAATTTATAAACTTTTATCCTCTCTCATAGTGTTTTCATTTCAAGAGTTACCTAAACCACTGTAAAACTCAGTCTTTTCTATGGTGTAAGAATAATCTTATGTTTTGGTAAAGTAAAAGTGTGAGTAATTTAAAATATATAAATCCATATATGGTTACTATAAAGTTGATACAACAATTAATTGTATGGAACCAGGTATATTCATGCTTAAAAGTGTTAGTTTAGCATTGAATCAATCATTACTCAAATACACAATGATGGGGCCTATGACTGCACACGTGGATGAACACTCCTTGGGTATATAATTTAGAATATTCATACATTATTTATGATATATGATGAATGATTTTTCACAAAATTTATTTGGTATCCAAGTAATAAAAACTGTTGAGATTAATTACTATCTTCCATATATAACCCAACACATTTAAAACACCATCTCCACTATATTTCTTTGATAAGGGAACTTGTTATTACTTTTACAATATTCCAAAACTTATAAGTTGAATTATAATTTTCTCATTGAATTCCAAAATATCCCATTTACTAGTGAATTATTTTTTTCTGTATTTTTCATTATAAATATGGTCATGTTTTTATTTAGCTAGTGATTCCTTAGAAAATGGAATGACATATATTATTGACTCTTATGAAGAATGTTTTGGAATTAATCAGGCGATGGATGGGGCATGAAATTATATATACCCTTGAAGAATTGATATGAATTTTGAGACAAAAAAACTAGTTTTGGAATATTCCTTTCCCTATACTAGTATAGTGTCTTTGTATAATGTCCTGACAACATGTATTTATTTACACTATACTTTCCCTAAAAATGATATTAATGATTATTATTACAAATGTTTTCATTCCTTATCATGGATATAACATGCCCACTATTTTAGTTCATTATAGATTCATGTTGTGTATTTATTCCTGTCATATTACTTATTCCATGTTTATGTTAGAAAAACTTATACTATACAATGCTTTGTACTGATCATTTAAGAACATCCTTAATTTTTTTCCTTTCCGTTGGAAAATGAGAGGAGAAATATGGGTAATTTTCAAGGATTTTATGGAAGGGATAATAAGGTTCCCATAATTTGTTCATGTTATATGTTATGTTTTCAAAAGTAATGTATGTATGAAACTATTCTTCCACAAATATTAAGTTGTTGAATCTAGTGGGAACTCTTGTATTCTACACCAATAATGTATTATAACTATAATCGATTGGTTTCCGGTGTCTAGGATGTTACAATAAGTTACTCTTAAGTATACAATGAGTGTTCTAGGACTTTTCCAATTTCACCTCTTCCAGAATTTATTACTTATCTAGCTTAAAAATATTACATATCAAGAAATAACATATATTATATAATTTTCATATTATTAAATCCTCCCTCATGGTTTTATCCTTATGATTACATCATGTTTTCTTATGGTACTCAAATTAGTTATTCTACTTCCAGAATACCACTTCCAAAATTTTATACTTATGAACCATCATCTACACTTAACATCTGATTTAATTAAGGAACACCAATTATTCAACAACTTCTGGACATGTAATTATTAATCTTTGGAATAAATTCATGATATCTAAAACTATCTTTAATTACACGAAAACTAATTGAACCAATTTTATAATAACTTTTGAATTTCTAATTGATAATAAATTCAATATGACAACCTATGGTTGAAATATTCCCCCACTTTGGATTTTGTTATTAATTCTCCTTGTTATTTATTTTAATTTTTCTATCCATGCTCTCCTTATAGATAAAACTCCCAGAGAATAATTCTAGTGACATCCCCATCATGGTTCTCTATAAATAATAACCATATTGGGTCACCATGTAACCCCAATAACACTTCCTCATAAGAAATTTTTTTTCGACTAACAATGGGGTTCTAGGGTACTAATTTAATGAGACTATACCCATTTTTTAAAGTGAACAATTATATACAGTAACAAAAATTCATCTATAAAAATTAAAATTCCATCATAGTATGTTGGAACAATAAAAAATATTCATCAATAATAGATAATTAATTTTGAATAACATTGTTATATAAACCCACAGTCATGCAAACATACAATGAAAAGTTTTCCACTATGCTGATCAGGAAAAAAATAAACAAATTAAAATAAAATGTATGGGGATCTACTATATATTCAAGACACACCTTATATTTATCCTAATCCTGTCTAAGCCTATCTAGTTAAATGATCAAATCCCGTAAATTTTCTTAACATGAACATATAGATTGTGAAGGTGCTAAGGTACAAAATTTATATGGATACTCGAGCTGGGTGTGAGTAAAAATTAGTAGGGAACCTTTAACACTATCCCATATATAACTAGTAAATCCATACTTTATGCTTGTGACATGATTATCTAAATAAATAAATAAAATAACTATGTAATAGTAAATACAATAATCACCATCAATCCTTGGGTTTAGATTGGGTATACATACATTAGCCGATGCCATAACTGTTGGGCGGAGAAGTGATGGCAAGAGGGGGGGTGAATTGCCTTTTAAAAATTAATTAACAATTTAAAATCAAAGTGAAAGTGCAGCGGAAATAAAATAGGAAAGACAAAAAATTGATAATGGAGTTAGGCTTAAACCAAAGCCTACGTCTCCGCTCCCAACTCAACCGTTGAGAGATTTACTACCACTTGCTTTTTAATGGTTTTAGCAAGAAACCCACTAGACTTTAAGGTTAGTCTAGAACCTATTACAGCTTGCTTTTAATGGTTATGCAAGAACCCACTTGCTTTCAATGGTTGAGCAAGAACCCACTAGCCTTCTTACAGGTGAAGGCTAGCTCACCTATGACTCAAGCCTTTTAAAGGGAAGGCTTGACTAACCTCTTCACACCTTGAAGGTGGTGTGAAAACCCAAGCAAAGAGAGGATGCGAGAAAGAGGGGTTTGTAGGCACAAACCCAAATTGATGCTCAAAATAATTAAAACAAGAAAAACCATAATGAGGAGAAGTCTTGGGCGCCAATGGATTGATGAAGTTGATGAAGAGCGCTCCCAAGCTTCTTTGATGGTGCTCCTTGGATGTGGAAATGAGTTGGAGCAAGTGGGGGTTCCTTGGAGGAATGCGCCGGAGGTTCGCCAAATGATCAAAAATGTTCCCGTGGGCTTCCTTGTGTTTCCAGGGATTCCTAGTCCTTTATTTATAGAGGGTAACCCTAAAATGGCCTTTGGGGGTCTTCGGAGCCGTTGGAGAGGCCTTCGGAGCCGTTGGGGGTCAAGTGGGAAAGTCTGGTCAAAGCCCAACGGCTAGTTTGACTGGCTCCACCGGCTGACCGGTGCTTGGCCACCGGTTGGCCGGTGCTTTGGAAAAGGAAGAGGGATCGGGCTCAGGCACCACCGGCTGGCCGGTGAGGAGGCCACCGGTTGGCCGGTGCTGAGGAAGTAGCTGACCCTTCTATCTGGGTTCCACCGGCTGGCCGGTGATGAGACACCGGTTGGCCGATGGTCTGGACAGAGGTGATGCCTTCTGTCCAGGCTCCATCGGCTGGCTGGTGGTCATCCACCGGTTGGCCGGTGGACTGAAAATCAGTCCACTTTTGCCTTCTTTCTTTCTTGGACCAATTCCTTGGAAACCTGAAATCATGCCTATCATCCAAAAACACTTAAAACAAGATTAGATAAATAAGAGAGTGATTGTGATCATGAAAATTAAACCATGAGGGGTACGAGAGGTACAACAATCTCCCCCTATTTTGATGATCACAATAACCAAAACAAGCAATGTAAAAGATTGAAATGAGAGGAATGATTTAAAGGATAAATTGAAAAGTAAAGAAAAGAATGAGAGAAAGATTTGTCCCCCAATCAACCAAGAATTTCTCCCCCTTTGTGATTATCAAAATAGCACGGGGCATAAAACTTGATTGAGGGAATGGTTTGAAAAACAAGATAGAGATTTTAAACCAATTTAAATTTTTGAAATTTGAATTGAAAGTATTGAATTGAATGTTTTGAATTGAGAGTTTTGAATTGAAAGTTTTGAAATTGAATGTTAAAAACGCAAAAAGGCTTAAACGATCCTAACTCCCCCTAAATAAAAACAACAAATCACCGGGGAGAGGTTTTTGAAACCGAGACAAATTTTGGTCCGGTGAGACTCGCTAAAAGGGATTTTTCAATCCACACTTGTCTGGTGGCGGGTCTTCTCCTATGAAATTCATCATTAAAGAAAATGGTTTTGGGCCTTCCATATCGGGCATTTTTGCAATTGCACTCATAAATTAAGTGGCCGGGTTTTTTACAATAGTTGAAAAATTTATATTGGGAGCTCCCCCTTACAAAAATAGTTGGAGCATGGGAAGAGGAAGCTTGCTTGGAATAGCCAAGCCCTTGTGTGGTTCTAGATATGCATTGGGAACCGAGCAATTTGGTTAAATTTTGTTCACCTTGGGTGAACTTGGCAAGGGATTCCTTCAAATCCTTGATTGTTAATTCCATAGAATCAACATCGGGAAGGTTTTGGATCTTGAGGGACAAGTCTTCCTTCTCTTTGAGAAGTTGATCCTTTTCGGAAGAAAGTTTTTTGAAATTCTTTTTTAAAGAAACAAATTTGGAAGAAAGTTCATGAAAACCTTCCTCCAATTGATCTCTAGCATGTTGGAGATCCTCATAAGATAAATGATTAAAAGAATTTGAAGAACTAGAGGAAGAGGAGTCGGAAGAGGTTACCTCATGAAATTCCATTAGGCATTTTTTACCGTTGTCACTTGAGGAGGAGGAGGAGGATGTGGAGCTATCACTCCATGTGGCCTTGAATGCCTTCTTCTTTTCCTTTTGCTTGGACTTTTTCTTGTTGAGTGGACAATCAGGCTTGTAATGGCCTTTCTTGCCACACCCGTAACATGTTACCTCGGGCTCGGATTTTTCGTTGGGTTGAGCCTTGCGGGATTTCTTCTTTTTGTTCTTCTTAATGAATTTGTGCATTTTGCGGGCAAGATTTCCATTTCTGAATCGCCGCTTGAAGAGGAAGACGATGAGGAGGAGGAGCTTTCTTCTTTTTGAACTTTGAAGGCGATGTTCTTTGGAACTTTGATTGGTTTGACTTCCTTTTCAGCTTGCCTCCTCATGGTGATATCGTATGTCATGAGGGATCCGATGATCTCTTCGACCGGCATGTTCTTGACATATTTTGCTTCTTGAATTTCCGTGACTTTCGGTGCCCATGTGCTTGGTAAGATCCAAAGGATCTTTTTGACAATCGTTTCTGCAGAAACATCATCTTCAATAGATTTTCTTCCATTGCAAACGTCAGTAAAGCGAGTAAACATTTCAGAAATTGATTCATGTTGGTGCGTGGTGAAAGACTCAAAATCTTGACGGAACATATCCAATCGAGTATCCTTGACTTTGTTGGTCCCCTCATGGGTAACCTCCAAAAGTTTCCAGATTTCATGTGATGAGGTGCATGTGGAAACTCGATTGAATTCATTACGATCAAGGCCGCAATGAAGAGAGTTCATGGCTTTGCCATCAAGCTCGAAATTTTTAATATCGGCTTGAGTCCATTTGGATTCATCGGGAGAAGAAAGAGAATAACCATGCATGACAATTTTATAAATAGGATAACCAATTCTTCTAAGAAAAGTGGTCATGCGGGTTTTCCAATAAGTGTAGTCGGTTCCATCAAAGAATGGAGCACGACCCAATGAATAGCCTTCAGGGGCAAAAGAAGTTGAAGCCATCACAAAGGATCTTGAATTTGAAACTGGTTAGGGTATTACTCAAATTTTGCCTCTGATACCAATTGTTGGGTGGAGAAGTGATGGCAAGAGGGGGGGGGGTGAATTTCCTTTTAAAAATTAATTAACAATTTAAAGTCAAAGTGAAAGTGCAGCGGAAATAAAATAGGCAAGACACAAAATTGATAACGGAGTTCGGATTAAACCAAAGCCTACGTCTCCGCTCCCAACTCAACCGTTGAGATATTTACTACCGCTTGCTTTTTAATGGTTTTAGCAAGAAACCCACTAGACTTTAAGGTTAGTCTAGAACCCATTACTGCTTGCTTTTAATGGTTATGAAAGAACCCACTTTCTTTCAATGGTTGAGCAAGAACCCACTAGCCTTCTTACAGGTGAAGGCTAGCTCACCTATGACTCAAGCCTTTTAAAGGGAAGGCTTGACTAACCTCTTCACACCTTGAAGGTGTTGTGAAAACCCAAGCAAAGAGAGGATGAGAGAAAGAGGAGTTTGTAGGCACAAACCCAAATTGATGCTCAAAATAATTAAAACAAGAAAAAATGTAATGAGGAGAAGTCTTGGGTGCCAATGGATTGATGAAGTTGATGAAGAGCGCTGCCAAGCTTCTTTGATGGTGCTCCTTGGATGTGGAAATGAGTTGGAGCAAGTGGGGGTTCCTTGGAGGAATGCGCCGGAGGTTCTCCAAATGATCAAAAATGTTCCCGTGGGCTTCCTTGTGTTTCCGGGGCTTCCTAGTCCTTTATTTATAGAGGGGGAACCCTCAAATGGCCTTTGGGGGTCTTCGGAGCCGTTGGAGAGGCCTTCGGAGCCGTTGGGGGTCAAGTGAGAAAGTCTGGTCAAAGCCCAACGACTAGTTTGACTGGCTCCACCGGCTGACCGGTGCTTGGCCACCGGTTGGCCGGTGCTTTGGAAAAGGGAGAGGGCTCGGGCTCAGGCACCACCGGCTGGCCGGTGAGGAGGCCACCGGTTGGCCGGTGCTGAGGCAGTAGCTGACCCTTCTGTCTGGGTTCCACCGGCTGGCTGGTGATGAGACACCGGTTGGCCGGTGGTCTGGACAGAGGTGATGCCTTCTGTCCAGGCTCCATCGGCTGGCCGGTGGTCATCCACCGGTTGGTCGGTGGACTGAAAATCAGTCCACTTTTTCCTTCTTTCTTTCTTGGCCCAATTCCTTGGCAACCTGAAATCATTCCTATCATCCAAAAACACTTAAAAGAAGATTAGATAAATAAGAGAGTGATTGTGATCATGAAAATTAAACCACGAGGGGTACGAGAGGTACAACAATAACATCTATGAACATGTCATATAATAATTCCAAATAGAAATAGGAAAAAACAAAAAACCCCAAAAGTTTATCTTGGGTGGTCTATAGTATAAATCATAATTTTGAACCCCAAGAGGTAACCCCAAGCGATTAATAATATCTCGCATCATCATCTACCCCTAAGAGGTAATCATAAGCAATCAATCATCCAGTGTCATCATCGAAACCTAGGTAGTAATCCTAGGCAATCAATCATCAAGTATCATCTCTTACCCCTAGTAGGTAATCCTAAGTGATCATAATCATTAATTACTACCAAATACTTCGGGGTGACCCTAGAAAATTTGTATAACTCTAGGTATATAAGCCAAATCCTAGGAATCCTCAGCATCTCATACATAAACATGCAACTTAGAGGGGTAGTATTTATCTCCAATGATATCTCATATAGTGAATCTCATAAGGCCTACCCCTTTTTCCAAACCAATGTCATGTAATTGATGTTGTAATTTTTAGTGCATGACCTAAAATTTTCATGATGGGCATATAAGGCTTACATCATCAATCCATGTTCTAAGGTGACACCTAAAATAATTACTACCCATTCCCCCACACACCCTCACTGGGGTCATTATATCATGGGGTCTCATACTAGGGTCCCCAAGTCACATTTTAATACAATAAACCTAAAATAGAGGTTAATCTATCCCAACTAATATCTCAATTCAAGCACGTCACTCGGAGAAAAAAACATCCCTCTTCATTACCAAAGTCATATCGAAACCTCACTAGTCTCATAAGTAAATTTGTATCAATATTACACAAGGTATTTGGACTCAAACCCATCCTCATGACTAGTTATCCTAGGTATGTCCTCACAACCAACCGATATATCAACAACGGAAAGGGATACCTACCCAGAAAATATCATTTCAGTGTGGGAGGCACACTCACCCCATGGTTGTCTTGACAAGACGAAAGGTTTTAAGGAACCTCTCAGTTATATCATGGCCTACTTAGTATTGTTATTATAATTCTCCATTCACCCTACTCAAATTAATTCATGAAACCTATCTAGGTGTACAAGGTTTACTAAGTCTATTTTATTATCTTTTCTCCATGTTCATGTATCACTAGGCATAAATTTAACACAAAATCCTCATCCATTAGTGATATAGCTAAAGCTAGTGTACAAGGGTCTATCATTTCCCTTGTCACTTTTTTCAACTCATACATAGGAATTAAACTTTAATTAAACAATTAATATAATTTTAATTGTTCAAACTCCCTTGGTGGAAAGACCACACATATCCTATTTCAAAAAAAAAACATAAACCTGGGGAATTTCTAAAGGGACCACCTAATTTATTTATAAACCCATTCACGTTTTTAAATCATAGCCTCACAACGACCATAAAGACCCATCCAAGATTAAATAGCTAATGTATATCCACATATAGACCTAGATCACATTATAAAATCCAATAATTAATTATAAATGATTTATAATTAATTATTCAATTTATATATAACAATTCATAATTTATTTTGAATTTAATCTAACTAGGCATAACACCTAAAAACACACCGGGTTCCCTTGTCGCACTAAAACCACAACGAACAATTTTCCAACATCCTATAGAAAAATACCAACACATCCCTTACTAAAAGTACCTAATAGATGATATCAATTAAAAAATAAATTTAATTTTATTAAGAAAAAAATGAAAAATATATTCATATAGTTACATACCTTCATCAAAACAATGTTTTACAGCGTGGAAACACTATCTCGAGATGTGATATTAGTAAGAAACATGACAGTATCATCTTAAGAGGATGATTTTAACATGATTAAGTGGAATATTACAAAAAAAAATCCTAAACTAAGTAATCAAAATTGTAGGAAAATAATTGTAACCAATAATAAATGAAAATGGAGGAAGAGTATCACCTTAAACACTAATTAAATGGAACTAAAATTCACCAAATCTAAGGGATATTGAGGGAGAAATAGGATAAAAAGAGGATAGAACATGGACACATGAGGGAGGAATAAGGGGTGATTCCCTCTTTAAAATTAAAGAGGGGAAACCATCATCTTTCCTCTTTTAAAGGGACACATGATTTGGACACATGGTTCGCTAGATAATGTACCAACTTTGAAAAATTCATTACACAATTCCATCACCTTTAAATGTTTGGATCACATAATCAGATAAACTAAAATCTAAACATATAGAACACCTCTGAAAAAACTCATCAGCCCCATAAAGTCAATCCACAACTATTCACCTCATTCTTTTCCTAAAAACCCATATTGTTACCCCGTAGAATTTATACTAACAATTCTATGAATATGAAAATGGGTAAAACTCATTTTTCTATATTTAAAAATTCAATATAAAGCTCCTAAAACTCATATGATCATACAAGGTATTTCTAATATCTCAATCCATGTCTAAAAAGATATCTTTTGGATTCCCAGACTCTCAAAATTTTGATATGAATCTCTATTATCAAAATCCACTTGTCTATAAATTAAAAAATTTAAACTCATAATGAAAAAAATCACATAAAAGTGAAATTATTTTTAAATATCCCCTTTAATAATAAAATTTAAAAGGGCTTATTTTTTATAGATCAGATTATGTCTAAGCATTCATAAAACTTCCACTATGCCAAAAACTAATCAAAGATATATTAATAAATTTACTAAACCTGCATGCGACAAATTTTAGTACAGAAAATAAGATAAGGGTTTAATTTCTATAATTTTTCCTTGGTTTATATAAAACACCTTTTTCATTTTCTAAATTCTTTATGGATTTTGATCCCCCTATCTTCTTACACCCTATAAAGTATTAAAACCAATAAAAACACACAAAATCCAAGTAAACTAATATGTTCATTGTAGATAGGGTACTTTCTGAACCTTTTCAAGATGAGGGAGTTGGATGAATAAAAAGGTTCAACCAATGATTATCAAATTATAGATTTTCCAATGGTTTTGTGAAGTTATATTTCACCAGTTGATTTTTACTCACTTGTCAGAGCTTAATAAAGCCTTGCCCTGACTTCTCCTTAATAAAAAGGTACCATATCTCAATATTCTTCATTCAGGAATCCTATATCAAATTATTTATTAGGTTAATCACAATTTGGTTATCACAGAGGACTACCATAGGTAGCTTCACATATTATAAAAAATATTTGGGTCTTTTTGTTATTAACTCTTTGTGCACATGGTTTTTTATTGAAATGTGTTCCAATTCAGCTGTTCTAAGAGAAATTATATCTTACTTCATAATGAGTCATACATTGAATTTTATTATAATAAAAAATGCTCCTCTACTCAAGGATTTTCTTTACACAATGCCTCTTACCTATCCCATATACTAGTATGCATAAAAATCATTATCACTCCCTATACAATATACCAAACTATAATAGAGTTTAACTTTAATATACCTTAGGATACATTTTATAGTCAACAAGAGATCCTCCTTAGGACAACATTGAATCTGGGTAGATAAAAATATTGAAAAAATGATATCCAACATTTTTTCTATGAGATACAATAGTCTTTCAATCATCTTTAGATATAGTTTTGGATCAATCACACTTCTTTCTTCATGTTTTATTAGATTGATTCCAACTATAATTCCATTTGAAATATTTTCACTCATTAATCTCAAAGCTTTTTAGTCTCGCCTTCACACATTTCATCTTTGAAAAATTTCATCCCTATTTATAACTAGCATATAGATTAAGAAAGTATATGAGTTCTCTAATAATTGAAATTTTAAATTCAAAGATCATTATCTATGTAAATTATTCTTCTAATATGACATTTATTCCTTCAAATATGATATTTTTAACATATAAAAAAACCATAATCTACTCTTACTTTGATGGTTTTATATAAATATCGTGATCAATTCCACCTCATTTTAATCCCAACTTCCTCAAGAAAGTGTCCAACCAAGCATACCTGGTCTCGAGTGCATGTTTCAATCTATAAATATATTTTTTCAACTTATACACTTTTGATTAATAATGACCAATTATAAATCCCATTAGTTTTTAATTCTCAATTAATATTAAAAATTTCCATTTATGAATGTTTTCTAAACAACCATATAGTAGGATCAAAATTTCCTCTAAATATCCATATTTAGAAAGAGTATAATTGACTCTAGTCTTTAAACTAGTGTTAAGGTTTATTACACATCAATTAATTCTAATTCTGGATAACCCTTTCACATTTTAATATCTTTATTTTGGATTAACTTTCTATGCTCATGATATATTTTTTTGAACACCAAATTCTTTCCTATGGCATTGTGATCCATTTGCCTCTACGTAACCTATCGACTATAATATTTCTATATTTTATCTAACCATTTTCATTCCCTTGACTCATGATTCATATTTTATTTCTTATTTGAATAAATTTTACTTCACTTGAGATAATAGAGTATTTTGGTCTATATATATCATCCACCATGTTTTTGTCAGAGTAGATTTATCATCGAGTATGTTTGACTCATTGATATTATCTTGTCTCTTTCTGTGACAAATCAATGGTTAACCCACTTCAGTATAATCTTTATCCATCAATTAATTCTTTAAATTTTATATTCATGTGTTTTTATATATTCCATTAGTTTTTTTATTAATTTATTGTAATTAATAATTCCTAAGAAGTATTTAATTCTCCATTAGTTCATAACTTTATCTTCAATAATTTTAACATCACTGATTTATATAATTTTGGTCAAATATTTTTTGTGACACGGAATGGAATTTCTCTTCAAGGAGTTTCATAAAAATATCACTTCATTCATCACATTTTAAATTTATCCTTGATTTCCTTGTTTCATATGAAACACTTTCTTCTAAATAGTTTAAAATGTTCAATATTTTTCTTATTCCATTCCACATATCGTATAGAGTCTTATTCTCTCTAGGGATAAAAATCCATGTTTTATACCCTATTTCATGAATGGATTCCTTTTAATAGTGATGGTAGAAGGAAATTTAAAATTTAAAATGTTTTTGACATGTTTTCAACCATTAAATTTCACCTTTTAAGATAATTTTTTGTAATATTTTTATCACCGATGTGGCTTCATTCATAATTCACCAATTCTCCTATTAAATTTCCACCTCACAAGAGGCGTACTCCATACCATTAAAAAATAAAAAAATTTGGATTGTTATCCCAGTTTCATTCTCATCCCTTCTATAAAATAGATTAATACACTCTATTAATTCTACTATTTCCTACATAAACATAATAAAACAAATTTTACTATAATTATCAATGAAAAAGATAACACACTATTCACCATATTTATTCAGAACCTTTATCTGACCACACACATCAATGTGAATAATAGATAGAAATTTTTTTACCTCATTATTCTTTGGTTGTAAAGGGTTTCACCTTATTTATCCCATTACATAGGTATCCTAATTATTTTACCAACTTCAAATAAGATTAATAATATTACTCACATACTTAAAAATTTCTAGATTTTCCATGACTTTTTGATTAATATGCCATAGTATTTTATGAAAAAGGCTGTTTTCGTCTTCTACCATAAGGATACAAGTTTTATCTTTACAATACACTTGGTATGAATTTCCATTGGTTCTATATCCTATCATACATGTTTTTTGAGTTTTTCCTTTGATAAAATCGACATTTTTATTGAATTCGACATCAAGTCCATAGTTAAAAAGTTGACTAACTCTGAATTGTTTATACTAAAGACCATCCACATAAAGGACTTATGTATTTTTTATCGCATCTCTATCCAACCTTTTATTTCCACTTACCGTGATTTTTATATCTCCATCATTATCAAATCTAATCTTTCCATAAACATGGACCTTAAGATTCTTTAAGAGATTTTAATTTCTAATCATGTGGGATGAATATCTAGTGTTAAGAATCCAAATGATATTTTTTTCCCATGAAGTTGTGGGGTTGATTCATATGACATAAATGAAATGGACCGATGAGGATTAAGGCAGTCTATCTTTTTTATCTTATGAAGGAGATGCCATAATTGAATGATTTTACATCGGGTTCACCTTTTTTTCCTTGCAAGAACCATTTGTGCTCAAGTGTATTGATCGAAGGGGGTTAAATAGTGTGAAATTACTAACATCATGTATATCATCTTCAAATGGTCTCCAATGGGTTTGTTCATAGAGCCATAAATTCACAATGACTCTTACATCCATGATTCAAGGATCTAATTTCCAAAGGTAGGCATTCTGTGGGTAACATGTCCAATGATACTTAAGAACCCAAATTAGTCTTGAGGATAGGAATTTAGGTTCATCATGCCATTTTTAGGGGAACTATTACCTATTCCATGACTCTCTTATAGATTTAGACATGTTCATTAATTCTTAGTTCCTTCCCATGTACGTATACAAGGATTACCCTGCAACAACGATCTATTATGAATATGCATGGGTTTAGAATCATTTGTATGTATATGAGGTTATCCCTCAATGGAAGGAGCTGTATGTATATGAGGTTCTCCATCCAAGTTAGTCTTTTATAGATAGATCATATATCTTTTAGTCATTTATTAGGAAGACATTGATTTTAAGCCATGCGATCTGGTGCTCTAAAGTCTTCCATTATCTAGGGGGAGATAGTTGTTTTGATGTTTGTATAAAACCGATAATATGAGATTCCTTTGTATACTCATGTGAGGATTAAGAACCCACATAATTTGGTGCCACTTATCCAGAAACATCACATCTTACGGTAATGTGAAAAGGACACAACCATGGAGTTTAACATCATATGGAAATGATTCCTATGTGAAATATGTATGGTCAAAGATGGTTTGGGAATTATACTAAGGTAGCCCGAGGGACTTGGTAGAGATGTGGTCTCCTAGGTGAATACGACCCTAACAGGGTTATGGCCTGGAGAATAGTAGTGTAAATTTGGGTGCTGGGTTTGTACCTCAGGGAAGCTTCCTACATATCCCATTTAGTTGAGAATCAAATCCCACATACTACATTATGGCTTGGGGATTACACCTTTATAGGAGGCCCATTTAAATGGGCATGATTGGGGATTACACTAGAAAGGATACCCTTTTATATGGGAAATATTAGAGATTACACCCGGAAGGATGCCAGTTTGGGATTGGGATCATGTGGGTGTAATGGTTTATTCTATCCTCTAATCCCACATGATCCATGCTCGATGTGATAAACAACTTAATATCACATGAATCACTCTATCCATTGATGGGTGGTGCTGGACCTCGAAGGGAGAGTGAGAGGTCTTTGAGTGTACCCATATATTCTTCTATTTTGATAACCAGGATTTTTTTATATGTTGATATATCCAAATACTTCCTAGGATGATGTTAATAGAATAAAAATTGTTGCCTCCTACAAGAAAGGATAGGGGATTACGTTAGAGGGAGTGCCCTAAAATTGATTCCAGGAAAGAGAAGAATGTTCAACACTAGCCCTCATCAAATCTAATGGCCAATGGTTTCACTGAATCAATGGAATGAGGAGATTCATGTGAGAATCTCAAGGTCTAATCCCATATTACCATAGTAATGTAAACCCAAGGATATTTTAAGGTTCCTACTTATCAAAAATATTTCCCACGCGACTCCACTTACCACGAGAATGTAAACTCGAGAGGACACAGTAATGTGCCTGGTGATTTTATCATACATGTTGGGTGGGTTCGTAGGAGGATTTGGACTGATGCCATTGTATTAGTTCATGGAGGGGACAACATGGGGGATGATGAAACAAAATAAGGGAGCAATGGTAGATGAATAGTGGAACACCCTAGGATTCCCCATCTCGTGCAATAGGTTCTTATACGGGATATGGTTTCTTCCACATATCATGTTACCATTAAAATAAGGTAATAATCTGTATAGAGCTGTTCTATGAGGACCTGGGATGTGGCCACATAGAATGTTTATTTGCGGGGCCGTGTTCTTCCATTGTAGCGTTTTTCTATGTGGGGCTAAGGTTCTCCTGTGTAGAGTTTTTCTAACCGGGGCAGAGTTCTGCCCACATAGAATTATTTTATGTGGGATGTTTGTCTAAAAAGTGTCCATCCATTATTACCCACATGATGGTATAAAAAATGGGGTTTGAGTTCACAAATGGTTGATTTATTTATTATTCCCATCTTATAGTTATGTGGTGGGGCTTACCTGCTGGTAATCGTCAAAGGGGATCCAGTTTTTTTAGTATGTCAACACTCGTCTTCTTCAACTCTATTTTGTTTAGACTCCTCAGTTCCATCAGTCTAAATTTTTTTGGTACCCCTTAGGGTCAATTTATAGAGGAAAAAAAGAACTGCATTCTAGCATGGTCAGTTGTTCACGGTTTTCCATGTGACTTCTTTTACGGGAGCCCACAGAGGATGCTCCAGCCCGCAAATTACTTAGTCAGAATCATTCAAAAAAGGGGGAATTCATTTTCTTTGGAGGAAATCACCACCTCTACTACGAAAATTGAATTCTCTTAATTTGTGGGAGCCAACAATACCGCCTCATCTGATGAACTATTTAGTTCCTAGGAAATATTCATTCACTAGGAGGAAATCAACACCTAAGTCCCAAAAATGACTTCATTTTGTTTGTGGGAACTAGCGACACTAGCTGCATCCACAAAATACATAGCTTGTGGATACTCCAAAAAAGTGGCGGACCACCCTATAGAGCCACAGTTCACTGAATGACTTTAGTTTGCATAATCTACCTGCCCTTCATGGTTCATGACATTGAAATTTCTTCCTCAAACTCCTTTTTCCCTCATTTTCAAAATTAATGGAATTATCCTGATCCTGTTTGCTGAGATTTTAGGACCTAACAAAATTTCCCCATCAGAATGGCTTATAATTGGGATGAAGAGGAGTGTATTATAATTTCACGAGAAGAGGTGACCATGGATATATACAGGGGAACCATCACATTTTTCATTTACTATATTTATCAGTGAACTAGTCACTATGTAGACTCTGGATCACCTTTTCTTCTTTTAAATGTCTCTTTTATGGCCTGTTATTTTCTAAAACCGAGTCTTGTCACCCGCGAACTGAAAATACTAACTGAAAATGATAACTATCAATATTCCACATAGAAGGTAGTTACTCTGTGAATTCTTGTAATTCTATAGATCATTGCTTCACTGACCAATGCTTTGAGGTCCAGTGCCTTCAAGAGCTTCAAATTTTTGGATCGTTGGTTTTATGAACTATTGGTTCATGGGAAACTACCTTCACAAATGAATGGTTCATGGTCAAAGTAATTATGTGAACTGATGGATTGTGGGACTATGACTTCATGAACTAATAGTTCACAGGTCTTCATACTTTTACACTTTTTTGAAAAGTAATTACTTTACTTTTGAACTTTTACACAAACAAATGGATGGACAATTTACATGTTGCTTCTACTATGACACTCTCGTATGCGAACAAAAGGATGAATGATTTGATAAAATCCATCAACAACAACATTCCATTCATCCCACTTCATCAACTTCTAGAGGTAACTCTTAGTTCTGTCTAAAGTGGGTATCCAATTTTGGATATTTTTTCAATTTATGGGTTCAGGTTACTATATGACATAGAAATTTTTGCACGAAGCCTAGAAAACCAACCTACAACCTAGATACTTGAAAACAAAAATATCCCCCAGGTCAACAACATAGTAAAATGGGAATTAATATAGAAAATACACACTATTGGGTCCCTTTTGAACTACACCCCTCAGTCTCTAGAGGAAACCACGTAGGTACCATATGATAAAGTTCATTGTTACTAGAACATTGCGTGTAAGGTGATGATGGATGAGAAACTAGGGTGGCTGTCTAAATGGGACCATCGCCTTGGGGGATCATTAAAATTATAATGGGGGTGTCCTTATTGGTTTCTCTAGTGCTATGATGAATTCAATGTCGAGTTGTAGGCCATAGGGATTTACGAGTTAGTCTTGGTATATCAGAGCTATTCTCACCGAAACCAAATACTCATCCCATTGATTTTTAGCAGGTGGAGCATGTACACCAACACCTTCCACCTGGTACATGGAGAGGTTGACATCAGACTTTGGTAAATATGGATGATTTTTGGGGTTCCCATCATTAATGATATGTAATAAAAATTTCTTCCGCTATTGTCAACCTGAGATGAGATATAGAGAACTGCCCCACTTTCCAAGAAACTCATTTCCAAGGAAAAGTCCCTTTTGGATGATGAACCTCATCCAAAGAAAGACATTAAATTTTACAATTATATTAACATATTCACTATGTGATATAGCCAAGATCCATTTTCATGGAGACCAGGAACTTTCCCAATCATTATAACTCGAAGGCATATGGGTGCGTACTAGCACATTCTGGAGAAGGTTCAATTCAACGAATGAGGTTGGAAGATCATTCTTAATGATGAACTACTTTTTTGGTTGGTATACTGATTAGCCACTGAAATTGGCTAATATTAATTGTTAATATTTCTAATATTAATGATATTAATTATTCTTAAACACTATTTTAGTGCACTTTACACTTTGAACATTATTTCACATTATGATTGTAATTATTTGTTAAAGTGCACTATTACTTGTTACATATTTGAACACATCCTAAAATACAAAATGGTCTTGATTTTATTTTCATATTTTATTTTAAGGTATCCCATTATTTAAGCAACAATTAATAATTTTGGAGCACTTGAAGATTCACATTGGAAGACCACCAAAATGGGCTTTCATGCCAACACATTATGTGAAAAGTGAACTGGACAACAACCCAAAAAATAAACTTTATCGGCCAATATCCAAGCCCAATAATTCTTAAAATTGAAATGAGGATAGAAGAAGTCATGGGGAAAATTTTATTCAACATTGGCCAAAGATTATTATGATATTTTAATGGAGTTCTAGGCAGACCAATTTGGAGATAAATTCTGGGCTAGATTCTGCGGCCCAGAAAAACAGCCCACAATTTCGGTAATATATCACAAACAACATTTCCATTTTGGCTTAACTTTTACATACAGTTAGGATACATCCAGATATCTATCTTCTTTTTGTATGGTGCACTATAATTAGGCCATATATAAGGACATTTAGATGCCTCTGTTCGATGGATTGAAGATGGATGCCACTTCAGGTCAAGGATAAAGAAGTCCACTCTCCCTTACTTTCCACCACCCTAGGCCTACCATAATCAAGTGGGATCCTTTGTATTATTGGGATATCGACCCAAGACTCTTTAAATGACTATTTAAGGTATTGGTGGTGGATAATTTTATCATCTTGGATGGTTTCTTTCATTGTAATGTTATGAAGCCACTTTTCCTTTATAATATTATTCCTCAATTGAAAGTTGTTTTAATTCATCCTAGTTTCTTAATAAAAGTTATTATTCTCCTATTTTTCTGTTCTTCTCCATCTCACTTTGATACTGTTTCCTCGATGTGTGAATTAATTCACACCAAAACTTGTGAAATTATTCACACAATGCTAGAGTGACCATTTTCTTTTTATTGTTTTCATTACTTCTTCAATTCCTCCCTCATGAGTCTACTTCCCACTTTCATTGAAAACATAGAAAAAATGGAGGGCTAACCCACTTATGGGTTGATCCAATAGAGCATCAAGGGGCTAGATTGGATGATATTTTCACCACATTTGTAATGGCCCGGACCTCTCTGGTCCATTCCTTTGTGAAAATGTGGTGTTAGAGGTGTTATGGAAGGTTAAGGTGTCTTGGGGTGCGTTTGGGAGGAATTTTAAGGAAAGATAAAGGGTAATAGCTTTCACACAGTTGGAACACGGTTTTCCTAAACCATGCGGCCAAACCAAGAAAGGCTGGTCTTGGAGGCAGTGGCTAATGCACGGTTAGCGCACAGTTTGTCTAACCATGCGGACTAACCGTGCGAGGAGTGTTTGACAAGGCAGAAGCTAACGCATAGTTTGCACACGATTTGTTAAACCATGCGGACTAACCTTGTGGGCACTTAAAGTTCGATCCTAAAATTGTGGATCTAACTCTTTTTGCGTTTAATCACCTCGTTTAAGCCCCTAAGCGGCCATAAATCGGAATTACTCTCCCTTGAAGGTTAGAAAACCTCTCCAAAGCGTTTTGGAGGCAATCTGGAGGCTTATCTTCATGAATCAAAGTCACTTTCTAGAGGTACGTGATCGTTCTTGGTTGGTTTCTTATATCTACTTAGATCTACTCATCCTCTTATCTTTGTTTCTTAGATCAACGCCCGTTATGGGTAGATATAAGTGTTTGAATGCCAAATATGATGAGATTTGGTCTTGATCTTACTAGCAGGAGAGATCTAAGGTGAGTATTTGGAGAATCGACCCGGGTTCCTTGAGCGTTCCTCACCCGTTGTGGTTTTCGTCAAAAACCGTTTAGGTAGGGGATTCATGGATTCTTTAATTGTTTATGTGCAATCAGAGAGTTATCATGATTTATCCCTTTTTGGATCATAATGAAATTGACCTAATTAAATACTTGAACCAGATTAAAATATTTGGTTTGATCGCATGTTGTTTCCTTGTACCGTGATGACGGTTTGCCTCCTGATTTGCTAGATAGGGGGATATCTATGCCTTGCTTGTGAGCATGTTGTTCTTAATGAAATTGATAAAAATGTAAAGACGGAATTAATTGATAATTAATTGGATAAAGATAAGGAGGAATTTAAACGAACCCAGTTGTTGTTGTGGTTGTTGTTCCCATTTGAGGTTAATCAACTTGATGCCGATGTACGTGCTTAATTCAGTTGGTTAGTAAACCTGAAATCTATTAGTACTTGTTGTTTGAAGGCTGGATTCCTTGTAAAAGGGACAAGAGCCCAATTTGATGTGATTCTTGTTTTTCCTGTTTCTTGTGCTATAATGTTACCCTAGAGGGGTGTTGTGACATGTGGAGGCATAAAGGCCTTTTTGGTTGTGGCAGCGGGTGACACCTAGAGTGGCGAGATGCATCGGTTTATGCATGTGGGTATCGGGGAGGACACCAGGGTTGATGAAATGGGATCGATGTGGTTTTTGGATGCTTTTCAATTCTTTGGTAGATTATCTGCTTTACTTTTCCCCACTTCTCAAGGCAGCTTGTCTTGCTTACCCTTTTTCCGAAAGAGGCGAAGACACGTGTGGTATGCCACATGCTTTCCGTGTTTGACTCTCAAGGGAGAATGGGTCTACTCTCTTGCTATAGGTGGAAAAGACTCGACGGGTAGTACATCAACTCACCGTGTTGTGCCCCCTTGTGTTTAGTAGCATCGAATTCTTTTCTAGAATGCCTGGGAATATGAGAAAGTAATTCTGTAATGAATGTTTAAATAAATGATGTTAACCCATGGGGATGGAGTTTTTTGAAACTTAATGATGAGGTTGAGAACTTTTGAAAGGACAGTGGAATTTTTTTTGGATGTGGTGATAATAGAATTTAGTGTAGAATTTTTCATGGTTAATTAATGTTTGAATAATTAATTAACGTATAGTGGAATTGATAAAAAGGGAATAAAGTAGTATAATAAAGCCCTTAAATGGTTGTGTGCTTATAGGATACCTACTCTTAGAAGTGGAAACCCGGAGTTCGAGAGACGTTAGCTGAAGTTGTGTCTAAGACTAGGTTATGCCCATAGTGTGGTTGTGAGTTATAGTATATTTTGTACTTTTTGTGTTTCTACACACTACTCCCCCCTGTCAGTAAGGGAAACTGACACCCTGGGGATTCTGATCCCTGGGGGGTGTTTTCCCCAACATTCGAGTGGGAGGATGAATGGATGACTATCCCCTTTGAGCCCGCTCTATTCTCTTGGTAGATACTAGTGCTATTAGGCACATCAGTTAGTTTTCTTCATATATGTGTGTAGAGGGATGTAATGGCTTGTGGTTATTCACACACATATATTCTGGATATAGTATCCTATGGACTACTATAGGTGCAACGTGTATAGGCTGTGATGTCTTGAGGATCCTTACTCGGTGTATGGGCTGTAATGGCTTGAGGTATAATACCCGATGTATGATACACGTTATGCGAGCTGTGGTGGCTCCCAGAAACTACCTGGTTACTTTTGTTTGTGAGGATGGTGTAGTGATTCACCCAAGTTTTTGCGGGCAAGCCTTTGTGGTGCACATAGTGCAGATTGTGAGCTTATCTCTGGTGTCTGTGGGCAAGCCTTTGGAGAGAGATGCAAAGGACGTATGTCGTTGGGGAAAAGCAGAAAACCAGTGGGGAAGTAGTAGCGGGGTACCCTTGATATTCTTTATTATATGTTATATTCTTGTATTCATTACTTGGTGAGAGTAGCCATGGTAAGGTTGGGAACTTAGTATACCTATTTAGGTGATGAGGTAGTTTCACTTGTTGTTCACTCTGCTTTAGCATGCTTTCATTACCTTTGCACGAGAGGCTTTGGGGAGGATCCTACTGATTATACTGTTATAATCACCCTAAATATATATGAACTATTTTTCAGGTCACATAGAGAAGTTTGGAGATCAATCCAGTTTCTACTAGCTTGGGGTTTCAGGACCTGTTCGGGCTTGTGGTTGTGGCTATTTTTTCTTTCTTTACTTGCAGTTTTCCATTTTAGTTGTAATACTTTTTCATGACATTACATATGTGCACTTGGTTTTTATTTTATACTTCAGTTCTGAATTGGAGTTGGTTGGTGTCTATCTTATCTCTCTCTTCCACATGTGTTCTCTTAGAGGGTAATGCCTACCATTTGTGTGTTACTATACCCTCGATGCTAGTTGCCAACCCGGGGCCTACTAGAGGCGGGACTCGGGAGTCATTATCTCCCTTCTCACATTGTTGGCACATGAGGGGTACACTTTTTGGGGAGGGGGTCATGACAGATTGGTATTAGAGGTCTGGTTTAGGGATAGTATGGAGTTTGGATTTAGGCACAAGTGTGGTTTAATGGGTTGGTAGGGAAACAATGTCATTCATGTTTGGAAGGTGAGGTTAACACTAGAGACCGACTGAGACATAGGCATTTATCCCCCCCTATGATATGATGTACGGACCTTTAAGTTTACAATGGCTACTAAACAAGGTGATACTGGTTGCAGGCTAGAGACCTAGGAAAAGATCATTCATCATTCTTCTTTGTTCCCATGTTTGAATGGGTAGACCTTGGGATAGGTTATCCTAAAATTAATAAAAGAAAAAAATTAATTAATTAATGTTGAGTCTTCCATATTCTAGGTTTAGGATCTCTATGTGTTTGTTATTATGTAGGTATGGCTCCAGGTCGACGTCCTCATCAGGCTCGCATAGAATATGTCTAATAGGCTGTTCCAGCAGATCGCCGCAGGGTAGAGGTTGACGATGATGAAACATGGAGGAAGACACTCTGAGAGTTTCAACACCAAAGTCTACAGAAGTACGAGGGCTCTGTTTCAGATGCAGTCACAGAAGACTAGTTGAAGGAGGTTGTGATAGGCTTCAGTTCGATCCGTGCTCAGAAGGAGCACTGGGTGTCCTTAGCTGTGACGATGCTGCGTGGATCAGTAAGGAAGTGTTGGTTCTTATTCTTCAGGGATCATGAGGATTCAGCGATCTCATGGGTGGATTTCTGAGACAAGTTTAGAGTCGAGTTCCTTTCCTCGACTGCGAAGGCGTCTAGTCGCCGGAAGCTTCTTACCCTTCGACATGAGAGCTCTACTGTTCGAGAGTTTGGAATCCGATTCAGGAACCTTTTACGATATGATTCGGATCTATTACCTGATGGGGAGGCCAGGGTGAGGCATTTTGAGGAGGCTTTGTGTCCAGAGATCTAGCACCAGGTCACCCCATTTATGCTAAAGACATATCATGAGGTGCTGGCGAGGGAAGAGGTTTTCGAGAGGACTTTGGATAGGACATGATCATCATGAGAGGGGGATCTTCATGATCCCTCATGAAGCAAGGCTATGGTCTGAGCTTCCCAGTTTTTAGGGCAGAAGAGTTTCCGTTCAGCCGGGGGTAGGTCCCATCCCTTCACATCTCGTTTCACCAGAGGCAGCAACTCTCAGGCCTATACTAAGGGATACAAATCTTGTTATTCTTGTGGTGGTAGTGTCCATAATCACTAGGAGTGCCTGACCTTTCAGAGTGGTCATCGTGCACTGGGTACTACGCTCCAGGTTCCTCCATTGAGGCAGTTCCATCCGAGGAAACAACAGCCAGTTTCCCTAGCTTTAGATCAGCAGAGGGTAGATGGGGAAGGTAGAGGACAACCCCATGATGATCCCCGTCCTCAGAGAGCAGAGCACGACTGTGGTGGTGGTCTTCATCAGGGATAGAGAGGTCTTGGAGGAGGTCATGGTCAGCTTCATGCTCTAGCGTTGCCAGCGTCAGACAAGCCAGATGTCGTTGGAGGTACCCTTTTCTTGTTTTATACCTTGGTGCATTCCTTGTTTGATTCAGGAGTGACACACCCCTTCATATCACCTACCCTTGTCCATGATTTGGGACTTGAGGTGGAGAGGCTTCCAGTTTCCTTGGCATTGACTACGCCAGTTAGAGGTTGATCTAGCTTGTTTGAAGTATGTAGATATTGTGAGATAGTGTTGGGGAAACACCGCTCTTGGGGATATTTCCTATGTTTACAGATACAACCATATGATGTCATCCTCGGCATGGATTGGTTTTATTCTATGCAGGATATCGCGTATTGCTTCAGGAAGAAGGTCGTTTTCTTTGGTGCAGATGGAGAGAAAGTGGTGTTTTTTGGTGAGCGAGATCCTCGGATGGGTCATAGGCGTGTTGCATCCTTATCATCCATAATGGATGAGATAATGCTGATTTCTTCAGAGGTTCAGCAGTTGGCATTTCCTTGGGTTGTAGAGGAGTACCCTGATGTCTTTCTAGAAGAGGTTGTAGCCTTACCTCCTCGACGAGAGATCAAATTCGGGATCGAGCAATAGCCAGGAGAGTCTCCTATCTCTATTACTCCCTATAGGATGGACCCTTCTGAGTTGCGAGAGCTACGTATATAGCTTGATGGTATGTTGCAGTGCGGTTTTGTTCGGCCAAGTGTGACACCATGGGGCGCACCGGCTTTGTTTGTGAAGAAGGCCGACAAAAGTTTGCAGTTATGTGTCAATTATCGTCGCTTAAACAAAGTGACAATAAATAATCACTATCCTATTCCACGGATTGATGACTTATTCGATCAACTAAAGGGTGAAAGTTGGTTCCCAAAGATCAACTTGCGGTCAGGATATCCTCAGATGCATGTGAAGAATGAGGATATTCCAAATACTGCTTTCCGTTGTCATCATGGGCATTATGAGTTCGCTGTAATGCCATTCGGCATGACGAATGCTCCATCTGTGTTCATGGGATTGATGAATGTTGTGTTCCATGAGTTCCTGGACAAGTTCGTGGTAGTTTTCATCGACGACATCCTTGTGTACTCCACATATAAAGAGGAGCATGCAGAGTGTCTACGAGCCATTTTGGGAGTTCTTCGCCGACATCAGTTGTTTGGGAAATTGTCGAAGTGTGAGTTTTGGGCTCGAGAAGTCTGTTTCATGGGGAATTTTGTGTCCCAATATTGAGTATATGTGGATCCATCGAAGATTGAAGCAGTTGTGTCTTGGGAATCCCCCAAGACAGTGTCATAGGTGCGGAGTTTCCTGGGTCTTGCGGGCTACTACATGAGGTTCATAGCAAATTTCTCATGATTTGAAAATCCTCTGACAGCTTTGACCAAGAAAGATCAGGCATTCATAAGAACTGATCACTGTCAAGAAACTTTCGAGTATCTAAAGGAGAAGTTAGGAATTGCTCCAGTCCTTTGTCTTCCAGCTGAGGGAGTTCAGTTTGATGTATTCTGTGATGCTTCACATCTGGGGTTAGGCTATGTTCTCATGAAGTAGAGGCCAGTTGTTTCTTATGGGTTTTGGCAGTTACGTCCCCATTAACGTAACTATTCCACCCACAACATTTAGTTGACAGCTGTGGTAATTTCTCTAAAGTTGTGGAGACATTACCTCATTGGTTAGCACTTCGCCGTTTTCACCGATCATAAGAGTTTGAGGTATGTTTTCTCCCATCATGACTTGAACCTATGACAACGTCGGTGGATGGAGTTCTTATAGGAATACGACTTTGAAATATCGTATACACCTAGAAAAAGAAATGTTGTAGATGATACACTAAGCCGAAAGTCACGTAGTGATGCTGTGCGTGAATCCGGTCATTCCAGGAGAGTAATGGAAGAACTGTCAGCTTTTCATTTTGATATGGAAGAAGTTGGAGGTAGAGGTTGTCTTTTCCAGATGATGGTATAGTCATCCTTGATGCAGAAGGTGGAAGAGTCCCAGTTGGGTGATCTAGAGGTGGAAGTCTAGAGAGGCCGAGTTGTTTGTTGTGAGGCCCCTGATGGTTGGACTGAAGATGAACAACACCAAGTGTTGTATCATGGAAGGACTTTTTTCCATTTGTCGATGCACGAGACGGTTCTCAGAGAGTTCCATAGTTCACCTTTAGCAGTACATCCTGGCGTGACAAAGATGTACCAATCCTTGAGGAGCCAGTTTTGGTGGCTTGAGCTGAAGTGTGCGGTTGTGGAGTTTGTGTCTCGATGTTTAGTCTTCCAGAAGGTGAAGTCCGAACACCGTGTTCCTGGTGGTCTTCTCCAGGCATTAGATATTACTCAGTGGAAGTGGAAGGACATCTCAATGGACTTCGTTATTGGCTTACCTAGAGCTCTGGGAGGATATGATGCTATTTGGGTGGTAGTGGATCGTTTAACAAAATCGGCCCACTTCATAGCAATCAAGGAGTCGATCTCAGTGAAAGTTTTGTCGAGGTAGTATTTGGAGGTGGTGGTGAAACTTCATGGAGTCGCTAGGATGATCATTTATGGTCGGGATCATTGCTTTACCTCCAGGGTGTGGAGGGGTCTCCAACATTCTTTTGGTTCTCAGTTATGCTTTAGAACTGC
The DNA here is from genome assembly GCA_963277665.1 of Viscum album. NCBI lineage: Eukaryota > Viridiplantae > Streptophyta > Magnoliopsida > Santalales > Viscaceae > Viscum > Viscum album. The sequence continues at coordinate 1,454,745,096 of OY728126.1, forward strand.
TTTTCATCCTCAAACGGATGTCCAGACAGAGCGAACTATGCCGACTCTTGAAGACATGTTATGTTCTTGTGTTCTTTATTTTGGAGGCTCATGGATGAGGCACTTACCCTTGGTGGAATTCGATTAAAATAATAGTTTTCACTCAACCATCAGTATGGATCCATTTGAAGCCTTCTATGGCCAACCTTGCCGTTATCCATTGTGCTGGACTAGGGTCGGAGAGTCAGAAATTCTCAGACCGGAACTAGTGCAGAATACAACAGAGATGGTTCAGGTGATTCATGAGTGGATGAAGGCAGTGCAAGATCGTTATAATTCCTATGCCGATGAAAGAAGCAGACCCTTAGAGTTTAATGTTGGGGATCATATGTTTCTGAAGGTGACTCCCCGTCGTGGGAAATGAAGGTTTGGTCGTGGGAGTAATCTTTCTCCCCGGTTTTTTGGGACTTTCAAGGTGTTATCCCATATTGGGGCTGTGGAATATCGAGTAGAACTTCCCCTGTAGATGAGTCAGATACATGATGTTTTCCTTGTATCTCAGCTCCGATGTTATCTTCATGATGACTCTCACACCATTGATTGTAGAGAGATCAATGTTGATGGTGATGCAACCTTTGAGGAGAGACCTATAGAGATCCAAGACCAAAAGGATAAGGTGTTTCATGGGCATTCTATCCCCTTAGTTCGTGTCTTGTGGTGACACGGTGGCTTGGAGGAGAGTACCTGGGAATGTGAGTCACAGATGCATGTCTAGTACCCAGATTTGTTTGATATTTGACTCTTTTCACGTATCGTTGTAAATTTTGTGGTTACGAAACATTAATGTTTATGATATGGCTCCCTTTGTTGCTTTGGTGGCTTTCTCTCTTTTGAGAGGTATCTCAAGGGGTGGTTGTTCAGACCATGTTTTGTTTTCTCTTTAGGTGGGTTTTGGATTCTCGAGGACGAGAATGTTTTGAGAGGTATCTGATGTAATGGCCCGGACCTCTCCAGTCCATTACTTTGTAAAAATGTGGTGTTAGAGGTGTTATGGAAGGTTTAGGTGGATTGGGGTGCGTTTGGGATGACTTTTAAGGAAAGATAAAGTGTAATATCTTTCGCACGGTTGGTGCACGGTTTGCCTAAGCCGTGCGGCCAAACCGTGCAAGGCTGGTCTTAGAGGCAGTGGCTAAAGCACGGTTAGCACACGGTTTGTCTAACTGTGCGGACTAACTGTGCAAAGAGTGTTTGACAATGTAGAAGCTAACGCATGGTTAGCGCAAAGTTTGTTAAACTGTGTGGACTAACCGTGCGGGCACTTAAAGTTAGACTCTAAAATTGTGGATCTAACTTATTTTTCATTTAATCACCTCGTTTAAGACCCTAAGAGGCCATAACTTGAGATTACTCTCCCTTGAATGTTATAAAACCTCTCCCAAGAATTTTAGAGGCGATCCAGAGACTTCTCTTCATGAATCGAAGCCGTTTTCTTGAGGTATGTGATCACTTTTGGTTGGTTTCTTAGATCTACTCCTAATCCTCTCTCAGTTTCTTAGATCTACACCTCTTATGGGTAGATCTAAGTGTGTGGATTCCAAATATGATGAGATTTGGTATTGATCTTGATAGGAGGAGAGATCTACAGTGGGGTTCTGGAGAATCAACCTGAGTTCCTTGAGCGTTCCTCGACCGTTGTTGTTTTCATCAAAAATCGTTGAGGTAGGGGATTCGTGGATTCTCTAATTGTTTATTTGCAATCGTAGAGTTAGAATTATTTAGCCCTTTTCTATCACAATGAAATTGACCTAATTAAATACTTGAACCAGATTAAAATAATTGTTTTGATCGTATGATGTTGCTTTGTACCGTGAGAATAGTTTGCCTCTTGATTTTCTAGATAGTGTGATATCTATGCCTTGATTATTAGCATGTTGTTCTTGATGAAATTGATAAAGAACGTCAAGCCGGAATTAATTGATAATTAATTGGCTAAAAATAAAGAGGCATGTAAATTAATCCGGTTGTTATTGTTGTGGTTGTTGTTCCCATTTTATGTTAATCAAATTCTTGTCGATGTACGGGCTTAATTCAGTTGGTTGGTAAACCTAAAATCTTTTGGTACTTGTTGTTTGAAGGCTGGATGCCTTTTAAAAGGGCCAAGATCCCAATTTGATGTGATGTTTGTTTTTCCTGCTACTTGTGATGTAATGTGACCCTGGAGGGGTGTTGTGATTTGTGGAGGCAACGAGTACTTTTTGGTTGTGTAAGTGGATGACACCTAGAGTGGCGAGATGCATCAGTTTATTTATGTGGGTGTCGGGGAGGATACCAGGGATGAAGAAATAGGATGGATGTGGTTTTTGGATGCTTTTCGATTCTTTGGTTGATTATCTGCTTTACTTTTCCCCACTGCTCAAGGCAGATGGTCTTGCTTACCCTTCTTCTGAAAGAGGCGAAGACACATGGGGTATGCCACGTGATTTCTGTGTTTATCCTCTCAAGGGAGAATGGGTCTATGCTCTTTCTATAGGCGGAAAAGACTCGACGGGTAGTACATATACTCACTGTGTTGATCCCACTTGTGTTTAGTAGCATATAATTCTTTTCTAGAATGCCTGGGAATATGGGAAAGTAATTATGTAATGAATGTTTGAATAAATAATTTTAACCCATGAGGATAGAGTTTGTTGAAACTTAATGATGAGGTTGAGAACTTTTGAAAGGACAATGTATTTTTTTGGATGTGGTGATAATAGAATTTAATGTGGAATTTTTCATGATTAATTAATGTTTGAAGAATTATTTAATGTACAATGGAATTGATAAAAAGGGAATAAAGTAATATAATAAATCCCTTAATTGGTTGTGTGCTTATAGGATATCTTGTCTTAGAAGCGGCATCCCGAAGTTTGAGAGATGTTAGCTGCAATTGTGTCTAATACTAGGTTATGCCCATAGTGTGGTTGTGAGTTATAGTATATTCTGTACTTTTTGTGTTTTTATACGCTACTCCACCCTGTCATTAAGGTCAACGGACACCCCAGGGATTCTGAGCCCTGGGGGGGGGGGTGTTTTTCCCAACATTCCGGTGGGAGGATGAATGGCTGACTACCCCCTTTGAACCCACTCTCTTCTCTTGGTACATACTAGTGCCATTAGGCACAGTGGTTAGTTTTCCCCATACATGTGTGTAGAGGGATGTAATAAATTGTGGATATTCACACACATATATTCTGGATATAGTATCCTACAGACTACTATAGGTGTAACGTGTATAGGCTGTGATGGATTGAGGATCCTTACTTGGTGTATGGGCTGTAATGGCTTGAGGTATAATACCTGACATATGATACACATTATGAGAGCTGTGGTGGCTCTCAGAAACTACCTGGTTACTTTTGGTTGTGAGGATGGTGTGGTGCTTCACCCAGGTGTCTATGGGTAAGCCTTTGTGGTGTAGATTGTGGAGCTTAGCCCAGGTGTCTGTGGGCAAGCCTTTGGAGAGAGATGCATAGGATGTATGTCATTGGGGAAAAGCGGAAAACTATTGGAGAAGTAGTGGTGAGGTACCCTTGATATTATTTATTATATGCTATATTCTCGTATTCATTACTTGGTGAGAGTAGCCATGGTGAGGCTGGGAACTTAGTATACCTGTTTAGGTGACGAGTTAGTTTCACTTGTTGTTCATTGTGCTTAAGCATGCTTTATTTAAATTTGAATGAGAGGATTCAAGGAGGATCCTACTGAGTATACTGTTGTACTCACCCTACGTATATATAAACTATTTTTCAGGTCACTTGGAGTAGGTTGGATATCAAGCCGATTTCTACTAGGTTTGGGTTGTAGGAGCTGTTCGGGCTTGTGGTTGCAACTATTTTTACTTTCTTTTGGGTACTTGCAGTTTTCCCTTTCAGTTGTATTAATTTTGCATGACATTACATATGTGCACTTGGGTTTTCTTTTATACTTTAGTTCTAATTTGGAGTTGGTTGGTTTCTATCTTATCTCTCTATTCCGTATGTGTTATCTTAGAGGGTAATTCCTCCCATTTGTGTGTTACTATACCCTTGGTGCTAGTCACCAACCTGGGGCCTACTGGAGGCGGGACTCGGGGGTCATTATCTCCCTTCTCACATTGCCGGCCCGGGAGGGGTACACTTTGTGGGGAGGGGGTCGTGATACCATTAATTTATAATCAGTTCTTTTAATTGAGATTTTTATTTGATGATTTAAAGCTTCTTCATCCTTATTGAATTTTAAGGCCACATACTTCAAGTGATAATACGAACCTTTACCTTGGAGTGATCATAAATTTGATCCTCCAAGTGTATATGTGATCAGTATTATGGTGTGTTGGTATTAAACTAGTAAGTGATGAAGTAGTTTGATCATCTTGAATAAACTCATCTCGAATATAAGAAATTTAAATCATTAGAAAAGAATTTCATCAAATCTACCCCTTGTAATAATAAAGGATCAAACCTTATCATAATTTAAATTAACTTATGTCAAATAATGTTCACTTAAACTTATCTAAAATAAGCCCAAAGTTGGTGACTTAATAGCCAAAAACATTCCATAGAATGTACCTGTCTATAGGTTTCTTCTTAGGTCTCTGAGGATTCGACAACCCAATATAAACTACAAGAGACCGCTTAAACCTAAAATCTTGGGTAAATTTGGGCGAGACCACAAACTTTTTGGCCAGGATTATGAGTGGATAGTTTCTATCGGTTCACGATTCTAGTACTGGGGTCAGAGTCATGAATTTCATCATGGTGACTCAATTGGCCACCAATAGGTCTATTAAACATTCCATCCCAGTATTGGAAAATATATATCATTTTTGGAGATGGATATGAAGGGGAGGCCACCACACCAACTGATGGGTCCCTTCCAGATTATTTGGTGTTGGGTAGAAGCTCAGAAGGGATGCTACACATTCATCAATACTCAGCTGATCCCAAATGCTACCATCTAGCCATACCTTGAAATCATATTTGGGGTTATTCTATTAGACTTGAATGAGTGGTAAATGATGGTTTGAATCAACCAGAATGTACACTTCACTTATAATCCTTACACTCTCCCTTCCAGTACTTTGGTAAATGATGTATCTAGAGACTGTCCTGAGTGAGTCTATCGTATTTCTTTAAGAGAAATAATTTTGGTTGCTAAGATCGATGTTGAACTTATATGTGAGGGATATGCACCCTGCTAATTTTCACTCCAAGTCAACTATATCTAGATGAGGTGTCCTCCCACATTCAGTAGTGCACACTAGGAGAAACATTTAATGACAGCTCAATATATTTGGTTGATGTTTACTTGGGAGTATACTTGATGCTAGATTGGACTCCCACCTTCAGTGGGGTTTAATCCCACAGTCCCAAAATACTATACCAATGTTTGGAACCAATCATACCCATAAGATCAACTAGAAAAACTAGAAATTATTGTTAAGGCCTAGAATGATCCTGGGGATAGAGGGAAACAATATAAAGTAGTCTGGAATTCTAGGCCCAGAAATCAGCCAAAAAAATCCCCTATTTCCAAACCCACAAGGAAGGTTTTGAAAGCCTAGGGTTAGACTACCATAATATCAGCACTACTACTATTGGTAAAGAATCCAACCCTTCTAACACCGCATTCCTAGTGGCATGAAGACAATGGGATTCTCTAAGGAGTTCACATTAGGATCACACATTGCAGTTATTCCTATAAGATAAGGCGTTTATATTGACTAGATATGACTATGTGGCAGTTCCCGCCAGTATCTCTTATGATGAAAATCCTAAGGGGGAGGGCATCCATCTTGAAGATCTTGATACCTAAATCCATTCTTGAATGAACTAACATAAATATTATTATTAGGAACTTTCCATGGTGATTTCTAAAGTTAATTTGGATGGTGAGGACTATAATCATTCCTCCAGAGGTACGGATGAAGTCAAACCTCCTGTCACAACTAGAGTGGGGGAGATTCCTCATTTCTATCTGAGCTTTCAAAATCACCCAACCCTAGAGAATTCTAGGGAGGATGAGGAACCAAGAAATTAGTTGCATCTACCAGAACCCACCTTGATCCCCCTAAAGCATCCTCTATTATTAACCACCCACTTTACTATGACGTTCCTAGATGATTTATAGTCATGATATTTCTTAAGGGAAAATATTTCTTCTGAATATATCTATGTGACACTTCAGGGAGATCCCCTTAAACATATGAGCTTTGGAGTGATCACTACTCCCATATGGAGTTTAGAACGTAAAGATGCATTTGAGGTTGCTACACATATATAAGAGATATGTACCTAAATCTACTCTTTCAAGTTCAGACCTTGTTGGTCTAATTGAGTAGAATATATGGAAATAACCATAATAGAGCCATGTGATACTCATAAAGAGGCAATTTTCAGTAACCCCTATTTTCCTTATATTCATGACATTAAACCCCTACCACTGGTACTTATAGTAGTCTGGGGAGATTCAAGAGATAGATACTTCCTGAGAATAAACCCCAAGGGGCACCGCTATTGGGGAAGACACCACATAAGATGCAGGAGTCAATGGAGAGGGAACCCCTGGGTTAATAGAGAATACAAGGGAAATCATTTAAGATCCTGTAAGAGCATTTCAATATCTATCCCCACCTACTATTTTTTCCAGAGGTCTATCTCCATGGAATACCATGAGGCGTCTACATGAATCACTCCTATAGATATTTCTAAAATCAAGAATAATAGGTAAATTTAGCTTTATTCATTTAATTATTATGTTATGTGTCTTTATTTTCTAAGTAATCATTGTGCACATAGTTTAGTGCAGGTATGATGAGTAATCATGTAGCAATTTATTGGTTTTATATAGCTCTTACTTTTTCTAAGGTACATGTGGTACCGCCTATAGCTAAAACCAAAGAGAATAGGTAAGAAAATCAATTAAGGCTTTTGGGGGGATCCTGAGCCCCATGAGGGAATTTATTCAGGATCAAAAGACCTATGTCCCAAAAGTGGGAGAGTATTTAGAGGTTGAGATTTCAACTTAGCATGTTTATCCCACTCTTGTAGAGATGAATGAAATTATATTACTGGTGGTAGTTGATCTGAATTGGGAGACCCAAAAACTGAGGATATTAGGGAGATTCTGAGTCCCTGTAGGTCAATCGAATATGATCAAATGAGTTCTTCCCCCATAGTGGGAGTGTCTTCAGGAGTTGATGTTCTTACTGAGCATATAGATCCCTCCATTTTAGGGAATGTAGCCCTAGAAGAGGGAATAATTCAGGATCAAGGAGAATTAGAATCAGTTTTCATCCCTTGTACCATGAAGATTATTTATGGGCGTATAGTTTATATAAGTGATCTTTTGGAATCCATTGACCCAAATGTGCATTTTTCATCACCATGGGTGTCTCTAGAAGATCTTGAGGTCCACTCACATATTGTGGATGTATCCTCACTTTTTATGGGTGATTATGAGGCATTAATATTTAAAAATTATAATTCCCCTAGAGTTGAAGGTATCTCTCCATCATTTCAACCAATCCCTTTTATTTTAGGATTTTGGTATTAACTATTTAAACCTTTTGAATCTAGGATTTCATCCAATAATCCTTTTGGTTACAACTGATGTCCCAATATCCCAAGTTTCTTTCATCACAAGGGTGCTGGATAACATGAAGTCAAGCCATACTAGGGATACTGTGCCATTTCATTCTCTATCAGTGCTTATACTTAAATATATTACGCCATCTAAGAGAGACTCTAATGTAGACCAAGAGGTATTTCCCAACCTAGATAGTACTCATTTAAAAAATATAGAAGGATATATGGAAGATGGTCTCTCATGCCACCATGGAAAAATTTCTCGCAAGACTGCCCAAATTAAATCACCGATTTTCATTCCTTGGGTATGAGGGATTTGATTTCCATGACATTTAAGACATAGTAAAATAGGTTATTTCTACCCAGGAGCTAGTTAGAATGATCCCCTATCATCTTCTAACTAAAGTGTCCATGGACAATCTTATCACAGCTATACTGATCCTTCTTAATGAAGCTATTGAGCATGCCGAAATGGCTATGATTTGAAAAGATGGAATTGTAGAGTGTGATACTTCAGCGAAGAGGATTCATAAAGAGGTGGAGGGGATTAACCAGAAACTAGAGTGGATCAAGAAGGAATTGACCCACACTGAGGCAGAAATTGATAAAGGGAAATGGTAGGCGGAGGAGGAAGAAAAGGTAATAATTGATGCATCTAACAAGGTGAAGGAATTGCGGGATGATACAGATGTAGAGAATGAAACCTTGTCTAAGCACTACCAAGCCATAGAGGACTTGGACCAGATGTTTCTTCAAATCTGTGAATCTGCTGAGAAGTCCCTATAATCATTCTTTCCTACTCGCATAGAGAGACTCCATGCAGTGGATGGTCCTCTATTTCCATTTAATGAAATGGACACTTATTTTCTCTCCAACGTGTGTCTTTTTTCTTTTCTTGCACCATTCACCAATCATAATTTGCAGTGTGCTTTAAAAGAAGAATCACTCATATGAATTAAATATTTTCATTAATAGATATCAATTCCCATTACCACCATGGATAATGAAATTGAAATAATCATTTAATACTATAATTTTTTCCCGATCCATAGGACTCAACAAGCATGGTTTTGACTGTTGATAGTTCTATATGAAAAACCCTATGAACTTTTAGTCTTTTCTATTATAAGCCTAATTTTTCCTTATTCTACTATGGGGTGGGATTAGTGGGTATAAGTATAAATTTTCTTAGTCTTCCCTTTACTTATTATCAGCCTTACCATTTTTTGTCTTTTTGTTCTTAAATTGAATATTTTTTGCTAAACCATTCAAATAAGAGGTTGAGAGAACTGGTACTCAACTTTTACCGAGGGTTCCCATTACGGGTTTTCACCTTGGTGGGTTTTGTGTATTATTGTATGGAAAGTTTAGAGTCTTCAAAACTAGACTAACATCACTGATGTTTTAGGTCAAATAATTTTGAGTAAGAATTTTGGGGTGAGGGAATGAATAGGGTTTATTGTACTAGAAAGTCCCAATATTTTTCATATATAAATGAGGTATTTCTCTTGAACATGATTTCATGATTTCTGAATCTAAAAAATGATATGGAGAAATTATGTGAGGAGTAACTATGGAAATGGTTTCCAAAATGATGTTTCTAGGGAGTACAGAGGTAGGAAAAGCCTCTCCTAAGGGGAATCTTTCCTTTAGTTGATAGTCCTTTTTAGTGGGAGGCTTATGTAGAATCAACTAGGGTATATTATGCATAAGTAGGGTAGAGGTATCTGTATGAGTGGGATCAAGATGCTAATTTGAATTTTAAACATATGAAGACTCTCCCACTGGGGTATATTGTGAATGAGTGGGAAAAAAGGTCTATTAATGATACATTTTCCATTTTTAGGCTGAGGGGACCAATGTCTAGAAGAATCCATGGTTATATATAGTTTAACATCAAAAAATGAGGACATTGGTGTTACAAAATTTACTATCTTGTGAAATATAAAATGTACTATGCATTTTAACATCATGAAATTAGGACAAAGTATTTATATCTCTAGGAAGGAAAAAATTTCAAACCAATGATAAATAAAATAATTATGTAAAAATGGTATTGAGGCTAAGGATGGTAAGAAAATAATCTTATAAATGGGTTAAAATTTGTGTCTAGGCCTAACACAAGCAGTTTAGGATTTTCTATATATCATGTAGTGGTAGAAATAAATCCACACATAGTTCTTGATGGACCATATGTAGAGCGGGAATTTTTCTCTCTCTTTATTTACATTTTTTGATCTATAATTAAATATTAGAGTGTCACTATGTATCCTATGATGATAGGAATCAAGAAACATGTAGTTCTTGATAACGACTCTCCTGGTATATTTCACTCTAAAATAGGAATAAGTTAATTTTCTCTTTTTTCCCACACAGTTATAACTTATGTGTGGTTAATTTTTGATTGAAATGATAACTCATGTATTATTTAATGTCATGTAGTGAGGATGATGGTATGTTCCTTTTAAGGTCATGTAGAAAGTTCAATGACCCTGGTCTTGACATACATTGACATTACATCACTTGTGCTGAATACTTAAAACATTACAAAAACAGATGCCCAAAGACCGTATTATTTTAGTGCCTTTGGAAACATGGAAACATAAACACTAGTACATAAATGAGCTACATCATATCCCTCTAGGTTCTTCTTGAGAATCACCTTTCTTATAAATATAAAAAATAATACACATCATCATAACCTGGGAAGGAAACATAAAATGGGGTGAGCTCAGATTCTTAGTAAGGGTAAACAAGGGAGATATATAAGCATAATAATATGCATAAGGTTATGACAATGTGATCATAAAAATAGAAGATCATACCCTGCATATCAAAGGTCATATACATGAATCACGGCTTAAATCTCAACAATTCATAAGAAATGAATTATAAGTAAATAAAGAACATAATCCATGATATTATAGCATAGGAATAAAGCATGGATGTGTGGAAAAAAATAAGCATATAATATGATTTCCATACTAGCTAAGGCATCACTACCACGACCATCTTAGTAGACAAGGTCCTTTACTAAATCAGCTGCACCCTCATTCCAACCCTGTATTACTGAACCAAGTAAACCCCCAGTCCAGCCATGTATTACTGAACCAAGTAAAACCCCATTCAAGCCCTATATTACTAAACTGAGTAAACCCCCATTCTAGCCCTGTATTACTGAATCATGTTTATTTCCCTTTCCATCCCTGTAATACTAAACAAAGTTCATTTCCCATTCTTTCAATGTCTATATCATGAGATATAAATCTTTACCCAATGCATTATAGGGATATATAAGTCCCACCCATATCGTAATGAAATAATACATACATGTTCCATAAAGTCATAAAAAATCATATCATAACCCATGAAATGAAATGGGTATCATAAACATGTAAACATATAATAAAATATGGACAAAGATACAAGTTTCATAGTAATTTCATCATACACATAACTTGGGAATGAATAACTGATTTCATAAATATATATCCTATGAAAGATAAAAAAATTCCATAAAGACCATGACATTAAGTATAACCCATTAAAAGAAAAAATATGAATGGAACATTTAGATTATTTCCTAGAAAGGCATTAGAAACATCAATAGATTTCATATTATATGGAAAATAATTTTGAAATATATTTCAAAAACATTTCTTGAGGAAAATATATTTTCTTCTTTGAAAAAGGATCTTTAAAGCACAAAAACCTTTTGAAAACCATTTTATTGAAAACAAAATTAAAATATTTTAAATAAATATTTAAATTAATTTTTCTTTTATAATACATAAAGATATCTTGAAAATATTTTGAAAACCATTTTCCTTGAAAAAATTTAAAATGAGATTGAAAATGTTTAGAAAACCGTTTCATTGAAAACTTATAAAAGAATCTTAAAAACCTTTTGATAAACAATTTCCTTGGAAAAAAATACTTTGAAAATTATAAATAAATATTGAAAACATTAAATAAATTTTAAAATCCTTTTTACTTCAAAAAATATTCAATGATCTTTTGAAAACATTTTTTATAACATTGTTTTGAATATAATAGATTTTCGACAAAAGAGAGAGATGGTCATATTTTACAAAAAACATTACCTTAAGAACCAAAGTGTGTAAAAAATGGTAATAAAACATGAGGATATATTTAATAAATATAGTATAAGTAAAATCATGAATATTCTTGAGATATGGATCATAAGATTCTATCAAAGACACATAATCATTAACAATCTCGAAAAACGATGAGATTGTTTCAACAAACTGTTACCACTTGGATACTTGGAATCATAATCTCCATGTAAGAAAATGAAATTACACAATGCTTAAAATATCATGAAAATGATTATATTCATGATATAACATGTAAAATGTAATTATATACACCTCTAAAAATAATTCAGGTGCATAATAAACATGAGTCTCAAAGAAGGAAAATTGGGACAAATTATTTTACCGATTTGGTAACTTCTGAAACATAAAGCCCATGAAATAAGGATCAAAAAATTGAAATGGTAATACCAATAAATTTAAGTATAAAATAAATTTAGTACAATCAGGGTCAGTACATACACCACACAAAATGAAAGAGTGGTGAACATAGCATGTATCTCACAGAAATAAAAAGTGAGATGGAATCCCCCTTACCTGGTGTCATGACTCTTATCATACTCATTCAAACCACCTATATTATAAATATAAATTTTTTCTAAATATTTTTTAAAACAATTTTATTATATAATATATCATATATAGTATTATTACAATGTTATATTACCCATATATTAACCATCCTATGTTAAGGTTTCACTTCAGATAATATTCGCTTTGTTTTTCACATGTGTATTAATTTTTTATATAATTGGTCCTTATATTTATATCATGATTACAGAATGTAAAAAATTATATAAATATTATTTATATCCATTATATTTTTATTATAATAATTCATATAATATATAAGTATTAAATGTAATACACCGTTCATGGAGAGTTAAGCTGTACGTACGCATAAACGCTATTTCCTTTTAATTTTTGTGTTGAAAGGAAGAAAGTAAAAGAAATATATATGTAAATATATATATATATATATCATTATTATAGTGGACTTATTATATCATATATATCCTATATATTTATTACAACCATCCTTAATACATTCTATGTAGTGTATGAACGAATCACATCACTTTGAGGGGGCGGTAGTCCACACTTCCTTAAAAGAAATTATCAAATTAACAATAAAGGAAAAGTATTAAGATGTGTGTTGTAAAATAATTATATAATATTAAATAAATACTAAATATTATATATAACATATATAAACATATTTTCCATCATAATGGACACCATGAGATGTAGTAAAGAGAAATTGAACAATCATCGTTTAGCGAGGCGGCAGTCCGCTTACACATAGACATTATGTTCGTTACCCATTAGATGGAAGTGTATGTAAGTGTAGGTATAATCCTTATAATAACGACATACTATTATATTTATGGTAATTATTTTGTTATAAACTTCTGGAAAAAGAATATTTTAGGGAGTAGAGAAAGAAAATAAAATAAAGGAGTTTGAGGGAAGATGTTACCTCTTAATCGAGTAACTTCTTTTGGTTTGAGCAACAAGGATTACTTGGATGTATTTCTAACAAAGGGGAGTATTCAATATCAATGGGGGTGAATTTAGGGAGCTATTTGGGCTGAGTTTTTCTGAACCTAATGGGCTTGAGATTTTTGAGGAAGTGAAAGTGAAGGAGGACTTTTATAATGGAGGAGGAGGGGAATCTCTTGTAATATTTTAAAAGAAAGGAACCCCACCAATTTTTTTTATTTAAAATGGATAAATAATGATCCAATTTATATAAAAAGGAGTATATGATAAAAATATTTCCATAGTATTTCTTTAGGTCATGTTTATATGTCGTTTTGGGTCTTAAATTTAAGGTTTAGTCCTTAGTTAAGCTTAATTTAACCAAAATTATTGTAATTAATTTTAAATACTTCACTAATATTTTTGGTCAGAAACTAAGTTGAAAATATTAAAAATTTTAATTTTTTTTATTCCAAATATAGAATAAATATTTTTAAATTATAAACACATAAGTGGTAGAAATTAATTTAAATTTAATCCCACATTTCGGGACAACAATGATTATTTTTTAATGTAGAAATGTTAAATAGTTTGCTATGTTTTTATATTCAATTTCAAAGTGAAATTTATTACAATGGCCTAAATTGTATTTATTGATAAAAATATTATCTAATTAAACTTTTAAACTAATTAAAAATACAATTTAACTTTATAAATAAATTAGACGAAAAAGTTGTTTTGAATTAAAATCCAGTATTTTATACAATTCATAAAAAATGAAATCTAAAAGGAAAATGAAAAAAATTTACCCTAACTGTATTTTTATGTTTCTATTTCAAATATTAAGTTTATTTTGGTATATTAAATTTATAAAAGTTCAAAAAATTGGATTGGAAATGTTTTCACCCCTAAGAGGTAGTAAAACTAACTTAATAAAAATATTTGTTTTTTTGTGTTAAATTTGGTTTAATTCTTATCTTATGCTTATAAAATCCATTGGATGATTATAAAAAATATTTTATTGGATATATAACATATATTTTACATTATAATTACTTAATAATTATAATTAATTTAGTTTATTAGTATTAAAACAACTTTTTGAGCATAATAATAGTTTTATATAAAAATTCTTCCATTATATTCAATCGATTCTTATATTCATTTCTCAATAATTTTTAACTAATTAATTAATTTTATATTTTGTGAAAAAAATTTAACTAATTTAGTTACTAATATTCATAAAACATAATTTAATGTCTTGGTTTTATATTATTATATTAAAAAAATAATATTTTTATAATTTGTTTTCGGTAACACTCAGTCTTGCGTGTTACACAAGCCATCGAGGAAAGTCATTATTGCATGTAATGAAATCTAACCTTGTTGTTTTATATATAGAAATATAAAATGTATATTTCATTTAATACACACAATCCAAACATATTTCTTTAATATAAAATATTCTACTTTCAGTATTGTGTGAAATGGAAAATATCAAAAAGAATAAATTAAATTGAAAAACATAATTCACAAAATTTCTGGGTGTTACATTCTACCCCCTTTATTTTTAATTTCATCCACGAAATTCATCTTGGTTATCAAAGGTTTGATACTTGAAATTTTTATTCATAAAACCCACATTGTAAAAATGAATACTAAAACTTCCTTTAAAAAGGGAATGTTGGGACCATAAAGGTTACCCAAAGTAACATATAATTAGGTTTCAATGTATGAGAACATAGGTTCGGAGTGAAGATTAGACATAGAGGAAAAGTGTAAATATTTATAGAGTGTGATTGAGGTCATCAATCACAAGCATGTGAATGATAAAAGGAAAGTTCAGGGCCTAAAAGTCATAAATTTGTGATGATTTAAAGGCAATCAACCCAATAAAAATTAAGGTATCATGACAACATTTTTTGATCATTTTCCTAACTTTGAGTAATTATTTTTATTAACCAAGAATATAAGGAAATATACATACTTTATATATTATAAAAAAAAATCTGATTCTTTGGTTATTCTCTTATCAATTTCAAATTCATCCACAACTTCATGTAATAGGTGTATAAAAAATTAACTTTGATGCCAGAAACAATAAAATTCACTTTTAGAGAATCATAAATCCCATAAAAGAGTGAAACATGTAACTATTTATCTCTAGATATCCTTAAAAATAAATATGGTTAATACATTAATATGTCAACATAAAAATTAACTCCATTTTAACATCACTATTAATCCTGAAAAAACAACTACACATCAACCTAGACATTACATAGTTCAGTTATTTGTATGAAACCCTTATCACCTTAAGTCATGGGTTCAAGACCCACAAACATGCCAGTATTGATTGGTTGTCACCTTACATTCATGATATCTTTTTTCTAAAACAACACTAATATAATTTCCAAACATAAATGTGATGTAAATCCTTGAAATAAGGTTAGAAACTAAATATCATTTTAACTGGGGCTTTCAATACAAACTTAATACATAAATACTTCATCTAAAGTTTAAATTAAAAATTTAATGAATGGTTAACATTATAACCCTTTCAAAATATGTAAATCCAAAACAATATAAATAAGGTCATGAAATCATCTTAACATTGATCCCCCATATATTACAATGTACCATTTTGTTTCACATTCCATATATGTGAATACCTTTATTGTATATTCCATTAAAACATGGTAATAAATTTAATTACCCTAAATCCATTTGGAAAACTTTCCTTATTCCTTATTCCAAAATATATTGGATTTATTCCTTAAATCCAAAAATTCTATAAACTTGCATTATTCCTTATTCCAAAATATATTGGATATATTCCTTAAATCAAAAAATAATAATTTTATCTTTATATTTCATATTACATAATATTTGAATCAAAACACATAAAATATTTAATTAATACACTTCATCCGTCTGCCATTGACAAGGTTACAATACCTATTTCCTTTCACATTTCATATATATTCTCTTCATCATCAGAAATGTAACCATTGATCACACCACCTTACTGGTTCCCTTCAGGACTTTCATATTAGGAAATTGAGTTTCATAATGATCATTTACTCCACACTTAGAACACCTAACTTTCTATGATCTATTAAGGAGGCTAGTATTCTCATCCATTTTGTTAACCGAACTGTTCATTTTTCCCTTGCAGTCACTTGATTTGTGTCCTTATTTTCCATAGTCAAAACATCTTCTTATTCCATTAAGATATTCACTTAGGTGATTCTTTCCACATTCTTGACACAAAGGAAACTGAATCTTCCTTCCTCCATGATCTCCACTACCTAAACTCTCAAGGAACTCCTTCTTTCTCTTCCTTAGTGAGTCCGAGATTTGGTTAAGGTACACATTGTAAATCATGTTCCGTAAAAAATTACTAGTCATGATCACAACATATTTCACTCTAATGATTATATCACTTGAATACTCCTAAAAAAATCTACCATCATATTCAAATTTAATTCAGTTCCTTCAAGTTCCCACCATTTATTAAAACCAGAAGCTTAGTGTGAACATTACTTATCATAGGAGAAATCCACATAGTCAAGAAAATAATTACTTATAGGATGTCTAAATCATGACACCCTTATTAATATATGACAACATAGGTTCATACTATATTATTTATTTTCAAATTATATATAAATCCTTCATGATGGATTGCAAAGAGTTTGTGAAGTTCCAAATAATATCCCCCAGGAGTGTCAAACCAGGTGTGTTGCAAGGCCTATTGTCATATACCAGATTACCCCGAGTCTGGATCAAAACATTTTTTTAGAGTTATTAATCCTAGGTACATCTATTCCAGAGCCACATCCACTTGTTATGTCAAAACATGGATTTATTTCAAGGAAATCACATACTCTATCTTTTACAAAAATTCTAGGACATTTTCCTAAATGTTTAATCATCCTTAAAATTATGCTTAAATACAACACTATACATATCCTTGGAAATATAACTATGGATATAACTAAAGTTTTATCATCCTAGTTTCCAAATGTAATTTCTGTTGAGGGGTGATCTGCCAAAAAATCTACTAATTAATGGCCTTTGACTACTTTCTTTGGCGTAAACTAAATGTCAAACTACTTTTGGATGACCACCCACCATTACAGACATCTGACCAAAATTTAATGATTGAAAATGTATTTTAGTGGGTTTCTATGAGAGACCAAATTGACATTGGGATGTTTCAGGTAGTTTCTCAGTTTTTGGACATCAATTATTAGTTCTAGAAAGCTCTTCTTGATATATTAGTAATGAGCCTCATCATCGATCATTGTTCCACTGAGATAATAACGGCTTTTTTTTTCTGCCGACATAGTTCTTTTATGTGAGTAAGATACCTAGTGATCACTCCAAATAAGTCACATAAAAAATTAGTGTTAATCCTCATATAGAAAACATTGGTACTGGTAGGCTTAAGAGATATCTCTTTAGGATATCTATTACTTCTGAAAAATCATTAGTCCATGGATATGTAGCCATTTTTTTCGTCCAAATGGTGAAGGGAAAACATTTTCCTATAAGGTTGGATATAAAGCATCTAATATAGAATGAATTTCCTTGAATTTATCTTAGCTCAATGAGGTTTTTAAGAGGTGACATGCCAAGGATAGTCGTTGTCTTATAAGGGTCTACTTTTATGCCACAATGGATTATGATAAAGATGAGAAATATACCGTAGGTAATGACAAATGAACATTTCAAAGGGTTTATTTTCACGAAATTTTGTCATAGTTTTACTAGGATGGTTTCAAGATATTTTAGGTGGTGATAGGGTTTTTTATATTTAACCACTAGTTCATCAACATAGCATTTGATGAACTTTCTTAGGAAGGATTTGAATATACGGTTCATGGTACATTTGTATATGGAACTTACATTATTCAAGCCCAAGGGCATTACCCAAAAGATTAATACTCCCTAGGGGCCCTGAAGGTGGTGTATTCTTCATCTTACTGGGATATTTAGATTTGGTTATATCCTAAATAAATATCCATGAAGAAGAGAGCCTGATATCTTCATTTTTCATCAATCAATTTTTTTTGATCAGTATTGGGAAACCATCCTTCGAGTAGTGCTGATTCTGATCTCTAAAATCAATCCAGAATCTGATTTTCCTTTTCTTATTTTTGAATGGGACTATATTATCCATCCACATGGGATATTGGACCTCCTTATTGAAGTTGGGTCTGATAAGGTTATCTACTCTTGCCTCTATTTTGGCATCATTCATCGGGTTCATCCTTCTGGCTATTTGTTTATTACCCCAGTGCTCCTATCATTAGATAAAGTGGTGAGTTTACACCTTTGGATCAAGGCATAGAGTTCTAGTGCATTTCTTGGTGAATACATCTCAATTATTCCTTAGAAATAAGGTATATTCCCTGTTCTCATTAGAATACATTGATACACTAATCAAGGTGGGCGATGGATCTTCTTATATACCTAGATTTATTTACCTAAGTTCGTAAATGGGTGTAGGGATTACCTCCTAAAATGTTGGAGGGGTATAACTAAGGTTCTTATCCTCTTATTCTTACTCTTATTCTTCTTGTTCTGATGGGGAAACAAGTCTTGATATGAGTTCTTCAGAGTTAGGGGAGGAATCAATGCCTTTTTATTTGGAAGATGAAGCAACTTCCTATGACCCAAGTCATAGGGGGTGATTTCCTTAAAAATTACTATAGGATGGAGTGAGAGATGGAGGAGTTTATTCATCCTATTTGGGTGAAGAGACATCCTATTCTTCCTTAGGGGGTGAGAAATTAATTTTATGGATTTATAACGATAGATTAAAAGCATTTCCATTTGAGCTTTCACCACTATATTTTTAGTCAACATATTTTTCAACACTTTTAGACCTAGTGGTCATAATTTAAATCATGATGAAAGATGAACATATTTCTGAATTTGGATTCATGTTCTCGATCTAGTAGATTGGTAGCATGTATTTTTTTTCAGGTTATTTGAAGGGCCCATCGAGATCATTTCTAGACCTTTTGTGGTAGTGAGCCAGTCAACACCATCTACCAGTGGCAATTTCCCTTTTTATTGATAAAATTATGCATTGATGTAATGATACTCGTATGATTCAAATGAGGAATTATCAGAATGAAACATCCCATTTTTTCCATTAATGTAATATTTGATGCATTGATGGTATGATGAGGGAATTGCAGCATGTTGATGAAAATGAGGCCTTCCCAGTAGGATGCTGAAGGCCGTGTTTTTTCAAATGACTAGAAATTTTGAGTCCACCATGAGGTCTCCAAAACAAGACTTTAGCATTTTTTGGGATAATGGATTATACTCACTTTTTTCATGCCCCTTTAGGTTATAGAAAAATTATCTAGGTTCTCCTCATTTCAGCCCAAATGACGAAGTGTTCACACTAGAATTAGATTAACTCAAGATCTATTTTCAAATATTTTTTTTAGATATCGATATCATTTATTCTTATAGACACATAAAAGGGTCTAATGTGTCCTTGTATTATGACTTTTTTATCTCAATCTATGAGGAATATAATTTCATTGAATTCCATTGGATCGGTCTCTATCCGATATGATTTGGAAGCAATCACTTTGTTTTCCAACTCCTAGGGGATTAGAAACTCATTTATGAGTACTTCCCTAAGATCATTTGACAAGCTCAAGGAATTCATGATTGATAGATCTACTAGTACCATGTCTAATTACTTCAATATATCATATATATAGTCTAAATGTTGATTCTTCGCATCATTGGGATTCTCTTTTATAGGAAATTTGGGTGCTTGTGTATTGAATGTATATGGATGGGCCCCTAAGACAAGAGTTGGAGGTACTCTGATTATTTTTGGGTTGGGCCAGGTAGGTCTTCCTATATGCTGAGGGAAATTAAAAACATGTTTCTCTTCTGATGGATATTCTAGAATGATCAGGTTAGATTGGCTTCTGAAAAGTGTGTGTGTGTGGGGGGGGGGTTCTCCTATTCCTGTTAGATCCACTAAAGGGATCTTCTATGAGTTTCTAA
Organism: Viscum album; assembly: GCA_963277665.1. Classification (NCBI taxonomy): domain Eukaryota; kingdom Viridiplantae; phylum Streptophyta; class Magnoliopsida; order Santalales; family Viscaceae; genus Viscum; species Viscum album. The sequence continues at coordinate 1,454,765,332 of OY728126.1, forward strand.
AATAATGATAGTTTGAGTAGGGGTGTGTTCAAAGGTATCATTTCTACCATGGATGTATCTTCCCCGGTATCCTATTCTACTTAGACATCTTCCTCTAGCTCCCCAATTGGTTGCGGGGAATTTGGGTTTATTTCCATACTCTTCCTTTCCCATTCTTTCCCTCAAGACTAACAGAGTTATTCGGGAGTTCAACAATGTTTATTTATGGATTTTCCCATTCTTTGGTTAGTAGTAGAGAAATAACAACACCTAATTGTATATTTCACCAGGATATGTGGTTTTCATAGCTTGTCGTAGATATTATCAGTGCATAAATAAATCATATCCTCAAGGGGAAGTGGCCACTTCTCTAAATAGGTTAAACATTTCTATCTTGAAGTGAAATTCATGAATTTTTAATTATTTGGATGTCTGTAATTTCTTAGGTTTCTGAGTGTTTTGTTCTATATCATTGAGCTGAATAAGAAAAGGAACCACCGATGGAGGTCTTCCCAACCTACGACGGACCGAGCGGGGAAGGTGGTGTACCATACGAAGGCTGGCCCTTGCCGGGTTTATATGAATCATATGATTTTCACTAATTTTGGTTGTTTTATTATTCCCATCATTTGATCAAAATGGTACACATAATGAGTTAGATGTTACTCCAGGTCACCCAATGCATTGAATACCGGGAACACGTGACTCCAAAAATTTGGAATTGGTGGTGTGTCACTCACCCAATTAGGGTAAAGTTTCTGTTCCACATTTATTATTGAACACTACTCCTCTATGACTTCCAATTGAGATACGAATGACTTGATGGTGTTGATAATTCTTTGATGAGTGTTTTTTTGAAGCTGAGCTTGGGCTGGTGCCACGATGGATAGAAGTTGACATGATGGATCCACCATTATTTTAAATAGATAGCTGACCAGGGACATATTTTAATGATTTTACTAAACCCATTCCTATTGTTTCCATAATTAAGGGAAATCCAAATATTCATCTATGACTAAACCTAGGTGAATATATGGTATTGGTGCTAAGTTGGTGTGAATTTCCAAGATTTTCTTCAATCACCAGGATGAATCATTGATGATAAGTTACACATGCTAGGAGTGTACATCGAGGCTCTACCCAGGGAGCATATTCAATAGTATGACTACCTTAGTGTAGCACTATGTTGATTCACATTGAATCTTTCATTTATTCTTCCTTCCGAGTGAATATTTCTTTGAGTTCAAGGGGCTCGTTCTCATTTGGAGGAAGATGTGGGTCATACGAGAAATTTATTTTATTATTTTCCGAGTTAGAGATTCACTGAGGAGGAGATGGAGGATTGATCAGGGGATATCCAAATTCATGGTGATCCTCTAGTTCCATGTAAGCACACCTTCATCTCAATGTGGAACAAATTCTAGGATAAACCATACATTCCTTAGTATTTTTCATCTGCATCATTTTTTTCATTCTCCTTGGAGTTTATAGCCTCAAAATTTACAACAACATAATGCATTGTGGGCACTGTACTAGCTTCCAAATCATAGGAGAGCTATTTTCATACTTTATTGGATCTATTCCTTCCCTTATGGAATCCACTTCAATCTTCCTGGATAAGGGTGACTCGGAGTGAACTTCTATAGATACTAGTCATATGATTCCTCGTATTTTACTCACTAATGGGAGGTCCTTCGAACCAACATAAAATTTGACTATGAGGAGTACAATTGCTGTGAATTCCATCAAAGAGAGGACTAATATCATAGATTGATTCCTGAATATAGGGATAATTTTTGTAGCATATATCCTGGGGAGGACCATTAAGGGGGATGATAATAAAGGGATGATCTTATTCTTATTTGATGTCATTATGGGGAGGACCTTCATAGAGAATTCCATCATGGTGAGGATTACATTCATAGCAAGATTCATAACTATAAGGAGAATTTATGTAGTGTATACCCTAGGGAGGACCATCAGGGTGGATCAAAGTAAGGGGAAGACCTTTTTGATGTTTTATGTTACTACATGGAGGACCTTTTCAATGAAATTCCATCATGGCGAGGACTACCATCATAGATTGATTCCTCAATATTGGGAGAATTTATTCAATATATACCCTAGGGAGGATCCTCAAGGTAGACAGAAGAAAAGGGAAGGCCTTCTTTATATTTTATCTTCTTTCCATGATAAGGGATATTGTGATGCTCATCAATATATAAGCTCTCACGATTGATTTTTTTGTATCCATGAAGGGATCCATCATAGTTTATTCTATGGGGAGGACCTACAGATCCTCTAGTGACAATGTTGTAGGGAGGAAATTTGAAATAGCTGCCACTATGACGGATCAGTAAGATCTTGAACCAACATTAATAGATGTTTGATGGATTCAAGAACTCCATATTTTAGCAGAGAAGGGTCATGAATCTGCTCTTCATTTTACATATGTCTTTGGTACGATCCATTTTTTGGGTGCTCTCTTGTGGGTGATTGGGTCCACTCATAGTAGATAATAACCTTCTTTTATAGGTTCCTATTTGAGTGGATCCTATGGTGCTACTGGGAAATGACGACGAGCTCCTTGAGTTTTGATTGGGATATATGCATGTGCTTAAGTGGCCACCAAAGTGGACCGATGCCCCCTTGTTGGAATGGGTATTTGTGCCTGATCCTATTGTCCATTTATAATGAAGTATTAATCATGACCCTCTTGAATGCGATTAGGGATGCAAGCCTACTTTTGAGTGACCACCTCATTTTGTGGATGGGACACCCACTTAGGGAGATATTGATATGGTCTCGACTCCTTGCTATTTCTGTAGAAGTGATTACATCTTAAAAAATGTGCATGATATGTTTATGGATTTATATCTGATCCTCCATCATTTCTAGAATGTTTTGGGAGTTTTATTTAGAAGGAAAATGAATATATACCCATTCTGATGGCAGTCAAGGAATATGCGCCTACACCGATCCTCCATTTCCTATAAGTGTGTACTAATAGTTATCCTATGCGGGGGAAGAGGTATAGCTCTAGCCCATATTTATATCCAGAATACACTAAATTTTATCTCTGATTATAGACATATTTGAATGGTTTCATTGATATGAATATGTAGGAAGTTTCATCTACCTGTTAAGTGCTGTTGTATTTTTCTGATGGGCTTGATATGCATATTTAGTAATTTTCATCTGTTTTTATTTGGTTTCTAGTGTGTTTGATCGATGGGATTGATATGCATGAGTAGGAATATACATTTTATCATTGATTTACTCTATATTTAACTTGTGGTATTTATTTAAACTTGTAGAAATATTCATCTACCTATAATTTTCCACCCTATTTAAATGGAAGGATTGGTGAGTAGTAACAAAAAATTGTACTTGCTCATAGTTTTCTGCCGTATTTTACCGATGAGATTCATTTTTACGATAAGGGATTTTAATCTTCTCGTGTGTTTCTATATTTCATAGCGGGCTTCAGGTTAATTAGTTTCAATATTTATCTACCCATAATTTTCTGTTACTTTTGATTTATGAAATTTATTAGGGTGAGCAGGAATATAACTTTGCTCATGGGTTTCTATCATATTTGTCTGGTTGGATTTGTTAGCAAGAACAAGGACGATTGTATGTTACTGATTATAATATCTCTTCCCTTTGTGGGATGCACTGGTGACCTAGGTCCACTTGACTTCATCTGGTGCTCTTGGGGATGTATCCTCTTCATTATGAGGATGCTGGGCCACACAATGTTGGTGGAAATGAATTCTAGTAGGGGACCTTTGGTGTGACCCCTGTGCTGATAGGGTGAAGTCATTGTTTATGAATTTATCAACCTAAATAAGTTAATGGAGGAAATAATTATCATGTTTTGGGAAAATGCTCCCAATACAGTTGGAGATGAAAAGTGGATCCTTCGGGTTTTGGACAAGTGATTGTCGCTGGGAAAATGACTGCTGAGGTTTCATGGATTGGAGGGACAATCTTGCTACTTATAATGCAGGGAGAGTAGCCTTATTATGGTACTCCTAGAATATTGAATTCGAAACCGAATATTGAAGATGGTTGGTTGGTGATAACATCCTTGGTTTGGTTGAGGACCGGACCGAGGCAGTGGTTGAGGTGTGCTTTTGTAAAATATAGTGAGACACCATTGGATTTAAGAGATTTATGAAGAGCGCCTAAAATATAATTGACAGATAAAATCAATAAAAACTCATAAAATTAGAATCTGATGACCTCATATGTAATTTACGATCTTTCTAGTTCCTTTTTTATTTTGGATATGAAATGGGCCTAAAGTTGGGTATCACTGCCACCTTGGTTAAGGATTCACATCAGGTACAATATTTTGTTTACTGAGAATATGTGGGGTTGATTCAAATGATAGGAATTAAATGGAATGATGAGGGTTGGGATAGTCTAACTATTTTATCTTAGGAAGGATATTCTATAATTGAATGTTTTCACTTCAGGTTCACCATTGTTTTCCCTCAAAGAACAATTTATTCCTAAGTAGATTGATTGTAGGGGTTAAATAGTTATCAGTCACTGATGTCAGGTAAAAAATATTCAAACGATCTAAAATGGGTTTGTTCATGGATCCAAAAATTCCCAAAAACTCTCCCATATATTATTCATGGACTTACTTTCCAAAGGTGGGTGTTCATTGTGTTACTTTTCCAATGGAACTTAAGAACTTACATTGGTTAAGAGGATAAAAATTTAGGATCATCACACCCTTTTGGGTGGAACTATTGTCTATTCCAGGACTCTCATAGATTTAAGACATGTTCATGAATCTTTGGTTAATTACCAAGTATGAGTACGTAGATTACCCTTAGAAAATGATCCATTATGACTATGCATGCATTCAAAATCCTCTGTATGTATCTGAGGATCACCATTAATGGAGGGATCTATATGTTTCTGAGGTTACCCATCTATAGTACCCTTTTATGGATTGATCCTTGATATTTTAGTCATTTATTAAGATTAAACTATTTTTAAGACATGCAGTGCAGTTTTATGGATTATAATATCATCCAGGGGGATGAGAGTTGTTTTGATGTTTAGAACAAACCCATAAGACAAGCTTCCTATGTATCCTCATGATAGGAATCAGAACCCACATAATTTAGGGACACTTATTAGGACACATCACCTTTTAAGGCCATGTGAAAAGGACCCATCCTGGAAGTTTAACATCATGCAAGAAGGAAACCCATGAGAAAGATTCCTAGTCAAAGATGGTGTGAGAATTATGCTGAGTCGGCTAAAGGGACCTGGAAGAGATATGGTATCCAAAGAGAATACAACCTCTCTAGGTATATGTCCTTGAGGACATTTGGGTAAATGTATATGTTGGTTTTAGACCTTAGGGAGTCTTCATACATATCCTAGTTAGTTGGGAATCAAATCCCACATAGTTTAACATGGGTTGAGGCTTATACCTATAGAGGAGGCCCATTTAAATGGGAATGATTCAAGCTTACACTCAGAAGGGTTTCCATTTAAATGGGAATGATTGGGGATTACACTTGAAATGATTCCCATTTGGGATTGGGATCATATGGATTTCATGATCACTAATAACCTCTAAGACCATGTGATCCATGTTCAATTTGAGAAATTAGAGGAGACAATGGATCTGAAGATAGTATGACCCGCTCTATCTTCTGATGGATGGTGCTAGATTCCGAAGGGAGAGGGAGATATCTTTGAGTGTGCATGTATCCTATTCTATTTTAGTAATAGATAGAGTAATAGATATTTATATATCTGGATTAATATTTGGTGGATGTGAATAGGAGAAAAAGTTCCACCTCCTACAAGAATGTCTTAGGGATTACCTAAGGAGGATTTCCCAAAAATTGGTTCCGGGAAAGAGAGGGATGTTCAACACTAGCCCTCATCGAAGGGAAAGTCCAATGGATCCTATTAATCCATATAATTTTTAGGTTCATATAATAATACCAAGGTCAAAACTTTTATTACCATAGGAATGTAAACACAAGGATATTCCAAGGGCCCACCTTATTGTGTAGATTTCCAATGTGACTCTGCTTACGATGAGTATGTAAATTCGAGAGGACTTTCTGAGGTGACCGATGATTTTATTATTCATGTAGGGTAGATTTGGATGAGGATTTATCAAGATTCTATTAGATTGGTTCATAGAGGGGCCAACATGGGGGCTAATGATACAATGAAAGGGAGTGATGGGAGTTGGGGATGAGAACTCCATTGGATGCCCATTATTCATAGTAGGTTTTTATGCGGGATGGTGTTTCCCCTACGTAGCATGTCTCTATGAGGGTGAAGGAATTGTCCAAATGGAGTTATTCTATATAGACTTGGGTTGTTGCCACATTGTTTGTTGCTTTTTAGGGACATGTTATGCCCGCGTATCATTTTGCTTCACCGGACTAAGTTTCTGCCACGTAGCATTTTTCTAAATGGGGTAGAGTTCAGCCCATATAACATTTTTATATGTGGGATGTTTTTACACATAGGGGGCATCTATTATTCCATATGGGATGGTCCAAAAAATGGGTTTTGTGTTTCTGGATGAGTTATTGATTTATTATTGCCTTCTTACTAATATGCGGCAGGTTTTACCTACTGGGATTCTTCAACGGGGCTACATTTTTCTCGAAGCCTCGACGCTCATCTACTTTGAATTTTTTTTTTGATTTTCATTGGTTTTTTTAGTATCTGTTGTTTTTATTGATCCCCCTTGGGGTATATTTATTTAGGAATAGAGTAATTCTGTACCAACATAGTTGGTTGGCTGCGGTGGGCTGCAGTGGGCTGTGGGATTTCTTTTGTGGGAGTCCACTGAGGATTCCCAGCCCTGTGAACGAGTTAGTTAGCGTCGTTTGAAAAAGGGGTCCATCATTTTCAAGGGATGAAGTCACCTCATTAACCCCAAAAAAACTTAATTTCATTTATGGAATCCTAATAAAACACATTTTCCCGTGAACAATTTTTTCATGGGGGATATTCATTCGTAGGGAGAAAATTACCACCTCGTTCCCGCAAATGAATTCATTTCATTTGTGGGTGCCGACAACACCACCTCCATCCATGAAATACCTCATTAATGGATTCTCCATAAATAAGTGGACCTCCATTTGGAGTGGAAGTATATATATCAACTTTATTTTATGGAATAAACCCACCCTATGTGGTCTGTTACTTTGAACATTGTTCCTCAAACCCTTATTTTCTTCATTTTCCAAATTAATGGTATTATCTTGATATTGTTTATGAAGATTTTAGGACCAAAAAATGTTATTTTTTATTTATTTGAGACTAATATCTTCCATTAATTCATTATCATTCTCCATATTTTCCTTCCATGAAATCCATGTTTGAGTTGAGACACATAGGGGTTTGTCCTTAGTTTTCATAGTATATGACATGAGAGTATACTCCTCTTCCTACTAAGGACAAAATCTATTTTTAAGGGAATATAAATTATATTTTTATCTATATATCACACTTGGAGTTTATTAAATTAGTTTTTGACTTCTCTGTTGCATAAAATTTACTAATTTGTGGAAACTTTTAGGGTAATTAAAGGTGTATCCATTGAAAGAGTATTTTCTTTATGTTTTATAATATGTTCTCATTATCTATTGTTGAATAATGGGAGATTCAGCTCTCATATAGATATTTTCATCTATGAAGATAATCATTTTATGAACAAGATAGCCAAACAATTATCATTTCATCAATAGAAAGTTTTTATTATGGATTATTCTCCACATATTTCCAACTTCTGAATGGATTCCTGATTGTTGATGAGCCTTTGATGATTGGGAGTCATCCCCAATTTTTTTATTTTCCTTCCCATTAATATAAACTATAATATTATTTTATATTATGAATTTTTATTTGAGGATACTCTTTTCTATATAATTGGGAAGATTATCATTTATTATTTTCACATATTTCTTATTCATTTTCTATATGTTCTATCAACTCTTAAGTAAATAAATTTCTCAATTAAATCATCATTTTTTCAGAATAAACCTTTTATAACACCATAATATTCTTCAAATAAGTATCAAATTATTCTTTTATAGATTCATATCTCATAATTCTCTCTTCTATATGAGTATTAAAATCATTTATCGTTTTGTATTTCTCTTTAGTCTCTATCTTGAAATAAATCACACATTCCATTTTTGGTTGAGCAGTCTCAATCACTTCCTCCACTTTTTCTAACCAGTTAATTTCATATTAAGGTTTATACATATTATTATGATTCATTTAAAAGTAAAATGATCTTTTTTTTCTTTCTTTGAATGTTTAACTCCTTAAGTTATCCTTCGAGTTCAAATTTCAGGTAAATGACTCCTTCAAGTTGCTATTATTCCTGAATCTCATATATGTTTATTATTATTATAATCTTGAGATATTTTTTATAAAAAATAATTTTAACCACATTATTTTTAAAACATCATATGTCATCTTATTCCTCTTTACTTAACATTTTTTTTTCACTAGAATCACTTTGTAGTTGGATTTTCTAATTTAATGTTTCATCTCGAGGGATACTTTATCTACCGTTTTGATGTAAAATAATCCTCAAACATACTTTCAACCATAATTGGACATCATAATAAATTAAAACCATTTATTGATAAGTTTTATTTTTTCTAAATTAGGGATTATAGTCAATTGATAAAATTATAAAGTAACGTTGAATGTATTGGAGGTGCTTTTGGAATTTCTAGGGAAAATATGGAATGAATAGAATTTTGTTACAATGGATATGTCCCTCTATATAATGGTGATTTCCTCAATGTAATATATCCAAGTATCATATGTGCATGAGTCATCTTACTTATCTATATGATTCAACTGAATCAGCATATGATTCATTGAAGACTATTATCTACATATGTGTCATCTGGAATCTTGGCTGTGTTGAATGGATTTTCATATGATTCATACAAGATTATGACATCCCTATGTGTCATTTGATACATTTATATGTATAATTAATATGTATATATATATATACTAATCTTCTAGACTCTATATTACTCATTCTATATGAGATATATGAATCTGGAAGAGGTGGTGAACCTGCATACGAATCAATAGAGACTCGATATGATTCATTTATCCTAGATAATGACTTAGAATAAACTTTCTATGAGTCATTATATCTAGAAATTAAAAAATAAGAAAATGAAATAATAATTTATTAAATTTATTCTTGAATATGGGAATTACCATAAGTTTCATCAGCTTTATTGAGTTATTCATTTACCCATATAGAAATATTTTGGTCTAAACCGCATGGATTTTTTTTCGTTATTGTTAATCATAAATTATGATTAATATATTTTTCAAAAATGGATTTTGAAATTTGATAAATATTTTGTTGAAATTAATAGAAGTTATGCAGTCATATTTTAGTACTTCAAAATAAAGGTTCTTTGTTGATTTTTCAAATGAAAATTTCACACCGGGAAGAATAGTGGTACACTTAAAAAATTCATGCATGAATTATAAGTTTGTTTTGGAGATTTTAATTAGAGTTTCCATGTTCAAAGATTAAGTCTATTCGGTAGATTAATATCATACCGAATTAGCTTATATTTTTGGGAGAATAAAATAGGTAATATTTGACTCATATTTATAGAAGAAAATTATTGCGAGAATTGTGAATCTTTAAATTTCAGGATTTTTGAAAAATATAAGATGCTTTTTATCGACGAGGGATGGTAGAAAACTATTTTTAATATCGGGAACATTAAAGTGGAAGGATATCCAATAGTTTAATTTCTATTCTATGATGATCTAGTTTTGAATAATAATAAGGGAAAGATCAAAGGGATAATATTTTTTTGTTCTTGGTGTTATCGTTGTAATCCTTGAACAACTCTGTATGAAACCTATGGATTTCCTATTTTATTATATCCACAACTAAAATTATTATGTAAGAATCTGGGAAGTGTAAGTGATCTTGAGATTGATAGTACACCCTTCTCAAACATTTTTAGTATATTTATTTATGACTTTTACATCCTTTTAAGTTGATACCCAAATGATGTATACTTATTATATTTCCAATTAGTGGAAAACCAAGTAAAATCTTGTTTCCTTGAATTTATTTTTCTATACTAGATTGTTGTATGAATTATTAAAAAATTAATAGGTTCTTGCAAAAATTTTTCTTATACAAGATTAATATCTAGGAATAAAAACATTCACACCCAAATTCACCCCTCCCATTATAGGGTGTGTTGGAAAACATCCAAAGGATTGAATAAAAATTGAGGGGGGGGGGTAGAATCACCTATTAAGTTTTTATAAGTTTCCATAATTTTTAATAAATAAACTTTATAAATTTTTAAGATTTATTTCCTTATCTAATTTTCAGTAAATAATTATGCATGAAAAATTCGGAAAGCAAGTAAAGCACACAAGATTTATAAGGTTCATCCATAGTATTAGAACCTACATCCTTTTCATAGCCACTCCCGTCGGTCTATGAAAATACACTATTTTGAATAAGTGAATAAAACATATGCCAACTACTATTATACACATTCTATATCCTCCTAGGAAATATTACACTGACTCATGTTGGTTTAATAATTTGGCTTACAAAACAATTGAGTTAAAATAAAATAATAAGATTTTGTTCAATTTTTTCCACAAAATCGCAGTCTGGATCCTTAGTCCTATTTGGAAAGATATAATTTTCTCAATCCTATAAAGTAAATATGGTTATCCCTTACTTATTTTTTAAATTTAAAACTCTTATCAAACACTTAGTATGATCTTCCCCAATTTTATTGACTCAATACGATGGAATCAATACAATGAACCCATTCTCAATCTGAAAAACTCAAAATCTTCTAAAACAATCAATATGATCTTCTTATGTATGATTAAATCAATATGATTCTACTAATTGGTAAAAAAACATTCAGGTGTTTGATATTCTTCTGAGATCTCAGTCTGATTGACTTAATATGATTCTCTTGTACGGTACATAAAACATTCAAGTGTATGATCTTATTCTCAAATCTCATTTCAGAAATAAATTTTCACTCGAATTCTTCAGCACCCCTCCTTTTCAGCTTACATGAAAGTTACAATGAATGAATTATCTGTGAAAGTATTTATAGGAGAATCAAAAAAGAAAGATAAAGAAACTTGAAAGCATTCCCTACTTCCTCATATTTCAAAACTTTTAATAACTCTCACATTTAAACATGAACTTTGGATTTTTTAAACCTGCTTATGTTTCTCAAAGACTTACAAATAATTGAATATCTTGTTTGACCACTTCAACTCTTCCAATAACTTCTTATCCATTATAATATTTAATGAACTTCCAGTATTTTCTTCTGTATAATGAAACCCCCTTAGCTCATTACAATGAAACTTCCTCAGCTTCAACACCCACTTTTTGTTATGATTTATCTTTCTTTCTCAGCTCTTTACGATCTACCTTTATTTATCAGCTCATTATGATCTACATTTTTTCTTAGCTGATTACGACATGTATTTATTTCTTAGCTCATTACTATATTCTTTTATTTCTCAGCTCATTAAGATTTTCCTTTCTTTCTAATCTCATTACGATATTTCTCTCTTTCTCAACTCATTATGATATACCTTTTTTCTTCATCTTATTATGATATACCTTTATTCTTCATCTCATTGAAAAGTAATTCACATTATGATGGATTTTCCCAATATAATGATTTTTCCATAACTATGGAAAGTATTCAATGAAAAATACACTTAGAAAATTTTAACCTCTTCAAACTTCATCAGCTACACCCATTCTAACTTCTAGATCTGATCTTCTAGGTGTAGATTTCATGAATTCAATGAGGTCTTTTTCTTGATGACTATAACGAATTTAATCATTAAAATTACTCATTTTCTTGAAAATATTTTTTCATGAGTATGTTTCATGATTTATAAGGAATTCATGATAAAAAATCACCATCTCACTATCTTAGAATGTTCAATAAATTTCTAACTACTGACTTCACTTTGTTCAAAAAACTTCTTTAAAAATGTTATGTCTTCTTCACTCTACAATATCTGAATTTCTAATCAATGAAAATTCTAATGAATCTTCATGTATATGGATCTAAATCCAATAAATTATCTGATCAAAAAATTCATCTTTCAAACTACAACATCTCATGTTGTTCAGTTCGAAAGTGCGGGTACAAAAATCTGTGTTTGGAAATCGACTTTCTTAATGAAAAAAACTTTTATCATAATTTATATTTAAATTTGAATATTCAGTGACTTTAAACTTTCTTATATAACTCATTACCATGGATTGGGTCTAATTCCTGAATAAAAAAAACTTTCTTACAAAAAAGTCTAGTTTTAAAAAAATAAAAAAAATATTGTTAATACAATTTATCACAAAGATCCTTCGGTTGAGCTATAGTTTTAATAATTATTATCAGATACGGAAGTTTTAAATGAAAAATAGTTTAATTTAGGATTGAATATTATGAATAATATTTTGAATTCCAAATTTATCCCTTTATTTTATGGGTGTAACTATCAAGGGTAGAAGAAGACAATGAAATCTCATTTAATATATCATAGTCTCAATATTATTTCTACCGTTATTCATGGAATATAAGTGAGTGATTTTTTTTAATTATATACTACATGTGGTGATAAAAAGATTCTTTATTCTTGTGTAAAATATCAAAATTATTTATGTGTGTCATTATCTAATAAAATTTATATGAAGGTGATGCTTTTTAATATTATGAGATATATGTGAGAGAAGTTGAATAATATCTATAAAGGTGATAGTAAGGTGAAGTATGAAAAACTACATTTCTTACACACTAAATTTTATGATCTAAAGAAGAATTTAAAGAAAAATATTGATTGGTTATTTAATCAAATAATTGAATTGGTTGGTGGTATCCAAGGTCTTGGAGAATAAATATTGGATGTGAATTTTGTAAATAAAATTTTAAGAATACTTCCACCTCTTTAAAACCTAAATGTTTATTGCCTTGATGAAGCAAACCTTGATAATCTTTCAATATATAACTTTAATCGTATCTTGGTAACATATTATATGAGGTTTAACTTGGAGGGAACAAAAAAATAAGTTAAAAGATAATTGGAACTCTTGGAAATGGAGCAGCTATACATTACTTAGCTAGGAGATAGAAATCATGATATTTACAATTAGTTATTTTCCTCAATATCTAGAAATATTAGAACTTTTAATGATATGTTTGAAGAAAAATAACCCCTAGGATATTTCTAGTGTCAAAATATTGGAAACATCACATATACATTTTTAAAAATATTTGATAAATATGAAGAAAAAATAGAAACTTCTCATAAGATAATATTGAAGTTTCCACCTAGAATAGACTTCGATCAAGGAAAGGTTTCTATAAATAATATCCAGAATAAAATCTTTGTAATAAAGGGAAAAGTAACTGATGATGATTATTTATAGGAAGAAGATATTGAATTAAAATATGAAATTGATGATGATATGGTGGGTACTATGGGAAATGGGAATGCTGAGGAAGAAGAAAAAAATATTAAACGAATGGTATGGCTAACCTAAAGGATGAACTTGAGAGATACCTTGAATAGATTGACATAAAAAAGAATAAGAAGAATAAAATTGGTTCTTAATGAGAATAACCATTTGAATATATTAATCTGTTTTTTTGTGGAAATTGATTAACTGTAGAAGAAGTTATATTTCCAAATGTTTGGAGACAAAAGTGATTAACACAAACCAATGGTTAAAGAAAACATTAAGGATATTTATAATCTTAAATTCAATTTGAAATAAAGATAAAGAATAATTGAAGATATAGAAGAATAATTGGTTACTTTGAGAGGTAAACGTGAAATAGAAAGTAAACCTTATGAACCAAAAATGTTGTTTTTGTTTGTTATATTTTATAATATTAAGCTATTATATTAGGAAAATAAGGCTAAGAAAGTGTTGAGAAAATTCATAATAAACAAAGACCTTGGTGCATGAAAAAATTGGTTTTGGATATGAAGTAGAAACTTGAAAGGCTAGAACATAAACAGTATTCAACAAGTAGAACTTATAGATCGAGGACAATATGGAGTCCTCTATAACTATTAATTAATCAAAGAACTACCAAAAAGTAGGAGATATGTGGACGAGTATAAGTGAGAAAATATTTTCACTTATGAAGTGTCAATTATATGGATTTATTAGACACATAATGACATATGTTAGAGAGTATAAATGTTATATTAAGGGATACAAACCCAAAATACCACAAAATAGAGTGGATCTATATATTTTATCATAAATAAAAATAAATTTTTATAGATATTTTTAAACTGCTCTAATCATTGGAAGAAAATAAATTATTTATAAGATAAGATTAGATAGAAATTTATAACAAAAAAAATCATAGGAAGATAATCACAAGACACTAAAATTAAATTTTCTTGAATTTTTTTCTCTAATAGAAGAATATGGTGAATCTGATAGTGACAATCATGATGGATAACAAAAGACGATGTAATCTATGAACTCATCCATATTTTTCCCCTCTTGGAAAGAAATAATAAAAAGAGAGAAAGTGATTGTGGTATAAGTTTCATTGAAGGAAACTAAAAATAGAATCTCCTTGATCCATGATATTGGGTTCTCATCCTACATAACTAACAATAAGAAACTTATGAAAAGTGAAAAGGAGATAGTTGGTCATATAGTATTTTTTTGGAAATGATGGATATTTGAATATATATGGAAATAGAAAGAATCTACATGGAGGTTATAAATTCAAAAATACCAATGTTTTTTTATATAGATGGATTATGATATACACTTTTGAGGGAGAACCCACTATGTGATTATAGACTCATAGTTATCTTCTTTAATAAGGATGCATGGTCAGGGATAAATATGGAAATCACCCCATGAAAGGTTGGAGAAGATGTGGAAACCTTTATTTGGATGAAAAATAGGTAGAATACATGTTTTTTTTACTATGGAAGAAGAAAAAAATTTGTGGAATCATAAAATAGTGAATAATCACCAAAATATAATGGAGAATGTATCTAGAATGAATGTTATAGTGTATTTTCCAAATCTAAAGCATGATAGTGAACATTTGTGTGTTACTTGAATGTGGGAAAATATGGCGCATGACCCTTATAAACAGAAGAAGAAAATGGTATCCAATTTTCTAGATCTAGTTCATAATGATGTAAGTGGGCTCATGAATAGTGTAGGCACATTTAGAGAAAGGTATTTCATAGTCTTTATAAATTATTACAGTGAAATGGAATATGGGATATTTTTAAAAAGCATGAGGGAAGTTGTAGAATTTTTGAAAAGAAAAGGTGAAGTGTTAAGAATTAAATGGTTCACACCATAAATACTATTTTATTATATTATGATAGTAAATATATTTCTGTTGAGTTTTATAATTATAACTAAAACCATGGTATTCCGCACAAAAAATCATTAGTGGGAACTCTACAAAAAAGGACTTATTGAATGTCAAATTTAAATCGTGAATAATATGTATAAAAAATTACTAATTGAGGGTGGATATACTCATAAATATTGGATGTAGGTAGTTTTAGTTTCTGTTTATACTCAAAAATGTTTTTTTAATCCCTCTAGAAGGACAAACTCCCTATAAAAAGTGGAATTGGAGAAATCCATCCCCAAAACACTTTCATGTTTTTAGTATTAAATACTATATTCAAATTAAAGAAACTGGGGAAAATATGATTATTCCACCAACAAGGGAATATTTTGGGGATATTATATGAATAAAAAGGTGTTTGAATGATTCAGGAAAAGTATAAGAAAAATCATCGAGAGTAATGATGGAAAAATTAACAAGGAAAGGGAAGGGAATATTTTTGTAAGTTCTTTTTTAGTTGAATCATGCATAGAAAGTGATGAAGATGATACTAGCATAAAATCAATGAAAAATCACTCATAATAAGTAGGATTATAATCTTAATATGAGGATTAACCTACATATGAACAACCCAAGTCCACATCTTAGAGGAGAAAAGGATGGAAGTTGATCTATCCAATATATTTAAAGATACAACAACACTGAATCATAAGAGAAGAATGAAGTAATTTGATATTTATGGTTCACTGTATATGGTGGAACTTATATATTTTTAATAAACCACAAAATTTGAACCATACGTTAGAGACATGAATAAGGATCTGCACTAAATTGATGAAAAATAGACCTGGATTTTTTTTGAAATACCTAAACACCATAATATAATTAAAAATAAATAGGTCTTAAATAATGAACCTGATAAACAAGGAAAGGTGGTAAAGAAAAAGTCACATCTTGTGTAAAATGGTTATACACAAATCTAAGGTAAATATGTGGGGTAAAAATTTACACTAGGAGTATAAATTGATTGCATTAGACTCTTCTAGGAGATGACTATTCAAATAAGATTCAAAAATCTTCAAATGGTTGTGAAAACATCACTATTTAATGGTGTGATGATGGAATATGTGTATATATATAAACCCATAATTTTCATGATTTATAATAATGAAAATAGATTTTATATGTTGAATAAATAATTTTAAGTCATGAAATAGGGTCCATGAGCAGGAAACTCTTTGCTTGATTCCTATTTGAAAGAACTAAAATTTATAAGTGGTGGTGTTGATCATAATTTTTATATGATTATTTATGAGGAAGAATAGTTCATAGTGTTAGTATATGTTTATGGAATTAATTTAAGTAGAATTAAACAATAATTGATGAATTAATTTGTTTATCTAAGGATCATCAAGTTTGAGATTTTAGGTAATATATCCTACTTCCTTGAATTACGATTTCTTCAAAGGGAGAAATATACTTCTGTATCACAAGAAGAATATGGAAAGTTTTTATTAAGAAGTTTGAAATAGATTATTCAAAGACCATCCTATTGTGTTTTAATCAAAGATTTGGAAGAAATAATATGGAAATATAATTGAACACATACTTTATATAATAATTTTTGGAAGTTTTTTATATTTAATAGTAACTTTTCATGGAATTTATTATGCTATTAGTTTTTTAGTTTCAAGATGGAATACATAGTGGCACTATATTGAATCATCGGAAAAAGTTGGAACACTCTTACTTATGGAGTTATATTTAAAGTATAAAAGGTGAATTAATTATCATATTTCTTAGATACTAACTATGAAGGTGATGTGGTGGATATAAAATTGACATGTGGAGGAAAATTTTTCCTTGGAACTAAGTTATTTGGGAGGTTGAATGAAAAATAAAAATGTACTTCACTTAGTACATCTGAGGTAGAATACATATTAGTAACCAAAGTAAGTAATTTGTTACTGTGTATGAGGAAATAATTAGACGATGTTGGTGAAAAGGTGAAATGGATTATGATATCTTATGTTACAACTAAATTACCATTGATATTATTAAAAATATAATGTAGTACTGTTGGTTATAGAATATTTAACTTAGGAATGATTTTATTAAAGAAAATGGAGAATAGGGAATAGTTTATATGGAATTGGTTGGAACTAACTAATAGATTCCTACCATCATGACCAATCCCTTGGATATACATGAATTTGAGAAAAATCAGTTGAAACTTGTTTTCCAACCACCTTCTTAACTCTAAAGAGGTTTAGAAGTAATCCAATCTCCCCATTTTATTTATTTATTGACTTGGTTGTTTTCTATTTTTGGTGAAAACTTCACATATTCTATGATTTTATAAAGAAAGGGGGAGATACTATACCTGGGTAATTATTAAATCGGATTCATGGATTTACTTACAAATTATGGGAATTTTTGGCATCATTAATATATTCTATTTTTTTCCTACTCTAAGACTAGGTTTTAATAGGATTAGAGAATGTTTTGATGATAAATTCTTCAAGAAAATATCAGAAACTTTATTGAAATCATTTTATTTGGTATACACACCCACCTTTGAATTTTATTATTAAAGGGGGAGAGATAGTGATTATATGTAGGGGGGGGGGGTTTAAGGTTTCCTTATGATCACTTTAAAATCTAGGAACTAATAACAAAATAAAAAGGGTGAGAATGTTTCAACCATATATTGAGAAGTTGGATTTGTTGTAAATTTGGCCGTGTTTTCAATTAGTAAAATTATAACGAATCATTGAATTCATTGATAGAAATTTTAAAATTTTTATGAATAATTTGGTATGTATGTAATTATGGGAAAATAGAGAAGTCCCTCTCTATATATGATCCATTTCCTTGAAAATATTTTTCCATGTATCATCTATGTATGAATTATCTGAAATTTTTGTATAGAGAGGGACTTATCTATTTTCCCATAATTCTTATAGTCCTCTCTTCTTAGGGTGTTTTGGAATGTTGATTCAATATTTATAGTTAAATAAATAAAATGGTATCTTTACTTCGTAAGCCCCTTTATTTTGATTGAAACTACTTTCTATAAGTACTATAAATTGACAACTAACATCTTCTTTTTCTAACTTTATGTTTCTCTAGATTCACCGTGGATTTTAAGGAAATATTTTTTGATAATTGTGTAGTTGTGATTTCAGGTTTGGCATGCATTTCATAAGTCAGCAAATCACTATGAAGACCATTAAGATAAATTTCAATGAGAAATTATTCTTTAAGATTTGAAACCTTATAATTGTAAATGGTGGGTTTTTATGTGAATTTTATTCACAATACAAACATCTTTCATTTCATAAAAAGTACTATGAATGCATTTCTTTATAAATATTAGTCAAAATTTCCAAAAGTATTTGATGATATGTTGCTCATTAACTTAATATAGATTTTATTAATCAATGATCTTGATAATTAATTTTGTTCTTCTACATCCACATCAATGAGTTTCATTTTTTATCTAATCATTAATATTTCTATATTATCAATGGAATTTATTGCATGAATTATAGTTGCAAAAAAATAAAGTTCAAAAGATCAAAATTGACATATTACCCTATTCTTCAATATCTAGAAATTATAACCATCAAAAAATGAATATCCTTTTTCCACATTCTCAAATGAAATAATCTTCTAATAATATATTTATTGTAAATAATCTTTTGTATTTAATACAACTTATTGTCAAAACAATCCCAATACACACTAAGATGGGGTGGGGTGGGGGGTAAATTATAGTGTCGAATTATTCTTGTTATTTATTTGAACTTTTATCACTTTAGAAAGAGAATTTCAAGACTATAAATACACACACACACAAAAATAGATTCAAAATTTAAATATAAGGACAATACAATTTTACTCGTTTCATAATAAATTGATAATATTAGGATCATATTATGAAAGTGTGTTGATGTACTATATGATAAAATTAATCACTTTATGGAATTTAAAAGTTTATGACGGAAGAAATGTTTATCCTAGGGACATTAACTGTTCTAATCTCTCTAAAAACACCCTTGATAAAATAAATAAAAATAAAAAATATGATATTATTGTCGCTCATAATGATTCTTTACAATTGAAAAGCAACAGTAATATAAGGATTTTCTCATTGAACTTAAGTCACTTATTCAAATCTTGATCTTCAGTAAAAAATATCATCACAATAGTATCTCTTATCTTAATATTTATTTGACTCAATATATTTAAGATGAATCTTGTATTAGTTTCATTTTTTCTTATTCTTTTCATCATATAAATATTCATGGAATGATGAGATTATTATTTCAAAAAAAAAATTAACCAAAATTTATGTATATTAAATTCAATGTTTAATCACATGAATCTACCCCCCTGACCTATGTCTCATTTAATTCTTAATAACTATCATGGTTCTTGACCTATAACTCCTCATAATTTTCATCAATTTTGTCCATTTATTTTATTCAAACTTACACAACATCTAGAAGATTCTATTTCTTTATTCTCTTTAATCCGAATGTGATTACATTCTTTGTAGAATAACAACATCCACATAGGTATATATTAATAATAATATTTTATTACTGGTATTGTATGAAATAATTTTTAGTCTAGCCAATATATTCCTTTATAAATATCGTTACATATTTCCATAATTCTAATTACCCCTAACGTTGAAAAGGAAATAACCACAATCCATATTTTTCATTTTCTAATAACACTTTTAAAGGGTAAGTGTGAACCTTAACTATGTTCCAACATGATAGGAGCTTCAAAGATTAAAATCACTATGACCGCCTCAAATCCACGATGTCACCAAAGAAATAACCATTTAAAATTTTGAAAATAAAAAAATAGTCAAAATTCCATCCTATTACCATCGTCTTGAGACGCACACCCTGACACTGAAGACTCAACCAATAGATCGTGGCTCCACCATAGACCCCTCCATCGTCACAGTGATCAGTGCTGAGAACCACTAAATCCTTAGAACACAAACACCGAATACACCAGCAGCCTTTACATTGATGAATCACCTTCAGATTGAACCGAAATCCATACCAGAGCCATTTTTTCGAATCAATAGCATTCAAGACAAACATTGCACAAAATGATAAAAAATAGATCTGTCATCGGGCTCTTTGAATCTCGCAAAACATCATCACAACGATGCCATCACTAACAGAACATTAGCGTCATGGCCCAAAGACCAATCCAAATAGCATAATGTGGAAAAACTGAATAACAAATCACACCCAAATACATCTGAAAAACATAAAAACCAACAAATGAAACCAAAAGAAAGTAGCAAGAAATTGTCATAGAAAACCACTGAAGAAGCCGAAGAAGAAAATGAACAAGAAATATGACAGAAAACAACACTGGCGAGAGAAGAGAGTGAGACCGCCGTCGGCCCCCCTCCAACAACATCACAAGTTTTTCCAAAACCCTCATCGAGCCGGACCAATATGGAGTCAATTCGGATGGGTTGGACATCAAGAGTAATGGAGAAGAGGAACACCGTGCGCCACCACCATCGCCGACCCAAAACACCTGAAGCACCCACAAAGAGACCCAAAGTGGAGGCCTGATGCACTGGGTAAGGCAGAAAGAGGGGTGGTGGGAAGCAAACGTCATTCCATTGATGACTGTCGCCAGGTGAGCAGGGAATAGAAATGGAAAGGAAACCAGATAATCGCGGTGGAGATAGAAGAATATAGGAGGATTAGGGGAAAAGGAAGAACAATGAAGCGTAGAGGCTCCGCTGAACCCATGGTGAATGGTTTCTAGAGGAAACCCTAGGTTAAGTGTAAAATGAGCAGGGTGAAATATTGGAGAAGGCAAACATTTTTCTTCATGTCCACAGATCTAGAAAAAGGGAAATAACCCTTATGTATCACTCCACATCATGTAAATTACCCTTACATATTTCCACAGTCAAGAAAGAAACTCTTATGTATCACCCCTTTTACAAAAATGGATCTTACATGTCACTCAGTTACTATTACATATCTTCTCTATGAAAATTAACAACTTCCAAATTTAGAAAAGTACCCTTATATATTTCCATGATTCTCAATATTGTTTCATAAATATCAGCTTGGTAAACTTTATAAAATGAGAGTTTCAAATTTCTAAAAGTGGTTACATATACATATTGATTTCTAGTTACCTTTAGACATAAAAAAATATCTAATTGTTTGTCTTTATGTATATTGGGATATTTTTTCCTTTTCAATATTTCTATACTACTTTAGAAGTGACTATTATGTATAAAAAGTGGGTTCCAAGACTTTTATAATTTTATCTTTTCTATAATTTCTTACTTGACGAACTCAACTATATTACATATCAATTTTTTTTATATACTATAACTTTTCATATTATTTTAACTTGACTAATAATGTGGTCCTCATAATCACATCATGGTTTCTTCTCACAAATCAATTAGGTTTCTATATAGCTGGAATACTATTTCTTGATTTCAATACTTCTGAACCATATTTTATACATAATTTTCAATTTACTTCAATAACATACAATTATTAAACAACTTTTTTTAATTCTAATTATTCATATTATTGAGCATATCATGCATTCTTCGGCCATATTTAACTAAAATAGAACTTCCATAATCAATTATAGAATAATTTATATAGTTATAATTGAAAAATAAATCAAATATTATATAATGTGGTAACAATATAAACCTCTCCCATACAT
Source organism: Viscum album (assembly GCA_963277665.1). Taxonomy (NCBI): domain Eukaryota; kingdom Viridiplantae; phylum Streptophyta; class Magnoliopsida; order Santalales; family Viscaceae; genus Viscum; species Viscum album. The sequence goes on from OY728126.1 coordinate 1,454,787,489, forward strand.
TAAAATTATATTCTCACATAAGATCTTCCATGTTGCGATGCCCTATGTTGGAGTGTGATCTAATTACCATAAAAATATATATAATAGGGATACTCCAACCCTACAATGAAGAAAAATCAATCACCCAAAACACATACCAAGACATTAAACAAATACAAAATACATCATAGATATGTTCAAACTCTTTGAATTTCAATCTGAAACCTAATTGTCAAAATTCAACATGTTCTAAGGGAAACCAATTTTCCACAACTTCACAAACATTTAATGACACATGTCATTACAAACTCCCTACTATAATTCTTCTCATCCCCTAGTTTTCACATCATTAATCGTTTTTTGAACCATCTTGGTAACAAATCCTCATTGCATGATCCAAACTCTATGTTACCGACTGGTTATGGATGGCCTGGAACTCCACCAAAACTAGTGACATTGATCCAAAATACAGGATCCTCTTTACAAAATCCCACATAACGTTTTCCATTCATTAAATTATGTATTTCAATACTATCTAAACAATAATTCTCAACCATCCATGAAACACCTTATCCAATACCCCACCACACTAACCATTTCTAAAAATTGCTAGCTTGTGCATTGGTTAAGTGATTAATTCTCACAACTCTATGATGATTCCCTAATCCCAATGAAATTCAAAAATTATCCAAACCAAAAACAACATACACCATCAATTGATGTTGCTAGTCTACACCAGACCATCACTCACTCAAAATAAAACTCCATCCCACCCTCCATTTTCAAAAGAATCCATAGTCTCACTCATAATACAATATTCATAACACTATACCCCACCTCATCATTTTTGGGAGTGTACTTTCCACAAGAAAACATATTCCAAGAATCCATTCACCCTACTAGTCTATTTCCCAAAATACAAACTTAGTTTCTATACTTAACAGAATCCAAATTAATTTCCTTAGCTAGTTTCCAAACACACTCACTCAACTGCCATATCTCAATTTGATACCAATATCTAGGTATTTTCCCAATTTCTAGGAAGATACGGATTGAAAGTATCTAATCACTAACATGAAACCAAAAAAAAATATGGCTAGGATCTGTTAATATTCCACACAAAAAATACAAATGGAATAAATTTAAATGAGAACCATTTTATAAGGATATCCTTAGTGTAATATCCAGCATATAATTTCCCTTATAAATGACTAATGAGAAAAAACCTTCCCAAGAACCACCATTAGCAGAACGCTGACACTCTTGAAACCCGCTATTATTTCTTGAATAGGCGTAATACCTCTATATTTCATTATATATTTTCCTTTAAATAAATAATATTCTAAATATCTTATATCACATGTATCAAATAACTAAATCTACTGTGATAAATCTTATTGAGAAAAAATTTTAAGTATTAAATGTGGTTGTTTTAATATATCTATTCAATTATAAGATATAGGTAATATTAATCACTTTTTGAAATATTTTTAGAAATAATAATCAATGAAATAAAATTTTATAAGTCTTCCTTATGAGGATAAGTTTTCATAGCTTGTAATGGTGGTAGAATATCATGAGTTTGAACTAGACCAAGAATATGATGTACAACAACATGTACAACTTGAGAAAATCATCTATGGGAAAAGATCAAACTCTTGGAAATTGCTATGAGATAGACATTAAATGGATTAACACCCATGACTTATACCATTTATTTTATTTCTCTTAGATTATATTTAGAGATATTAAGGGGTTTTGTAAGTAGAAGTTAGAATGACATGACAAAAAAGTTATAATATATCCTAAAAAATCCTTTAGCTAGTAACACCTAGTTCAATCACCAACCGTATCTTTTAGACTTGAAAAATAGTTTATGTATGGAATTATATATATTATGATTGCTTATATTTTTATACATGGTTTTGGTTGGTGGTTTCTAATGTTATCTCTTACTCTTAAAATTTTTAGGAGGGTAATACCTCTCATGTTTGTGGTTTATATAACCCTGGTGCTAGTAACAAACCCATGGCCTACTAAAGGCATGATTTTTGGGTAAATATATCAAATTATTTATTTTTTTCATAGTACATTTACCTTTATAGGGAGGGGATTTTTAGGGTGTGGGTAAATATTATACCTTACTAGGGAGTTTATTTATCATGTGAAGTTTTTTGGTGGCTTTTTATTTGTTCATGATATTATTTAGGAAAATTCTGCCCATTTTTGTGCATGATACATATTGTTCTAGCCTCTAACCTACAACCAAATGGAGAAGAGTTTCATGTGACCACTTCCCATCATCCCCTCCAACCTAAGAGGGCCACCACTGGGTGAATGTTATGTAATAAATTGTACATGTATTTCTATAAAATTTAATTTTAAATATTTCATAGTGTATTTAAAATAAAAATATTGATATAATCTTACTAATTATTTGTAAATAAATATTCAATTAAATATACAATCATTTAAAGTTAAGAATATGTATTTTTTAAAGAATTATTTTTAAAATTTTGTGTATTTTTATCTAAAATTATTTATATCTTTAAAATGATTATTTTAATAATTTTTTAAATGAATTGAAAAATTAACATTTATTGAATTAGTAATTTATATCAAATAAGATTGTAAAATAATTATAATTTTAAATCAATTTTATATAAAAATTATTTTCATTATATTTTATATTTTTATTTAAACGTAAAATTATTAAATTATAAAATTTTAATTTGAAAAAATGAAATTTATCTTTGAATTCATTATTTCATAATTATCTTAGGTTAATTTTTTGGAGTTTTTGAAAAAATTAATTTGAGAGAATATTATAAAATACAGTTTTTATAAAAACTATGAACTTTAAAAACTATTCATTAAATAAGCATAAATTAAAAATTTATTAAACATTTTTATTGACTAAAAATATATTTATTGATCAAAATAAGTCATTTTAAAATAATATATTGAATTTGTAAACCTATGATTGATAACTTGGAACCTATGATATATTTTATTCTAATAAAAAAACTATTTTGGTCCTTTCCCTTTAATTATGTATCCACATGATGCCATTTGGTTGTGATTGGTTTAAAAATAAAACAACCCTATTTTTTTGGTCATAAATGTATAAATATAATGGATATTAATTCTATTCATAATCTTTATCCTAATTATGTATTTTAAGGCTTAAAAATTCATTTTTCTAAAAATTGTTTTTATTATGTAACGTGAACTTATATGGAAGTTATTTTTGGTCAACAGTAGAAATTGAATTAAATAAAATAGATTTAATATTTGGAATAAACATAAAAATTTTTAGGTAATAAGTTCAATTTAATTTTATGGCATAACTATATGTTTCCGAGGTAAAAATTAGTTACCACAATAAATGTTAAAATTAAATAAGTATATATTCAAGTGGTAAAATATATTAGAATCACCAAAAAATATATAAATGGGTGTATGAGGGATTTAAATACCTCAAAAAATCATATAATAAATAATTATCAATTTTTAATCCAATTTCCTTGAATACGAGAAATCTTTTAATATTAATAAATTAATATTATCAAAAATGCCACCCATCTCACTTATAAAACGACCCCTTCACCGACCAACTAATACATACATATAATTATTATTATTTTGAAAACGATATTCTAAAACCATCTCATAACACATATACACATTATATAGGTTTTTTTATCAACAAAATGAAAACTTTTGAAGGCATAATCAAATTAGAAAAAGAGTTATCCCTAGAAGTATGGTTATAACACCTAATCACTACTTTTAATTTATATTCCATTTATTCTAATTATTACTCCACCAAATATATTATAATAAACTAAATATATTGATATCAATATCATTAACACAATTAAATTTTATTATTTTGATGAAATACTTATTATCTACCATCCTCCCATCCATTTGAAAATTTAAAATATTATCCATATTATGGTCGGTTCACCACCAACATGAATGGTGTGTATTATTTTTCATCACAAAATTACATGTCTTATTATAAAAGTGTATTTAGATAATAAATATGATATTTATAAAATGATAAATATTTTTCAAATATAAATTTTCCATTTATTAATTATATTAGAAATAAATATTTATAGTGATTTTACCTGCCTGAAAAGAGGCCCACCGAGAAATATTTCATAAAATGAATATATTTCAGAAAATATAATGTGATGTATAAATTTTATGATAATTTAATGATAAATACCCTGTAATTATATAATTATGGTGATCATGTAACTATTTTATAGTACCTTTGACCATCTTTTCCTCAATTTCAGTCCCTTGAGACATGTTTTATATTATCCACAATATTTTATTTTATATAGTACAATTATAACCCTATTGTATTTATATATAATAAGAATAATTTATTTAATAATATTTTATATTCTATATTATGATCTCCCTTTCGTGTGCTTTTGATTTACACAATACTAAATTCATATGTTTTTCTTGTCTTAATAATTCATTGTTTAAAACATGTTCTGTATGAGAACCAATTTTAATTTATATAGTGTATATAGCCTATTTGATATATTATATCATGATTATATATTTATTCACGGTAGTTAAAGTTCCATTTCAATCAATCTCTTTCATATCCCTTTGATCCAAATGTTATAAAAGTCAAAAGGTTTATTTTTCAAATTTCACTTTGATTTCTTAATTTTTTTGGTCTAATTTTCTGATTGAGAGAGCTGTATATTATTTTTATCTAATATTCCATTTATTTTATTCTTCACCATTCCTATGTTATAAATTACTTATTATCATTAGTCTTACCATTATTTAACAATTATACCAAAAGGTTATCCATATGTGAAACTCAAATTGATTTTTCTTTCGATCGTAAATATTTTTCTCCCATGTCCATGTTATTTATAATATTTCAAAAAATTTATTCTTTATAATTAAATTATTTTTTAAGTTTATTTTACACTATATTTTTTCAAAGGTTTATGATGAATATTTTAAATATTTTCTATATGGGTTATTTTTGGACATTATTATCAAACGTGTGAAAATAAAACTTGTTTTTACATTTTCTATATCAGCACATTTTCTTTACATTATGTATGTTTTTAATTTTCAAGATTAATTTCCATGTTTTAATGGTTTTAAAAAGTAACTTCATACCAACTTTTATATAATTTTTTTATAATAAAAATAAAGGTTAATGTTTTAAAAGTTTAAATAAATGGATTTCATTCCACTTATGTACATTTTTATCTTAAATTTCACATTTCCTATAACTAAATTCATTTATTTTTAGATTTTAAATATTTATAATTATATTAAAATTATATTTTTAAATTTAAACTTGTATTCCATTTTAAATGGATCTCTGAAGTGAATTATATTATTTTTTATAACAACGTTATAAAATAATTATGTTTTTTTAATTTCACATCCATTTTATTTTAAAACTCTAAATTATATACATCCATTAGATTGAAGTTTCATTTATTACCTTACAAATTCTCTTGTGGATTTATGTTTTACAACTCATCTTTTTATTAATGGTTATGTTCTCTATCACTCTTCATCTCTCCCTTGACTTTATTTTTCTCATTCATGTATATATTATTTTATTTCATAGATATATTCTATATCACTCCCACTATTTATATATTTTGTTTTATAGTATTGAATTAACCATATAAAAATTACTATATATGGTTTCATTTTTAAGGGTGATTACCAATAATGTTATTCCATTTATTGATAGTATCCATATTGACATTCTATATACATGTTATTTCAATATGGATGTTTATCGATTATTATGGATTATTGGTCATGTGTTTTATAGTTTGACTATTTCTTTATATGATGAATGAATTGGAGATAATTATTTATGCATGGGAACCCAAATTAAATATATCTTTGATCCATTAGTAGGTCTTGTGTGACAAACTACCTTGGGAATTTGATGTAATTATTTCCCGTTTATATATTATGTATTTTCAAGAGTCTATACCAAAAATATTTATGATGTCCAACATTATTCATTCCATCACTATGAAATCAATTATTATTTTCCTTGTGAATTTTTACATAGATATGATATCCCTATATATATATATGTATTATTTTTTCATGTTTTCAGTTATGTGGAATTTTTTATTGTTATTTTTATCTTACAAATTATTGATGCATTGTTTATTCAATAATATCTTCTTTTATACGCTACAAATTATATAGAATTTGAGATCACCCTTCTTATTGTTCCTTTATCACAGGTTTTGAAAATGTTTATGAAGCATCATGTGTCTATAAGGGTATCGTGTTTGATGAATTTTGTGGAAGATATTGAAGACTTATTATAATAAAACGAATTATTATTTAATTGGGAAAATATACATTTGGTTGAAAAAATCTGGGATTTGTTAGTTAATATTTTTCTCCACATTATCTAGAACTATAAACCAAAAAGGTATTAGGTATATTAGTGAATCAATATTTGTTATTGATATTTTTATTATGGAAATTTAAATTTGGGTTTCTTTGGTTTGAATGAATCTTGTTTTTAATGGATATGTTTTTAGCAATAGATCTGATTGTGCGGGTCTGTGGAATCTCAGTTGGTATCAAAGCCTGGTTTTAGATAAATTTATAGTTTAGGATGTTATTATATGAGGATATTTTTTTAATTTTTTATACCATCTTGTTTTATTTATTTTATGTTTTATCATAAGTTTAAAGGCATATATTTTACTTTTCAGGTATTAGGTGATTGTATTTTAAGGTGGTAAAGGATATTTTAGAAATTTTTATTAGGGTTAAGGATGAATAAATGATTGAGGTATGGATAACCATTCAGGTTGGTCTATGATTTTATGTTGAAGTAATTATAGTTTATTAGGATAACGGGACTATCGATTTTATGAATACAAGTTAAAAAACACAGATAACATTGGTATATGAAAATTAATTTGGTGATAAGGAAATTTAGGTTATTTTTGGGAAAATATTAATATCCTTGTTGGACTATATGTAGTTAATATATAAATTAATTGATATTTAATTTAATGTTTTTCAGTATTAAATGGAATGATTTTTAGGGGTATATGTTTCCATGAATTTTGGGTATGGATTATAGTTAGAAAGATGTTAATAAATCAAGGTTTAATTATTTTTAGGAATTAGGATTGGGATATGTTTGTGGAAACTCTATGAATAAATATAATTATATGGAAACATCTTAAAATTTTCATAAAGAAAAGATTATGTGGTTTCCTAGTAATGATATCCTTGTCTGTATACTATAAGTGGGTATAGGATAACAACCCAGAAATAGGTCGGATGGGTGTTTACTCAATCTTTAAATGCTACAGAATAAAAAGGCCCAAACTTTACATTCAGTTTTACACTTCAGGGCATATGATTTGGAGGTTTCAATATGTATTTATGAAACTTTATAAAGGGTCTGAATATATTTTTATACCAATATTCATGACTATATTAAGAGTACCCACAATTATTTTCATCGGTGAGAGAAATTTAAATTTCAAGGATGTAATTTCTTTATGGGGGTTGGATGAAACACCTATGGATGTTAGTATATATTTTCCCTCAAATAAATACTATTCTAAATGACTTGTATCACTTGAAATATTGAACTTAAAAAACCACAATACATTTTATTGAGATAAATTTAAAAGTATTAAATGTAATAATTTTAATATTGTGGTTGAATTACCAGGTACAAACAAAGTTCGATGTATTATGAAATATTTATAGAAATAAGAGTTAATGACATCAATTAGTAGAAATATTCCTTATGAGGCTCATTTAATTGATATTTTAAAGTAGCATCATAAGGTCATTCTCTAGACAAATCCTTATCCAATGTTCAATAAGTAAATTTGTGAAAAATCATCTTCTAATTTTTTTTCAACTCATGGAAATAAATATGAGATTTATTTTTCTGAATCAATACATGGGAATACCACAATTTACTGTCTTATAACACACCAGGATTTTTTTAATTATTATTTTTTGTATTAATTTTTCTTTTTGATATTTTTTATTCCATGTGAAACTGGAAATAGTTCTTTATATATATATATTAAAACACTAAGTCAAACCTTCATTTCACATAGAACTAAGTTGACTTTCCCTATATACAATACCATGTTGGCTTGAACTATAGACAATACCTACTTGGCTTGCACTACCCGCAACACCGACTTGGCATACATTATACGCAACACCGATTTTTTTATGAAACATCATTTTATTGTTATATTTATTTAAATAAAATATTTATAACCTAGCCATTAAAATTATTTATATTAACAATAATAACTAATTTAAAATATTATTTATAATTTTTTATATAGATAAAACATATTGATAATGAATTATATGATTTTTTGTAAAGTCTTATGTTTTAAGAAGTCATTTTCGCGAGTGAACCACATTTACTAATAAAATTAATTTTAGACACATTTATAAATTTAATTTGATAAATTTAACTTCTTTTTTGAATTTTTAATTTCAAAATTATCTTATGGTTATTTTTTGGTATTTTTCTAAGAAGCTTCATTTTTTGATGAATAGTAAAAAATAATGCTTTTTAGTAAGAGTTTCATTTTTTTAAATCAGTATTAATGATAAATTAAAATATAAATTTGTTTTATGTTAAAATTAGATATATTATAAATATATTAATAAAATTTTGTTCATTAGAATAAATTTCAATTTGAAATTTAATATTAAAACTTAATAAACTTTTTAAACTCTTTCTACTTAAAAGCCCACAATTTCATCTTTTCTCTAGGATTATCATCAATATTAATTTTTCCATTTATGTGAATTGAATTTTTAAAAAATTACATAATATATTATAACAATAAAAATATTTAGAGTCTAATAAGATCAACTTTATTTTTGACCAATAATATTATTAAAAGTGATTAAAATTAACCACGCGACTAAGGTCAAATTATGCTTAATTAGGGACTACACCTTAATCATTGGGGCCCAAATGACCTATACACTTGTAAAAAAATATTTTTATAGCCACATTTTGGCTATAAACCTTCTATTATTTATTTTCATTAGTTTTTTATGAATTGTTTTAGGTAATAACATGTGTACACCTAACTTGTTTCCAAACATTCCAAGTGAGTCATTTTCCTTCCCTATAAAAGGCCACAATATCTCCCACATCCTCACATCTCTAAAACCTCTTAGGCATGGAAAAGATCTACCAAATAAAATTTAAAACATACCTAACCCCAACCTAAAATCCTCCCTTTGGGTAGTAAGAAATCCAATGAAGCATGTTTTTATAAACCAAAAGGACTTACCTAATTAAGAGGTTACATGTTCTCTCAAGATATCTAGTTTTATTTCCGTTATCCACCACCATAAAATCTCCATATTATATGATTATATAAAAAAAATATTATAATAAATATACTATTATCTCATTATGTAAATGGTTTCACCCACACTTACACTCACCACCATCTAATGGGTCACAAACATACTATTTCTGTGTATGATGAACTACTGCCTCATGAAATGATGATTGTTCATTTTTCCATTACGACATATCATGGTGGCCATTATGATGGAAAATATATTTATATATGATATATATTATATTTATAATGTCTTTAATCTTCTGTAATTTTTATTTAGAAAAAACCTTTATGCTTTCTATCTTATGTAAATATGATAATTTCATTAGAGGAAGTGTGGACTAACTCCCCCTAAAATCGATATGATTCGTTCATACAATACATGGATTGTATTAAGGATTGATTAAGTGAATATATATAATATATATGGTATCATAAATATAATATAATAATGACACACACACACAAATATACATATATTTCTTTTATATTTTTTCTTTCCACACGACAATTAAGCGGAAATTGCATTCACACGTACTTACAGCCTACCATCTCTATGAACGGTGTACTCCATTTCATACTTATATATTTTATAAATTTATATAATACACATATAATGTATATAAATAATATTCATATCATGTATCAAATTTTGGGAATCATTATATTATTATAAGGACCAAAGATATAACAAATTAAGACACAAGCGAAGAACGAAGCGAATATTACCCGAAGTGAAACCTTATCATCAGATTATTAAAAAGCAGGTAATATAAGGTAATTAAAAAAACGTATATGGTATTATATATATGAATATAGTTATATAAAATATTTATAAAATATTTATATTTATTATACAGTTGGTTTGAATGTGTATGACGGGAGTCAAGACACAAGGTAACAGGAGTTCATCTCACTTTTTATTTTCGTGAGATACATGCTATGTTCACCACTCCTTACTTTTGTGTGGTGTATGTATTTAACATGATTGTATTACATGTATATTATAATTAAATTTAATGGTATTTACATATAAATTTTATGATATTTTTTTCATGGGGATTAAGTTTCAACAGTTACCAAATCGGTGAAATAATTTTGTTTCAATTTGCCTTTTTTAAGACTCATGTTTTCTTATGCACCTAAATTATCTTTTGAGGTGTATATAATTATATTTTATGTGTTATATCATGAAAATAATTATTTTAATGATATTTTATGTTCCATGTAACCTCCTTTTCTTACATGGAGAGTATGATCCCAAGTTATCAAGTTATAAGAGTTTATTGTAACAATATCATCGCTTTTCGAGATTGTTTATGTTTATGATTAATTTGATTAACTATTATGATACATATCTCAATAAAATTCAATAATTTTATTCTTCTATGGTTATTAATGATTTATTAATATATTGGTACAACTTCTTCCAATTTTTCTTCCATAATATAATTAAGAAAGTGTTATTAAGAAAGCCTGATTTTACCGTCTCTTTGGTTGGAAATCCATGTTCCTTAAAAACCATGTTTTATTGAAAGGTTTTCCAAGAATATTATAAATGTATACTTTAATATGTGAAATAATTTTTTTTCCATTTTTTGTTTTACCAATATATTCAACGTAATCTTCTTATCGTTTTCCAAACGAGGCATTTTTCTAACCATTTTACCATGGAAAAGAAATATTCTTTTTACCTGACATATACAGATTCATTTTCCATCTATCCTTTTTAGATTTATTTTATTATTTAAAGTTGAATTTTTAAAATATTTTTTAAAATATATTTTCAAGGAAAATGGTTTTCAAAACATTTTAAGTTTCTTTTATAAGTTTTCAAGTAAAATGGTTTCCAAAACGTTTTGAGGATTATTTTATAAGTTTTCAAGTAAAAATAGTCTCCAAAACATTTTCAATATACTTTTACAAGTAAATGGGTTTTGAGAAGTTTTCAAAAAACTTTTATAAGTTTTCAAGGAATATGGTTATCAAAATTTTTTCAGGATTATTTTATAAGTATTCAATGAAAAATGGTTTTGAAAATGTTTTCAAGATACTTTTAAAATATTTCAAGGATAATGGTTTTCAAAACATTTTCATTATTATTTTATAAGTTTTCAAGGAAAAATGGTTTTCAATATTTTTTCAATCCCCTTTTATAAGTTTTCAAGGTAAATAGTTTTCAAAATGTTTTCAATCTTATTTTATAATTTTTCAAGTAAAATGGTTTTGAAAATGTTTTCAAGCTTATTTTATATGTTTTCAAGGAAAATGGTTTTCAAAATGATTTCATTAATTATTTATATGTTTTCAAAATATTCTCAATGAAATGTGTTTCAAAATGTTTTCCATCATTATTTATAATCTTTCAAAGTTTTTTTGAAGAAAAATGTTTTTAAAATTTTTTGAAGATTATTTTATAAGTTTCCAAGGAAAAAGAATTTCAAAATTATTTAAATTATTCTTTATAATTATTCAGGATATTTTATATGAAAATTATTTTCAAATTGTTTTATGTATTAAAAATCTATTTCAAAAAAAGAAAGGATATTTTCCTCGAGAAACATTTTGGAAATATATTTAAAAATTATTTTCTATCTAAGATAATATCTGTTGATGTTACTCGTGCCCTTCTAGGAAAAGATATAAAGGTTCCATTCATATTATTTATTTCAATGTGTTATGTTTAATGTCATAGTATTTATGAAATCCATTTCTTTTTCACATGTTATATGTTTATGAAACCCATTTCTCTTTCATGGGTTATATATTTATAAAATCCATTTCTCTTTAATTGGTTATGATTTTGATGAAATTATTATGAAACCTATATATTTTTCCATAGGTTATGACATGTTTACCAGTTTATGCCACCCATTTCATTGAATGGGTTATGATAATATTTTTTATGATTTTTTGGTATATGTATGTATGATTTCACTATGAGATGGGTGGGACCTATATCTTTATCCAATGAATTGGGTGTAGATTTATATCTCATGAGATAGAACAAGATGGTCTTGTGAGTAAACCTTGACTACTAATATGTCTATGTGAGTGAACCATTACTATCAAGATCGTATGAGGAGTGAACTCATTCAACTAATTGGGCTATGGAAGTGAACCATGGTTACCAATATGGTATGGGAAGTGAGACCATATTATTAATATGGTCTTGGAAATGATGCCTGGACTACTATGGAAATCATATTATATGATTATGTGTTTGCAAAATGCCATGTTTTATTACAAAGTTATGCTTTCATGGATTATACTATTTATTTACTTAAGATTCATGCCTTATGTATTGCCAATATTTTGTCCATGATTCATATATATGATCTTTGATATGTAGGGAATGATCTTATGTTTTCACGATCATGTTCTTATACCCTTATGATCATGATTATCCTTACATATATCCCTTGTTTTCCCTTACTAAGAATTTGAGATCACCCATTTCTTGTGTTTCATTTCCCTAAGTTATGAATAAAGGTTTTAGATAAATGTACTAATGTGGATATCTATATGGTATATTTTTAACGTCTTTCACCTAGACAAAAGCTTTTATATCCATGTTTCTAATGAAATTAAACTATTATGGTCCCTAGGCATGTAATTTTTTAATGTATTAAATATTCATCTAAAATGATGTAATATCAATGTATGTCAATATTGGGTCATTATAGTTGGTATAAAAGGAAAGGTTTAGTTAATCTTTGGAAACTAAGATGAGAAATTTTTTTAGTGATACCTATTTATATTTATAAGGATATGTCTAGGGATGTCTCTAAGGATAAGTATAAGGATAAAGCAATGTTTAGGAATATTTCCTCGAATTTTGGTAAATGATAGAGTGAGTGGTTTCTTGGAAATACATCCTTGTCTTAATAATACAAGTGGATGTGGCTCTGGCACATATTTACTATGGGGTAACAACTCTAATAATATGTTCTAGGACTAACTCAAGGTAATCTAGTACACTAAAATTGGCCTTTATGCACACCTAGTTTTAAAGTCATGGGGGATATGCTTTTGAAATTCTTAAACTCTTCAAAAACCATCTTAATGGATTTAAATATAAGCTGGATATGAATAACGTAGGATGAACCTAGGTTTTAATATATAAAGGAACGTGTCATGATTTAGACATCCTATAAGTAAATCTTTTCATGACTATGTGGTTTTCTGCTATAATAAGTAATGATCACAATATTCTTTAGGTTTTAGTCAATGTTGAGAACTAGAATGAACTAGATTAATGTTGAACGTTATGGAACATTTTTTGATGGGAAATGAAGTGGGATGTTTTGTAGATTGAGATATGTTGTGATCATGCCTAATTAGTTTTCACAGAACAAGATTAACAATGTGAACATTAACCAACTCTCGGAGTCACCAAGGAAGGGAAATAAGGAGTTCACTGAGAGTTTGGATAATGGAGACCATGTAAGAAATACGATTTAGTTTTATTAAGGTCAATAATGTGGAAATAATCACCCAAGTGGATGTCTTAGAGGAAGAAGAATATGTTTTAACTATAGAAAATAAGGACACAAGGCAGGTGACTACAAGGAAAAAATGAAGAGTTCAGTTAATGAAATGGATGATAATGTTTTCCTACCTAAGAAATTATCGATGGTTAAGAGTTTTAAGTGTAGATTAAATGGTCATTATGAAACTCAATGTCCCAAGAGGGTATCAGTTGAAGAGGAAAAACAAGATGGTATGAGTAATGGTTACATTTCTGATGATGAAGATACTACAAATGAAATTTTAAAGAAAATATGTATTATGATTAAGTAGACTTATCAATCAATTAAGTATGAAGTAATCAATGTTTTTATGTATTTGGATTCAAGAAGTATGTTATATGAAAGTTTAAATTTATTAGGATTGTTTAGTTTATTTTTTTCGTTATGGTTTTACAAGAACATGATGATTGGTTTTGATGGAATAGAAAAGTGATATAGAGATGAGGTGATATCCATGAGAAACACATGATTAAGGGAGATATAACCCGTAATATGTTCCATATGTTATGATAATGTTGTTTGGACAAAGATATGCATGATATTAATAAGTAAATTGGACAATAATGATTACCATAGAACTAATTAAGTACTTGTTGAAATGTAGTTTTAGTTATAATGTATAGAGTTTATAACTTCTTCAATTTATTAAATATATCCAATAATCGTTGGAATAAGGAATCTGTAACGTCTCAGTTCCAGTTGCCACCCAAAGGTGCCCCGAACCCGGTCGGTTACATGACCTCAATCGAATTTCCCCAAACTACAGAGGCTTCCAACTAATAGCGTGGTCCATGACATGATAATGGGGAAACTATTCCCTCATTGGTAGAGTATATACAAAGAAAATCCAATAGTAAGCAACAACAAAAGAAGTAATACCATACAACAAAAGTAATCAGTGGAAGAATAATAGTGATACAAAAACTAAAGCATATATAAATGATGCATGTCACATTTGTCTAAGAAAGCATCCAAACAATTCAGAATGATGGAAATAAAAATTGAATCCAAAGTACAGGAGAGCAGTAAACTCCAACCGCATCGCAATCCTTATCTTAGTCCCATGATCTCCTCCTCCAACAAAAATCGGGTACCTGATGAAGAAGGGTGACTGCCCCTATCTGTACCTATAACCATATAATCAGTTTGGGTCCAAAAGAATGACCCAAATAGGGTGTGAGATGAATCCCAGTAGGAAACCACCAAAAGATATGTGCCTAACTATATGTGAATATATATAGCAGGTAATATAAAAAAATGAATTAATAAACTTGAATATACTCAAAAGTAAACAATCATATAGTTTCCAATTACATTCATTTTCATTTACTATTCAATCCATTGAATCATGTAAACATTGGGATCTAGCCTAAGCTCTATATCCCCAATGTAATAGTAAAAAAATAGATGTCTCAGAAGAATATCTAAACAATCTAGTAAGATCGAGTCCAAGTTTGTGCTTTAGCTTAGCAGAATCATCACAATAATTCAATTACTCAATAATGACCTTATGTAAAATTTCTCATAGTCTAATTACCCTAGGCACGAATTTAGTTTAGTCAGCGTAGTCCTCCAGTGGGAAAACCAAAAAATGGAACAAACATAAAAAAAATTATTAAATTAAATTATATTTTTTTTTTCAAATACTTATAACTCACGAATGGTGACATGGATTAAAAATCTGAAACCACCACTGAGCTCATGAGGGTATGATTTCCATAGAAATATCCTGACATTAGCAGGTATGGGCCAATAGTGGAAGTTAGTTTTTGGCCGCAAATAAAATAATTAAGTAACAATTATTTTTTTATCAAATCCTTATAACTTCTAAAAGGATACTGGGATTGGAAATCCCTGAGTACCGTTGATCTTGAGAGGGTGTGTTCCCCTTAGTCAGAGCGTAACCTCGATCGGTGTGGGTCGAGATGACTCTTAATTTTTTCTGCACTTTTATTAAGGTATGTTCATTTGATGTGCATGCAGGATTTTATACCTTTTTAACCTGTGCTTGGATCAAAAATCATAGGGCACCGTTGAATTCAGAACATCGGGATTCACCTATAAATAACTTAACTTATACGGGAAAGGATCAGAAAAAAAAGATAATTTTTAAAATTTCTGAAAAATAATAATAAAATAACACTAAGTTATTTTATTCTTTTCTTCCACCATTGAGTGACAGTTGGCGGAACCGTAGATTAATGGATGTCATTCAATGAATAACTATTAATGACTCATTTCTTTGGTTGTGTAACCACAATTCTCGTGTGATTAATTGGTTCATTAATTATAGTTTATTACTAAACCACATTAATGAACGTAATGTGGTGTGGTTTCTTTTTATTAAATCAATCTATTGGTTAACAGATTAGAATCAAAGGGGAAACCTCTAATGAAGCACCAATGACTTTCCTCTTCAATGGAGAACGGTGAATGAATGATGATGGTTAGAGGAATTGATCCATGGATCGATGAGAGGAGAAAAATATCGAATGACAACGAACATGGAATTCCTTCCTTCATCCACAACAGATTCCACTAAATCCAGGTAGGGGAATTATGTGTTTTATATCCCTATTTTTCTATTCTTGAATAATATGAAGAACGAGGATCAACCGAAAAACAGTTTGATCCAAGATTCATTATTTATTGTAGGAGGTTGGTTAGAGGTTTAAGTTTGGGGTTTTCTTTATCCTATATGATTATTATTATCACCCCTTGATAAAACACTAACGCAGAGGGAACATACCAATATAAACAAGGACCAGACCATCCGCTACTCTGGGATATTTTGCGTTCATCATGGGCGACTAGGAAACATGAAGGCAAGGCGATTCCATGGTATTCACAGTGAAGGTGACGACTTGAGAGGCCCGTATGTGCAGACGAGAAGGAAAAGGGTCCACCAAAGCATCTTCGGTGGCCCATAGAAGTAGTCACTGGCGCGGCGGTGCCAAAGACTGGTTGCAACAGCCATCCCATGCCGGCTGTGAGGAGGCGAAAACCCCCGCCAGTGCCATAGTAGTAAGGGAAGTGGTCGAATGACTGAAACAGATGGAGATGTGGAGCCGGCGTGCCTCATGGGAGAGGAGCGGTCCGCTCGGGCCGCTTGGCTGGCGCAACGACTGGCTCCAGCCGACCGTTTCAGGAGGTGGGGAGGTGCCCCACTGGAGCCAACAGTAAAGTTAGATGGACGCACCGAGTCTTATCTAGAACAACCAACCCACTTGCGAGTCGGGTTTTCTAGGTAGGCCAGACCCACGGGCCCAACGGGCCGACTGGGCAGGACCCATATCGGACTCAGACCCGACATAAAAAGTCTCACTAAAACTTGAGTAATTCACAAACCTGGAATCCAATTGATGCGCCATATATGGAGTGATAACCCTTGTGATGAGGTAGTCCTATTGAGATACTCCACTTGAGTTTTGGCAGAAATTGGAATATTCCTGGTTGGATCAAACTCGAATCCAACTGGGCACTATTTATCTTTTTACTTATAACTTACTGACCGTGTGTCCAATTGATGCACTATCTATCAAGTTGGAATCCTTACGACAAGATGGACCTTTAGGTTACTTCTTCATGTCACTTGATAGCGATTGAGGTATGACTGATATCTTAAGGAGCAGAACCTCCAGAATTCAAGCGCACCAAGTGCGGGAATCCTATAGTTGGCCGATAAGTGAAGAGAGACCCTCTATGGATCGACATGAGAATGAACCTCCATGAATCCGAAGCAGTGTGACCCTCCATGGATGAGAAAAAGAGATATCCTTTGTGGATAGGCATGAGAGAGACCCTTCATGGATTGGTAGCAGTGCGACCCTCTGTGGATCGACAATAGTGTGGCCCTATGTGTATTGACAATCGAGTGACCCTTTCTGAATCTGCAGTACAATGTCCTTTCGTGGATCAGCAGTAGAACCTCTCAACAGAATAAAATGATATATCTCAAGACTAATAATCTTTATTCATATTCTCTATGTTGTATAGCTAGTGTGAGCATTCTTTTTATTGTGGTTTATGACTGAGATCATGCTTTGTGGTTTTTCCTCTATGGAATTTTGAGAGACCTTCGGGGTTCTCAGGGTCCCTACTGTGTATTTTTATACTCACCCATACATGGGATTCGCCCAAAACTTGATGTGTCTTGTAAAGAAAACATACATCTTGATTGAGACTTGGGGAGCTAGGGCTAGACAATGCTCGGAGTTGACTGATTAACATGGTGAGCGGTAGTGACGAGAGGCTAGGAGATGTACCTACCATTCAGGTAGAATCCTTGGTGAACGACCATCAGAGGACATATTTCCCTTTTTTTTGTACTATCGTTTTAGTTGGGTTTGTATAATGACCCTTTTTTTTAATTTCAGTTCACACATTTACAATCAACAATTCTACTTTGTGGTTTTCTTTTGTTGTGTACCTAGTTTGTGTGTGTTCAGGTTTCAAGTCAATGCCTTCCCTTTTTGGGATAAACATTTTTGGTGCTAGTCACCAAACCTTTGCCTATGGAAGGCAGGCTTGGGGTAGTCATAGCATGGGCCCCAGGGGATGGGTCGTGATATAACCACCCAGGCTCACAACTCCCAACTAAATCAGATTGCATACGGTAATCATTACTTGGTTCACTATATCCTTCACCGGAGTCATCTTGAAAAAATTCACCTATGATCGGATTTCATTTCTGATACAATACTCAAATCACCTATCCAAAGATAAATCGTCACCTCCTAGAATAGGTGTGAAGTGCAGAAGCTCTGTAAAATTAGAGGAGTTATCCATTACTAAAAGAGCGCCCTGCTCCAAGTGCATGAACTCCCAGGCTCGATCGGCCCTCAAAGTCTCGGAGTAGATATAATCATAGAAGGTCCTATGAAACTCTTCCCAAACCATATCCTGATGAAGTCAAATCTGTGAGATAACACCCCACCATCTCTTGGTGGAATCACGTAGCATGTACGTCATAAGATTTACCCTCCTCCCCGGAGCCATCTCTAGATGCTCAAAGATAGCAAGCATGACCTACAAGCATGACTCTATAGCCTATGGTATCCATCCCCTAAAAACGTGAGAGGATACTGCTTCAAGAACACAATAATCCACTCTGCCATAGACAGGGTAGGATTCGGTGCTCCTTGAAAATTCATAATCAGCATCATTAAGCCTTCAAAGAAATGTGCCTCAATACCTGCATCCGGTATAACAGAAGGTGCCAAGATGAGCAATATGGGAGGATCTTCTGGTAGTCTCAGATCTACCATTTATGGTGTCTGATAATTTCCCCATACCTAGCATAGAACTATAGGATTCCTTGGTGGCATGGCTCTGCAAGGTCAAGCACACACCTCAGTTCATGATTATCAAGGACTGCAATTTAGAAGTGTAAGAACGAAACATGAAAAGGAAAGCATTCATGTTTTACAAAAAGAGAATACACGACATATATAAACTCTACATGGCGTGTTCCCTTAAGATATTAACATGGATATAACCTCTAACAATACTGGTTGTGTAACACCCCTTTCACATGACTTGTTTCTTCTGAGACACAACATGTATTTTGA
The DNA here is from genome assembly GCA_963277665.1 of Viscum album. Lineage (NCBI taxonomy): Eukaryota > Viridiplantae > Streptophyta > Magnoliopsida > Santalales > Viscaceae > Viscum > Viscum album. Next base: position 1,454,806,980 of record OY728126.1, read on the forward strand.
TTTTCCCTCCTTCTCCAGTACTTTTATGCAGTTCGAACCATAGGTTTTTACTAGTGTAACAATACATGGCGTGTCCACCCTAGAAAAAACGTGTACCAGTTAAGTTACATGCACCCATTTCATTAGTCACACATCCAAATATATGGTTGATTACTACACGATATTTATAATAGAGACATAGCATGTACAACCCAAGTTTTTTTTTCCAACTATGTATTTAGTCACACGACCGAATTCCTGGTCTCTATGGCATGGCGTGTACTTCTAGTACATAGTGTGCTCTAACCAACATTTATCAACCCCTTTTCTCTACTCACACAGTCAATCACATGGTTAAATATTGGATGACATGTACATATAGTTCATGGCATGTTCTTAAGAAAAGTCAGTTCTTCCAGAACAGAAGGACACATGGCGTGTGTTCATAACATCACACATCGTGTTGTCTGGATTTTCGAATAGTAAGCCTCTGAAACTTCTCTAAAACCATTAAAAATGTAATTTTTTTTTCCAAGTCATGAAAATTTATGATTTTTAAGAGCCCACACTCCCCGAAAATCAAATTTTGGAATCCTTATTCATGTCATATAATAAAAAAATTCAATTAAAGTTCAAAAATGATCCACAAAATTTTGATCCAAGAGGGCTCATAACACTTCAGAGACAAAATATTGGCATCCATCAAAATGAAAATATATAATTACAAATTACCTATCAAAATAGAAGGTATTATATGAAGGAATATATCACAAAAACCTGCATATCTTCCACATCATCTATCACAATAACATGGAATTAGTGATGCACCCTAAATGGCATGAAAAGAATGCATGACATGTGATCTCTATAAAGTGCCTATATGATGCATGAGATGTCATACCTTCATATAATCAGGTTTCAATAGAAATATAACCACAATGATATCAATAATAATGGCACAAAACAAATGAATCATCAAAGGGTGAAATCAAATAAACTATAAAAATTGAAAAACCAGAAAATTGCAATATTCATGGTTAGTTGGATTTTACCTATACACGGGTTAGATACTACCGAGAATAGATCATTACCAACTACCTATTCCTTCTTATCCTTATCTATAGGCTCTAAATATTAAGGAAAATCAAAAAAGAACTCCTTTGATACCACTTTGTAACGTCTCAATTCCGTGTGTCGCCCAAAGGTGCCCCAAACACGGTCGGTGAGATGACCTCAAGCGCATTTCCCCAAATGCCTAAGGCTTCTTACTAGAAGTGAGGGAAAATGTGTGATAATGGGGAATCTATCCCCATATTGGAAGATTATACACAATATAAAGAAAATATGAAATAATAGAGGAAGCATTAATACCATACACCAAAAGTAAACAGTTAAAGAGTAATAGTAATATAACAACTGGATCATATATGAATGATGCATATCACATGTGTCTAGGAAAGTATCCAAAAAGTCACAATACTGGAAATACAACACTTAAACCAAGTACAGAAAAACAGTAAACTGCAACAGCATCGCAAGCCTCATCTTTGTCCCATTTTCTCCAGCTCCACCAGCAATCAAGTACCTGATGAGTTAGGGCGGCTTCCCCTGTCTATACCTACAACCATATAATCTGCTTGGGTCCAAAAGTATGGCCCAAATAGGGTGTGAGATGAATCCCAGTTGGAAACCACCAAAATATATATTCCTAACTGTTAGTGAATATATATAGCAGGTAATATAAATAAATTGAGTAATAAACTAGGATATACTCAAAAGTAAACAATCCTATAGTTTCCAATTACATTCATTTTCATTTACTATTCAATCCATTGAATCATGCAACCCTTTGGATCTATCCAAATATCTATATCCCTTATGTAATAGTAACAAAATAGAGGTCTCAGAAGACTATATAAACAATATAGTAAGACCGAGTCCAAGCTTATGCTTTGGATTGGAAGACTCATCAAAATCATTCAATTATCCAATAATGGAACTATTGAAAAGTTATCACATTCTAATCTCCCTGGCCCAACTTAACATCAATACATTTAGTAAAGATCCTCTTGGTAGCTCTAATGGTCTAACCCCTTTGGTCTATACTAGAACTAAACATGTACAAACGAACACTTTGGGAGCTCACACTGTCAATAGCCCTTGTTCAACATAGCATCAATTCATTTAATAATGACCCTATGGGTATCTCTCATAGTCTAACCCCTCTGTTCTATGACCACCTATCATCTCTCAAAGTCAATACCTCTGGGTCAACATAACAATAATTCATACATAAAAACCTACCTTGGTATGCTCTCAAAATAAAATTCTCCTTGGTCAAACTGTCACAATCTACATCACATGCATCTCATTTAATCATTAACTACATCCTAACAACATGGGGCATGGAAAACAAGGAAACCCTAACAGGATTTCTAGAATAATTGGGCATAATCAATCAAACAAAGGAAACACACCCATAATCAAGGTATAAAACCTTATGCATAATAAATTACCCATTACTAATCTACCAAACCATAACAGGTGATAAACAGGGTCTAATTCCAAACACACAAAACCCAAAATGTGGGTATACAACAATTTTATCATATATAATACAAATACAATCAACAAAACACACAAAAAACATACCTTGATGTCGTATGTTCAAAAATCTTGAATGTCGACCCTTAAATCGGCCTATAATGACGTAGATCTACAAAAGGTGAAAAATGTTAAACCTTGAAGTACTCATGATAGAGGAAAGAATCAGGAAGAAAGGCCCTAGGGGAATTGAGATCTAACTGGTGGGATTCTAATGCACCAAACTATGTCTCAATAAGAGGTTAGATTGATAATCAGGAGGTATTCGAAGTCTATAGCCATTCCATCACTCTCCTATACAAACTGAGGGTAGAAGAATAATGTTCTGGACAACAGACGCAACCCTGATCAGATTCATCAAATAAAAATAAAATTACACGGCATGTTCATTAAATGTATACGCCAAGTATTAGCCTCATCTGGCCGCCGATTTAGGCAGTCTACCATGTTATCACACAACCACATACTCAGCTACTACATGGCCAGTACATGACTTTACGAGGTAACCTGGTACACAATGTGTACTCCTATGTACACGATGTGTACTTAGAAAATTAACATTTCTTAATTTTTCCTGAAAAATAACATGAATTAAAGATCCATAACTGAAATGAAGATGCGGGTTCTTAAAATATTCCCCCTTAGAGAAATTCTTCCATGAATTTCCATTCCAAGGGTGGTAAAGAAGAAGCTTAAAAAAACTCTAGCCTCTGTAATTGTATGCCAGCCTCCCTCTACCAAGTTTCGTCCTGTACACACCCGTGCTACCATAGAAACCGTACTAGAGGAACATACCATCCATAGAGAAACTTCGTGCTATGATCCAAAATCCTAATAGGGTGATCCTCAAAGGATGAATCCACATCTAAATCACCCTCATCAGGTTTAAAAACATGATATGGGTCTAAAAAGTAACGTTTTAGCTGGGAAACATGAAAGGCATTGTGCGTAGCTCGATACCTTTGAGGTAACTGCAACTGATAGGCAACTGGATCGACTCTTTCCAAAACCTCAAATGGACTGACATATCTCGGTGAAAGATTCCCCTGTCTTCTAATCCTCTTGTGTCCTAACCTCGGTGTAACGCGCTGGAAAAAATGATCTCAAACCTCAAACTCCAGAGGCCATCTCCGTCAATCAGCATAATATCTATGGAGAGATTGTGCAGTATCCATCCTCTTCCAAATCAACTCCACCTTATCAGTGGTCTCATGGACAAGACTAGGTCCCAGTATAGCCACCACTCCTCCCTCCATCCAACATAGGGGTGATCGGCATAACCTACCATACAAAGCCTCATAATGATACATTTGAATCATTTCTTGAAAACTGTTATTATAGGTAAACTCCACTAGGGGTATGCGTCTCTCCCAAGAGCCCCCAAAATCTAGGACGCATGCTCAATGCATTTCCTACAAAACATGAATCATACACTCAGACTAGCCATCTATCTAGGGATGGTAAGCTTTACCCATAATTACTTTTGTACCTAAAGCCCTCTTTAGTCCCTACCAGACACGAGAAGTAAACCGGGAATCCCTGTCTGAAATGATAGAGTGTGGAACCCCATGTAATTGTATAATCTCTTGGATGCACAACCTTCCAAGTTCATCAACACTAAATGTTTCTTTAATCATCATGGTGTGTGCATCCTTCATGAACCTATCGATAACAACCCAAATTGAATCTTTCCCCCAAGGCAACCTTGGTAGACCTATCAAAAAATCCATCGAAACATCATTCCACTTACACTCGGGAATGGGTGACTATTGTAAAAGCCCTTCCAGTCACTAATGATATGCCTTCACCTATTGATAGGTGGAACATATCATAAAAAAGATTGCTAAATCCTTCTTTATTCTTGGCCACGATTACTGACTATGTGGATATTGGTACATCCTGGTGACACCCGGAAAAACTGCCCAAAATGAGGAATGAAAATCTCACAATAGCTCCTCGTGTATTTCTGCTGACACCCATATGCACCCATGAAAATGAAAAACCTCATCCTCTCCTATGGTCCACCCAGGAGTAGGGTCCTATCCTCACACACTCTCCCATAGGACTAGGCCTTCAGAATATGATATCTGCCTCATTCTCACTCCCTCTAAAAGAGTATAGGTAACATCTATAGAAGAAAGAAACGTCTTCCACAATCTATCATGAAACTCCAAAGGCATATCAATGAATAGATACATAATCTTACACTAAATTCTAGCCTCATAAACTTCCTTTATTTAATTCCTCTTGCTTAATGAATCTGCCACTACATTGCCTTACCCCAGCATGTAGGAAGGCTCAAAGTAAAAAGACTAAAGGTATTTAACCCACCTTCACTATCTCAAATTCAAATCTCACTGACTAAAGATATAATTGAGACTTTTGTGTTCATTGTATACCCCATAATGCTCTACCAAAAGATAATGTATCCAATAATGAAAAGAATGAACAACTGCAGTTAACTCGATATCATGCGTCGAGTAATTCCTCTCATGTGACCTCATCTGCTGAGACCTGTACACAACGAATCCTTCTCCCTACATAAGCACTTATCTCAGCCCAAAACCTGATGCATCAGAGTAAATGATGTAACTCTTTTTGGGCTCTAGAAAAATCAGTATAGGTGTTGAAGTCAATCTCCATTTCATATCTTAAAAGGATAAATCGTAGAAATCTACCCACAAGTACTTTTCACCCTTCTTAGTCAGCCCCTTCAGTGGTGCTAGTAGGTGTGAAAAGTCCTGAATAAGGTGCCTGTAGTAACCATCTAGACCTAGAAAACTCCTTATATCAAATAAATTTTTTTCGGATTTTCCAGGAAACTACCACTCTCACTTTCTCTAGGTCTACTGATACCATTGTCACTACGATAACATGAACCAAGAAATGAATTTGGTTCATCCAAAAGTGGTATTTTGAGATCATATCATATAACTGATGCTCTCTCAGTATAATCGATATGATCTTAAGATGGGTGGAATAGTTTTGTCGAGTGTGAGAGTACACCAAGATAACATCCATGAAAACTACCACCAAATAATCCAAGTCAGCATGGAACAATCAGTTCATCAGTTCCATGAAGACTATTGGCACATTCGTGAGACTGAACGGCATAACCAAATACTTGTATACACCATAACTTCTCTAAAATACTATTAGAGGTATATATGATGGTCTAACATGCAACTGACTCTAACCAGATCACAAGTCAATCTTTGAGAACACCTGGGCTCCTCATAGATGATCAAAGAGATCATAAATCCTAGATAAGGGATATCAATTCTTGATACTCAATTGGTTCATCTTCTGATAATACACACAAAGTTTGAGGGTACTGTCCACCTTCTTCGCTAAAAGGATAGGTGAACCCCAAGGAGAATTACTCGGTCTGATGAAACCCTTCACCTGAAACTCCTCTAACTACTTCTTGATATCCTGTAACTCTGGTGTTTTCATTATATATGGAGAAATGAACACATGTGTCATTCCTGGCACAAGCTCAACAGATAAATCTACCTTTATCTCTAGAGGTAAACCTTAAAATTCATTTGAAAAGACATCTCTAAAATGACCCACCATTGGAGGAAAGTATATCTATAAAGTTCCCTAGTAATCCAAGTATAAACTAGAAATCTAGGCTCTAATTCATCCCAACCCATGATGCTTGAGTCCCGCTCTATTTACCAGGACATCCCATTCCACTTGCGTAGAACAGACCCACCCTATGGTGATGTAAAACTCAACCTATAGAGATAATAGTTGACAAAGGCCTAGAAAGAGACTAACTAGTCCATTTCAATAATTACATCGAATCCCGTCATCTCTTAGACATAGATGTCCCATAATAAGTGACACTCATCAACCTAAATAGGAACTCCTTCCACTGACTTACACTAGCTGTCCTAATCCCCAATAGAGTGTCTAGTGTTGTAACATCATCAAATGTAATGATACAGATCCCAAGGCTCTCCAAAATGGTAATTGATATAAAACTATTGAAGCCCCTGTATCGAAAAAAGCAAAATATAAACATGAGGAAACTAGAATCATACCTCTAACCATAGAGGGTCCGAGATCCTTCTCTTGATGGTTCTGATCCAATGAAAAAGTCTAACCTATACCACAACCATGTGACCATTCCTGACTACCCTGATCTAATCCACCCTACTACCTTCGAAAACATATAGCCTGACTACCACGACAACGACCTACTCCTTGGACTGAACGGCCTGACGAAGTCCAGTTCCCTAACAGATACGAAACTGATGGTCCTGCTCTTAAACATGGAGTCATAAAAGAACCCCTATCACTCATTGCTAGTGAGAAAATCCAAAATATGATGAATATGGGCCATCTTTCCACAATATCAGCACTCGACTAGGTCCTTCAAGAAATGTGGTCTCATATACCGACTCTTTTCGCATTGGTAGCACACCACCTGACTACCTTAAGAAACATCACGTGAAAGCTCCCTATGATGCTTCCTACTATTTGTCGAAGAAGTACCTTCCCGGGATGTTGAACCTTTAATGTCCTGGAATTTTGATATAATTTTTTTTAATTATATGGAATTGTTTAGAGACCCAAAAATATGACGTCAAGTGATTCCAAGGCCTGAAGTTCCTATAATGAACTGTCGATGAATGTTAAGCTTTAAATAGCATGAGTGAGTGGTTTTCTGGAAAAAGTGGAATAACTCTTAAATGGTATCCTAGATCATAAATCCGAGGGATCCATTACATTCAAGAAGGAGATTTTATACTAGGCATGACTTAAGTTTATTCAGTGCAGGCCTCCGTTGAGAAAAACCAAAAATGGAATAACCATAAATAAAATATTTATATATATTTTTTCAAATGCCTATAACTCATGAATAGTGACTAGAATTAAAAACATGAGACCACTATTTATCTTGTGAGGGTATGATTTCTTTAGGTAGATCCAAACATTGGTTGGTGCTGGACAGCAATCTAAGTTAGTTTTCTGCCGTAAATGAAATAATTAAGTAACAATTATTTTATTGTCAAATCATTATAAATCCTAAATTGTAACTCGTATTGGAAATTTGAGAGTACCGTTTAGATTGTGAGGGTGTTTTCCATTTAGGGAGAGCCTAACCTTGACCGTCGTAGGTCGAGGGTGACTGTTAATTTTTTTATGAACTTTTTTATGGTACATTTAGTAAAGGTGAAAGCGGGATTTTCTATATTCTGAACATATGATCAGATAAAAAATATAAGGGCACCGTTGAATATGGAACACTGAGATTCTCTTAGAAATGAATTAACTTCATCCAACTAGGGTCATATGAAAAAGATAATTTTTTGTATTTCAGAAAAATAATAATAAAATAACTATAAGTTATTTTATTCATTTCTTCCACCATTGAGCGACAGTTGGAAAAACCGCGGTGTAACGGTGATCATTAAATGAATAACAATCAATGACTCATTACATTGGTTGTGTAACCGCAATGCTCGTGTGATTAATTGGTTCATTAATTATGGCTCATTAATGAACCACATTAATGAACACCATGTGGATTGGTTTGTTTTTATTAAATCAATCCGTTGGCGAATGGATTGGTATCGCAGGGGGAACATCTGACAAAGTGCCGATGTCTTTACTCTTCTATAGAGAATAGTGAACAAATGAATATGGTTGGATGATTTAATCCAAGGATCGACGATTAGTGACAAATGTCAAGAAAAAATGAATGTGGAATTCCTTCCTTCATCCATAGCAGATTCCATTGAATCCAAGTAGGTGATTTATTTTCTTTGTGCTTTGTGATTGAGAACATGATTTGTGGTTTTTACTCTACGGAATTCTGAGAGACTTTCAGCGGTCTCGGGGTCCCTAATAGGTTTTTTTTATAATCACCCCTACACGGGCTTCACTCACACATTGTTGTGTCTTGTGTAGATGACATAAATCTTGACAAATTCTTGGGGAGCTGGGGCTAGATGGTGCTCAGAGGTGACTGATTGACGCGGTGAGCAGCAGTGACAAGAGATGATGAGCTATACTTACCCTTCAAGTATGATCCTTGGTCGATGACCTCCGGAGGACATTATTCCCTTTTTGTAGTACTTTAGTTTCATTTGGGTTTGTATACTATCCCTTTTTTACATTCAGTTCACACTTTTACTATCAGAAATTCTAATTTGTAGTTTTCTTTTGTTGTGTACCTAGTTTGTGTGTGTACAGGTTTAAAAGAAATGCCTTGACTTTTTGGGATATGCATTTTCGGTGATAGTCACCAACCCCTGGCCTATGGAAGGAATGATTTGGGTAGTCATGTTAAAGGATATGGGGGATTGTTCGTGACCAAACCACCATGTCTCAGAACTCCCAACTACATTAGATTGTGCTCGTTAATCAGTACTCGGTTCACTATATTTGTCACTAGAGTCATTCAGAAAACATTCCCTTGTGATCAGATGTCATACCTAAGACCATCCTCAAATCACATAGCCAAATATAACTAATCACCTCCCAGAAGAGGTGCAAAGCACTGAAGCTCTGTAAAACGAGAAGAGTAATCATTAATGAAAGAGCACCCTACTCCCAGTGCATGAACTCCTAGGTTCGATCGGCCCTCAACATCTCGGTGTAGAAGTAATCATTGAAGGTCCTCTGAAACTCTTCCCAAGTCATATCCCAACGAAGTATCTCCTTTGAGATAACACCCCACCAGCTCTTGGTGGAATCACATAGAATGCACATTGCGAGCTTCACCCTCCTCCTCAGAGGCGTCTCCAGATGCTCAAAGATAGAACGCATGGCCTCCAACCATGACTTTGTAACCTGTGGTCCTCCATCCCCTGAAAAATTGGAGGATACTATTTTTAGAACACCCTCATCAACTCTTCAAATGTCGAGGAAGGATGCGGCACTCCCTGAAAAGTCAACATCATCCTCATTAAGCCTTCACAGAATAGTGCCTTAGTATATACATCTCGTATAACATTTGGTGCCAAGTTGAGAAAGATGAGAGGATCTGTCGTTAGTCCCAGATCTACCATTTTTGGTGTTTGATTATTTCCCTGTACTTAGTGTACAACTGGAGGAAGCATTGGTGGCATGTCTTTGCAAGGTCAAGTGCACACCTCAGTTCAAGATTATCAAGGACTGCAATTTTGAATTGTAATAATAGAACAAAAGAAGGAAAGCATTCATGTTTTACAAAACCAGGTTACATGGAGTGTATAAAATCTACATGGTGTGTTCCATTAATTTTTTAACATGGCGTGTACCTCTTCCAATTTTGGTCACGTAACACCCCTTACACACGACATGTTCCTCCTAAGACACAACATGTACTTGAATTTTCCCTCCTTCTCAAGTACTTTTACATAGTTTGAACCACACAGTTCTGCTGGTGTAACAATACACTATGTGTTCACCCTAAACACGGAGTGTACCAATTAAGTTCTATCCACCCGTGTCATTAGTCACATGGAAGGATACATGGTTGATTACTACACGACGTGTATAATAGAGACAAAACATGTACAAACCATGTTTTTTCCACCCATTTCTTTTGTCACACAACCAAATACATGGTCTCTATAGAATGGCATGTACTTCCAGTACACGTTGTGTTCTACCAAAAATTTATCAAGACCTTTTCTCTACTCACACATTCAGTCACACAGTTAAATACTACATGGAATTTACATATGGTATGTGACATGTACTTAAGAAAAGTGAATTCTTCCAGAACAAAAGGACACATGATGTGTGTTCATAACATCGCATGTTGTGTTGTCTGGGTTTCCGAACATTAAGACTCTGAAAATTATCAGGAAGCCTTTAAAACGTAAAATTTTGACCAAGGCCTACCAAGTTCGGATCATTGAGAGCCCATACTCCCCTAAAATCAAATATTGGAATCCTTATTCATGTCATATCATAAAAAATCCAATTAAAGATCAAACATGATCCACAAATATCTGATCCAAGAGGGCCCATAACACCTCAGGGACCAAAGCTTGGCGTCCATCCAAATGAAAATTTATAATTAGTTATTCCCTGTTGAAATAGAAGGTATTATATCAGGGAATCTATCACAATAACTTGCATATCTTTCACAACATCTATTACAACAACATGAAATAGGTGATGCACCCTAAGTGGCATGAAAAGAATGCATGACATGTGATATCTAGCAAGTTCCTATACGATGCATGAGATGTAATACCATCATATCATCAAGTTTCAATAGAAATAGAACCAAAATGATATCAATCATAATAGAAAAAACAAATGAATCACCCAAGGGTGAAATCAAATCAAATGTAATAATTTCAAAACTAGAAAATTGAAATATTCGAGGTAACTTGGATTTTACATGTACACAGGTTAGCTACTCCCAAGAAAAACTCATTACCAACTACTCATTCATTCTTATCCCTATCTATAGGCTCCTAACAGTAAGGAAAATTTGAAAAGAACTCCTCTAATACCACTTTTTAACGTCTCGGCTCATGGTGCCGCCTAAGGGATCCCTGAACCCGGTCGGTCACGTGACCTCAAGAACCTTTCCCCAAATATTAGAGGCTTACAACTAGTAACGAGGGAAAAGATGTGATAATGGGGAAACTATTCCCTCATTTTCATAGTATACACAGTAGAAAGAAAATATAAAACAATAGCAAAATTATTAATACCATACAACAAAAGTAAACAGTGAAAGACTAATAATAATATAACAATTGGAGCATATATAAATGATTCATGTCACATGTGTCTAAGAAAGTAGGGAAACAAGTCATAATAACAGAAATAAAATATTGAAACCAAAGTATAGAAAAATAGTAAACTCCAACAGCATCACATGGATCATTTTGGTCCCATTCTCTCCAGTTTCAGCAGCAATCATGTACATTATGAAGAAGAGTGACTCCCCCAATCTATACCTGCAACCGTATATGCTTGGGTCCAAAATCATGACCCAAACAGGTTGTGAGACAAATCTTAGTAGGATACCACCAAAATATATGTGCCTAAGTGTTAGTGAATATATATATATATATAGTAGGTAATATACAAAAATGAAGTAATAAACTAGGAGATACTCTAAAAGAAACAATTCTACTGTTTCCAATTACATTCATTTTCATTTACTATTCAATCCATTGAACCATATAATCCTTGGGATCTAGAAAAAGCTCTATATCCCCTGTGTAATAGTAACAAAACATATTTCTCAGAAGACCATCTATACAATCTAGTAAGACTGAGTCCTAGCTTGTGCTTTGGCTTGGCAGACTAACTGCAATCATTCAATTATCCAATAACAGCCCTATGGAAAAGTTCTCACAGTCTAATTTCCCTGGTCCAATATAAAATCAATTCATTTAGTAATGAACCACATGGTAGATATCATGTTCCAACCCATTTGTTATACATTAGCACTACATGTTTACAAACGACCACCTGGGAAGCTTATATGGTCAATTCCCCTTGGTAAAAATAGAATCAATTCATTTAATAACAACCCGCTGGGTAGCTCTCACGGTCTAACCCCTCTGGTCTATGACCACCTACCAGCTCTCATAGTCAACACCTCTGGGTCAACATAACAATAGTTCATACAAAAATGACCCTACAATGGGAATCTCTCACATTCAAATTCCCCTTGGTCAAACATTCACAATCTATATCACATGCATCTCATATAATCGGTAACTCCATCCTAACAACACGAGGCATGGAAAACAAGGCAAACCTAATAGTAATTCTAGACCAATCAGACACAATCAATAAAACAAGGGAAAAACTACCATAATCAGGGTATACAACCTTATGCATAAGTAATCACACATTATTAATCTACCAAATCATAACAGGTGATAAACGGGGTCCAATTCCAAACACAAAAAACCCCAAATGTGGGTATATGACAATTTTAGCCTATATAATCCAAATACAACTAAAAAAAGGAAAAAACCACCTACCTTGATGTCATATGATCAACACTCTTGATCTTTGACCCTTTAATCGGCCTAGAACGACCTAGATCTACAAAAGGTGAAAAATTTTCAAACTTTAAATTCTCATGAGAGAGGAAGAATCGGGAATAAAGGACCTATGGGAATTAAGAACTCACCGATGGGATTATAATTCACCTAATAAAGTCTCAATCAGTGGTCAGACAAAGATTCGGGAGGGGTTTGAATTTTGCAGCCTTTCCATTGATCTCCTATACGAACTGAGTGGAGAAGAATTATGTTATGAACATTAGATGTGACCCTACTCTGATTCATCAAATAAAAATAAAATTACATAGAATGTTCATTAAATGTACATGCTGTGTATTAGTGTCATCTGACCCCCGCTTTAGGCAGTTAGCCAGGTCATCAAACGGCCATGTACTCGGTAGTTACATGGTTATTACGTGTCTTTACACGGTACCTGAGTACACGACGTGTAATCCTAAGTACATGACATGTAATTAGAAAATTCCGATTTCATCATTTTTCCTAAAAAAACCTGAATTCAAGATACATGCCTGAAATGAAGATTCTGGTTCTTACAAAATTCCCCCTTAAATCAATTTGTCCCTGAATTTCCCTTCCAAGGGTGGTAAACAGGAAACCTCAAACAACTCTAGCCTCTGTTATCATACATCGGCCTCCCTCTCCCAAGTCTCATCCTGTAATCACCCAAGCTACCATAACACCCATTCCATAGGAATAGGCCGACCATGGAGAACCTTCGTGCTATGATCCAAAATCTGAATAGGGCGCTCCTCAAAGGATGCATACACATCTAACTCAACCTCTTCAGGTTTGAAATTTGGAGACAGGTATGAAAAGTAACGATGTAGCTGAGAAACATGAAAGATAAAATGCATAGCTTGGTCCCTCTGAGGTAATTTCAACTGATAGGAAACCAGCACAACCCTTTCCAAAACCTCAAATGGCCGGACGTATTTCAGTAAATGCTCCCCCTGTATCCTGGTCCTCTTTTTACCTATCCTCGGTGTGACACACTAGAAAACCTGATCTCCAACCTCAAAATCAAGAGTTCATCTCTATTAATCAGTATAACATTTATGGTGAGATACAATAGTATCCATCCTCTTCCTAATCCAATCCACCTACTCGATGATATCCTAGACAAGAAAGCTTCCTAGTATATCCACCACTCCTACTTCTAGCCAACATAGGGGTGATCGACATAGCCTAACATACAAATCCTTATAAGGTGTCATCTGAATCATTTCTTAAGAAATATTATTGTAGGTAGACTCCACTAGGGGTATATGTCTCTCCCAACAGCCCCCTAAATCCAGGACGCATGCTCGAAGCATTTCCTCCAAAACCTTAATCATGCGCTCGGACTTGCCATCTGTTTGAGGATGGTAAGCTTTACTTAGAAGTACCTGTGTACCTAAATCCCTCTTTAGTCCCTACCAGACATGAAAAGTAAACCAGGCATCTGGTCTGAAATGATGGAGTGTAGACCCCCATGAAAACATATAATCTATCAGATGTACAACCTTCAATGTTCATAAACACTAAAGGTTTCCTTAATCAACTGGGTGTGTGAAACCTTCAGGACCCTATCAATAATAACCTAAATTACATCATTCCCTCAAGTTGACCTTGGTAAAACTGTCACAAAATCCCTCGCAACATCATTCCACTTCCACTCGATAATGGGTAACTGTTGTAAAATCCTTTTCAGTCATTGATTATCCTACTTCACCTAATGATAGGTGGAACATCTCATAACAAAGCTAAATAAATCATTCTTCATACCTGGCCACCAGTACTAATGATGTAGATATTGATACATCCTGGTGACAACAAGATGAACTGCCCAAAATGAGAAATGAAAATCTCACAACAACTCCTCGTGTATGTTTGCTGACACCCATATGCGTCCATGAAAATGCAAAACCACATCCTCACCTATGGTCCACCCAGGAGTAGGGTCCTCTCCGAACTCACTCTCCCATAGGACTACACCTTTGGAATCTGATAGATTCTTTATTCTCACTCTCTCCTGATGAGTAGAGGTAATAAATATAGAAGAATGAAATGTATTCCTCTGTTTATCGTGCACCTCTAAATGCATCTTAGAGAATAGATCCACAAGCAGCCACTCACTGCTAGCCTCCTGAACAGATTGTATCTTATTCTTACTAGTTTATGCATCAGCCACTCTGTTTCCTTTCCCCAACGTGTAGGAAATCTCAAAGTCAAAAGACTAAAGGTACTCAACCCACCTTCACTGTCTCAAATTCAGAGACTCGTATGCAACGAGTCCTTCCCCCTGTATAAGCACTACTCCCAACCCGATACCTGATGCATCATAATAAATGATGTAACTCTTTACTAGCTCTGAAAAAATCAGTCTTGGTGCTGAAGTCAATCTCAATTTTAGTTCTTGAAAGACTTAATCTCAAGAATCCACCCACAAGTACTTTTTACCATTCTTAGTCATCCCCTTTAGTGGTGCTGCTAGGTATGTAAAGTCCTGTATAAAGCATCTATAGTAACCAGCTGGCCCAAAAAAACTTTGTACCTTAAAGAAATTTTTTGGATGTTCCATGAAACTACTGCTCTCACTTTATCTAGGTCCAATGATAGTATTGTCTATGAGATAATATGACCCAATAAATGAATCCGGTCCATCCAAAAGTGGAATTTTTAGATCTTCTTATATAATTGATGCTCTCTCAGTGTACTCAATATGATCTCAAGATGGGTGGCATGGTCATGTTGAGTATGAGAGTAAACCAAGATATCTTCCCCAAAAAAATACCTAAAAAGAATCCAGTTAATCATGGAACAATCAGTTCATCAGTGCCATTCATACTGCCGGGGAATTAGTGAGACTGAACGGCATAACCAAATACTCGTATAGACCATACCTTCTCCGAAAGACTATAAGAGGTATATCTGTTGGTCTAACATGAAACTGATGATAACTAGATCTCAATTCAATCTTAGAGAACAGCCGAGATCCTCAAAGATGATCAAAGAGATCTTCAATACTCGATAAGGGATATCAGTTTTTGACCGTCAACTAGTTCAGCTTCCGATAATCCACGTAAAGTCTGAGTGTACCGCCCACTTTCTTTGTAAAAAGGAGAGGGATTAAAACCCAGATTGCTAGCTTATAACTTTCAATTGAAACTTCACTAACTAATTATAGATCTCCTATAACTCTGGTGTAGCCATTCTATATGGAGGAATGGAAATAGGTTCCATTTCTGGAATAAGCTCAATAGAGAAATCTAACTCTCTCTCTCCAGAGATAAACCTGAAATGTCATTTGGAAAGACTTCTCTAAAATGATCCAACAAACGAGGAATGTTTATCTATAAAGTTCCCTAGTCATACAGGTATAAACTAGAAATATGGGTTGTAATTCCTCCCAACCCATGATTCTCAAGTCCTGCTCTACTCGCCTGGACATCCCATTCTCCCTTGTGTAGAAAACACCCACCCTCTAGTGACGCAAAAGTCACCCTATGATGATAGCCATTCAAAAAGGCCTAGAAAAAGATCGACCAGTCCATTTTGAGAATTACATCAAATCCTGTCATCTCTAAGACATATAGGTCCCATAAGAAGTGAAACCCCTAAACCTCAATGGGGAACTCCTTGCACTAACATACACTAGCCGTCCTAATCCCCAACAAAGTTTCTAGCATTGTAACATCATCAGAAAAAAAGACATAGATCCCAAGGCTCTCTACAATGGTAATTGACAGAGTTAATATTTTCAACATTTTTTGTATAAATTTAAATTGTTTTAATCTTCTTAAATTATCAACTTGAGCTTATATGAATCATAATTACGTTTTTGTGTTATTTTGAGTCTAAATGCAAAATGGCCTAATTCTGCAATTTTAATAGATTGTTATCACATGGGTATTTTTGTCATTTCTCATAATATATATGTCCAAATTTTGTGATTCGAATTTTCGTAGACTTAATATTTAATTTCCTTCATATTTTTCTTCTGGAACAGGGGATGAATGGATCATCTAGATGCCGTAAAAAATTAATGAAGTTGAAGAATTTTCCGGAAGGACAATGTGGACCCCACCTCCATAATAGAATCAAATTTCTCTCTACACACATCTAAATGAGTTGATTACAATTGGGGATTAACTATGACTAAATGTTAAGTTCACTAAATAAATTAAATTTAGTTTTGAATCCATTAAGGAAGCCATTGAGTGATATTGTTTTGTAGGAAGATGACTTGATCCTTCATCCAGAAACAGAAACCACAAATACAAAAAATCATAACTCCTTCAACCGGTGGAAAAAATGAGCATAACATTGGAGGATGAATGGAAAACACAATAATTAACAACTTTCTTGAAGGAGTACATGCGTTATTTGGAAAATTAATGGGTCAATAATGTGACAACTTGTGGAGGACAAAAATATGACTATAAAAGGAATGGAGCTCCTACATCTCAAATCATTCCAATCCTTACCCACACCATCCGAGGCACCAAGGAGAGGTGGCCAAGAGACATTTATAATTTTATTTATTTTATTTTTATTTTTGTTTTTTGTTTTATTTTCCCATGTAATGCATTCATATTTTTATTAAAGTGTTTCCACCTTCTTTTCCATCGTCTTTCCTTTCCCTCATCTTTCTTTTTCAACTTTAATCTAATTTCCATATCTCTTGAATATTTACATTTTGATCTCTATTTAATTAGACATATAAAGTGACTAACTTGAGGCTTAGACCCCGGGGAGGTTTAATTGTGTTCTTCATCATTGCGCTAAAATTAAAACTATTTTTATTCTATTTGTGGTGGTGGCGAGAATATTGCATTGGTACAACGGTCATCCACCACGACACTGTTTCAAAATCCATTCCTTTTCATTGATTAATCCATTTTATCGCCCTTATCTTAGGAAAACCATTAATATGGTGGAGTTGGGGTTTTTATAATGGATGAAACAACATATAGTGGAGCCGAGTATTTTTGGGATATCATTCTCGATTGAGGTGTTATCCTAGTTGACTATTAGAGGAGGTGTGGTTTAGTGTAATGGAGGCATTCTAAAATCACACACTCTTTAAATCAAAGGAACGTAATTCATCAATGGGGTTTCATAAAATAAATTATCAAATTGAATTCACAAAATAAATAATGAATGAATGAACCTGTGTTATCTAAAGCTATGACCAAATTCTTTCTTCCCTAATTTCATTCTGTCATCATTTTCATCTACATTTAGATTTAAAGTTTTCATTACATTATTTTAATTTTAGTATTTTACAAAACACTTAAAACCATCATTTTCAATAAATATTAAAAACATCGTAAATAATTATACGAGGTGAATTAGGATTATTTATTGAACTAACTACAAAGCTCCTCAAGTAAGATGACCCTGGTCAACCTCTGTGCTACATTAGGAATTTATATTTTCTTTTACCATGCCCTACGATAGGTGTGCGTAAAAACTGGTGCCATTTTCGGGAAGGTAAGTAGTTATTTCAATCACTTTTTCAAAATTCACATTTTTGTAAATATTTTTATTTGATTTCATAAAAAAATTTAATTTTTTCCCATGGTGTTTTAAAAATCAAATTATTATACATGGAATAATTTCTAACAGGTGTAGGAGTAAGAAATAGACTATACTGCAGAGGAACTACAATGAAGGTGGGACTCTCTTATGATAATGTTCAAATAGTTTAAAAAATTCCAAGAGACATGGATCTCACCAGAAGTTTTTATGATCATGATCGAAGAACTCCAAATTGACTTGCAATAATTCAAGGCCAAGAAGGAAGTGCCCCCAATTTTCATTGAAGACGTCCAAGAAGTAGTGTCCAAACTCATGGTGGAGGAGTTTGACAACCTGCCTCCATCATCAGAGTCTCTACTCCAAGAGGAACTTACCACTGAGGCTTATATTGAACAAGAACTAACTCAGGGAGATGATCCTTCCATGAACATGACCTTTTATGATTTCATTGAATCTAATTTTAGCACCACTAATTATAATTTTGAATTTTCCGATTTAGTCAATTATCACCTTTCCTTAGAAGAAGATAAAAACAAGAATGCACCTCTTGAGGAACTCTTGATGCTCCCAAAAAGTCAATGCACATTCATTAGAGGAAGTAATGGAAGAGAAAGAGAACGTTGCACAAGTAGAAATGAAGGAGGAAGAGGCTCCATTCTTCATCCTAACCCTGCCATACAAACTTTACCACATTGAAATAGGGGTGGATCTGGTGTACTCTTTCCCTGGAGTCCTCCTAAAAAATAACAAATAACTGCAATCTTGTAAAATCCACATGTGGTGGTTCAATTCAAAGAAGATCCACCCACCATCAGATTATGGATAATAGACGGTATTTCCCACTGGAGGCAGTAAAAATTTAGGGCCCACTTGGGGATCATACCAAGATTTATCTTTACATGAGTTTTATATTTCAAATTTATTTTTTAGATTAGTCCAGCATTCGGCCCACTCCTCCTTATCTTTTTCATCTTTAATGACATGATCCTTGTTCTTAAGTGAGTAATTCTCTTTTGTAGGTTCATAAATAGGAAACGAAGCCTTAAATAGAGGAAGTGGATTGAAACTTTATTTCAAAAGGGAGTTCATTTTTAATGTTTAATCCTTTAAACTCCTTACATTTTTGGTCCAAAACATGTTTTAAACTTTAAAGATAAAATTACATGCCCACACTAGAATTATTTCTTTACTTAACTTATCTAGGAGACATGAGTTTCTTTGGAACCCAGTGATTCCATTTTTTATATTTCAATGTTAATGAGATTTAATGAATAAAATGGAAAACTGAATGTTTAAAGTGAAGCATAGATATTGAAATTATAACTCATGATTTAAGGGAATTAGTTTATTTATGTAAATGAAATTTCGCCACCATTTTTCATACTTTGAATTTCTGAAATTCATGTGAATTGATTTTTTATTACTAATCATGCCATGAGTTATTGTCCAATATCATATGTCTCATTCCCGAGAGGATTTCAAGACCAAGTACATTCTATTTATTCTTGAGCATATTTCTTGGGTGATCTTGGGACATGTTACCGACCATAACATGCATTTGACCTTGTCAAAGATATGACTGTACAAAAGCACATTTAAAATGATTGAGGCATTTAAAAAAAATACCTTATCCTTAATGACCGCCTTTACATTAATCCTCATTTTATCCCATAGAGACCGTGAATGAACTTTATAAGGATGATCCATGTTTCAATCCATTTTTATCCATTCCTACCTTACTCTTGGTATTTTCATGATATATTAAAGATGAAGTGTGGGGATGAAGGGAATCATGGTGGAAGGGATGTTATACATTATAAGAAAATATTTTGGGGGTGTTATTTTGGGAATTGAAAAAGGTCATGGAATCATTCATTTTACCTCATTATTTTCCCCTCTAGAATTAAAAAAATAAAAAAATGACAAAAAACACCAAAAAATGACAAAAATGGGTAGTGATTTGGGAAAAAAATCACCATTTTCTAGACCGATGATCTAATAATCATATATGGTTAGGTGATGTATGTGAGGTTTTATCTAATTATAACTTTAGAAAAGGAAGAAAAAAAATATAAAATTTAAAAAACATCAAGAGGGTGGATTAATCATTCATTGTGCTTAACATTGATCAGGACCTTACATTGAGTTTTGGGGGGAAGTGGGTTTTTCCACTTTAAAGGGGAGAATTTCATTACACTTTTTTATATCATGAACTGTACATAATAGATAAACCTCCTCCTTGAGCCTTAATTTTTAAAACATCAAATCCTACCAAACTTAAGAATCATAGTTATTTTAACCTTCATTGAAAAGTCCTCATGATTTTTTCTGCCTTTTGTATTTACAAGGTGGAGAAAGTAGATCTTTTAAAAGATTATTGATAAGGTGCATGTTCTCATGATATGAAAATTACTCTACTTGAATTGTATCATGAGATATGATATTTATAATTCAAAGGTGAGGTAAATCATGATGTGGGATTCTTAATAATAATGAATTGAGAAGCTTGAAAGAAAGAAAGAAGAAGTTCCATTTTTTTCAATGGGAAAAGTAAAATTTCTGAATTAATTATTTCTTAGAAAAATGGGAAATTAAATTGATATTTTATGTGGATTTTTGAATTTTTGATTTGATATTGAAAATTTTTATATTTTATAACTTTGGAAATTTAATATTGGTAACATTGACATCCTCTGAATTCCATGTTGAGATTTTATACTTAAGGACAAGCACTATTTAAGTGTGGGGTAATTGATAGATCTAATATCTTCCACATTTTTTATGAGTTTAAATTGTTTTAATAATCCTAAATTATCAATTTGATCTTATATTAATCATATTTAGCTTTTTATGTTATTTCGAGCTAAAATAAAAAAATTCACTAATTCTATAATTTTAACAGATTGTTATCACATGGGTATTTTTTTCATTTTTCATGAAATATATGTCCAAATATTTTTATTCAATTTTTTTTAGAATTTGTATTTAATTTCATTCATTTTTTTCTTCTGGACCAGGGGCTGAATCGATCATCTAGATGCTGTAACAAATCAATTAATTTGAAGCCTTTTACGGGAAGACATCATGGAATCCACCTCTGTAACAGATTCACAATTCACTCTACATAGATCCAAATGAGTTTGTTAAACTTTGGGATGAATGAGGAATAAAAGGGGAGTTCAAAAAATAAATTAAATTTAGTTTGGAATCCATTAAGGTGGGCATTGGGCCATATAAGTTTTAAAGAAGCTTCCTGGATCATTCGTCCTAAAAAAGAAATCACCAATAAAAAAATTATAACTCCTAAAACCGATGGCCAAACGAGCTGAAGTTTTGATGGTAAATGGGAAATACATTACTGAAAAAATTTCATGATGTATTCCATGCTTTATTCAGAAAATTAATGGTTCAACAACATGACAACTTTTGGAGGACAAAAATTTACCTATAAAAGGAGAGGAGCTTCTACCTCTAAAATCATCCCAATCCTTCCCCACACCATTTGGGGAACCAAGGAGAAAAGGAAAAGGGATATTTAGAATTTTATTTATTTATTTTCTTTTTATTTGTAGTTTTATTTTCTCATGTAATGAATTCATATTTTCATCAAAGTGTTTCCACCTTCTTTTACAACGTCTTTATTTTCAAACATTAATCTAATTTCTATCCATCTTCCATCTTTCCATCATAATCTCTATGCACTTATCCATGGAAAGTGACTAACTCAAGGCTTGAACCCAGGGGAGGTTTCACAGTGTTCTTCATTATTGTGCTTCAATTCAAAATGTTTTTATTCTATTTGTGGTGGAGGTGAGAATATTGCACGAGTGCGGCGGTCGTCCACCACACCACAATTTCCAAATCCATTGCTTTCCATCCATTAATTCATTTTCCCTCCTTTATCTTAGAAAAAACCTTCATACAGTGGATTTGGGGTTTTCATAAGGTATGAAATGACATATGATGGAGCCGGGTCTTTTTGAGATAGCATTCTCGGTTGAGGTGTTATCCTAGTTGACTATTGGAGGAGGTGTGGTTTGGTGTGCCAGAGGCATGCTAAAATCACACACTCTTTAAATAAAAGGAAAGTAATTCATTAATGGGGTTTCAAAAAATGAATTATCAAATTGAATTTAAACAATAAATAAATAACGAACTAACCTATGTTATCCAACCCTAGGACCAAGTGCTTTCTTCCCTAATTTCATTCTATCAGCATTTGCATCTACATTTAGATTTAAAGTTTTCATTAACTTATTTTAATTTCACTATTTTACAGAACCCTTAAAACCGTAATTTTCAATAAATATTAAAAACATCAAAAATAATTTTAAGAGGTGAATTAGGATTAGTGATTTAGGCAACTGCAAAGTTCCTCGTGTGAGACGACCTGGTGAGCCTTCGTGCTACATTAGAAATTTAAATTTTCTTTTTCCACACCCTACGATAGGCGTGTGTCAAAACTGGTACCGTTGCCAGGAAGCTAAGCAGTTATTTCGATCACTTTTTCAAAATTCACATTTTTTTAAAATATTTTTCTTTGATTTCATAAAAAAAATATACAAAAAAACTTTTTCCATGATGTCTTCAAAATCAAATTATTATGCTTGGAATAATTACTCACAGGTGCAGGAGGAAGAAATAGACCACGCTAAGGAGGAACTTTAGTAAAGGGGGGACTCTCTTATGAAAATATTCAAAAAGTTTAAAAAAACCAAGAGATGTGGATCTCACCACAAGTTTTGATGAGTATGATCAAGAACTCAAAATTGACTTGAAATGATTCAAGGCCAAGAAAGAAGTGCCCTGAGTTTTCATTAAAGACATCCAAGAAGTAGAGTCCAAAATAAAGGTGGAGGAGATTGACTACCTACATCCATCATCAGAGTCTCTACTCCAAGAGGCACTTACCACTGAGTCTGAGATTAAACCAGAACTAATGCAAAGAGATGATCCTTCCATGAACTCTACCTTTTCTGATTTCATTCTATCTAATTTGAGCATCACTCATTATAATTTTGAATTTTAAGATATAGTAAATCATCACCTTGACTTAGAAGAAGATGATAACAAATAATGAACCTGTTTAGGAACACTTGATGCCCTCTAATGACAATGAACTTTTATTAGATGGAGTAATTAAAGAGAAAGAGAACATTTCACAAGTAGAAACAAAGGAGAAAGGGGATACATTCTTCATCCTACCCTCACCATGAAAACTGTACCACATTGAGAAGGGGGTGGATCTAGTGTACTCTATCAATGGTGTCCTCCTAAAAAATAATGAAGAAAAAAAAGCTGGGAAAAGCCACATGTGGTGGTTCAAGTCAAGGAAGATCTACCCACCATCAGATTATGGATAATAGCTGGTACTACCCAGTGGTGGTAGTAAAAATTCATGGCCAAATTGGGGGATCATACCATGATTTATCTTTACATGCTTTTTATATTTCAAAATCCTTTTTAGATTAGTCTAGCATGCGTCCCACTCCTCCTTATCTTTTTTTTCTTTAGTTAAAATATCCTTGTTCTTAAGTGAGTAATTCTATTTTGTATGTTTATAAATGGTAAAAGGAAGCCTTAAATAGAGGAAGTGGACTGAATATTTATTTCAAAAGGGAGTTAATTTTTAATGTTTAATCTCTTAAACTCCTTACATTTTTTGGTCTAAAACATGTTTTTAACTTTAAAGATAAAATTGCATGTCCACAGTTGAATTATTTCTTTACTTAACATATTAAGAGACATGAGTTTCTTAGGAACTCTGTGATGCCATGATTTATATTTCAATGTTAATGAGATTGAATGAGTAAAATGGAAAATTTAATGTTTAAAGTGAAGCATAGATATTGAATTTATGACTCATTATTTAAGGGAATTAGTTGATTTATGTAAATGAAAATTTCCTACCATTTTTCATACATTGAAATTCGAAAATTAATTTGAATTGATTTTTTATTATTAATCACACCATGAGTGATTTTCCAATATCATATGTCTCATTCTTGAGAGTATTTATAGAACAAGTAAGTCCTATTTATTCTTTAGCATATGTCTTGAGTGATCTTAGGACATGTTACTGACTAGAACTTGCATTTGACCTTGTCAAAGCTACGACTTTACAAAAGAAAATTTAAAATGATTGATGAATTTTTTTAAAAGACCTTATCCTTAATGACCATATTTACAAAGATCCTTCTTTTTCCATAGAGACCATGAATGACCTTTATAGGGATGAGCCATGTTTCAAGCCATTTTTATCAATTTCTACCTTACTCTTGGTATTTTCATGATATATTAAAAATTACATATGGGGATGAAAAGAATCATGGTAGAAGGGATGTTATACATTGTAAGGAAAAAGTGTCGGAGTGCTATTGTGATAATTGTAAAAGGTTGTGAATAATTCATTGTACTTCATTGTTTTCCTCTCTTGAATTTAGAGAAAATACAAAAATGACAAGAAGAACAAAAAATGGAAAAAATGGGTAGTGATTTGGGAAAACCAAAAATCACCATTTTCCAGACTGACAATCTTCTAATAGTATGTGGTTAGGTTATGGATGTGAGGTTTTATCTAATCATAAATTAAAAAAAATAAAAAAATACAAAATTTAAAAAAAATCAAGAGGGTGCATTAATCATTCATTTTGCTTAACTTTGATCACGACCTTACATTGCATTTTGGGGGGAAGGGGGTGTTGCTACTTTGAATGGGATAATTTCATTACACTTTTTGATATCCTAAATTGTTCATAAGAGATAATACTCCTCCTCGATCCTTAATTTTTAAAACATCAAATCCTACCAACCTTTAGAATCAAAGTTATTTGAACCTTCATTGAAAAGAGCTCATGACTTTATGTGCCTTTTATCTTTACAAAGTGGAGAAAGTAGATCTTTTACAAGCTTATCGATAAGGTACCTATTTACATGATATTATAATAACTCTACTTGAATTGTATCATGAGATATGGGAGTCAAAATTCAAAGGTGAGTTAAATCATAATGTGTCCTGCTTAATAATAATGAAATGAGAAACTTAAATGAAAGAAAGATGAAGTTCAGTTTTTTTCAAAGGGGAAAAGTAAAATTTATGAATTAATTATTTCTTTGAAAAATGGGAAATTAAATTGATATTTTATGTAAATTTTTGAATGCTTGATTTTATATTGAAAATTGTTAAAATTTATTACTTTTGAAATTAAATATTTGTAACATTGACATCCTCTGAATTCCATGTTGAGATTTTATTCTTGAGGACAAGCACAATAGTAGTGTGGGGGGATTGATAGAGCTAATATTTTTCAATTTTTTTGTATGATTTAAAATTTTATAATTATTCTAAATAATATAATTGAGGTTATATAAATCATATTTAGGTTTTTGTGTTATTTTTATCCTAAATTCAATAATGGACTAATTCTGTAATTTTTACAGATTGTTATCACATGGGTATTTTTGTCGTTTCTCATAAAATATATGTCAAAATTTTTGGGATTAAAATTTTCTTAGAATCCGTATTTAATTTAATACATTTCTATCTGCTGGACTACGGGCTGAATTGATCATCTAGATGCCGTAACAAATCAATGAAGTTATAGTTTTTTTCGGGCGGAAAGCATAGATCCCACCTCTGTAACGTAATCAAAATTCATTCTGAACACCTCAAATGCGTTTATTACACTTGGGTATGAACGAGGAATAAAAGGGGAGTTCAAGAACTAAATTAACTTTAGTTTTAAATTCATTAAGGTGGCCATTTAGAGATATATGTTTTAAGGAAGATGCCTGGATCCTTCGTCCAGAAACAGAAACCGCCAATAAAAAACTCATAACTCTTACAACCTATGGCCTAATGAGCTTAAGTTTTGAGGGTGAATGGAAAAAACATTAACGAACAACTTTTCTAAAGGTGTGTATGTGTTATTCAGCCAATTAACGGGTAAAAAGCAGGACAAATTGTGGAGGATATAAATCTGCCTATAAAAGGAGAGAAACTTCTACCTCTCAAATCATTCCAATCCTTCTCTACACCATCCGGGGAACTAAGGATAATAGGAAAAGATCCATTTAAAATTTTATTTATTTATTTTATTTTTATTTTTAGTTTTATTTTCTCATGTAATTCATTAATATTTTTATTAAAGTGTTTCCACCTTCTTTTCCATCGTCTTTCTTTTCCAAATTTAATCTAATATCTATATCTCTTCCATCATTCCATACTGATATCTATACAAATATACATGGAAAGTGACTAACTCAAGCCTTTAACTTGGAGGAGGTTTCATGATGTTCTTCATTATTGCGCTTCAATTCAAAATTTGTTTCTTCTATTTGTGGTGGAGGCGGGAATATTGCACGGGTGCGGCCGTCATCCACCATGGAATTGTTTCAAAATCCATTCATTTCCATTGATTAATTCATTTTACCTCCCTTATCTTAGGAATACCCTTCATATGGTAGATTTGGGGTTTTCATAAGGGATGAAACGACATACGGTGGTGCCAGGTCTTTTTGGGATAACATTCTCGGTTAAGGTGGTATCCTAGTTGACTATTGGAGGAGGTGTGGTTTGGTGTGCCGGAGGCATGATACAATTACACACTGTTTAAATCAAAGGAAAATAATTCATCAATAAGGTTTCATAAAATGAATTATCAAATTTAATTTAAATAATAAACAAATAATGAACTAAACTGTGTTATCCAACCCTAGGACCAATTGCTTTCTTCCCAAATTTCATTCTGTCAACATTTGCATCTACATTTAGATTTAAAGTTTTCATTACATTATTTTAATTTTACTATTTTCCAAAACCCTTAAAACCTTCATTTTCAACAATTATTAAAAAAACAAAAAAGAATTATAATAGGTGAATTTGGATTAGTGATTGAACCCCTTTCAAAGATCCTCAAGTGAGACGACTCCGGTCATCCTCTATGCTACATTAGGAATTTAAATTTTATTTTTTCACAACCTACGACAGGTGTGTGTAAGTAATTGATATAAAACTATGGAAGACGCTATATAGAAAAGAGAATAAACTAAAACTGAGGAAACTTGAATCATTATTTTTACCGTAGAGGGTCCGGGATCCTACACGTGCTGGTTCTGCTCCACTGCAAAATTCTAACCTGTCGGCCCTGCAACCTTACCAGACTACCCGGACCTGATCCACCCTATTGTCTCTAAAAACCTATAGCCTGAATACCATGATGTAGACCACCTCCTCGGCCTCAATATCCTGAAGAAATCTAGTTCCCTGACCGATGGGAATCTAGTGGTCCAGCATCGGAACATGGAGTCATAACAGAACACCTATCACTCGTTGTTGGTGAGAACATCCAAAAAAATGCTGATTAGGCCCATCTTCCCACAAGGTCGGCACTCGACTGGGTCCTTTGAAAAATGTGGTATCGTATGACCACTCATTCCACACTGGAAGCACACTACCTGGCTACCCAAAGAAACATCATGTGAAAGCTCCCCACGACGCTTCCTAAAATCTGTCGAAGGAGTACCAGCCCTGGATGATGAACCTATAATGTCCTAGAACTTTGGTATATATTTTTTAATTATATGGAATTATTTCTAGACCAAGATATTTTATGGTACATGACTCTAAGGGCTGGATGTCCCGAAATGATCCGTCAAAAAATTTTAAGCTTTAACTAGCGCTCTTGAGCAGTTTTTTCCTGAAAAAATGGAATAACTCTTAAACAGGTGCCCGGATCAGAAATACGAGGGAACTGTTGCATTCAATAGTGCAGGTTTACCCTAGGTGGGACTTATGTTTAGTCGGCGCATACCTCTAGTGATAAAACCCAAAAGTGTCATAACTGTAAATAAAACAATTAAATAAAACTATTTAATTTTTTTTCAAAGGCTTATAACACACGAACGGTGACTCAGATTAAAAATAAGAGACCAACATTGAGCTCGTGAGGGTATGATTTCCTTAGGAAGAACCTAAAATAGACCGGCATAGGCCAACATTGGAAGTTATTTTTTTGTCGTAAATAAAAGAATTAAGTAACAATTATTTTATTGTCAAATCCTTATAACTCATAAATGGTTACTCGGATTGAAAATCCAAAAGTAATTTTGAGCTTGTGAGGGCGTGTTACCCTTTGGAGGAGATTAACGTTTACCAATGAGGGTCGAGAGTGATTTTTAATTTTTTTTGAACTTTTTTAAGGTACGTTCAATAAACGTGCACGTAGGATTTTATATCTTTTGAACCTATGCTCGTATCAAAAATATGAGGGCACTATTTAATTTGGAACACTAGGATTATCCTATAAATGACATAACTTCAACCGAAAAGGGTTGTTCAAAAAAGACAATTGTTGGAATTTCAAAAAAATAATAATAAAGTAACTATAAGTTATTTTATTCTTTTCTTCCACCATTGAGGGATAATTGGTGGAACCGCAGTGTCACAATAACCATTAAATGAATAAAAATTAATGACTCATTTCTTTGGTTGTGCAACCACAATGCTTATGTGATTAATTTGTTCATTAATTATGGTTCATTAATGAACCACATTAATGAATGCAACATGGAGTGGTTTATTTTTATTAAATCAATCTATTGGTGAACAGATTAGAATAATGGGGGAAACCTCTCACGAAGCCCCGATGAATTTTCTCTTTAATGGAGAATGGTTAATGAACAAGGTTGGTTAGGTGAATCGATCTAGTGATCGATGAGAAGTAATGAACATCAAATGACAATGAATGCATAATTCCTTCCTTCATCCGCAATGGATTCCTCCTAATCTAGGTAGGGTTTTTATGAGTTTTATATTCTTATTTTTCTGTTTTTGAATAACATGAAGAAAGAGGATCAACCGACCAATAGGTTGATCTACGATTCATTCTTTATTGCGTGAGGCTGGTGTAGGGTTTCAATTTGGTGGTTTCATTATCCAATATGATGATTGTTATCACCCCTTGATAAAATGTGAAAGCAGAGGGCGAGGGACAATCCAAACAAGGCCCAGACCCTCTGTCGCTCTCATATATTTAGCGTTCTTTCTAGAAATCCGAGAAAAATGGAGGAAATTAAATTCTATGGGATTCAAAGTGAAGGAAGCGATCTGAGAGGCCCGTAGGCACAAACAGAAAGGAAAATGAGAGACCAGAGCATCTCCGGTGGCCCATGGACGTAATCCCCAATGTGACACCACCAACGGAGCTGTGTGATTGGCGGTGGTAGTCCCCCCATGATGGAAGTGTGGAGACGACAGCTGTCCCATGCCGACCATGTGGAGATGGATACACCAGCTGGTGCCATAATGACAAGTGCAGTGGCCGAATGGCCGTGACAGGTGGATAGGCGGCGCCAGCGCGTTGCATGGGAGAGTAGCTGCCTGCTGGGATGGCATAATGGCCGACCGCAACCAGCCATTTTGGAAGGTGGGGAGGTGCCATGCTGGTGCCACCATCTGGGTGAACCGAAATCACCGTGTCCGGTTCAGCATAACCGGCCTGCATGCAGGTCAGGTTTTCCTGGCGGGCTGGACCCCTACCAGACCCAGACCAGACCGACCACATCTCACTAAAACATGAGTAACTTGCAAACTAGGTGTCCAATTGATGAAATGTCTACGGCGTGAGGACCCTTGTGATGAGGCCTTTATTTTGAAAAACTACACTTGAGTTTTCACAGAAGTTTGAGTATGACTAGGATGGATCGGACTCGAATCCAACCAGGCCTTATTTATCTTTTTTGCTTATAAATTACATACCAAGAATCCAATTGATGCATTGTGTATCGTGTTGGAACCCTTATGACAAGAAGGTATTTTGGGTTACTTCTTAGTGGATATTCGTGGTGGTTGAGGTACTACCAATATCTTGAGGAGCAAAACCTCCTTAACTCAAGTGCACCAAAGGCAGGAATCCAATGGCTGGCTGATAAGTGAATAACGTCCCTCTATGGATCGGTATGAGAACGGCCCTCCATGGATCCATAGTAGTGAGACCCTACATGGATCAGTAAAAGAGATAACCTTCGTGGATTATCATGAGAGAGAGTCTCTGTGGATATACAGTTGTGCGACCCTCTATAGAGCGGTATTAGTGCGCCCCTCTCTGGATTGGAAGTAGAGAGACCCTATATGTGTCAGTAGTATAATGAAAATTCGTGGATCAGCAGCTGAACCTCTCAACAAAATAAAATGATATATCTCAATACTAATCTTCTTTATTTCTGTTATCTATGTTTTATATCTGGTGTGACCTGACTATTCTTTGGGCTTTGTGATTGAGATCATGCTTTGTGGTTTTTACTCTATAGAATTATGAGAGACCTTTGGGGGTGTCATGGTACCATCTGGGTGTTGTTATACTCACCTATGTATAGGCATTTACCACAACTTTTTGTGTCTTGTGCAGATGACAGATATCTTGACTGAGACTTGGGGAGCCAGGGCTAGACATTGCTTAGAGGTAACTTGAAGATGTGGTGAGTGCCAGTGACGAGAGACGACGAGATGTACCTACCCTTCAGTTAGGATCCCAGGTGGATGACCTATGGAAGACCTTTTCCCTTTTTTAGTACTTTTTTTAGTTAGGTTTGTATACTGTCCCTTTTTACTTTCATTTCACACTTTTACTATCATCATTTCTACATTGTGGTTTGTTTTTGATGCGTACCTAGTTTGTGCGTGTACAGGTATAAAGGAAAAGCCTTCCCTTTTTGTGATATGCATTTAGGGTGCTTGTCACTAACCCCTGTTCAATGGAAGGAGGGTATGGGTTAGTCATGACATGGGCCTCGAGGGGCGGGTCGTGACAGAACCACCCTAACTCATAGCTGCCAACAATATCAGATTGCGCTCGATAATCAGTGCCTTGTTCACTATATCTGTCACCAGAAAAAATCCTGAAAACATTCACCTATGATCGGATTTCATACCTTAGACAACCCTCAAATAACCTATCCAAAGATAACTCATCACCTCCCAGAACATGTCCAAAGCGTTGAAGATCTGTAAAATAAAAGGAGTAATCCATTACTGAAAGAGAGGCATGCTCCAAGTGCATGAAATCCCGGGCATGATCAGACCTCAACATCTTGTGGTAGAAGTAATCATTGAAGTTCCTCTGAAACTCTTCCCAAACCATATTGTGGTGACGTATATATTCTGAGATAACATCCCAACACCTCTTGGTGGATTCACATAGCATGTATGTTGTGAGCTTCACCCTCCTCTCTCGAGGCATCTCCAGATTCTCAACGATAGAAAGCATGGCCTCCAACCATGACTCTGCAGCCTGTTGTCCTCCATCTCCTAAAAATGTGGGAGGATGCTACTTCTAAAACACCCTCATCAACTTCTCCATAGTCAGGGAAGGATGAAATGCTCCTTGAAAAGTCAGCATCATCCGGATGAAGCCTTCACAGAACAGTGCCTCAGTACCTGCATCTGGTATACCAACAGGTTCCAAGACGAGCATGATGTAAGGATCTGCTGGTTGTTATAGATCTACCATTTATGGTGTCTAATAATTACACTATTCCTGGTGTAAAAATTGAGGACACCTTGGTGAGATGGATCTATAAGGTCAAGCACACACCTCAGTTCAAGATTATCAAGGACTGCAATTTAGAAGTGTAAGAATGGAACATGAAAAGAAAAGCATTCATGTTATACAAAATAGGCTTACACGACATGTATAAACTCTACATGGTGTGTTACCTTTATATTTTAACATGGAATGTAATTTTTTTAATCCTGGTCATGTAACACCCCTTACACATGGCGTTTTCCTCTTGAGACACAACATGTACTTGAATTTTCTATCCTTCCCATGTATATTTACACGGCTCAAACCACACCCTTCTGCTGGTGTAACAATACATGAAATGTTCACCCTAGACACAGTATGTACCAGTTAAGTTTCATCCACCTGTGTTTTTAGTCACACAGTCAGATACACGGTTGATTAGTACACAATGTGTTTAATAGAGACACATCATGTACAACCCAAGTTCTTTCCACCCATGTCTTTAGTCACACAACCAAATACATGGTCTCTATTGCATGGTGTGTACTTCTAGTACACGATGTGTTCTACCAAAAATTTATCAACCCCTTGTATCTTGTCACACAGTCAGTCACATGGTGAAATACTACATTGCGTGTACATATGGTACCGAACATGTACTTAAGAAAAGTTAGTTCTTCCAGAATAGAAGGACACACAGCTTGTGTTCAATACATCGCATGCCATGTTGTCTGGATTACCAAACTATAAGCCTCTAAATCTTCTTCTAAACTCTTAAAAACATAAACTTTTGACAAAGGCATACCATGTTATGATCTGTGAGAGACCATACACCCTGAAAATAAAAGTTTGGAATCCTTATTCTTTTTATATCATAACAAAATCCAATTAAAATTCAAACATGATCCACAAAATTCATTTCCAAGAGGGCCCATAACACCTCAGGGACCAAATATTGGCATCCATCCAAATGAAAATCTATAATTAGAAATGCCTTATCAAAATAGCAGATATTCTATCACCTACCATGATGTCGTATGATCAAAACTCATGAACATTGATCCTTGAATTGGCCTAGAATGGCCTAAATCTACAGAAGGTGAAAAATGTTCAACCTTGTAATTCTCATGAGCGAGGAAGAATCAGGAAGAAAGGACCTAGGGGAATTGAGAACTCACCGGTGGGATTCTAATGCATCTAACGACGTCTCAATCAGATGTTAGTCAGAGAATCAGGAGGGGTTCGAAGTCCGTAGCCAATCCGTCACTCTCCTTTATGAGCAGAGGGGAGATGAAGTATGTTTTGGACATTATAGGCAACCCTACCTTGATTCATCAAATAAAAAGAAAAGTACACGAAATGTTCATTAAATTTACACATCATGTATTATCATCATATGGCCCCTACTTTTGGCAGTCTTCTAGGTCATCACACGACCGTGTACTTGGTTGTTCCATGGCCAGTATGTAGCTTTACACGTTACCTGGGTACACAACGTGTACTCCTAAGTACACGATACATACTTAGAAAACTCCCATTTCTTCATTTTTCCTAAAAAAAATTGAATTCAATATCCATTACTAAAATGAAGATTCAGGTTATTACAGAATCATGCATGTTTTCTAAAAGTATGTATGGTAATTTAGGTTATTACCATGTTTCAAGATAATATATGATGAGGGTATTCACATGTTTGAAATGTGTTAACGAAGAGATACTTTGTGATTTATGGGGGAATCAATGTAAAGATGATTTTCTAAATATCTTTCAAAGGTTTTGGATTTTCATCTTTTAGAAGGATTCTAAGGTTAAACATTCATGAAAAGTTTAATTTAGACTTCTAAGGAAGTATTTTTTCACTGAGTTTGTATTGAAAACCATGGATAAAAGGCTATTTAGTGATTAGCCTTATTTTAAGGTTGTTCATCTTATTTATTTTGGAAATTATATTACCGTTGTTTAATAAAAGGACATAATGTATGTAGGGTGACTACTAATCATGTTAGGGAAGGCCACAAGTATTTAAACCATAATTTAAGGACGATAAGTGTTTCACACCTACCACCAGACAACACGATTTCAAAGTTAATTTGTAATTATTTTTGTTGAATAATTATTTATGATGAAATATTAGGGTTAATTTTTATGTATAGAGATTAATGTATTAACCATATTTATTTTTAAGAATAGTTGTAGATAAATAGATATACCTTTAATTCTTTTACGAGCCTTAATATCTACTAAAAGTGCATTTTAGTGCTTTGGGCATCAAAGTTAATTTCTGGAAATCCATTTCTTAAAGAAATGGATGAATTATAAATAGAAAAAAGAACAAACAAAGAATATAATTTTGTATATAGAAATATATAGTGTAATTATATTTCCTTATATTCTTTTACTATAAAAGAAATAATCAATGAGTAGATAATGATAATAAAATTTTGTCTTAATACCTTAATTTTTTTTAAAAATATCCTTATAAATCATCAAAAAGTTAGGTCTTTTAGGCCCTCAAATTTTATTTAATAAATCACGTGTTTGTGATTGATGACCTCAATAACTCCGTATAAATTTTTACAGTTTACCTCCATGTACAATATTCTCTCGAAACCTATGTTCTCCTATGTGGAAACCCAGTTATATGTTATTTTGGGTAACCGTTATGGTTCCAAATTTCTCTTTTTAAAGGATGTTTTAGTAATCATTTTTATGATATGGGTTTCTATGAATTAAAATTTCATGTATTAAACCATTGGTAACCTAGATGATTTTTAGGGTGAAATTCATTTTAAGTTTGGTAGAATGTTACACCTTGATATTTTTTGAATTATTTTTTTTGAATTAATTTATCTTTTTGATATTTTTCATTTCATGTGACACTGGAAATAGTTATATATATATATGTATGTATTAAAACACTAAGTCAAACGTTCCTTTCACATGGAACTAAATTGGATTTCTCTAAATGCAATACTGACTTGTCTTATGCGACACACAATACCAACTTGTCATGTACTACCCGACACACCGACTTGGCATATGTTACACGAAACACTGATGTTTCTATGAAACATCATTTTATTATTATAATTATTTAAATGAGATAATTATAACATAGCTATTGAAGATAATTATATGTATATTTATAAATAATTTTCAAACATTATTTATAATTTTTTCTATAGATAAAACATATTGATGTTGAAAGATATGATTTTCGGTAAAGTCATTCTATATTGAAAAATACCATTTTTTTGAAGGAACCTATTTTAATAATAAAATTAATTATACACAAATTTAGAGATTTAATTTGATAAAAAAATAATTTCTTAATTTTTAATGTTGAAATTATATTAGGGAATATTTTTGGGATTTTTTATAAGAAACCTCATTTTTGATGAATAGTAAAAAATACAACTTTTTAGTTAAAAACAAACTTTTTGTTTAAATAATTATTAATGTTAAATTATATTTTTTTATGGTTCTATTAGATATATTATAAATCTATTAATTTAATTTAGGTCATTAGAATCAACTTCACTTTGAAATTGAATATAAAACATAATAAACTTTTGAACTTCTTTCTACTGTAAAACCCCATAATTTCATACCGTCTAGGAGATTAGAATTAATCTTAATTTTTCCGTTTCTATGAATTGAATTTAAAAAAAATGTCATAAACCATTTTAATTCGTATAATATTTAGAGTCTAATAATATCAAATTAATTTTTGACCAAAAATATTAGTAAAAGTGAATAAAATTAATCACAGCGATTAAGGTCAAATAAAGCTTAATTTATGACTAAAATTTAATCTTAGGGGACCAGATGACCTAGCCACTTATACAAAACACATTTTCAGGAAATATTTAGGACATACACCTATCATTATAAATTTATTTTTTGTAGGTATGAATTATTTTAGGTAAGAACTTGTGTACACCTAACTTGTTTTCAAAAATTCTAATTGAGTTCTTTTCCTTCCCAAAAAAGGCCACCACCTCTCCCACATCCTCAAGACTATGAAACCTAATAGGTTCAATAAATATCTTCCCAATAAACTTCCCAAAATACCTTCCCTCAATCTATAATCCTCCAATTAGGGAGGAAGAAATATAAGGAATCCTTTTGGTACAAACCAAAAAGAGTTACCCGATTAAGAGGTAACATTTCTTCCAAGATATCTACATTCATTTCAACATTACACCCAATAAAATATCTTTATTATATGATTATATAAAAAAAATCATCATAAATATATTAGGATACTATTATGTAAATTTTTCTACCTACACATACACACAACACCATGTAATGGGTAACAAACACATTATTTCTTTGTAAGGAGAACTACTGCCTCAAGAAATGATGATTGTTCATTTTTCCATTACCAGATATCAGGGTGGCCATAATGATGGAAAAAATATATATATATTATATATATTATATATATATATTATATATATTATATATATATATATTATATTTATATTGTATTTATACTTCTGTGATTTTTATTTAGAACATAAATTTATGATTTATATCTTTTGTTAATATGACAATTTTGTTTAAGGAAGTGTGGACTACCGCCCATCAAAGCGATATGATTCGTTCGTACACTACCTGGATTTTATTAAGGATTTTTAGTGAATATATATATATATATAATATATGATATAATAAATCGAATTTAATATTGAAATATATAAATATATAAATATTTCTTTTAATTTTTTTCTTTCAACACAATAATAAAACATAAATAGTGTTCATGCGTACGTACGACCTACCATCTCCATGAACGACATACTCTGTTTCATTATTATATATTTTATATATTATTACGATAAAAATATAATGTATATAAATTATATTTATATCATTTATTATATTCTGGAAATCATGATATAAGTATAAGTACCAATGATATAACAAATTAATACACATGTGAAGAACAAAGAGAATATTACCCGATGTAAAACTATAACATTGGATTATTAAAAAGAGGGTAATATAAAGTAACAATAAAATAATATATGGTATTATATTTTAGAATATGGTTCAGTAAAAAAAGTATAATAAATTTATATTTATTATACAGGAGGTCTGAATGAGTATGATGAGAGTCAAGACACAAGGTAAGTGGATTTCATCTCACCTTTTATTTCAGCGATATACATGCTATGTTAGACACTCATTACTTTTGTGTGGTGTATGTATTTCACATGATTTTATTTTATTTATCATATAATTACATTTATGGGTATTAAAATATCCATTTTATGATATTTATTTCATAGTTACTATGTTTTAGAAGTAACCAAATCGGTGAAATAGTGTTCTCTCAATTTTCCTTCTTTGACACTCAATTTTTATTATGTACCTAAATTATTTTTCAAGGTGTATATACTTAAATTTTACATGTTATATGATTAATTTAAATATTTTCATGATATTTTATGTTTCAAGTAAGTTCCTTTTCTTAAATATAGATTACGATCCCGAGTTACGAAGTTATAAGAGTTTATTGAAATAATATCATCACTTTTCTAGATTGTGTATGTTAATGCTTCATTTCGTGAAATATTATGATCCATATCTCAAGGAAATTCATGAATTTTATTCTAATCAGTTTATTAATCATTTATTAATATATTGGTAACATTTATTCCAATATTTGTTATATAAGATAAAAAATAAAGTGTTTTTAAGAATGCCCAACTTTACATTCTCTTCAATCAAAAACCCATGTTCCTTAAAAACTATATTTTCTAAAAAGGGTTTCCAGTAATATTTTACCATTATCCTTTAATATTTAAAATAAATTTGAACAAAATTTTAATTTTTCCAATGTTTTGAAAGGAATCTTCTTATATCTTTTTGAATGATGAATTTTTATAACCTTTTTACCATGAAAAAAGAATGTTCTTTTTACCTCGTACGACTTTTATGGATTTATCCACTGTCAATAATTTGAAGCATTATTTTCATGTTTAAAGGGTAGTTTTTAAAAGAATTATTTTAAAGATATTTTCAATGAAAATTTTATTCAAAATGTTTTCAGGATTATTTTATATGTTTTCAAGGAAATTTTTTTTCAAAATGTTTTCAAGATCCTTTTATATTTTTTCAAGGAAAATGGTTTAAAAATTTCTTTATGGATTGTTTTATAAGTTTATAAAGAAAAATGGTTTTCAAAATGTTTTCAAGCTCATTTTATAAGTTTTAAAGGAAAATTGTTTTCTAAATTTTTTCAAGCTTATTTTATATGCTTTCAAGGAAAATGGGTTTCAAAATGTTTTCAAGTCATATTTTTAAATTTTCAAAGTATTATTAAAGAAATGGTTTTCAAAAAAATTTCAATCTCCATTTATAAGTTTTCAAGGAAAATGATTTTCAAAATGCTTTCAAGATTATTTTATAAGTTTTAAAGAAAAAATGGTTTTCAAAACCTTTTCAAGATCATTTTATAAGTTTTCAAGGAAAATTGTTTCCAAAAATATTTTTAGGCTTATTTTATAAGTAAAAAAAACGATTTTACAAATGTTTTCAAGATTATTTAATAAGTTTTCAAGGAAAATGGTTTTCAAAATGGTTTTTCTAATTTATTATAAGTTTCCAAAATTGTTTTCAATGAAAAATATTTATAAAATTTTTTGAAGCCTATTTTATAAGTTTTCAAGGAAGGATGTTTGAAAAATGTTTTCAATTATTCTTTATAAGTTATCAAGGTATTTTATAAGAAAATTATTTTTAAATGGTTTTGTCTATTAAAAATCATTTTTCGAAGAAGAAATGATACATTCCTCAAGAAATTTTTTTGAATGATATTTCAAAATTATTTTCCATCTATGATGAAATCCATTGGTATTACTCATGCCCTTATTGGAAATGATCAAATGGTTCCATTCATATTCTATATTTGAAAGGGTTATGCTCAATTCTATGGTCTTTATAAAACCATTTCTCTTTAATGGTTTATATGTTTATAAAACCCATTTATCATTAATGGGTTATATGTTTATGAAGACCATTTATCTTTCATGGGTTATATTTTTATGAAATCCTTTTCTATTTCACAGGTTATGATTTTTATGAAATGAATATTAAGCTTGTATATTTTCCAGATGTTATGATTTGTTTAGATGTTTATGATACCCATTTCGTTTCTTAGGTTAAGATATGATTGTTTATATTTTTGTGGCACATGTATGTATGATTTCACTATGAGATGGGTGGGACCTATATCTCCTTTTAATGCTTTAGGTATAGATTTATATGTCATGAGATAGATTAAGATGGTCTTGAGAGTAAACCTTAACTACTAAGATGGCCATGGGATTGAACCATGACTACCAAGACAGTATGAGGAGTAAAATCATACTACTGATAGGGTCATGTGAGTGAACTAGGACTACCAAGATGGTATGGGGAGTGAACCCATACTAATAATATTGTCTTGGAAGCGATTCCCTGAATACTATGGAAATAATGTTAAATAACTTTGGGTCTTCCACAATTCCATGTTTTATTCCTATGTTATTCTTTCATGGATTATGTTATCTATTTCCTTAAGATTATTGTCTTATAAACTTACAATATTTATGATATAATTATTGTATAAGATCTTTGATGTATAGGGTATGATCTTAAATTTTTGACGATCTTGTTCTCATACCCTTGTTCTCATGATTGTGATTACATATCTAATTTTGTTACCCTTAATGAGCATTTGAGATCACACATTTCATACGTTTCCTTTCCATAGTTTCTGAAGAAAGGTTTTAGGTATAAGTAATAAAGGTGGAGAGCTTTATGAGAGATGTTGAAGATCTTTCACAAGGATATAATATTTTATTTCCTTGTTTCCAATGAAACTGAACTATTACGGTCCTCGGGCATGTATTTTTGTAATTTATTGAATATTCATATAAAATGATGTAATACCCATGTATGTCAAGATTGGGTTGTTATATATCTTACTTGTATATCTTGTTTATAAATCTTAATGGGTGTTTAAGTAGATATTAGGTTCATATAAAAATATAATTATTTATATAATAAATTTTACATGAATATATATACAATAAGAATATCTATAAAATTTAATTTTAAAGAATGAATTTAACTAAATAGTAATCTGTGTATTTAATACTAGTCACTTGATAAAAATCAATGAATTATTTGTAAATAAATAATCAATTAGGAATAAAATAATTTAATTTTTAAAGTAATATTTTTTAAAGGAAGATTTTGGAAATATTTTTTATTTTTATCTTAAATTATTGATGAACTTAAAATTATTATTCTAGTTAAGAATTTCAATGTTAAAATATTCTAATAGTAATTAAATTTTTAATTGATATTAAATTAGTTTCAGAACAATTAAATTTTAAAAGTCATTTTTTTATAAAAATAGTTTGTCATTATATTTAATTTTTTTATTTAAAAGTAAAATTTTGAAATTTTGAAATTTTAATGTGATAAAATGAACATTAATATTTAATTTATCTTGTTAAAATTATATTCTGATTTGTTTTGTAAATTTTTATGATGGTTGATTTTTTGTTAATGGTAAAAATATAGGTTCATTAAATACCATATATTTTATGAAATCATCATGATATAAGCATGATTTATATTTTTATGAATCCTTTTTGTTAAAAAATTAAATTTAGCTGAAAAATGAAGCGTATAAAAATAATATTTTTAATTTTTAAACCGATGACTGATATTTTGGAACCAATGATATATTTTATTCTAATAAAACAATTATTTTAGTCCTTTCAATTATATTATGTATTCAAATGATTCCCTTATTTTTATTTCTTGGTTTTAAAAATAAATAACCCTTCTATGTTTTATAAAAAACCAAAAAACTTCAAATTTATGAATTCTATTTATAATATTTTTCCTAAAAAATATTTTTATGCTTAAAAATACATTTAAAAAAAATTAATACGTCTTGATTACTTATGTAAAATTTATTTTTTATAATATTTAGAAATGGAATTTAATAAAATGGATTTAATAATCGGATTAATAATAATCAATATTAATAAATAAGATTAATTTAATTTTAGGACATTATAACAATTTACAAATTTCAAAAATTATTCACCAAGGTAAACGTAAAAATGAGGGAAAAGTGTTAAATCAATATATAATGTCTAAAATAACAAAATAACTAATATATAAATTGGTGTATGGTATATTTAAATTTCTTAAATTATATTACCCTCACTTCTTATTAATTTTGGACCCACTTTCCAAGAATATTAAAACACTTTTAATATTAATAAATCTATATTTACAAAACTGCCACCCCTCTCACTAATAAAAGGATCGCTTCACTACTCAAATTATCCTCACAACTAAAGATGAATATGTTGAGAAATTTTTACCAATAAACTATACAAAAAAAATTTAAAAGCATCCAATAGTTTCTGTTCTAATAAAAATAAAACCTTTTAAAGTCTTAATCCTATTAGCAAATGAGTTCTTCCCAGGTGTAATGTAATAACTCCTAATCACTCCATTTTCACTCCTATACCATTAATTATTTTTAAAACTCATATAAATCTATTCGTAACATCCTAATATAGTAAAATTATTATCACCAGTAAACTGAAATATTTTCATGTTTGTGGAATAACTATCATCTATTTTACTCCCACCCATTTGAAAAATGAAAATGTCACATGTATTATGGATGATTCACTACCACCATGAAAGAGGAATTTAATTCTTCACTACTACCGTATATTGATTGATCAGAAAATTTTTAATTAATAAATATTACAATTATGACATCAAAAATATTGATTAATGATAAAATTTCCATTATTTTAGTAACATTAACACTAAATAATCATAGTTATTTTAACCTCCCAGAAAAGTATACCAAGACATCTTTTATAATTGGAAAATATTTTAAAAAATATATTTAATTGTATAATATTTATGCTAATGGATTGATAAATAATATATAAACATATAATTATAAAGATTATGGAACTATTTTGTTACACCTTTGATTGTGTGAAACATTCTGAAGAAAGTTTGGAGAAATTGGCCGAACAGACCCAAGTGGATGATGAGGTGAAAATGATACACTAAAGGAGTGACATGTGATATTAAATAGAGCTTAAAAAATTAAATATTCATGAAAAAGGTTCTGAAATAATTGATTAAATATTCTTATTTTATTATAAATGATATTAGAGCATGTTAGAATAAGTAGTTATCCAACACAAGTGTTCCGTATCTCAATTTCAATTGCTTGAGACATGTGTTATATTATGAACCATGTTTTATTTTATATGATTTAATTACTTCCCTATTTTATTTATACATAAAAAATATTTTATTCCATTAAATTTCAAATTATGTATCATGATATCCGTTTTGTATTCTTTAGATTCATATAATACCAAAGTCATAGGGGTCTCTCATCTCAAAATTTACTTATTTGAGACATGTTTTTTTATTATATACCTATTTTAGTTTTTATGGTTTATATATATCCTCCTTGAAATATTATATTATTATCTATTTATTTTTAACAGCTCAGATTTTTCTGATTATATTTTAGAAAATTATTGGGAAAATTACAAGACCAGGCACTGAGACGGTGTGCTATTCCGAGGCTCGGAGTGCCCGGAATGTTCCGTTGAAAAATGTTAAGTTTTAAATAGTGTGTGTGAGAAATTTTACAGAAAAAAGTGTAATAAATATTAAATAGGATCCCTATCAGTAATCTAAGGGCACCATTGTGTTCAGAGCAGTGACTTTACCCAACACACGACTTAAGTTTAGTCAGCGTGAGTATCCAATGAGAAAAACCGGTGATGGAATAACCGTAAAAAAATAACTAAATAAAATTATTTTATTATTCAAGTATTTATAACTCATGAATGCTGACTAAGATTTAAAATATGAGACCACCATTGAGATTGTGAGGGTTTTCTTTCCTTATGCGGATCCTAACATCAGCCAGCGTGGGGTGGCTGTGAAAGTTGGTTTTTGGGATGTAACCGTACATAAAAAAATTTAAATAAAATAAAATATTTTATTTTTGAATCCTCATAACTCTCAAATGGAAACATAGATTAAAAATCCAACACCACAGTTTAGTCTGTAATGATATGTTCTCCTTAATCATGACTTAACATCAACAGACACGGGTCGAGGAAAAAATTTATTTCTTAGGGTTTTTTAAAATAAAGATACATGATGAAAATAAAATAAACTTGAAGAGTTTATTTTATTCAAATTTTATTTTCTCTGCAACGCAACAATGTTTCAACCCAAGTATAACAGAAACGTTGTTTCATAAATGAAATAGCGTAACTACGCTACTACTCAGCGTAATAGACACAATGAAATGTGTTTCTTCCATTTAATGGATTAACTGAATTTAGGATCATGGGTAGAGATCAATGATTTATAAGAATCTTTAGAGAATTTTCATTTTCAAGCGATGAATGTCGAAGAATGATGAATTTCCAACAACGTTGAGTTGAGGATCGAGGAACGATGAATGACGGCGGTGCAACTCTGATATTCGCCATCAAATGATCCAACCTGGAGTTAGTTCATCTATTTGTTTCAATTTATATTTCACCATTTATTTAAATATCAACAAAAAATGTGAATCATTAGATTAATGAAATGATTCATGAATCATGTGTGCTACTGTGGAATTGGTTTTATTTTGGGATAATCATTTGGAAATTGGATCCATGTTGAACCTATGATTAGAATATGTTCTATTTAACCGTTATTAAACTCTAACTTTGGTAGATCAAGGCCGACATGAAAAAGGTAGGATCCACCTACCTTGGGTGTTCATTTGTATTT
This sequence comes from Viscum album, assembly GCA_963277665.1. NCBI lineage: Eukaryota > Viridiplantae > Streptophyta > Magnoliopsida > Santalales > Viscaceae > Viscum > Viscum album. The sequence goes on from OY728126.1 coordinate 1,454,850,481, forward strand.
CTTCCCCCCTGTTCTTTTGATTTCCCTGATCTTAATCTCCACAATAATCTGGGAAGGAACCAAGAACCCCAACGGTGGTGGCGATCTACAGTCTAGGAATGGACCACCACAGAAGGAAAAGGACACGATAGGAGGCCGCGATAACAGAGTGTCCTGGATACACAAGAGGTGGTGCACCATGATAGAGGAGGAGGCCCTGGGTAGGAGGTGGCAGGAAGCGCATGGGAGGTTGCGGCTCAAAGGTTGCGGCAGGGCAGGGGTGGCGCACCGCTACGACAAAGGGGTCCCATGGCATTTTCCGCGATTGGTGGTCAAAGAACACCATTAGGTGGCCGACAGAGGTGCGAGCGGACTTGGAGAGCCATGCCACATTATGCATATGGAGGGCCTTCATCCATCTAGACTGCATTGGCGACCCACAACAACAATCGCAGGTGGAATGTGGTGCTCCCCACATCCCGGGTGGACCAGACCAGCCACCCTTTAGACCGGGCTACCCCAGTTGGTAGGGACGCCCTAGTGGGCTAGAACCGCGTCTCGGCTGGACCAGGATGGGCCCAGCAGACTGGGTCGGATTCGGGTCGGGTCGGACCCATGTTGGGTCTGTGGACCCTTGTCCTGGTTGGGACTGGTCCGTCTGACCGAGATGGACTGGACCTAGACCCAACCAACCCTTTGCTTACTAAAACATCCATAACTTCCAAACCGTGTATCTGATTGACAAGTTGTTTGTTGTGTTGGGACCCTAAAAACGAGATGGTCATTTTAAAATCCTACAAATGAATTTTCCTAGAATTTATTATATGACCAATGGATTCAGAAGTAAATTCTTCTGGAAGAATTTGCATTGTTAGCAGTAATCCTAGGGTTGGATGTGATGAGAAGGAAGTGACAAGAAGACCTCAATGGACCTATTGTTGAGTAGACGTCAGTGGCCTGAAAGATGAGCGCATCTTAGTGGAACAATATACGAGAGGACCTCAATGGTCCGGTAGCCGAGTGGACCTCAGTGGTCTGATAGACGAGCGGACCTTAGTGGCCGAGTAGCTAAGTGGACCTCATTGGAATGACAGACGAATGGAACACAGTGGCCGAGTAGCCAAGAAGACCTCAGTGGCCCGAAAGAAGAGTGGACCTTAGTGGACCGTGATCAGAGCGAACCTCAGTGGACTAACACATGAGCGAATCTCCGTGATCTGATAGCTGAGCAGAGTTCAGTGGCCTGGAAGATGAGCGAACCTCAGTGTCCTGATAGACGTCAATGACACATTGGAGATGATTCCCTCTTCATTTCATAATGTTGAACACCATAACTAAGTATTTCACTCCAAGTAGTTCTCAGTGTGTTATCATTAGGTGGGGACCAAGAAAGCGTGACCTCTTAGTGAAGGTCTCAGATGACTTGGTGGATCAAGGAGCGAGCCCCCCCAGAACGAGCATTCCTTGACCAAAATCCCATGATAAAGGATTGGTCGTGACATCAGGACTCCTTGTCTTAGTGAGAATATATATCTCAGAGAAACTTCATGACGTATCGAGACCATTTGTTCCCTAGGATAATTTTGGTTGAGTTTTTCTACATTGATACTACTAGATAGCTCGAGGAGTGGGTCCTCCGGGAATTGAGCGTGCTACACACAGAACCATATGGCTGGCAGTAGAGGATATGTTGCATCTTCAAATCCTTTATGGGTATACCTGGATGTTCTTGTTATATGTGTCTATGACTTATAACTCTTTTGAGATGATTGTAACTTATTGGTGGTGTTTTATTTGTGGTCATTTCTTTGTGTGTTGGGGTTGCTACAGAGTATTGTGTCACTCACCCCTACACGGTCTTCGTCCGCACATGTCGTGTCTTGTAATGATGAATAATGTTTTGACAGAGACCTTGGTGGTCCAAGACCAGTAAATTCCCAATGAGATCAGACAAGCGAGGCATACTCCTACGTCTTCTGGTAGCTACTCTACACCTACCCTTCAGGCAGGGTTTTCTATCGACATATTATTAGATACCTTTCACTCCCTTTTTTACATCTTTTCTTTTGTTGGGTTTGTATTCTGACCCATTTTACTTACAACTTGTACTTATACATTCAATGGTTATCTCAGTGGCATGCTTTTTTTCTTTTTCGTGTATCTGGATGGGGTTGTGAGTGTGCGTTTGTATAGGTACTCAAAAAATTCCTCACACTTATTGGATAAAGACTTCAACGCTAGTCTCCAGCCCCAGGCCTTTGAGAGGTGGGATTGGTGTAGTTGTGAAATGAGCTTTGGGGGATGGTTTGTGACAAATTAGTGTCAGAGGAGTTTTGTTCTACCATAAAAACCGAAAGTCTATGAGTTTTGTTTGTGGAAACTGTGTTAAGTGTTTTGATTTTATCTTTAAGGATAGGGAATCTGGTGTTGTTGTGGCGGCTGACATATCCAGACACCAGGACCCTGAATTATTCTTTTCGACTCGGTACATGAAAACACTAGTTTCAAGGAAAAATGAGGGTACAACATATTATAGGAATGGGTTGAGTTTTCCATGTCCTTCTTGGTTTATACCACAAATTATACTCTATTGATCATGGAATATATTTTTTTGTTTCAAGGTGCTTCCACATAGACAACCATCTAGGATTTCACCATGTGATCATGAGGATGATTTGTGAGGTGAAAAGATGGGTATAGGGGTTCATACCAGAGACAACTCCACTGGGTGGTGTACCAACTATACCAGCACTTGTGGAGTAGATCACAATACTCATTGTACTAGAGGATGAGATGCATGGGTTGAGCACACTTAATGAGTTTCAACAATATATACCCCCCAGGTTCTAAGGAAATACTGAATAACTGGTGGCTAAGGACTCACTTAAGGTGGTGACTAAGTTTTCAATTTAGTTTGGGTACCATTAGATCAGATGGGGGTCCTGGGGGGGGGGGAGCCTTCTACATGGATCAGTAGGGAGATGATGAGATTTAGATTACCAAACCATACGAGTAGGTGACTTTTCCATGGACAGATGTTGAGAACCATTCTCAAAGAAGGGTATCTTTCCATAAAATCTGAGGGATATACATCCCCAAGAGATTCTATAACTTCATAAGGACGACTTGTCAGTAGTTGAGTATTTATTGAGGCATACCAACCTTTCCACTTACTCGATGAATAAAATATGACCATTTCATTAAGGATCAGTCCTCCGAGCGAGATGTGTTTACGGATATCCAAGCATGAACTATTCCTCTGTACATTCCTACTTATTATAGGGTGGTAGAGAGACCATTGTGGTTGAAAGTCCTTTGGCTAAGTAGATACAACCATTGGATCCTCGTAGTGGGAAAGAAGAAATCTGACGTTAGTCTTAGAGATTTGGATGTGTGAGGTGTTCCGAGAAGAGGTCCCTAGATGAGGGATCTAAAACTCAAGGATCATAGGGTGAGTCCAATCATCCAATAAAGAGTTAATGATTTTCAAAATATGGTAAGGGACTTCTCGCTAGATATTTTCCTGCCCGTCATGCTGATAGTGAAACTATGGATGGGCCACTAGGGTAGAAATAGTGATAGAAAAGGATTAATCTTCAGGGCGACTGACATGCTAGAGGAAGAGGGAGATCATCAGGATGTGGTGTACACTTCAAGAAGTTATAGACACCACCCCAATGTGATCAACACCAGGCTCAGAGAGATGGAGGACATGGGAAGGATGTAGGTGTATGCAGCTAAGGATTATGACCCAAGGTCTCCAAGAATGATTCAAGATACAGTCTGTGTCTACTCTTAGATGCCATATTAATAGAAAAATGTTGTAATAATTCCTTCTTGTAATGAATCTTGTTCAAGACCTAGAGTTTCTGGTTAGACCGTTAACTTGACCATTATGTTTGGAGATACCTTATGGAGGAGACTCGATAATCACACTTATGATGACACTGTGGTCTGACCCTTGAGATGATAGTTTTGATTGAAACCTCTTGGTGGTAGTGTTGAGGCCTTATGAAGTTAGTTTGGAGATAGACTGGTTATCCAGAGTTCATGATAGGATTGACTGTTTTAGGAAAAAGGATGCGGTATGTCTGCAACATTAGAATGGGTTTTCCTTAGTTGGTGGAAAAGGAAACCTAGGCAGCATGGAATAAAATTATGCATATGAGGGTGCTTCCAATCACACATGAGTTGGACAGCCTCACCCACATGGTAGTGGATATTCTGAGTCTTCAGTTCCCAGTAGTAGTGGTAGAGTATGGGGACGTCTTTCTAGAAGATGTTTCCAGGATTATTTCCCCATAGGGAGATGGACTTTTGCATCATTCTACACCTTGATATGACACTGATATCAGCATCAGTATATTAGATGGCTTTCGCAGAGCTTCAGAAGATCAGGGTGTAGGTGAGGGACATGAAGATAAAGGTCTTAGTAAGACCTAGTGTTTAAGGTTATGTATGGATTACCATCCCTTTAACCAAGTGTTCATATAGAATTAGTACCCAATACTAAAGAGACAATGATCACATCGATCAGTTGAAAGGGGATGCCTTTCACATAGATGGAAAGATCCCCATATGCTTTTAGGAAATTAAGAAAGAGTTTGAATGTAAAGACCCAAAAATTATGTATAATGTTTTTTAATTATATGGAATTATTATGAGACTACGAAAATTGATGGCAAGTGATTCTGAGGTCTGGAGATCCAGGAACTGAATTTTGAGATTTTTTTATTGTACATTCAGTAAACATGTAGGTGGGAATTTATATCTTTTTAACTGTTTCCCGGATATAAATTCTGAGGGAACCATTCTATTTGCAGTGCCAGTATTCTCTTGGGTGAAGCACAACTTCGACAAAAAATGGTCAGACGAAAAAGTTAATTTTTGGACTTTTCATAAAAAAATAAAAAAATAACTAAAAGATTTATTTTATTTTTCTTTAACCATTGAGCGATGGTTGGTGGGACCACTATGTAACATCAGTCATTAAATGACGATCATTTAATGATTCGATCTTCTCATTGTGTAACGGCAATGCTCATAGGATTAGTGGATCATTAATTATGATTCATTAATGAACCACATTAATGAATGAAACGTGAGTGGTTTCTTTTTATTTAGTAAAACTATTGGAAAGTGATTTGAAAATTGCAAGAGAAGCCTCTGTCATGATGCTGACGAATTCCCTATCCAACGAAGAACAAGGAATGAATGACTCTATTGAGGATTCGATTAGGTATCAATGAACTCCAATGAACACATTCAAATGCGGATTCTTCTCCCACATCCGTAGCGTTTTCCAACAAGTTAAAGGTAGTGGGTTTAATTGTTTATGAATTTAAATGATTTCTATTCCACATTATTAATTAATACGAAGAATGCAGATCAACCAACTAATGGGTTGATCTGTATTTCAATTGTTTATGTGAATGGTTCTTGCGGGGAATTGATTTGGTTAATCATTATCTTGAGTAGAATGATTCCTTCCCATGTTACAACGGTAACGCAGAGGGTGCGGGATAAACCGAACAAGGCCCGAACTCTCCTCCGAACATGTTCTTCGTGTGTTCATTGGGGCAGATCAATGAACATATCTGAATTGTGATTTTGAGGGACACACAGTGAAGGCGGCGCCCTGGGAGGCCCATATAAACAGACGTGATGAAGAACGGACCACCAGAGAACGTCCGGTGGTTTGACAAACATTTTGCCAAGCCACCAGCACCAGCGAAAGCACGCAGAGACGCTAATATTGTGCTGGTTAGATAGAGGCATGTTGTGGGTCCCAAATTTTACTGGTCCACACAGACTGGTTAGTTGAAGCGTCGCTAGGCTGGTGCCGTTGTTGGAGAACCCGAACAGACCACATCCCTTCGGGGGAGTGAGGGCCACGCGCAATGGGTGAGCCGTGCCCAACAAGCAGTCCAGACCTAGCAGACTGGGTCGGCCTCGGTCAGGTTCGACCTGGGTTGGAACCGGGTTGGGTCGAGTCGACGGGGACCCGATCGAAACAGACCCGGACCCAATTTTACCCAGTTTTTATTAAAGGGACATAACTTCTACACCATATTTTTGTTTGATTAATCTTCTTCCGCACTAGAACCCTTAAGATATGATGGTCCTTTTGAGATACTTCACTTTGGTTTTGGAGAAAACTGGAGTACAGTCAGGTTGGATCGAACTCAAATCCAACTGGGCCCTCGGTTTTAAAATGCCTATAACGTACAAACCATGCGTCCGATTGAAACACTGTCTATTGTGTTGAAACCTTTAGGATGAGGCGGTCGTTTTGAAATACTTTACTTGGGTTTTGGATAAAGTTGGAGTACGGATAGGTTGGATTGAACTCGAACCCAACTGGGCCCTCATTACTAAAATGCCTATAACTTACAGACCGAGCGTCCGATTGAAGCGATGTCTCTTGAGTTGGCACCCTTATGACATGGAGGTTCTTTGGGTTAATTATTATTGGTACTTTGTGGAAGTTGATTTATTACTGATGTCTTGAGGATAAGAATCATCAGAACTGAAGCGCACCAAGTGCTGGAATCTTGTGGCTGGTTGTCAAGTGAAGAGCGACCATTTGTGGATCTGCATCAGAGCGACCCTGTGTGGATCACCAGTAGCATGACCCGATGAGGACTAGACTTATAGTGGCCCATCATGGAATAGTTACTTACGAACCTATGTGGATCAATGAATTATAACACTGTGTGAATCGATGACTTACGACCCTGTGTGGATCAGCATTAGCGTGACCTGATGAGGACCTTCATTTGAGAAGTTCATCATGGATCATCAACTTACATCCCTGTGTGGATCAAAGAATTATGATGATATGTGGATCAATGACTTATGACCCTCTATGGATCGATGACTTAGGACCCTGTGTAGATCAGTGACTTACGACCCTGTGTGGATCTGCAATAGAATGAATTCTCCATGGTTTAGTGGTGGAAAATATCACCAGAATAAGATGATTTAGATTTATGACTAATCGTCCATATTCTCAATATTTAAGTTATATACCTGGTGTGTGCTGTCTTTTACTTTGTGCTTTGTGATTGAGATCATGATTTGTGGTTTTTCCTTTGTGGAATTCTAGGAGACCTTCGGGGGTCTCGAGGTCCCAACTGGGTTTTGTTATACTCTCCCCTACACGGACCTCTCTCGTAACTTGTTTTTTCTTGTGCAGATGATGGAAATAGTTGACTGAGATTTGGGATCTAGGACTAAATGATGTACGGAGGTGACCAGTTGATGTAGAGATCCGCATTGACGAGCTGTACCTACCCTTCAGGTATGATACTTGGTGGATGATCTTGGGAGCACATTTTTCTCTTTTTTATTTATTTTTCAGCTGAGCTTGTATTATAAACCCTTTTTTACTTTCAATACTTAATTTTACTCTCAATGGTGGTTTTTAGTAGTGGTTGTGCTTTTCCTTTTCCGTTGTGTTTTACTTGGGTGTAGTGTTCCTGGTCTCTATGTGTAGAGGTTTAAAGGTAATGACTTCCCTTTTTGGGTTTCTCCTTTCCGGTGCTAGTCACCAACCCCTAGAATAAGCAAGGCGGGCTTGGGGTAGTCATGGAATGGGACCTAGGGGACAAGTCGTGAAAAATTGGTATCAGAGGTGGTCAGTTCTACCAGAAGAAATAAATCACATGTGGCTAAGGATATACTTGAGATGGTGACCAAGTTTCCATCTAGCTAGGGCACCATTAAATCAGATGGAGGTCCTAGCAATGAGCATTCTACATGGCTCAACAGGGAGATAACTTGGTTTAGATTAACCCTATCTTACGATGAGGTGAATTTTCCGTGGATAGATCTTGAGAAACTTTCTCATAAATGGGTCTCTTTCCATAAAAATCTAAGGGGTTTGTGTTCCCAAGAGCTTCTAAAGCTTCGGTAGGGCGACATGTCGGTAGCTGAGTCTTCGTCGAGGCATCCCTACCCCTTCAGGTACTTGATGAATTTGATACAACTAGTGCTTCATGGATCAGACATCCAAGCGAGATGTGTTTTTGGACATCTAACCCAACACTATTCCTCTGTGCATTCCTTCTTATGTTAGGGTGCTAGAGAGAACCTTTGTGGTTGAAAATTCATTAGATGAGCAGATACAACCAGTAAATGTCAGGATTGGGAAAGTTGGAAACTAACGTCAGTCTCAAATACTTGGATGTGTAAAATGTTTCAGGAAGAGGAAGTGATAGGGACAAATGAATCTGCAGGGTAGTAGATGTGGAAGAGGAGATAGAAGTGCAGTAAAAGGTGGTATACTTTTTGACATGTTACAAATAGCTCCCCAATGTGGTCCCCACCAGGTTCAGGGAGTTGGGGGACATGGGAAGGGAGTATCTATATGCGGACAAAGAGTAGGACCTAAGGGATCCAGTAATGATTCAAGGTATGGTCTGTTTCTACTACTAGCTTCCGTATTAATAGACATAGGTACTAATCATTCCATCTTGTCCCAAATCTTGTTTAAGACCTTGAGTTTTTAGTTAAACCTTTGACTTGATCCTTATGTCTAGAGATACCAATGGGAGGAGACTCAATAATCACACTTATGATGATGATATGTTATGACCATTGAGGTGAGAGTTTCAGTTGTAATCTCTTGGTGTAATAATTGTGTACTTACGACGTTAGTTTGGGTATGGACTAGTCATCCACTGTTCATGCTCAAATTGACTGTTTTAGGAAAAAGGATGCAGTATATCTGCAGTGTTGGAATTATGTTTTCCTTGGTCAGTGGAAAAGGAAACCCATGTTTCATAGGATGAACTCATGCACTAGAGAGTGCATCCGATCACTCTTGAGTCAGCCAACCTTAGCCTTGGGGTAGCATGTGTTTTGAGTTTTCAGTTCCCAACAGTAGTGGCGAAGTACAGGAACATCTGTTTCAAAGATGTTTACAAGATTACCTCTCCAAACGGGGAGGGACTTCTGTATCATTCTACACCTTGATATGAATCCGATATCAGCATTATTATTTCAGAAAACTTTGGTAGATCTTCGTAAGTAGGGGGTATAGGGGGAGGAATTTTGAAAGAAGGTATTTGTAATACCTAGTGTTTGAGATTATGTGTGGACTATGAGAACCTTAACCAAGTAGCCGTGGATAGTGAGTAATAACTACAAAAGGGTCGAAGGGATCATCAATCAGTTAAAGGGGGTAGCCTTTCACGTGGATGGAAAGGTGCCTATAGCCTTTTCAGCAGTTGAGACATCGACGATGGTTGGAGTTCCTCCAAGACTATGACCTTAATATAGTATATACACCTAGTAAGGGGGATGTGGTTGTAGATGCACTCAACAAGAGGTCTGGTTTACAACTTCTGAGTGAGGCAATAGAATAGCTATCCACGATGCTGACATCCTTCGTGGATGAGGATAGAGAAACTTACCTCTAGTCTATGACTGTCACCCCCCACTCATTCAACGAGTTAGGGAGGCACAACTTATGGATGTTGACTGCGAGGCCCGACGTGCTTAGATATCCTCAGGGTAGGCTCCAGATGGATTTTCGATGGGTGCGGAGTACGTCATCCTTTTTAGAGGACGTACCATGGTAGTAGTGATGTTATGGGAGGATATGTTCAAGGAATCCCATAAATCCTCTTTGTGGGTATATCTTGGTGTGGAGAAGATGTACCAAGACCTCCGACGTTAGTAATGGTGGCTAGAGATGAAGAAAGAAGTGGCAGAGTTTATTTCATGATTCCTCACTATTTAGTAAGTAAAGGATAAAAATCAGGTTCCAGCAGGCTTATCACATCCCCTTGATGTGCCGGAATTGAAGTGGGATGGAATATCCATGGACTTTTTTATAGGGATAACCTGAACGTCCAGGGGCCACGATTCTATCTGGGTGATCGTTGACTGGCTCACCAAGTCATCCCTCTTCCTACCCATATGAGAGAAGGGACCAGTAGAGGTCTTGGGATGCCTCTATGCACATGATATAGTACAGCTTCATGAGGTCCAATCAACACTCATTTCAGATCGTGACACTTGTTTTACATCCCAGTTATGGAAGGGATTACATGAGGCTTTCAGGACTCAGATACGTTTGAGCACCGAAAATCATCCTCAGACAGATGGTTAGATAGAGAGGACCATACTGACACTTGAAGACATGCTTCATGCTTTCATCCTTGATTTTGGCTGCAATTGGGAGGATCACTTTCCCTTGGTGGAGTTCGAATACAACAACAACTATCACTCCACCATCGTCATGACACCATTTGAGGCCATGTATGAGAGACCATGCTGATCACCTCTATTCTTGACAGACTTAGGGGAGTCAGCACTTATGGGTCCAAAGTTGGTACAGGCTACCACTGAGAAGGTGCATATCATCCAAGAGAAGATAAAGACTACACTAAGCAGGAAAAAGTCATATGATGACAGAATACAAAGACCCTTGGAGTTCAAGGAGGGAGACCATGTCTTCCTATGGGTCTCACCTCAATAAGGTTTGAAGAGATTTGGTCGGGGCAACAAGCTATCTCTGAGGTTCATCAAACCTTTATAGATTCTCAACAGAGTTGGAGAGGTGTTATTCCACTTACCTCTTCCCCCTTAGATGCAAAGGGTGCACGAATTTTTCCACATGTCTTAGTTGAGGAGATACATGCATGATACATATCACATCATCCACTGAGGAAAGGTGGACATTGATGATGGAGAGACATTCGTAGAGTTTCTTGTAGAGATAGAGGATTGATAAGAGCATTTACTATTGGGGTGGTCGATTCCTCTGGTTCAAGTTTGGTGGTAGAAAAGAAACCTCTTGGGGAGAACATGGGAGTAGGAGGCTCAGATTCGAACTCAGTACCCCCATTTTTTTTCTTATCCTTTGTTGTGGCTTTCGGGGACATAAAGACCCGAGGAGGGGAGAATAAAAAGACCCAGAAAATTATGTATATTTTTTTAATTATATGGAATTATTATGAGACCAAGAAAAATGACTGCACGTGATTCTGAGGCTCGGAGATCCCAGAATATAAATTTGATCATTTTTTAAGGTACGTTCATTAATCGTACAGGCTGAAATTTCTGTCTTTTTGAATCATTGTTTGGATAGAAATTCCGAGGGAACCATTGGATTTGCAGTGCTGAGATTCACTTAGGAAAGGTTTAACTATGACCGGAAAGGGTTATACAATGATGTTAATTTTTGGACTTTTCAGAAAAAAATGATAATATAACTATAAGAGTTATTTTATTTTTCTTCACCCATTGAGAGATGGTTGGAAGGACCACTGTATAACATCATTCATTAAATGGGGATCATTTAATTACTCAATATTATCATTGTGTAACCACAATGCTCGTAGGATTAGTGGATAATTAATTACGGTTCATTAATGAACCACATTAATGAACACAACATGAGTGGTTTGTTTTATTTAATCAAACCACTATCAAGAGATTTGACAACCGTGAGAGAAGCCTCTATCGTAATGCGGACGAATTCCCTCTCCAATGAAGAAAATGGAACAGATGATGCCATTGATGATTCAATCCTAGACCAACAAACGCCGACGAACACCTTCAAACACGGATTCTTCTCCCTCATCTGATCATTTTCCAATGAGTTCAAGGTAGTGGGTTTAATTGTTTATTCATTTAAATGATTTCTCTTCCTAATTATTGAATAATACGAAAAACATGGATCAACCAATTAACGGGTTGATCCACAATTCATTCGTTCTTGCCGGTGGTTGTTGTGGGGAATTGGTCAGGGTTAATCATTATCTTGAGTTGAATGATTCCTTCCCATGTTATATCCGTAACTCGGAGGGCATAGGCCAAACCGAACAAAGACCGGAACCTCCACCAAATTTTTTCCTGATGCATTCTTTGAGTCGGATCAACGAACATATCGACAATGTGATTTCGAGGGCCACACAGTGAAGGTGGCATCCAAGTAGGCCTGTTGGAAAAGACGAGATGAAGAATGGACCACCGAAGCGCGTCCGGTGGTCTGAGAAACATTTTTCCGGGCTATTACCACCGGTGGCCGATGATGGTAGGGGAGAAACGTGGTGCCACGTTGAAAAGGAGGAGGTGGCGAAAACCATTGGGCTTTCATGGAGGAGGCGATGCAGCTCTGACCGTAGAGGTAGAAAGACCAACACCAAGGGCCCCTCCTTTGACCAGTCCATGTCGACCAGCCAGGTGAAGCGGCGTAAGGCTAGCGCCACTATGGGAGAACCTGAACGGACTATGTCTATTCAGGGGAGTGTGGACCACACCCATTTGGAGGGCCACACCCAACCAGAGGTCCGGTCCTGCGATCCAGCGGCTCGGACCGGGCCACGACGGACGGGGCCCGACCTAGCCAGTTTGGGCCGGGCCCTACGGGCCGGGTCGGGCCACGGGTCAGATCGGGTCAACCTCGATCAGGTGGGGTCAACCAAGATTGGGTCGGGTCTACCCATATCGTGTCGGGTCAGCCTAGACCGGGCCGTGTGATCGTACCACGATTCACAGTGTGACTTTCTCCCTCAAACCATTGTATTAAACTGAATTTGTATTATAAATTCCAAATATAATAACAAAATTTACTTTATGTTTGATTTAATTATTTTATGTTTATCTCCGTTAAAAAGGGTAATGTTTCTTGTTTTTATAATATCTTTGAAGTTGGAGGTGATTTGGAGGACCCAAGATGAAGTCCAACAAATTTGGTCAAAATTGCGTAGGATCCAAGAACACCAGTGGATTAATCTGCACACTTCTACTAGAATGTCCATTCAAATGGGATGAAATTTTGTAGGCAGGTCCAAATTTCAATAAAATACATTTCATCTCAAGTATCCCAATCCATATTTTGCTTCTATGGGGCCCATACCGACTGATATATTCAAGCCACCAAATATGCACTAAGTCAAAAGTGGCATTCTGTAATATGTCAATGGCTCGAGGTGTGATTTTCCAAATGTTTCCAAACTTTCTATGGTGATATTCAAGATGTGGGGATAGAATTTTATAGTTGTTTAAAAAGATATATTCGACTGTCTAGTATCCGAAAACCATCCTCCAATTGGTTTATCAAAATATGGTTTCCAAAAACCACTTCCCATTTTGGAAATGAAAGGCACCTTGGGCACCCCATTTGGGAGTTCGAACCAGAAGTGAAGCTCTACCATTTTGCAGTCCTGGAGGAGTCTCCCCATGATTCTTAAAGTTCTGGAGGCCCCTATCTTTATATGGTGATCAATAATGAAAAATGCGTTCCACCCAAGCTTCTTCCTCCTCCCAATGTTGTGCTAAACGGTGGGTGATCATTATCAGGGAGATACACACTTGAAGAGGGAGTTCCGGCACCTTATATTCTATTTTGTAAGTGTAATTTGTGTGTGAATTATTTCACTTATGTTTAATCCTTATATGATTATTCTAAGATGCATTTATTTGGTTTAATTAAGTGAAACATTTCTCATTTCAATACCGATTGGGTTGAGATTCAAGTGGGAATCTTGAGTTGTTCCAATTGGACAACACATGAATCCTTTTTCTCTTGCTCATACATGAGATTTCAGTATTCTTTGGTAGACATCACTCTATGCTTTAGGTCAAAACCTTGACAACATGATTTTTGTGTCAAGGGGTGGTTCATTGTGCATTATTTTAAGAGTAAAGAGGGGAACCAAGATCTTGGTCATCCCACAACCAAAGGATTACAAAAAAACCTAATAAACAATTGAGAACAAGTAACTATTAAAGTGATGTATTAACTTAGCAATGATCACTATTTATCCCATATTTTTCAAAATACACTTTGTATTTCTACTTTATAACTCTTTATGTTAAGTTAATTTCTTAAAATTGTTTTCAAAACACCCCCTCTTTTGTTCTTCTTATTAAAAAATCACACTTTATAACCTCCAAATATCCTTGAGGGAAGACCTAGGGTCTCCCCTAAACTAATAAATCTCCTTTAAATCACTATCAATTTGATGTTTCAGGACAACACAGTCAAATTTTGGCACCGTTTATAGGGAGCGCTTTAATTTTTAATGAGTGTTTTTATAATATTTTTGGAAATTTTCTTAATATTTATTTGTTTTATATTGAACCTTTAAAAATATTTTTGTGTTCTGATTTATTTATTGTGTAGGTATTGTGCATGAAGCATTCTAATCTAGGAGATTTACCACCTTTCAAACCCGAACCGAAGGGGATCTTATGTTAGTGACCCCGAGACACACAAGAGAACCCTTTGAAGGATGACACACAAAACATCGACACTCTTCTTGATCCTTACTCTTCTTCTTATGGAACCAATATCAAAACTGAAATAAACATGCATAACATAGATGAAAATAAATGGACATTAAATGAACTAACCTAACCTGATGTTGATATCCATCCAACCTATATTCAAATTCAAGGAGAGACACCCAACTTTGAACTAAAATCGGGTTTAATTCATTTATTACCAAGATTCCCTGGACGTCATGGAGAAGATCCACACAAGCATTTAAAATAATTTCATACTATGTGTTCTACATTAAAAACTAATAATGTGGATGAAGAATAAGTAAATCTAAGGGAATTACCTTTCTCATTAGAAGATACTCCAAAAGGTTGGATTTGCTATGCTAATTCACCAATAAGAGGTTGGGCAAACATGAAATGTCTTTTTATTGAAACATATTTCCCATCCTCTCACACTACAACTATAAGAAAATAAATATTGGTATAATAAAATCACAAGGGGAAACACTAAATGAATATTGGGAATGCTTTAAAAGGATTTTTTCAAGTTTCCCACACCACCAAATAAGAGAACAACTTTTAATTCAATATTTTTATAAAGGTTTAATCCCTATTGATAGAAATATGATTGATGTTGTACCAGGTGGTGCACTAGTGGATAAGATGCCAATTGGTTCAAGAACCTTGATTGAGAACATGGCCTAGAACAATCAACAATTTGGTATAAGGTCTAGTGCACCCATTCGAGGTGTCCATGATGTGCAAAGTACCGAATTTGAGAAGAAGGTAGACACAAAGTTTGAAGAGCTAAGTACCCTTCTAATAAAACTTGTTATTTCCCAAGGGAAATACCAATCTACTCCTACCATCTATTATGGTATATGTTCTTTTGACACCCACTACTCTGACCAATGCGTCCGATTGAGAGAAAATTATGAGAGTTGTGAGACTATCTTTCTAGGCTACCCCTATAACCAAGTTTATATTCAAGGGGGGTATTCAAACCAACCTCAACAACCATTGAACCAACAAGGTCAGAGTATTCATCCACCACAACCACCTAAAAATCCACATCCACCCCAAAGGACTTTCCAACTACCCCCTCCAAAACCTAAGCCTAGCCTAGAAGATATGACGAAACAATGGCTTCGAACAATCTACAATTAAATCAAACAACCTTGACAGCCATACAAGACCTCAAAACCAAATTAGGCCAACTAGTTAACTGATAGGGGGAAATTTAAAGTCATGGGTCAGGTAAACTACCCTCTCAACCAGTAGTTAACCTTAGGGATAAAGGAAATGTTCGTGGCATCACAATTAGGAGTGGAACTCATCTTAAAAACCAAATGAACCCTCCAATAGAGGCATCCCCTCTTGAGGAATCCACCATCCCAACCACTGCAAAAAATGGTCCAAGAGAAGAAAATCCTTGTCCTGAGAGAATTCCTTCAAAAAAAAAAGAGTGTGTATGGTGATGAGTCTCCTATCCAAACCATTCCTCTTATATTTTCCCAAAGGGCCTCCCAACCGAGAAAACAAAAGTAAACTGAACTTGATAAGGATATGTTTGAAACTTTTACAAAAGTGCAAGTTAACATTCCTTTGATTGAATCCATGAAGTATATTCCAAGATATTCAATGTTTTTAAAGGAGATGTGTACAAATAGAAGGAGACATCGTGGTGATGAGAAGGTAATATTGGGGGGGGGGGAATGTTTGAGCATTTATAGAACCATCACTACCAACCAAATGCAATAATCCTAGAACTTTCTCGATTCCATGCACCATAGGGGAGTATTCATTTTCTAATGCTATGTTTGATTTAGGCACTTTATAAATGTGACACCTCACTCCATTTACTCTACATTTTTGGCCAGGGAATTGAATCCAACTGTGATATCTGTTTAGCTAGCAAATCAGAGTACATCACACCGTTCTAGTGTTCTAGAGGATTTTATTGTGAGGGTTCAAATTTAATTTTTCATGCTGATTTTTATGTGCTTAAAATGGAAGATGATAGGATGAATGGACATACCCCAATTATATTGGAGAGAACATTCTTGAAAACTTCCAAATACATAATTAATTTGCATAATGGTACATTATCTATGGAATTTTGTGGTGACATAGTCCATTTCAATATCCTTGATTCCATGAAGCACCCATCAGTAGAAAATTTCTCTCTATTAATTCAATTGATGTACTCAATTCCCTAAAAAACATCATTGCATTCCCCTGATCCTCTTTCTGAGTTTTCTCCATGGATAGAAATGTGAGGAAATTATTCATGCATTGATTGTTGTAGTGGTATAGAGAAATGTAATGCATGTTTGTTGATTAATGGTTTCTTAAACACTGAGGATCACTTGACCATCAATGATACTTCTAAGCTTATAAAATCTTGTTACTCATATGAGGATGATACCATTAAGCAGTTATATGAGATCAGTGTCCTCTTATATTCACACACTCCCATCAATCCAAAATACACCTAAATTGGAACTGAAACAACTACCTCAATATTTAAAATAACCATATCTTGATAATGGAAACATGTTTTCCATCATCATTGCTAGTTCACTCCCCCCTGAGCATGAATTGAGACTGATTGAACTTATGAGGGAGTATAAAAAATATTTGGGATGAACACTTGTTTAAATTCCTAGTATTTTTCCATCAATTTGTACACATCATATTTTATTAAATGATGAGGCTAAACCAGTGAGGCATTCACAACGTCGACTGAACCCAAACCACCTAGAAGTTGTGAAAAAAAGGTAACAAAATTATTGGATGCTGGAATAATTTACCCCATCTCTAAAAGCCAATGGTTCAGTCCCATTTAGGTAGTTCTTAAAAAACCTATCCTTATAGTAATAAAAAATAAAAATAACAAATTGGTTCCAAATTGTGTGCAGAATAGTTGGCATGTCTGCATAGAGTATCACCGACTAAACCAACACACTATGAAGGACCATTTCTATTTTCAATTCATTGAACAAATGCTAGAGAGGCTAGCAGGTAAGTTCTACTACTGTTTTCTTAATGGCTATTCTGGATACTTTCATATTAATATGCCCCCAATGGATCAAGAAAAGAAAACCTTCACTTTCCCCTTTGGCACATTTTCATATAGAAGGATGCCATTTGGTATGTGAAATTCTCCAGGTACTTTCTAGCAATGTATGGTTAGTATTTATTTTGGATTACATGGAAAATTGTGTGGATGTATTCACGGATGATTTAAATGTTTATAGATCTTGTTTTGATGAATTATTGAGTAGTATTACTTTATTACTTCATTACTGTATTGAAAATAATATCATATTAAATTTTGAGAAATTCCATTTCATGGTGTGACAAGGTATAGTTTTGGGACATGTCATTTCTGGGGATCGTATCCAAGTAGATAAATCAACAATTGATGTCATTTCTTCGCTACCATTCCCAAAAAATGTACGGGATGTGCAGTCTCTCCTAGGTCATGCTGGATTTTACCGTTGTTTCATTCGTAACTTTGTAAGATTGAACTCCCCCACTCTCAGTTACTCTAAAAAAAGGAATTTGTTTTTGATAATGAATGTGGGGAAGCTTTTAATAAGTTAAAATGGAGTCTCACATCACCCATAATAATCCAACCACATCAGGGGGATTTACCATTTGATCCCATGTGTGATGCCTCTAACTATGAAGATGGGGCAGTCTTATCACAAAGGTTCGGTTGAGATCCACATGTCATTGCCTATGCCTCACATACTTTAGACCATACCCAAGTAAACTACACCACAACTGAAAAAGGATTCCTTTCCATTGTGTTTTCCTTGGAAAAATTCAGGTCATACCTTTTAGGGTCCAATGACATTGTGTTCTCAGACCATGCATCCCTCTGGTATCTCCTTAAGAAACCGAAAGCAAAACCTTGTCTCATTCGCTTGATGCTCCTCCTTCATGAATTAAATTTAAAAATTAGAGATAAAAAAGGAGAATAGAATGTGATGGTTGACCATATCAGTAGGATTTTTCCCATCCTTGGACATTGAATCATCCCCTGATATTCCTATAAACACCATGTTTCCAGATAAGAAATTTTACCGAGTGTATGATGCTATTACTTGGTATGCTGAAATTGTAAATTATTTGAAAGCATATTTCATTCCTACTGATTTCAATAAAAACCAAGACAATCGTCTAAAACATGAGTCTTGTTGGTACATTTGGGATGACGCCTACCTCTAGAGCACATGTAGTGATCATGTCCTTAGGCGTTGTGTCCCTGATAGTGAGTTTCAGTCTATCCTTAGATTCTTCCACAATCTTTCTTGTGGGGGACACTTTGGTCCCCATTGGACTGCTCACAAAATCCTTGATTCTGATCTCTTTTGGCCAACACTTTTTTAGGATGCCCATGATTTTTGTAAATATTGTCCTCGTTGTCCAATAATGGGTAATATTTCTAAAAGAAATTAAATTCCACAACAACCATTGCTATTTCATGACATTTTTTATGTTTGTGGTGTTGACTTTATATGGCCATTTCCCAATTCCTTTGGAAAGTTGTAAATTCTTCTGGCAGTATATTATGTGTCAAAATGGGTAGAGGCACGAGCTACAAGGACTGATAATTCTAATGAAGTTTTGGAACTTTTGACAACCCAAATTCTATGTTGGTTTGGTTTGACTAGGTTCATCATCAGTGACCAGGGTTCTCATTTTTTCAACTGAAAAATGAAATATATTTTGCGTCGGTATGGGGTCGACCATCGAGTGTCTATTTCTTATCACCCATAGACCAATGGTCAAGCCAAAGTGTCCAATAGAGAAGTAAAATAGATTCTTGAAAAAAATGGTTTAACCCAATAGAAAAGATTGGAGTCTTAGACTTGATGATTCATTATGGGCTTACCGTACTGCTTTCAAAACCCAAATTGGCATGTCACCATATCAAATTGTGTTTCGAGAAACTTGTCACCTGCCTGTTGAGATTGAGCACAAGGCCAACTGAGCAATCAAAAAATGCAATTCTAATCTTTCTGGTGTAGGCGCTCAAAGGAAGTTGTAGATTCAGGAGGTGGAGGAAATGAGAAGAGATGCATATAAGAACTCTAGGATTTATAAGGTGCGAACCAAGGATTCCCACGACCATCTTATCCTTCATCAACAGTTCCACATTGGAAAAAAGGTCCTCCTCTACAATGCAAGGCTAAAGTTTCATCCATACAATATTAGTAATGTTTCTCCATTTGGTGTTTTCCAAGTTCAAAATGAAGAAACCAAGCAAAAATTTACTATCAATGGGAAGCAGCTAAAGCACTTCCATGAATCCATTTCAGAGTCCCCCATGGAGGAACTCCATGTTCATGTAGCAATATATGAATGAAACTCACCATGCATTATCTTTCCTTCCCACATTCTCTTCTATTATAGTGAGGAAACTTCACACTTTAGGTGTGGGGGATGAGAACATTCCTTTGTTAGTTAGGGTTTTTCATCATCTTTTTTCTTTTTTATGTTTTTCTCCTTTTTTATAGTATTTTTACATTTCCCCTTCTTGCTTAGTTTGACATGATTTTTCATCATATTTTCTATTTCTTCTCTTTTTATCCTTCTTTATGGTATTTTAACTTTTCCTCACCTAGTTTAGTTTGTTAGTATTTTACTCATTTTTTTTCTTTCTTCTCCTTTTCTCCTTCTTTATGGTACATTTACTCCCCCTTCTGGTCACAAAATCATGGAACTTACTTAAAATACATGTTGAATTTTTTTTATTCCATGTTGATTTAATATTTGATGAAAACCTAACACTATTATGGAAGTAATTTTTGTATGAATTTAATATCAATAAGTTATTTTTAGTGAATTGGTTTCTTATTAATGATATAAATAGTTATATTTCTGTGAAACCTCTAAGATGATTGATGCCCCTTGTGTGAGTAGTTTTTGGGAAAACTGTGTCACTAGTATCTCCAGACATTTTGCACCGAACCATAAAGTGTGAATATTTATTACATAATAGAAGGTAAATAAATGTTAGGTTAATATCTTTTATCTTAAAGTGATATTTCCATACGTTCGTTCCTTATCCGATCTGTTTCATTATTGTACCAGATCGATCTATGCGTGTGTACCCAATATCTGACTATTGTATGCCCTAAAAAAAGATCAAAATCAAAACAAAATTGGGTTGCATCTTGGGTAGGTTAAAAACCACTCCTCCTCAACCTTTGATCTTGTTATAACTATTACAATTAGTGTCGTGAGGATATCAAACATGGGTTGAGAGATGAGTGTGAGATTTTTTCCAAATGGAACTTCTGAAAAAAAAAATAATAAATGAGGGGAGTGCTGAAATGTGAAACATATGAGGATATCTGGGCCAGGATCTTATGGTTTGACTTCTAGGAATTATTAAGTGAGTGAGTATTGAAATATGATTGCAAAGGATGTAGGGCTGGTTCGGTGGACAAAATCTTTTAAACTGAAAAATGTTAAAATAACCTAAATTTATTGGATAGAAAGTGGAAAGAATAGAATGTAATTGTTTTTTCACACACACATGGAGAGTTAGTAGTATGGTTGAATTCTAAATTCCTTTCTCAATTCGGGATCATGATTCTCTTTGAATTTCACTGTGATATGATTTATGAGATATCTTTTTCCATTTTAACTAGGATGAACTCCTTGGTGTGGTTTGTGCATTGATCACATTAATGTAATGAATTAAAATTTCCTCATATGATAAATATTCATGATTTTGTTAATATATACAAGCATAATTTTTGAAAATGTAACTTTTCCTAGGATTTCAAATGTTTACGTGTGAGGTGTGTGATCGTACCACGATTAACTATGTTATTTTCACACTTACATGATTGTATTATACCGAATTTGTATTATACATTAAAAATATAATAAAAAAATTCACTTCATATTTTATCCAGTTATTTTATGTTTATAACTGTTAAAAAGGGTAATTTTACTTGGTTTGATAATATTATTGAAGGTGGAGGTGATTTGGAGGACCCATGACGAAGTCCAAGAAATATGGGCCAAACTACAAAGGATCCAAGAACAAAAGTGGATTAATTCACACACTAATACTAGAATATGGATCTAAATGGGCTTCAATTTTGTGTAATTGTCTAGAATTTAATAATCTACATTTTATCTCAAGGAACCCAATCCCGATCCGGCTCTTACGGGGCCCATCTGTACTGATCTATCCAAGCCACAAAATATGCAAAAAGTGAAAAGTGGCGTTTCATAATATGTCAATATCTCAAGCTGTGATTGTCCAAATGATGCCAAAAATTTGGTTGTGATAACTAAGACGCGGGGATACAACTTTATACTTTTGTCAAAAAGGATATTCAACTTTCTATTAGACGAAAACCTTCTTCCAATTGGTTTATCAACATATGTGTTCCCAAAACCACTTCCCATTTTGGGTATAAAAAGGCACCTTGGGATCCCCATTTGGGAGTTCGAACCAGAAGTGAAGCTCTACCATTTTGGAGTCTCGGAAGAGTATCACCCTCATACATGAAGTTTTGGAGGCATCTATCCTCATAGGGGGATCAATAATGAAGAAGTAGTTCCACCCGAGCTTCCTCCTCCTCCCGATGTCGAGCTAAATAGTGGGTGATCATTTCGAGGGAGCTACACACTTGAAGAGGGAGATCCAACACCTTATATTCTACTTTTTTTGTGTAATTTGGGTGTGATTTATTTCAATTTTGTTTAATCTTTATAAACTTCTTATTTGAATGCATTTATTTTGTTTAATTAAGTAAAACATTTCTCATTTCAATACCGATTGGGTTGAGATTCAAGTGGGAATCTTGATTTGTTCTGATTGGACAACACAAGAATCCTATTTCTCTCACACATACATGATATTTCAGTATTATTTGTTAGACCTCACTATATGCTTGAGTTCAAAACCATGACAACATGATTGTTGTGTCAAGGGGTGGTTCTTTGTGCATTATTTTAAGAGGAAAGAGGGGAACCCAGATCACGATCATCCCTCAACCAAATAATTACAACAAAAACTAATAACCAATTGAAAACAAGGAACTCTTAAAGTACTATAGTAACTTATAAATGATCACTATTTATCACATATTTTTCCAAATCCACTTTTTCTTTCAACTTTACAACTCTTTATGTTAAGTTACTTTCTTAAAATTGTTTTCAAACCACCCCTCTTTTGTTCTTCTTATTAAAAATTCACACTATAAAACCACCAAATATACTTGAGAGAAAAACTAAGGTCTGACCTAGACAAAAAAATCCTTCTTAAATTACTATCAATTTGATGTGTCATGACAACGCAGTCATCGGGTCAGGTCGATCAGACCGGGTCAGACCGGACACAGACCCAATTTGACCAAGTTTCTCTTAAAGGGCCATAAATTCTAAATTAGACGTCCATTGGAAAAACATTATATGGAGATGGAACCCTTAGGATGAGGAAGTCCTATTGTGATAATCCACTTGGGTTTTGGTTAAAATTGATGTATGGTTGGGTTGGATCAAACTTGAATCCAATCGGGAACTCGATACTAAAATACCTAAAACTTACAGACCGAGAATCCGATTGATGCGCTGTCTGTTGTGCTGGAACCTTTAGGAAAATATAGTTCTTTTGAAATACTCCACTTGGGTTTTGGAGAAAGTTGGAGTATGGATGGGTTGGATCAAACTCGAATCCAACTGGGCCATCAGTACTAAAATGACTATAACTTAAAGACCCGACGTCCGATTGACGTGCTGTCTGTTACGTTGGAACCCTTTTGACATAGAGGTTCTTAGGGTTAGTTTTTGTGGGTCTTAATGGTATTAAAGGTATTAAAGATTGCTTGAAGAGAAAAATATATGGAACTCAAGTGCACCAAGTGCGAGAATCCGATGGCTGTCTATCAAGTGAAGGGCGACCATTTTTGGATCAACATCAAAGCGACCCTGTGGGGATCAATAGTCGCGCAACTCTAAAAGAACCTACCTTAGAGAGGCCCATCACGGATTAACAACTTAAGACCCTTTGTGGATCAATGAATTATGACCCCTTATGGATCAGTAGTAGCATGACCCAATGAGGACCGTCCTTAAAGTGCCTAGTCCTGGATTAGTGACTTATGACCATGTGTGGATCGATGACTTAGGACCCTGTGTGGATTGATGACTTAAAAACATGTGTTGATCGATGAATTACGACCCTGTATGGACTACTGACTTACAACCCTGTGTGAATCGGCAATAGAACGACTTCTTCACAGTTTAGAAGTGGAATTTCTCAAAGGAATAAGATGATTTATCTTTATGACGAGTCATCATTATTCCCGTTCTTTAAGTTATATACCCAGTGTGAGCTGTCTTTTACTTTGTGATTTAGGATTGAGATCATGCTTTGTGGTTTTTTCTTTTTGGAATTTTGGGAGACCTTTGAGGGTCTCGGGGTCCCTACTGGGTATTGTTATACACACCCCTACACGGACTTTTCTTTCACCTTATTGTGTCTTGAGAAGACAACAGATAGATTTGACCGAGATTTGGGAGCTATGACTAGACAGTGTACAGAGGTGACTGGTTGATGTGGAGAGCCTCATTGACAAGTTGTACCTACCCTTTAGGTAGGATCCTTGGTGTAAGATCTTTGGATCATGTTTTTATCTTTTTTTTGTACTTCCTTTTCAGTTGGGCTTGTATACAGTCCCCCTTTTACTTTCAGTACTTAATTTTACTCTGAGTGGAGGTTTTTAGTAGTGGTTATACTTTAATTTTTCCATTGTGTTTTACTTGTTCACAGTGTTACCTGTTAGTGTGTGTACAAGTTTAAAGGCAATGCCTTTACTTTCTGGGTTTTTCCTTTCTGGTGCTATTCACCAGCCCCTGGCCTATGGAAGCCGGGCTTGGAGTAGACATGACATGGGCCCAAAGAGATGAGTCGTGAAATTAACAAGCGCCCCAATCTTGATTTGGAAGCGGTAGTATTTGAAATGATGATGTGGAGAAACTACCTCCATGGGTTAATGATTTACCATCCACTCTAACCGCATGAGTCTCAGTATTACTTCTCTCAGAAGGATTTGAACTTGAGAGAAATATGATGGCTAGTGTTCCTCCAGGACTATGTCTTCAAATTAGCCTATACTCTTGGTAAGGGGAACATGATAGAGGATGCTCTCTATAGATGATCTAGTTCGTAGCTGTTATATAAGGAAACAAAGAAGTTGGCCTCATTACAATTATCTTTCATGGATGGGGATGAAGTAGCTTATCTCCAGTCATTGGTTGTTACCCGTACACTCTTAAATGAGTCTGGAAGCCACAACTTGTGGAATTTGAATGTGGGTCTTTATGTGCTGGGTTGTCTATAGGGAATACCCCTAATGAATATTCAAAAGGTGGAAGCACATTGTTCTTTTCAAGGATGCATAGTTGTAGCAGTTGTGACTATAATGGAGCGATGAATCGGGGTATGTGTGTGGGTGTCAAGGAAGACAATGGGGATGATGGAATGGGTTGAAACCGGGGTAACCTGTTGAGATAAAAAGTTGAATGCTTTTTTGAATTCATTTTTTGGGTGGTTATTTCTCTTTTTGAGGGTACTATAAAGGAAGTGCGGAGGGATATCGATGGAATTTGTGACAGGTTTACCATGTACATATACCAGGCATGATACCATCTAGGTGACCATTGACTGACTCACTGTGTCAACCCACTTCTAAACTACCATAGAGAAGAGTTTAGTAAAGGGATTGGGATGCCTCGATGTGATGGATATTTGATTGGGGCGAGCTGGAAAATGATGATGGGGTGAATTTTGTGAAGTTTTCATTAGAGACCGAGGATTGAAAAGAGAGGATCCTTTATGGGTGATCAATTCCTCTAGTGCGAGTACGGTGGTAGCACCAAAATCTAAAAGAGAGAACTTGGGTGATCAATTCCTCTAGTGCGTGCACGGTGGTAGCACCAGGATATATTTGGAAATACCTTGGTTTGTCTTTTGGGGATGTAAAGCCTTAAGGTGGGGGTAATGTAACAACTCATATTTTTTTGTTTCTATTTTTAGAAACTTATTGGGAAAATTACGAAACCAGGCTCTGAGATGGCATGCGATTACAAGGCCTGGAGTGCCCAGAATGATCCATTAAAAAATGTTATGTTTTAAATAGCATGCATGTTAAGTTTTTTCGAAAAAAGTGGAATAAATCTTAAACAAGTTCCTAGATCAGAAATCTGAGGGCACCGTTTCATTTAACACTGTGGTATTACCCTAGGTGAAACTTAAGTTTAGTTGGCGTAGGTCTTCAATGAGAAAAAACGAAAATGGAATAACCATAAATAAAATAATTAATTAAAATTATTTTATTTTTCAAGTCCTTATGACTCATGAATGGTGAATCGAATTGAAAATCCGAGACCACCATTGATATCTTGAGGGAATTCTTTCCTTAGGAAGATCCTAGAATTATCCTGTACCAGCCGAGAGGGAAAGTAGGTTTTTGGGATGTAACTGTAAATAAAATAATTTAAATAAAAGAAATTAGTTTATTTTTGAATCCTCATAAATGAAAAATGGTTAATCATATTGAAAATACAAGACCACCGTTGAGTTTATAATGAGATGTTCTCCTTAAAAAGGACTTATCCTGGACCGGCGCTGGTCAAGGGAAGAAGTTTTTTTTTGTTATTTTTAAAATAAAGTTACCTGAAGAAAATAGAATAAACATGAGGAGATTATATTATTAAAATTAAAGTTTCACTGCAATGAACCGATGTTGCAACCTAAGCATAACCAAAAAACTATTTCATAAATGAAACAGCGTAATGAAGCTATGACTGAGTGTGATAGAAATGCTAAAACGTGTTTCCTTCATTTAATGGATTAACCAAATACAGGATTGTGGGAAGAGATCAAGGATTTCCATGAGCCTTTGTAGGATTTCTGTTGGCATGTGACGGACAACAATGAATGGAGAATCGCCAATGATGACAGGATAAGGATTGGGGAATGACAAATGATGATGGTGCAACTCTGATCTTCTCCAATGGATTATCTAACCTCAAGGTGGTGTCTCTGTTTGATTTAATTTCTATTTCCTTATTTCATTATATCTCAACGACGAATGTGAATCGTTCGATGTATGAAATGATTCACGAATCATGCGTGCTATTGTGGTATGGGTTTGACTTTGGGATAATCGTTGGGAAATTGGATCCTTGTTGAACCTAAAATTAGAATTGATTATGTTTAACATATCTTAAACTCTAACGTGGGTGGATTAGGGCCGAAATGAACAAGGGACGATCCGCCAACATCGTGTGTTCATGTGAATTTCTTCTTCCACCGTTCATTCGATTTACCTGATCTTCATTGTCGTAATTATTGGGTAAGGAAACAAGAACCCCAATGATGGTTGAGATCCACCATACAGGTTGGGACCACAATGACAGGAAAAGGTGCTGGAAGGAGGCCGTGACAGCATAGGGCCATAGTGGTAAAAGAGGCGCTTTCCAGGTGGCCACGAGCGACACACAGGAGGCCGCATCTCAACCACCATAGTGGGATAGGGGCTTCAAGCCATGATGACAAAGGGGGAATGCGGCATACATTACGGGCGGTGGTCAAAGGCCACTGATAGGCGCTCAACGTCGGCACAAACGAATGCAGCAAGCTGTGCCGTGTCACACGACTAGAGGTTCACGGTCCAGTTGGACCACTACTGTGACTTACAGTTCAGCTGGACCACATTGGCGACCCACGTCATCTCCCACAGGTGAAAAGTGGCACCTGGCACATCCCTAGAGAACTGGACCAACCCTCCATTCAGAACGGACCCAGACCCAACCAACCTATTTTTTACTAAAACATCCATAAATTCCAAACCGTGCATCTGATTGATGAGGCATTTGTTGCATTGGGACCCTGGTGACAAGAATGTACTTATGAAATACTCCTAGTGAGTTTTAGTGGATGTGGGGATACAACTGATGGCTTGAGGTTTAGATTCTCCCGAAATCAAGTGCGCTCTGTGCGGGAATCCTATGGCTGGTTGTGACGTGAAGGAAGTGACGAGTGGACCTCAGTGGTCCAGTAGCTGAGTAGACCTTAGTGGCCCTATAGACAAGCAGGACCTAGTCTCCCAATAGCTAAGCGGACCTCATTGTTCCACCATATGATAATACCTTAGTGTCCTGGTAGTCGAGTAGACCTTAGTGGTCTGGAAGATGGGTGGCCCTAAGTGGCCTGAGATCCGAGCATACTTCAGTGGCTCGATAGATGAGCGGACCTCAGTAGCTCGGTAGCCGAATAGACCTCAGTGTCTTGATAGATGGGTGAACCTTAGTGGCCCTAAATACCTTAGTGACTCATCAAGGATGAGTGCCTCAGCAGTATAATATGTTTAGTGTTACGACTGAATCAGTGTACTTAGTGTATTTCTCAGTGTGTTCACTTTTTGCCAGTCCCAAGGAACTGGGACCTCTTAGAGAAGATCTCTGATGACTTGGTGGATCACAAAGAAAGTCCTCCTGGGATGAGTGTGCCTTGAGAATAATCCCATGACAAAGTATTGTTTGTGACATCGAGACTCCTTGTCTTAATGAGATTGGACATCTCAGGGAAACTTTGTGACATATTGAGACAATTTGTTCAATCAAATAATTTTGGTAGACTGTCTCAACGTGGTTAATACTGGATAGATCGAGGAGTTGGAACTCATGGAATTGAGTGTGCACCACACAAAACCATATGGATGGAAGTGGATGATACATTTCATCTTGAAATACTTTATGAGTATACCAAGATGATCTTGTTATATGAGTTGGTGGCATAAAACTGTGTTGAGATGACTGTACCTTCTTGGTTGTGTTTTCGTTGTGGCCATTTGTTTTTGGTTTGGGGTCCCTACTGAGTATTATGTTACTCACCCCTGTAGGGGCTTTGCCTGCACATGTCTTGTCTTATGCAGATGATCGACACTTTGATTGAGACCTTAGTGGTCTAGGACTAGGAAGTTCCTAGTGAGATCGGATAGGCAAGGCGTACTCCTATGACTTATTGTATCTAATTTATAGCTTGTATTTTTTTGGGTTTTTATTTATCCTATTTTACTTATATCTTGTAATTCTGCATTAAGTGGTTGTATTAGTGGAATGCATGTTTTCCTTTTCAACGTTTTGGGCTGGGGTTGTGAGTGTGCGTGTGTACAGGTACTCAAAAAATTCCTCCCACTTGCAGGGTAAATCCTTTGTCACTTCTTTCCAGCCTGTGGCCTTTAAAAGGTGAGATTTGGGTAGTCATGGCATAGGCCCTAGGGGATGGGTCATTACATTATTAAAGATGTTTTAAGATCCACTCATTGTTTTATCTTTTATGTGTATTTGATCTAAATTTTATAAAATCATGAAGGGTTTATTTTCCCAACATCACTTTGATTTCGATATTGTTTATGTATATGTTCCTACTTGAGGGATGTATGATCATTTTCTATTGGAATCCATTTTCCATTATTCCATGGTTAATTTTGTTTCCTATATTTCCTTTTATCTTTTCACTTCTATCTGGCTCGTAATTTAGCCATAATGTTTTCCATTAGTGAACCCAACCATGTATTTTCTTTTCTATCTTGAATATTTTCCTTCCATTTACATATTCCATATAATATTTTAAAAATAGTTTTATATATAATTCAACCAATATTTCAAGGTTTTTTCCACTGTATTTTAACTTATTTAAATATTATTAGATGGCGTCTTTTAGATATTTTCTACAAGGGTATTTTTTTGGACTTTCTTTATGAATGTTTGAAAAAAATATCTTTTTAATGTTTTCTATATGAATAAAATTTCCCCCTATTATATATATTCTTCACTATGAGGCTTAATTTAAAAGTTTTTAGGGTTTTCTAATGTAATTTATATTTCTCTTTTCTTGTGGGTTTTTTTATTTTAAAAATAACGGTTAATGTTTGAAGATAGTAAATAAATGTATTTCATTCTAATGATTTATATTTTTATCTTCCACCGAAAATGTCTTATAATTAACTTCTGTTATATTAATAGTTTTAATATTAATTATTATTTTAAAATTAAGGATTTCATTGTCCACTCTCCTTTCATTTTAAATGGATTTATTTAGTTTCTTATAAGATTGTTTTTACAACCAAGTGAAAAAATATTTTTTAAAAATATTTTTCCAATTTTACTTCCATATCCATCTAAAACTATAAAAATATAATAGATGTTACTTACACTTGTCTTAATGGTTCCCACTAATAAAATTGTTATATTTATTGAACACAGAAATATTGACATTACTTACACTTATTATTTCAATACAAAAGTTAATTGATTTCCAAATAACATTAGTTATGTATTTCTTTATTTATACATTAATTCATATAATGAATGAATTGGAATTAATTTGGGTAGCATCAAGAGTTATATAGACCCTAAATTAATCAAAAGGTTTCATGAGAAAACTAGAACAGGTATTTGGGTAACATCCAGAATTATAAATTATTATTACGATTTATTCCTTCTATATTATACATGCCGTAGTTATTCCATGATATATTTTGTTTTATGTTACCACTTACAAATCATTTCATCTTTCCCTTATCCTGTCTTATTTTCCATATGCTATGAACTAGAGTATTAAATATGATGTATATAGAAGTATATCATGTGCGTATAATTATGTGGAAGATTCTAAAGACTTATTATAATGTACGAAATTCTTCTTTT
Organism: Viscum album; assembly: GCA_963277665.1. Lineage (NCBI taxonomy): Eukaryota > Viridiplantae > Streptophyta > Magnoliopsida > Santalales > Viscaceae > Viscum > Viscum album. Next base: position 1,454,880,460 of record OY728126.1, read on the forward strand.
AGTGGGAAGGAAGTCAATTTAGAGGAAAATGTTTTTTTATTAATTCTAAAAACTCCAATCCTAAAAGGCCTTGGGTATGTAAGTGACTAAATATTTGTTATTTATATTGTAATTATGGATGTTTAAGTTTAGGTTGGTTCAGTTGGTATCATTTTATTTTGTAAAGGATATGTTTTGAGCACTAGATTCCAGAGTGAGGGGTTATGGGTGTCTCAATATGACCACATCATGTGCATCAATCTTGGTTCTAATGATACCATAGAACCCCACACAATCTCTTTCCAATTTTATTGATAATATATTATTTAAACCCCATGTATCAATATATATATTTCATAAGATCTATGGTCCCACTCACCATCAAATCACTCATATTTGACCCTACTATAGACTCTATATAGTTTTGTTATCATCTTCCAATCATTCTGGTTCCCAACTCACTAAGGGTGAGGCCCTATCCTATCTCTTTAATCTTTATGCCAAGAAAAGTAACCCCTTGACTTCAGATTGGGTTAAATTTCTATCACAACATATTTGAAAATTTAAAAAATATAGTACCTCATCTACCACATGGGATGATATTCATATTATAACCATAACCTCATGGCCCTATGATCATTTCATTATTACTTTTTGGAGACCCCTTATCATGAAACAGTCATATCTCAATGTGTGAGGTCCCAAGCATGGTTCACTCCTATGTAATTAATCCTAGTTGACCACATGGAATCAAGAATACTTCCCAATACAGTATAAGCTTTAGAATAACATCAAAGTCCTAGTGTGTGTTCATGGGGAGACTATTCTCTCCGGTTAGAGTGATACAAAATAGGATAATATTAATAAGGTAAATAATGGAAGCACAAAACGATCAACTAGATCAACCAAAAATATAAAATTCCAGATAAGAAAAATAGTCTGAACAATAATAACTTGTAATTTATAGAAAATGATTTAAATGTCTTGACTCTATAAAAAAGATATTGGTCTAAATAATAGCACACATACACACAATACATATACAATAAAATAAAAAAGGTCAAAACTTTTTCAAAAAGAATTGTGAGCCTATGATCGATCATATGATCTATATTCCCATGATATATAAAAATCAATCATCCATGACAGGGTTCTTTCCATTATCCCTACCTGCATCCATGAAATCTATTCAGGTACCAACTAGAAATCCGAATAGGTTGTGATATATAATCAATAAGACAACATCAACAGTGTCTATAATAATTCATGTTTTTGAATTTAAATATAATAATGTGAAAGTATAGGAAGAATAAGTGGAAAAAAATTTATTAAATAATAACTGTGCCCGGATTGAGCTCCTTATGGGATGCTCGACGAAACATACCAACTTCAGAATAAGCGAGAAGAACATAGATAGGGGACCTGTAAATTGTTAAGGTCTATGTTTTTAACCGTGGTGTATAAGTGTAGGTACTATATAATATGGGACCAAATGTATAACCAAGGTTTCTAGGTAGTGATAATAGGAGGATATCACCCAAGGTGAAACGAAAATGTCTTTGAACTTAAAAGGTTAATCCAGATCAAAGAAATAAACCTCACACCAAATCTATTGGGGTCTAGGTGTAATATAATTGGTATACATGAGAAAATACATTGGAAAAGTGTCTAACCAAATCCATGGAGAACTTATACAGTAAATCTAGGTCTAAGAAATAATTGGGCTCAATAGAAGAATCCAATGTGCCTTCTATACAAAGACATAAAGATGAATCCAATGAGTGTTTCCAAGGTATTCTAATTTTATGATATAAATCATGTGAATCATACAAACTATGCCAAATAATTCACATTCTAATAACACAATGAACAAATTACAAGGTGGATATATCCATTGGAAACAATATAAATGAATCATTGTGGCATCCTATAAGTGGTCAAGGCATTCCATTAAGAATATAAGGTTGAATTAAGTTTGACCACTCCATTAACATGAACTAGCAAATAATTGAAATATACACGATACATAAATAAAATTACCAAAATCTATGTAATAACCATTACATTGTACCATTTTCATTTATTTTAAGACATTATATTTTAATTTATAAATAGGTTAAGTGAACATGATTTCCATATCACAAATAAAAAGTTCACGTGTTTAAATTAATTAAATCATTTAGTAGAAGTAAAACCAAATACACCGAAGGGTGTTTTGGTTAATGTTTTACAAAAAGTGTATGCATACATATAAATGGATTACCCCGAGGGTTCCCTAATGTTGAGGTCGTTGACCCCTAATGATAACTGGGGGTCAATTGGTGAATTTTGGTGTTAAATTTGGAAAATAATTTAAGGAAGATTGGTTTTAGGGGGAAATCATTGGTAAAACCTACACATTGCACGACATAAAAAAATATAAATGATGAGCTCTGAGGGAAAGTTATATAACACCTACCATATTGTAGTAGATAATCCCCTATCCAATATCAGCTTATAAGTTGGGATAAAAGAGAAGAAAAAGAAAAAATATAAAAAATACATGAAAATAGTTCATATTAGCTGGAATGGAAATAAAAATGAAGATGATAAGATAACTCTAGGGAGGAAGGTATTAGGTTGAGGCACTTACCCTTGGATAATAAATGTGATATATATTAATCTGATGATATTCTGATTGAAGGAGGATCCTAAAATCCAAGGTTGAGGCCATGAAAGAGCTCTCAAGAGGAGGATATATAAGCATGGAATGGAGAATAAAAGGGGTTAAATGATATAAAGGTTTAATAGAAATTGATAATTTTATGAATTATAAATGGTTCTAAAGGTTTGGCTACATTTTTTGCCTAAACTGAGCACCAATAATACATGATTACTGCTTAAGTGGCACTTCCCATGCAATTTAGGTGCAGAGATTAAAAACCATATATCAACCATGAAGTTCCCCTATAAAATTCATCTATAATTTTTTACATAGCCATGTGGTCACCCTCACATAGTTTATCAAAATATTTACCCCCATATATGGGTTTCTTGGTTGAGCAATACAGTTTCTACTAAACGTGCGCCAACTGTGTGCCCCATGCTGTTTCTAAAAAAAAATGGATCTCCAAGATTTTAACAAGCCCCAGAAACTCCCAAACCCTCCCTTGTACTCTTGGAAATTTTAATAACGGTAAAATGAAAAGTCTAAACCGAAATTTAAAGGATCTATACCACATAAGAAATGTTGGGATCTTATAACCTCCCCCACATAATATAGCTCATCCTTAAGTTTCATTCCTGAGGTTAGTAGAGCATTGTTTGAGAATAAATCTGGACACTAAGCACGTACACCATCCTCCATCTCCTAGGAATCATCCAATATGTGGATTTTATTCCCTAACACTCGGACTAATGGAACATACTTGCCTCATGGACACTTTATGGTTTGATCAATAATACAAATATGGTGATCCTCAAAAGTTGCATCGACCTCTAAAATGACATCCTAAAGTTCAATTGTATGAGATAGTTTAGAGAGATAGTGTTGAAGTAGTAACAACCCAATACTTCAGTGTAAATTATCTCTTTAAATTAATTTAATAACTTATATCATATTCTACACTGACTTGGCTTGCATTATACGCAAAATTATGTTTCTGCAAAACAACACATTAGTATTATAATTATTTAAACGATATAATTATTTATCAATTAAATATTGTAATATGAATAGTTAAAAATAAATTTTAAATGTTATATATAATGTTTTCACATAAATAAAGCATTTTTACAATGAAATGTATAAGTTTGGTTAAAATATTTATATATTTTGAAAAACTATTTTCTTAAAAGAACTACTTTTTAAGTCCTTTTGTGAACAACAATAAAAATAATATTAGATGCTCATAAGAATTGAAATTGGTAAAATAGACTTCATTTTTGAATTTATAGTATCCAAATCATCTTAGGGTGAATTTTTAGTATTTTCCTGAAAACCTACAATTTTTTAATAATAGTGAAAAACACTGTGTTATTGTTTAAAACCTACTTTTTATTTAAATAATAATTATTTTTTATTTAAATTTATTTTAAAGTAAAAGTAGATACATAATATATATATTATTATAATTTAATTCATTAGAGTGATTTTATAATAAGATTAGATATATAAAATTTTCTTTAACTATTTAACGTCTTTAACCCACCTTCTAGGAACATTTATAAATTTGCATAAGACGTAATGTTACCACTTCTGTGAATTGAATTTAAAAAATCTGATAGAAAAGTTTTTCATCAGAAACTAAAATGTGGTTTAATAAGATGAAAATTATTTTTGGTGAATAGTAATTTTTGTATTTTATTTACCACAGTTAAAAGTAAATAGGGTAATTAAAGGTAAAAATAATATTATAATAATATAAAATTACCCCAAAACATGTCCTAATTCTATTGGATAAGTGTAATTTAACCAAAATCAAACTTAGGACAAAAATATGATCCTTTTTGATCCACTTGGAATAGATTAAGACATTTATTATATTTTATTTAAGGAAGAGTTAAAAGTGTTAAATTTAATGTTTAATAACTAAAACATTTTTAATATAAGGTTATACATAAGATAAATTTGACTATAAATATTAATTATAAATATAGAAATATTTCCTAAATCATGCAATTTTATTTATAATTTTTATAAATTAAATAATTCAATTTATTTATGACACAATGATGATAAAATAATTACCTTATTAATAAAATATTAAAATAAATGGTATTATAAATATTAAAATAAATGTGAATTGAAACTTTTGATTCCATAAAAAAATTTTATAGGTGAATATAAAATGTTAGGGTTGATTCAATGTATTTTTTTCGAAGGAATCAAGTTTTTATGTCTTCAACGAAAAACCAAATACTAAATTTTGGAAAATTTGACATAAATGAGTTTTTAAAACAAATACTATTTTATTAAATTATATAATAGTCCAAAAGATGTAATATTTTAAAAAATGACATATATAATGTTTCATATTTCATTAATTAACCACTTTAGGTTCTCTTGATATTTTATATTAACTATATTAACCGTGTATCCTAAAAATACATGAATACATGGTAAAAGTTAAACTATTTAAATAGGGGTAAAATCTAAAAGATAAAGTTAATATTCTGACCTAAACATCCCTAAACCTATTGTTTAATAAGATTTTGACACATCCCCATCTTAGACTCTAAATAAATCTATTTTCATCTATTATATAATGAAAATAATTTTATAATAAATTAATATTTCAGGATTTACCTAAAGTGTCCATCACCTCTCTTATAAAAGGGTACTTCCCATTCTCTTAAATTCACACCTCCAAATCCATTTAGATCAGCCAAACCCTGCTCAATTATCCTACCAACTACCGTAAATTCATACTAGAGGCCTTAATTTGATCATAAATCTAACCTAAGGAGACCTTTTGTTCCAAAAAAATGGAGGCACCCGAAAATGAGGTAATTATTTTCGCACCTCTTTCAAAGATCGTTTCTTCTTCTACTTCATCTTTCTTTGATGTTTCCATAAAAAAATAATAAATATAGTACCTTATACATACTGATATGTTATTATAATTACGGTAAAACAATATTCATTATTCTATCCATCCTATGAATGAAAATGTCACCATATATGCATACGTACGGCTTACCGTCTCCACATCGTGGTGTAATTTGTTATTCAACACGTCATTATATGGATGGGTATAATAATAAGTACAACTGATGTAAATAACAAATATAACATTTTAATTATTCTGTATATATAATATACCATCCAATTACATACAATTTCACCATTAATAAAATGATACCGTCACTCGTGCCTACGTACGATTTACTGTCTCCATGACTCGATGAGGTTCATTCTCCACTTTAACCATCCAAGAATGATTATTAAAAAACATATTTTATTCATAATTATGAAATGTAAGACATAATAATTATAACTTAATGATATATAGATATTAATATATTCATTTACATATATTTCATTCACTTAACACCATTGAAATGTGAAAAGAAAACGGAAACAATGTTCTTGCATATGCAGGGCCTACCGTCTCTATAAACGGTGTATTCCATTTTATTTATATATCTGTTATATATACTTATATTATAAATATTTATTATATATAAATCATATTATACATTTTGAAAGTAATTAAATCATGATCTAAGTATTATGATCCAGAATAACACTCCAAAACATGTACAATAAACAAAATGATTATTACCTGAAATGTTACTTTAACTTAGAATTGTTAATAAATGGGTAATATAAATTCATAAAAGAATAATATATGATATCATAATAATTATTATGATTCTGATATAATTTAACAATATGTTTAAAAACATTATACATTATTTTTCGACTTGTACGGAGAGTATCATACATAAGGTAATGGTTAATTTCACAATCTCATTATTATTTTAGCTTGTTGAAGTGTAAGTATCTACTAAGAAATATTTATCATCCATGTACATATTTCAAAAAATGTTTTAAAAAGTAATATTTTAATTTTTTATGTAAGGTTATCTTTAACTATACCATCATTATAAATAATTTAACTATGTATTCTCCTAAATCATTTTAATTAATGATTATATTTTCAAAATGATTTTAATTATTTATTTATATGTAAATAATTGTTTTATAATTTTAATTACTTTAAAAAGTTTCAAATTATTATGTGAGTATTTTATTCAAAAATCTATTTTAAATGACTTCTTTTATATATTTTGTGAATTCTTAATGATTTAATGAAAAAGGTATATTTATATCAAAGTGTTTTATTATCATTTTCAACTATGTCAACATCCTTTACTAGATATTATTCTTTATTGAAGTTGATTTATTATAATAAAATCTTCCATATTGTATTGATTGAGTTATGATATGTTTTAATGTAGATGTGATATTTTTATTCCATTCATGTTTTATGGTTAATGTATTGACATTTTGTATGCTAGTTTTAATATGAATTTTTATGTTATGTTTCACCATTTTCATATGAGGAATACATTGGACTTAGGAAGTAACGTGTGGGCCCCATATAGATCCTCGATACATCGGGTGGTATAATGAGACAAAATAGTGTCTTGAACAAGGAATTGATAGAATATTTGTGAATGGTCTTGGCACAAGGCCTGGACGTAGTAGTAATTATGTTCGCTATTATACATTAGCTCATTATGAAATTAGTTATTACATGTGATTATTCCTCTAGTAGAATATACATATGCATGATTATATAGTAATGTTTGATTTATTTTTTTCCATATTTTGTTCAAGTTTATTTTTAAAAGACTGTTTTTTTTATTTTACATATTTCCATAAAATTTTATATCTTCCGTAAAATTATTTACCCTTAATGAGCATATGAGCTCACACATTTCTTATGTTTTATTTTCGCAGGATGATAAGAAGTATATTATGATTGATATGGAGGGTTAAGATAAGGGAGTAATGGCATTATCAATGGATTATTTATACTGTGTTTTATGTTTGAATGTTCAATGTTATGTTCTTTTATATAATCTATTTTCCAAGACTTCTAAACTGATCTATCCTTAGAGACTTGATTCATTATAATCATGCCTATGTATTAAAATAACTCACTGGATCTGGGAAATTGGGGTTGGGGAATTTCAGTTGTTATCAGAGGAAGTTTAGAAAAAACTTTGGAAACATATTTAGAAAACATAGATTTGGGATTATAATCCTATGATAAACTTTGAGGATAGGTATTTAAGAGCATCCTAGAATTTTAAAATGGAGATTATGTGGGTATTCCTAACAAATACATACCTGTCTGGATACTAGAAGTGGATGTTGTTCTGGAACAGATGTACCTCAGGGTAAAAACTATAACAAGGTGTTCTAAGCTTGACTCGGGGTATCCTAGTATACGACAATGATCCTTACTTCGCACCTGGTTTGACACTTTCAAGGGATATTGTTTGGATAATTAAAATTTTATTTAAAAACCATTATGAAGGATTTATGAGTAAATATGTCAGAAAAGAAAACATTTTTATGATTATGAGACTAGATGTGTGTAAATATTAAATTAATTCTAATCATTTTTATAGTTTTTAGATTATACATTACGATATTATCTAACCAAGTGTATGTCATCATTTAGAAATGTAACCCAGTAGAAGGAATGAGAACTCCAGCAATATGCATGATCTAAAGAGTAATAAGGATCATATCTTTCATGGTATTAATCCAACATTTCAAAGAGAAATAGTCTCCCACATATTCTCATCATATGAAGAAATAATATCAAGCATTTATAAGATAATTAAAGAATTCTCTATATCCTAGGTCTTCCAAGGGAAGAAATATAAGAAGAGGATGGTATATAAAAACTTGGATAAAGGGGGGAAGGAAAAGAAGGATTTTCCCACATGTGATAACTGTAGAAAGAATCACCTTGGTAAATGCCTGAAGTGAATGACAGTTTGTAAAAAGTGTGGAGAAAACGGGTCATCAGGAAAAATAATTCAAAGGGAAGAAAGAAAATACTAATATTCAGTGTTTCAACTTTAGAAAAATGGGGTATTACACAAATAAATTTTCTAATCGTCAAGGAAATATATCTCAGAAGAATAAAAGGGATCAAGGTCAAGAATAGGCTGTTACTATTGTCAATGTGGAATAATTAATGTATTAGTGTTTCTGGATTAAAGAATAATGTTATTTGAGTATTGTATCAATGATGTACTAGTTATATGAATTTTGAAAATAAATAAGTATTTTATTGTTGTATTATTTCATTAAGGATTTGATATTGTGTGGTACCAAAAATAGTATCTCAATAGAAAGTTAAACGTTTTGGAAAATATATGGTTGAGGGAATGATAAAACCTAAAATAGTCCTAATACTGAGGTAATGATTTTGGAATAAGAGATAATTGATTTTGATAAAGTATATTGGACATTATTTAATTCATTTTAACTAATTAATGGTTTGTTTATTTCATAATTGGTTGAGTTTACAACATTTTTGGATTTAAGGAGTATATCTAGTATTCTATGTTTTACAAAAGGAATACATATGTATATACATATTCAGATAAGGTTTTATTGTAATTCATGTTGTTACCATGTTTTAATAGAATACATGATGATGGTATTCACATGTTGTTATGTGACAAAAGAGATCTTAATTATGTTATCTTTTCCATATTTATAAAATTTTGGACTGTGATTTTGGTCACAAGTATTTTGGGTAAGTCTAATGGGTGGAATTGAGTAAGTTGAACACTTGATATTTTGTTCGATGATAAAGAATGATTTATTGGATTTTTTTACCTAACATTTTTGTTTTTGGAAAACATTTATAGGACTAAGGTAATTCTTGTGGACCTTATGATTTATCAAAAGAGTTTCAGGAGTAAAAAAAATCATTTTTTGAACATTTATTTCTTACTGTAAGGGATTAAGTGAAAATAGATCGAAGGACAACCAAATTATGAGATTATGATTATGACAGGTAATGAAATCAAGTATGTTTTATTGAGTTCTATTCTTGATAGTAAATTAATCCATCCTCTTAAAAATAGTATCTAAAAAAATGTGTTATCCTAATACATTTTGTTTTTTTGAACTGATGATATTTTTAATCATCATATATTTTTGGCTTTGAGGCCCTCAATTTTCCATCTATTGTTTTCTTGTTTTTGATTGATGACCTCAATCCCTCCTGATAAAGTTTTTTCATGTTCCCTCCAATTATGTGTATCTAATTTCCACTAATTTTCTCCTATTAAAAATCCTAATTTGGTGGTGACCTTTTCAATTCCCTTTCCATCTTATTAACACTATATTTTATTAACACTATTTCCGATGTGGGTTTTCCAAAAAATTATTTTTTTATTTTCAACCATTTATTTTTGATGAAAAATTTTAAATTCTGAGGATGAAATTTACTGAAGGAGGGTATAATTTAACACCATAAGATTTTATAGTACATTATCTATTTAAAGTAATTTAATTGCTTATGTTGGATGCAACACCGACTTGACTTGTATTATATGCAAGATTGAGTTTCTGCGAAACAATACATTAGTATTATAAATATTTAAATCATATATTTATTTGTCAATTTAATATTGCAATATAAATTGTAAAAACTAAAATTTAAACATTATTTATAAATTTCTCACATAAATAAATCTTTTTTATAATGAAATTTATATGTTTTGTTAAAATAGTTATATATTTTTTAAAACTATTTTCTTAAAAGAACTACTTTTTATATCCTTTTGTGAATAATAATAAGAATAATTTTAGACACTCTTAAGAATTGAATTTGGTAAAATAGACTTTAATTTTGAATTTGGAGTATCCAAATTTGATTAGGGTGAATTTTTGGCATTTTTTTGAAAACATTCAATTTTTGATGAATTGTGAAAACACTGCATTTTTGTTTAAACTGACTTTTTATTTAAATAATTATTATTTTTATTTAAATTTATTTTAAAGTAAAAATAGATAGATTCTATATATATTAGTACAATTTAATTCATTGGATTCATTTTATAATAAGATTAGGTATGTTAAATTTTATTGAGCTATTTAATGTCTTTTACCCACCTTCTAGGCATATTTGTAAATTTCCATAAAACATAATTTCACCACTTCTGTGAATTGAATATAAAAAATATGATAGACCTGATTTTCATCAGTAAGTAAAATTTTGTTCCATATGATGAAAATAATTTTTTTGAATGTTAACTTTGGAATTTTATTTACCACTGTTAAAAGTAATTAGGGTAATTAAAGGTAAAAATAATCTTATAATAATATAAAATTACCCCCACACATGTCCTAATTCTATTGGATAAGTGTATTTAGAAAAAAATAAACCTTAGGACAAAACTATGATCCTTTTTTATCCACTTGGATTAGAGTAGGACATTTTTTATATTTTATTTAAAGAATAGTTCTAAGTGTTAAATTCACATTTTAGAAACTAAACCATTTGTAATATAGGGTTAAACATAAGATAAACTAGACTATAAATATTAATTATAAATATAATCATAATTTATACATCATGATATTTTATTTATAAGTTTTATAAATTTAATAATTAAATTTATTTATGACACAATGACGATGTAGTAATTACCTTATTAATGAAATATTAAAATAAATGATATTATAAATATTAAAATAAATGTAAATTGAAACTTTCTATTCCATAAAAAAATTTATAGGTGAATATGAAATTTTAGGGTTCATTCAATGTATTTTTTTTAAGGAATCACGTTGTTATGACTTAAAAAAAGCAAATACTATATGGTGTCAAAATTGACATAAATGAGTTTTTTTAAAACAAAATACTATTTTATTAAATTATATATGGTCCTAAAAATATAATATTTAGAAAAATGTCTTATAAAATATTAAATATTTCATTAATGAACCACTTTAGGTTCTATTTACTTTTTATAGTTACTATATTAACCATGTAGTATAAAAATACAAGAAGAGATGGTAAAAGTTAAACTATTTAACTGAGTGTAAAATCTAAAAGATATGGTTAATATGGTAACCTAAAAATGTATAAAACCTATTTGTTGAGAGTATTGAGACACATAAACCTATTATCCTCATAATAAATACATTTTTAGATTTTAGAAAAAGAAATTTATTTTATAATAAATTAATATTTCAGGTTTTGTTAAAGTTCCCATCACATCTCTTATAAAAGGGTACTTTCCCTTCTCTTAAATTAACACCTACAAAGAAACTTTTCTCAGACAAAACCTACTTAAATTTCCCACTAATTACCCTCAATTCATCCTAGAGTCCTTAATTTGATCATAAATCCAACCTAATGATCCATTTTTTTCAAATCAAAACGAAGCACCTGAAGAAGCGGTAATTATTCCATCACCTCTTTCAAAGATAGTTTCTTCTTCTACTTCATATTTATTTGTTGTTTCCATAATAAAATAATAAATACCTTACCTTATACATAATTATATGTTTTTATAAATATGTTACAACCATATTCATTATTCTATCTATACTATGAAATATAAAGTCACCATATGTACGTACGTACGACTTACCGTCTCCATGTTATGGTATAGTTTGTTATTCAACATTTAATTTTTTAGATGGGTATAATAATGAGTATAATTGATGTAAATAATAAATATAAAATTTTAATTATTCTTTATATATAAAATACCATACAATTATATATTATTTTACCATCGATAGAATGATACTGTCGCCTGTGCAAACCTACGGCTTACCGTCTCCACGACGCGATGCGATTCATTATCCACTTTAACCATCCAAGAATGATTATTAAAAGATATATTATTCATATTTATGAAATATATGACATTATAAGTATAATTTAATGATATATATTTATGTAAATATATTTCATTCACTTACTTACATTCAAATACGATAAGAAAATGGAAACAACGTTCATGCAGATATACGACCTACCGTCTACATGAATGGTGTATTCCATTTTATTTATACATCTATTATATATATTTATATTATTAATATTTATGATATATAAATCCTATTATAAATTTTTAAAGTAATTAAATTATTATTTAAGTGATATGATCTATAATAAAAAGTCAAAACATGTACGATAAACAAAGCGATTATTACCAGAAATGTTACATTAACTTTGAATTGTTAATAAACAGGAAATATATAGTCATAAAAGAATCATATATGATATCTTAAATATTATTATGATTGTTATGTAAGTTAATAATTTGTTTAAAAACATTATTCTGGAGTTTCGGACTTGTATAGAGAGTATCATACCTAAGGTAAGGGTTAATTTCACAATTTCATTATTAATCGAGGTTGTTGATGTGTAAGTATATACTAGGACATATTTATCATCCATGTCCATATTTCATAATTTTTTTAAAAGGAATATTATAAGGTTCTATGGAAGGGTATATTTAACTATATGATCATTATAAATGTTTTAACAATTTATTTTTCTAAATATTTTTTAATTAATGTCCATGTTTTTAAAATGATTTTAAGTATTTATTTATACGAACATCATTATTTTAAAATGTTAATTACTTTCAAAATTTTCAAAGTGGTATGGGAAAATTGGATTTAAAAATCTATTTTAAATTACTTCCTATATAAATTGTGTGACTTTTAAATGATTTCATGAAAAGGGGATATTTCTCTCAAAGTGTTTTACTGATATTTTTAAACTATGTCAACATCCTTTACTAGATATTATTTTTTATTGTAGTTGATTTTTTATAATAAAATATTCCATATTTCATTGAATTAGTTTTGATATGTCTGAAAGTGGATGTGATATTTGTATACCATTCATGTTTATGATTAATGTATTGATATTTTGTATGCTAATTTTAATATGAATGTTTATGTTATGTTTCAACCTTTTCATATGAGAAATGCATTAGACTTAGTAAGTGATGGGTGGGACCCACTATATACCCTCGATGCATTGGTAGGTCTCATGAGAAAAACTAGTGCCTTGACACAAGGCATTGACATAATATTTTTGAATGGTCTTGGCATAAGGCATTAGCGTAGTAGTAATTATGTCTGGCATTATGCATTCCCTCATTATGAAATTAGTTATTACATGTGATTATTCGACTAGTAGAATATCCAAGTGCATGTTTATATAGTAATTTTTGATTTATTTTTTTCATATTATGTTCAAGTTTATGTTTAAAAGTATGTAGTTTTTATTATACATATTTCCTTAAAAGTTTATAGCTTCTGCTAAATTATTTACCCTTACTGAGCATATGATCTCACCCCTTTGTTATGTTTTATCTTCTCAGGATTACAAGAAGTATATTATGATTGATATTTGGGGTTAATCTATGGGAATAATGGTGTTATAAAATGATTATTTATGTTGCCTTTTATTTTATAAAGTGTAATGTTATGTTCTGGAATGTAATCTATTTTCCAAGACTGTTAAACTGGTCGGTCCTTTGGGAATTGATTCCTTGTAATCTTGCCAATGTATTAAGATAATGCACCAACTCTAGGTAACTGGGGTCAGGTCATTATAGTTGGCATCATAGGAAGTTTAGAAATAACCTTGGAAATAATTTTACAAATCATATATAAGGGATCATAAAACTATGATAGACTTTGATGACAAGTATTGAAGAAAATCCTAAAATTTTAAAATGAACATTATATGAGTATTACTAAAAAATACATCCCTTTCTGGATACTAGAAGTGAAAATTGTTCTGGAACAGATGTACCTTGGGGGTGAATGCTCTATCAAGGGGTTTTGATCTTGACTTAGGGTATCCTGGTATATGCCAATGGGCCTTACTTCGTACCTAGTTTGGCACTCCTAAGGGATATGCTTAGGAGAATTAGGATTTTCTTTACAAACCATTATGAAGGATTTATGAGTTAATATTTTTGGAAAAGAAACCATTTTTATGATTACGAGACTAGATCTGTGTAAATATCCAATTAATGTTGATCAATTTTCAATTTCTTGGATTACACATTACGATATGATCTAACATAGTGTATGTCATCATTTAAAAATGGAACACAGTATAAGGAATGAGAACTCCATCAATACACATGATCCAAAGAGCAAGAAGGATCATATATTTCGTGGTATTAAAAAAATATTTCGAAGTAAAATAGTCTCCCACATAATTTCATCATATGAAGAAATAGTATCATTCATTAGTAAGATAATTAAATAATTCCCCACATCTGATGGTTTTGAAGGGATGCAAGATAAGAAGAGGATGGAAGAGAAAAATATGGGTAAAGGGATGAAGGGAAAAAAGGATTTTCCCACATGTGATAACTATGGAAATAATCACTTTGGTAAATGCTTGAAGGGAATGAGAGTCTATAATAAGTGTGGAGAAAAAGGGTCATCAGGAAAAAGAATGAAAAGGGAAGAAAGAAAAGACTAATATTTTTTGTTTCAACTATATGAAAATTGGCTATTACAGAAATAAATGTCCTAAGCTTCAAGGAAATACAGATCAAAAGAATCAAAGGGATCGAGGTCAAGCATAAGATGTTATTATAGTCAAAGTGGAATAGTTAACGTATTAGTGTTTCTGGATTGAATAATTATGTCATTTGAGTGTTGTATCAATGATGTATAGGTTACATGAATTGTGGAAAAAATAATGATTCTAATGTAGTACTATTTCATTAAGGATTTGAAATTGTGTGGTAATAAGAAAAGTGACTCAATTTCAAGTTAAATGTGTTGGAAAATATATGGTTAAGGGAAAGATGAACCTTAAAATAGTCATGTTTCTAAGGTAATGATTTAGGAATACGAGATATTTTAGTTGGATAAATTATATTGGATATTGTTGAATACCTTGGAACTAATTAATGGTTTGTTTATTCCATCATAGTTGGACAACATTTTCAAATTTAAGGAGTATATCAAGCACTTTATGTTTTATAGAAATAATAAGGAAGTACATACATATTAAAATAGGGTTTTATATTAATTCAGGTTGTTAGCATGTTTTAATAGAATACATGATGAAAGTATTCACTTGTTGTTATGTGACAAAATAAATCTTCATTTTGTTATGTTTACCTTCCTTATAAATTTTTGGACTATGATTTTGGACATAAGCATTTTGGATAAGTATAAAGGTTGTAATTAAGTAAGTTGAACACTTGATGTTTTGTTCAAGGTTAAAGTATGATTTATTGGATACTTTGACCTAACCTTTTGGTTTTCTGTAAACATTTGGAGGATTAAGTAAGTACCTGTGGAACTTATGATTTATCAAATGCGTTTCAGGGGTAAAAAAATCACTTTATTTAACATTAATTTCCTAGTGTAAGGGATGAAGTGAAAATAGATCGGAGCACAACCAAATGATAAGATTATGATTATGACAGGTAATGAAATCAATTATGTTATTATTTAATTCTAATCTTGATAGTAAATTAATCCCTCCACTTCAAAAAAAAGTATCTTAAAAAATTTGTTATCCTAATACCTTAGGTTTTTTTAACCAATGATATTTTAAATCATCATAGATTTATGGCTTTGAGGCACTCAATTTTCCATCCATTGTTCACTGGTTTGTGATTGATGACCTCAATCACTCCCTATAAGTACTTACGATTTTTCTCCAATTATGTGTCTAAAATTGTCACTAATGTTCTCATATTTGAAATCCTAATTTGGTGGTGACTTTTTCATCTCCCTTTCCCTCTTATTAATACTAAATTTTATTAACCCTATTACCGATGTGTGTTTTCCACAAAGGTATTTTCAATCTTCAAACTCCTATTTTCGAAGAAATATTTCAGATTGATAGCACGAAATTTATTGAAGGAGGGGAGTATGTAGAACCCCAATATTTCCTAGTACATTATCTCTTTAATGTAATTTAATAGCTTATATCACACACAACACTAAATTGGTTTGTATTGTTTGCAAGATTAAGTTTCTTGGAAACAATACTTTAGTATTATAATTATTTAAATGATATATTTATTTATCAATTAAATATTGGAATATGAATATTAAAAAATAAATTTTAAATGTATTTATATTTTTTTCACATAAATAAAGAATATTTATAATGAAATGTAAATGTTTTGTTAAAATAGTTATATATTTTGGAAAACTATTTCCTTAAAAGAACTACTTTTTATGTCCTTTTGGGAAATATAATAAAAATAATTTTAGACACTCTTAAGAATTGAATTTGGTAAAATAGACTTCATTTTTGAATTCTAAGTATCCAAATTATCTTAGGGTGAATTTTTGGTATTTTTCTAAAAACATCCAAATTTCAATGAATAGTGAAAACACTCTGTTATTGTTTAAACCGCCATTTTATTTAAATAATTATTTTTTTATTTAAATTTATTTTAAATTAAAAGAAGATACATAATACCTATATTAGTTCAATGTAATTAATTGGAGTCATTTTAAAAAAACCTTCGATATATAAAATGTTATTGAACTATTTAACATCTTTTACCCACATTCAAGGCACATTTATAAATTTTCATAAAACATAATTTTACCACTTCTGTGAATTGAATTTAGAAAACCAATCAAAAAAGATTTTCAATAGTAAGTAAAATTTGGTTCAATAGGATGAAAATAATTTTTGGTGAATAGAAAATTTTTAATTTTATTTTCCACAGTTGAAAGGAAATAGGGTAATTGAAGGTGAAAAAAATATTATAATAATCTAAAATTACCCAAACACATGTACTAATTCTATTGGATAAGTTTATTTCGACCAAATTAAACCTTAGGACAAAAATATGATCGTTTTTGATCCACTTGGATTATTTTATAACATTTATTATATTTTATTTAAAGAAGAGTAAAAAGTGTTAAATTAAAATGTTAATAACTAAACCATTTTTAAGATAGGGTTATACATAAGATAAAGTCGACTATAAATATTAATTAGAAATATAAAAATATTTGATATGTGAGGGTACTTTATTTATAATTTTTAGACATAAAATAATTAAATTTATTTATGTCACAATAATGATGCATTATTTTCCTAATTAATGAAAGATTAAAATAAATGGTATTATAAATATTAAAATAAAGGTAAATTGAAACTTTTGATTTCATCTATGAATTTTATGGGATAAGATTATACTTTATGGTTGATTAAATTTATTTTTTTCAATGGAATCAAATTTCAATGATTTTATCAAAAACTAAATACTAAATAGTGTCAAAATTGACGTAAATGAGTTTTTAAAACAAATACTATTTTATTAAATTATATAATAGTCATAAAAATCTATGATTCAGTAAAATGACTTATATAAGATTAAATATGTCATTAATTAACCACTTTAGGTTCTCTAGGCATTTTATAGTAACTATATTAACCATGTAGTATAAAAATACACGAAGACATGATAAAAGTTAAACTATTTAACTAAGGGTTAAATCTAAAAGATAAAACAAATATGGTGACATAAACATGTTTAAAACCTATTGGTTGGTAGGATTTATACCCATAACAATATTAACCTTGAAATAAATCTATTTGGAGCTGTTAGAAACCGAAAATAAGTTTATAATAAATTAATATTTCAAACTTTTCTAAAGTGCCTCTCACCTCTCTTATAAAAGGGTAGTTCCCCTTCTCTTAAATTCACAACTCCAAAGCCATTTGGCTCAGACAAACCCTTCTCAAATATCCTCCCAAATATACTCAATTCAACCTAGATAAATTAATTTGATTTGAAAGCCTACCTATGGAGACCTTCAGTTCAAATCAAAAGGAAGCACTCGAAGAAGCGGTGATTATCTCATCACCTCTTTCAAAGATATTTTCTTCTTATACTTCCTATTTATTTTTTGTTTCCATAATAAAATAATAAACCCAGTACATTATACCTACTGATATTTTATTATAAATATGGTATGACGATATTTATTATTCTATCCATCCCGTGAATGACAAAGTCACCATACGTGCATACGTACGACTTACCATCTCAACGTCATGGTGTCATTTGTTTTTCAACACTTCATTATTTGGATGGGTATAATAATAAATATAATTGATTTATATAATAAATATAACAATTTAATGATTTTATATATATAATATACTATACAATTACATACAATTTCACCATCAGTAAAATGATAATGTCGCTCGTGCATACGTGCGGATTACCGTGTCCACGACGCGATGAGATTCATTATCCACTTTAGCCACCCAAGAATGATTATTAAAAAATATATTATTCATAATTATGAAATATATGACATAATAATTCTACTGGAATGATATATATATATTTTTACATATATTTCATCCACTTACTTTCATTCATATATGATAAGAAAATAGAAACAACATTCATGCGTATGTAAAACCTGTCGTCTCCATGAATGGTGTATTCCATTTTAATTATATATATATTATATATATTTATATTATGAATATTTATGATATATAAATCATATTATAAATTCTGAAAGTAAGAAAATAATGATCTAAGTAATATGATCAAGACTAACAAGTCAAAAAACATACGATAAACAAAGTGATTATTACCCGAAATGTTACATTTTCTTGGAATTGTTAACAAACGGGAAATATAAAGTCACTAAAGAATAATATATGATATCATACATATTTTTATGATTATTATATAAGTTAATAATATGTTTAAAAATATTATACAGGATTTTCGAACTGGTAAGGAGAGTATCAGATCTAAGGTATGGGATAATTTTAAAATCTCATTACTATTAGAGATTGTTGATGTGTAAGTATCTACCGGGACATATCTATCATCCCTATCCATCTTTCATAAAATGTTTTCAAATGGAATATTTTATGGTTTTATGGAAGGGTCTATTTAACTAGATCATTATTTTAAATATTTTAAATATTTTTTTTCTAAATATTTTTAATTAATGTCCTTGTTTTAAAAATGATTTAAAGGATTTATTTATATGGAAATCATTGTTTTAGAATTTTAATTACTTTAAAAAGTTTCAAAGTGGTGTGGGAAACTTTGATTCAAAAGTCTCATTTAAATTACTTCCTTTATAAATTGTGTGACTTTTGAATTATTTCATGAAAAAGGGATATTCCTCTCAATGGTTTTTACTGATCTTTTTCAACTATGTCAACATCCTTTACTGGATATTATTCATGATTGATGTTGATGTATTATAATAAAACATTCCATATTGTGTTAAATTTGTTATGATATGTTTGACTATGGATGTTCTATTTTTATACCATTCATGGTTTATTGTTAATGTATTGAAAATTTTCATTCTAGTTTTAATATGAATGTTTATGTTATGTTTCACCATTTTCATATGAAGAATGAATTGAACTTACTAAGTGATGGGAGGGGCCTTCTATATCCCCTTGATGCATCGGTAGGTCTCATGAGAGAAAGTAGTGTCTTGTAAAAAGACCTTGATAGAATATTTATGAATGGTCTTGGCATAAGGATTTGACGTAGCAGTAATTATGTTTGACATTATGCATTCCCTCGTTATGAAATTAATTAATACATGTGATTATTAGACTAGTAGAATATCCATGTTTATGTTTGTATGGTAATGTTTGATTTATTTTTTCCGTATTATGTTCAGGTTTATGTTAAAAGGCTATTGTTTTACTATAAATATTTCTTTAAAACATTATAGATTCCGCTAAATTATTTAACATTACTGAGAATCTGAGATCACCACTTTCTTATGTTTTATTTTCCTACTATGACAAGAAGTGTATTATGATTGATATGCATGATTAATATAGGGGAATAATGGAATTATAAAAATATTATTTATGATTTGTTTTATGTTAGAATGTGTAATGTTAAGTTCTTGTATGTAATCTATTTTCCAAGACTACAAAACTGATCTGTCCTTTGGGACTTGATTCCTTGTAATCATGCTAATGTATTAAAATAATGCACTAGCTCTAGATAACCAGGGTTAGGGAATTATAGAAGTTGAGATATGCGGAAGAATTCATGCATGGATCAGTACCTTTGAGGAAGATCTATCTTATAGGCAATGAGCTTGACACTCTCCCAAATATTGAAGGGCCCAATGAACTAAGGTTTCAGCTTCCCTTTTTTCTGAATGTCTCAATGCCCTAACCTTGGTGAAACACATAATAAGACCTGATCCCTAACATCAAACTCTAATGTATTTTGTGATTATTGGTATAAGAAATTCACTAAGACTGAGATGACTCCATTCACTTCTTGATTAGCTGTACTTAATTTGAGGTCTCTTAAACAGGATGATGTCCTAGTAGTGCTTCTTATCCTACCTATAACCAGTATAGTGGTGATTGGAATGGTCTATAATATAATTCCTCATAATAATCCATATGTATTGTCTCATGAGGTCTATTATTGTAGGAAAACTTATCTAGTGGTATGTGATTTTTCTAAGAAACTCTAAAATTGAGGATCCATGCCTGGAACATGTCATCCAACATCTCTATCACATACTCAGAATTCCCATTAGTCTATGGGTGATTGGTTGTACTAAGAAGAATATATAGACCTTATTCCCTCTCCAACCATTCCTATAACCAAGATGTAAAAAAAGAATCTCTGTCAGATAAAACATTCTATGGGACTCATTGAAGTCATATAATCTCTTGTACATAGAGGCTCTCAGGATCGTCCCCTGAAATAGTCACTCGATGGGTAATAAATGATTGACCTTCGTTAGTCTATTAGTGATAAGTCATAATATATCACCACCTAAAGGGGATATTGGTAACAACATCACAAAATCCAAGACGATGTTGGATGATTTCAAATTTGGAATGGGAAATGGATGAAAATTATCTGCTAGTCAATGGTGTTACAGCTTCACCAACTGAAAGGTGGAACACTGAGTAAAAAAGATATCTATATGCCTTTTCATCCTAGGCCAAAAATACTGGAAGTGTATACCATAGTAAACCATTTTAATTATGTGGTGTACCTCCCAATTTGAAGCTTGAGTTTATCACATCAATTATTCTCGCACAACTTTAGGAACCAAGACGCGTCCTTGAATAAATAAGACCACATCCTCATCAACTATCTTCATAGGAAGTGGGTCCTTTACTATAATTCTATCCCTTAGGACTAAGCCTTGAGGGTATGAAATATGTCTCATATTAACTCTATTCATATGTGAGGAGTAAAGTTCTGAATCTCTAAAGATATTTTACCAATGATTCTCTTTGATCTCTAAGATCATATAAAAAAATAGGGCCATCAGTTGCTACTCATTACTAGCCTACTGAACTACCCATGTCTAAGTCCTTTGGATCAGAGCATAATCCACTACATTACCCACACTGCGAATATAGGATAGATCAAAATGAAAGGACTACAGGTAATCAACAATACTTCTCTATCTGATATTTATGTCACAAAGTGTAAAGTTATATTTGGGGCTCTGGAAGTCTGTATACACCACAAAGAATCCCCCCAGATTGTAATGCCTCCAACAATTCAATGCGTGAACTAAAACTGCTAACTTAAGATCCTATATTGGTTAATTATTTTCGAGTAGAATAAAATGATGAGACCCATAAGTTAAAACTTTATCTTCTTGCATTTGAAATTTACCTAGATAGATACCTGATGCATCATAGTAAACTGAATAGATTCTTCCTGGATTTTTCAGAATTAGGATATGTGATGAAGTTAATCATTCTTTAAACTCATAAAATCCCATATCAAATGGTTCATACCAAAAAAAATTATTCCCTTATTATGAAAACATAAAATATGCATAGATTGGCATGAAAAGTCCCAAATTAAGAACATATAATAGATATCTAACCCCAATAAAATATTTATTTAAAATATGTTCTTATGATTATCATAGGAGAAAACTGTAATCACATTCTATAGATCTAATGATTCTCCTGATTTTGTTATTATGTGACCCTATAAGTGAAACATATTGGTCCAAAAGTGGAATTTTGTGAGAATAGAAAATATCTGGGGTGCTTCTTTATGTACTGAAAATGATACCAATATGTTTGGAATGTTTTTGTTGAGTATATGAGTACACTAAGATGTTTTCCATGAAGACTACCACAAATGAATCCAAATAATTTTAGAAAACCAAATTCATGAGATCCATAAAAAAGGAGGGGACATTCATAAACCCAAAAATCATAAACAGATACTCATAAAGTACATACCTACTTTGAAACACTATATAGAGTATATCCTAAGGTATAACAAGCACCTGATGGTTTCCCAACCTCAACTTGATCTTTAAGAAAACCCGATATCCTTGGAATTGGTCAAAAAGATTATCTATATGAGGTAAGGGATACCATTATTTAACCATAATCTGATTCAATTTTTGGTTATCCACATAATGCATGAGGGTCCCATATAACTTCTTAGTGAGAAGCATGGATGGTCTCCAAGTAGAAGTACTGGGTTGTGTAAAACCCTTAGCTTACAAGTCCTTTATCTTCCTATTGAGTTCCCAAAACAAAGTAGCTTCCATCCTCTAAACAGGAATGGATACCAGTTCTAGTCTTGGAAATAGATCAATAGTAAACATTATATTTCTCTTAGGAGGTAGCCTAGAAAATTTTTAGGGAAGGTATCACGGAAATGATTTACCATTGGAGAGAAATGAGCTTGAATTGTTCCTTAATCATCCATATAATGGCTAGAAATATGGGATATCCTTCTTCCTAGACCAAGATAATCTGGTCCATATCAACTCTCATAGACATACCGTTCTCCCTTGTGAATATAAGTACCTACCTTAGGTGATGTGAAATACACCCTTCAATAATAAAAATATACTTAAGAATTATAGAGAACCAACCAATCTATCACAAGGATGATTTAGAAGACTATCAGGTCAACTATGGAGAGGTATCATAGGAAATGATAACTTCTAACCTCATGGGGCCACACTCTTCATTGGTGTAAAATTTCTGACCACACTCCCAATGGAGTATCTAGAGTCATCAATCCTTAAATATACTAAATTTTCATCCAGAATCTTTACAATATAGTCATAAATATAAAATAATGTGAAGAAACATTATCAAATAGGATAGATACTAAAGTAGTGGATAAAAAGATTGTACCTATTACTATGGATGGATCGACACCCTGATAATTAGGTATAGGCTGTACTGTATATATCTGGCTTGATCCATAACCCTAAACTATAACCTAACAACATGAAGTGTATCCACTCATGTGGTATTACATATCTTGAGTCTATCCTCTATGACCACGTCCACCTCCCCATCTTGTAGGGCCCATGGTAGTCCAGCTTCCAACCTAGGATGGAGCTACCAATCCTAATTTGAAAGAAGAAATTTTAAAGATCCTCTTAAACTAGGAATATATAGAAATATCCAAAAATAACCCTAGAGATTAAATGATCTACTAAGATCTTAACACTCAGCTGGGTCTTAGTCTGACTGAGTCTTTACATGACCATTCCATCCATACATATGGTATATCGTATATCTACAAGTTCAGATACTATGGATTCAACTACTCAATTGATAATCCTCTATATATCACTTCCAATAGCTCGACGAACTTCATTTCTACCTCAGTGCTAAACCACCATGCCCTGTACCATTATCTTCCATCAAATTATAGTCACTGATCTGGTCCTAGTTCACAATCCTCGATATGGTAGTCAAACAAATAGAATTTACTTTAGATTAGATGGTAAACCTAAGCCAATACTTAAAGTCTCTTGCTCTCAAAATCCTATAACCAAAGAAATAATGTGAAAAACAATGAATATCAGTCATGTTAGATGAGTTATCCATAAATAATAGGGATCCTTGCTTGAAATTAAAAAATCACCTAGCTCATTCATCCCTCAGCGTCTCCAGAAAGAAATAGTCATAGAAGGAATCCTAGAAGTATCTCCAGATTATATCTTGAAACTAGACTACCTCAGTAATAACATACCACCAACGTTTTGAAGAATCATGAAACATATAAGTAGTAATCATGACCCTCCTCTCTAGATTTATCTCTAAAGTCTAAAAGATAGACAAAATGACCTCTATCTACATTTCTTTAGACTGGGGCCACCACCCCTTAATAAATTAGGGGGATATTACTTGTGAAACTCTCTAGTTAGCTATACCATATTAAGGGAAATTGGGGGGGGGGGGTCCTTTTAAGAACTTTATTAGTCAAATAAACCCCTATGTAAATTGGGATTCAATTCACAGGTTAGTTATAATTGGCAGTTATTTGGGTGGAGATACTAGTGGGTTTGGTCCCATTGCCTTAGGATCATGGTTTTTGATAGATTCCTAGTGCACTACCTAAGGCCCTCTTGGAGGTATTTGTCTACAAATTTCAAGCACATTCCTTATACTTCAATAAGAATTGAAATGAAGTTATCATGGTATAAGGATAAGAATAAGGGCTAAATACCCAAAACATACTAATCCAACAACCCATGATCTATGGTCATGGTATTATTTAGATTCTAAATTGTAATCAAAGGGGTTTTGGTATATGATGTTTGAATTACATGTTATAGGGGAAAACAAAATTTATGTCTTAATTGGATTCCCAATTTAATGGATACTGATTCTATTTAAAATTATAAATCAACAATTCATAAGTGTATAAAAGTGTATATTCATATACATATATTGAGGTATAGTTAGATGTGTCTATCATTCCCAAGTTATAAATTCCAATAGTTTATAAGTTGAAAATGGTATGATATATAAATACAACCTAGATTTTATAGTTGTTTAATTAGATGGATCACCATTCACATTTTATAGAGGCACACAAAATCTTTAAATTGGAATTGGAATCCATGTAATTGTTACTTTATAATGTATTAGATCATGTTACCAAGTTTCCACAGATCAAAGTCTCTATAATTGGATAATTAAGGTTCCACTGTAGATCTATATGGGGAAAAATATTTTGGTAAATGCAAAAACTTTAATTAACCAATTATCTATCTCATTTATCTTGTATAAATGTTTTTTAGATATCAAATAAAGAAATCAAGGAGCTAAAACATTCTATAGGAAATGAATATAATAAAATAAATATGTCATTATATATGGATTCCATGTTAATTACTCAAGTTCCTATAATGATGCGTGAGATAATTTCCCATTTCCATACCGATCCAAGGGTAATGATAAAATCAGTAATAGTAATAAAAACCAAAATTCATGTGTGTCACCCAATGGTTAAACTAGTACAATTGTGATAGGAATAATACATAACATCAAATACCATCCTAGAATTTTTTTGGGTTTCTCCATACGTGGGTTAACTACTCCATATCATAGGCTCATAACCA
This sequence comes from Viscum album, assembly GCA_963277665.1. Lineage (NCBI taxonomy): Eukaryota > Viridiplantae > Streptophyta > Magnoliopsida > Santalales > Viscaceae > Viscum > Viscum album. Next base: position 1,454,906,342 of record OY728126.1, read on the forward strand.
AATTCTAACATTTCATAGTCTCCAGTAGAACATCCAAAACAATAAGATAATAAAGAGATAGTCTCTTACCACTTTGTGAAATCCTGGACAAAGTTCAATACAAAGTAGTCGAACCCGGTTTCCACATATCCTATAGTTTTCCTCCCCATATGCCCAAGGCTACTGAATTTAAGCTAGGGCCTATCGTTTTTCCATGGTGACCCAAAGGCCTCTAGTTAAAGTGTATGACATCCGAATAATAATAAATAGATAAAAAACAGAAGCATAATAATGATCAAATAGATAATAAGAAAATATAAGCATCATGATAAGACAAATATAATGAAGAATAATAACTAGTATTTTATAATTTTTTTTGTAAATTTCAATATGGTGTACAAAATAAGAAAGCATACACGTAATCAAGAAAAAAACAATACCCATACATCAAAATAAAAAAGTACCAAAACTATCACTAATAGCATCATGAGACTAAGCATAATCATGTTCTCCAACATCCCATTCCATATGAAAATAAAGGGTCTGTGACTGAGTGTTTTCCCTTATCCCTACATGAATCCATGAAGTTTGTTAGAGTAAAATTCATTGGATCTAAAAGGGTGTGAGATATACTTAGTAGGGAACCACCAACGATGTTTACAATAAGCCCAATTTTATAATATAAATGTAACAGTTTGTAGGTATAATAAAAAAAATGGAATAATATTTGTAAAATAATAATCCTAGAAGGATTTATCTTCTCATGGGATGCTCAACCGAACATACACGATTCGACATAAGTCCGAAGAGTCCAACTAGATTCCAAGTAAATCAGAAGGGTCTAATAATATAACCATGGTGTCCATGTGAAGTTAATATATAAATTGGAACCCAATTTATAACCAAGGCCTCTAGGTAGTGATAATAGAAGTGTAGGACCTAGGGTAAAATCGTGGAATCATTGACCTTAAATGGTCAAGACAACTCACAACAATAAACCATACAACCTAGATATAGGGGTATAAGTGTAATCCAATGGGTACACCTAAGAAATTTCACTGGAAAAGTGTCTAATATAGTCCATGGTTCATTTCCATAGTAACTCCTAGGCTATAAAATACCAGGGAACAAGTGAAGAATCCATGGAGCCTTGTATTCGAGGGAATCGAGCTGAATCCAATCTTGGTATCCAAAGAATTATAATATAATGATATGAATGGAGTGGATGATCAATACTACATTTAGGAATTAAAATAATAATAACACAAAGACCAAATTATTGGGTGGGTATAACCCTTAGAAATAATTTTAATGAATCAGGGTAGCATCCTCTATGTTCTCAAGGAATTCCCTTGTGAATTCGAGGCTTGGCCATTTCTGACCACTCCTATAACAAGAAAAAGGTCCATAACTGTATTAGATAATTTTGGTTTCAAATTGGGAAAGTAGTTTATGGTTGATCGATTTTAGGGTTAAAGAATGGGTAAACCTATGAGGGGAATGCTATAAACAAATATTAATGATGATTTATGAGGGAACATTATAGACCACATAACTTGTGGTGGTAGATAAAACCCCATCCAGAATCCGCTATTTATTTGGGATAGAATAGAAGAAAAAGTGAAATTGAAGAAGTCACAAAAAATGGTGCATATTAGCATACATGAAAATAACACCAATGATAGTGACATAAATCAATAAAGTAAGGTAATGAATTGAATCACTTACTGTTGGCTAGATAATGCGATTGATGTTGGTCTTATTAGAGTTTGATTAAAGGATGATCTTCAATGCCTATGTTGAAACTGTAACGACCCGAATTTTTTAAATAAATCTTGTTTCCTAATTTTATGTGTTATTTTATTTTATTTTTATACTCAACAAAAATGTTTCATTTGATAACATGAGTATAATTAAAATGAGACTGTTGGGTTTTGATTGTTATTTGACCACTGGTCAATATGACCACTGGAAACTAAACGTTTTGACTATTGTCTCTAAATACAAGCAATCTTGGTTAATTAATATAGAAAGAAGATTCGATGGCCTCACCCAGTAGTCTTGGACCGATCGAAGCCCATCTAACAGAACTTGGGAAGGAGGTAGCACCACTGGGCTTTGCTCTGGACCAAACCCAAGCTGAACTTCATCGTGTGAAGCTAGAACGGGATCGCCTTCGCGAGAAGTTCAAACTGATAGAAATTACTACTCGTGCGATGTTGGCCAAGCCTCCCTCGGATTCTCTCACCTTAGCACACCTTACACTTAGGTCCTATGCTGGTGTGATAAGGGGCTATGTAAGGAGACCGTAACTAACTTGTGTAATCCTTTGATTTAAATAAAAATTGGGATTTCTTCTTATGATGAAGTTTATGAATTTTCAAATGACCGGATAAATATTATATGCATATTTTTGATGAATTTTAGAAAAATGATATTTTAAAAATGGTTGTGTAAACCTTAAATAATTAAAAATGTGTAATGATTTTCGAAAAATGGTCTTCTACAATTATGTTCAGTAAAAAATTTAGAGACTAATAAGATCAACATAATTTTTGATGAATAGTAAATTATGAATAGTGATTTTATGATTAGGATTAATAATGTGTCCAAATGGATTAGTAATCTCACTTAAAGAAAGTATTAAAATAAGCTAGGAACATTGATTAAGTAATGTGATTCAATAAAATGGTTAAATAACGGTTTCATAAATTATTATTCAAGTATTAGTTTTTTCGGATGAATAGTGTTTTTTAATTAAAAATTTAATTAAAAATAATTAGAAAATTATTTTTATAAAAATGACTTTATTTTTGAACTCAGAGCATCGATACTATGTTATGGTAATTTTTGGGGATTTTTCTGAAAAAAATGAATTTTCGGTGAATAGTGTATTTATTTAAAAATAAAATTAAAAATATTTAGAAAATTATTTTTATAAAATGGAGTTCATTTTTGAAATTGGAGCATTGATATTTAGTTAAGGTGAATGTTTGGGATTTTTCTGAGAAAGATGAATTTTTCAGTGAATAGTAAAAATGCAGTTTTAGGGTTTCGGTATGTTTAATGACATCATAATTGTGTCATGATGATGTCATGAGATCTTTTAAGGGTTGGCCGGCCAAGGGTGATGAATTATTGTTTTGGGGGCCCCATGTGGCCTAACTCCATGATAAATGCCAAGGGAGAGCACATGGGTTTGAGAAAAGCACATGTGAGGTGTCCCTTGGCCATTAATGCCTTGTCCCCTCACTTTCCCTATAAATACCAAGCCCTCATCTCATCCATTCGACTCCCCACTCTTCCCCAACGAATTTATGGTCTCATTACCTCCCAAGGAGTCTTCCCAAGGGGCCCCCAAGCCCTCAAGGTCCAAACCTTTGAGTTTCAAGAGTCACGTTTTAAGGTAAGGGATCCGACCTCTCTCTTTCATTTCAAGTAATCTCTTTGATGTCATTCCTTTTATGCTCCATGTTCTTATGTTGTAGGACGTTCTTCTATACTACTATTACTGCCCTTTTCATTTTCATATAATGAGAGATCCCCTCTTACTCTCATTATTTCGTTTTATGAAGTTTTAAGTGGCGCCGTTAGGCTGCCGAAATATTTGTAACAGATTCTTTCTCCCTTCTCATTTTTCAAGATCTATTTTCATGTAAATTATTTAAAGTTATTTTTTTATTATGTTGGGGTATGATCTCTAAATTTATCATACTGATCTTTTATGATAACATGATGAGAGACCCCATTTTATCTCTTCAATTCAGTATTTTGAAGTTTTAAGTGGCGCTGTTAGGCTGCCGAATTTTTAAGTGGTTCTTCACCCTTCTCGTTTTGAAGTTCTACTTTCATGTCAATTCTTTCAAGTTCCTTTTTATTATGTTGGGGTATGATCTCTATATCTATCATACTGGACTCTTATGTTCATATGATGAGAGACCCCATTTGATCTCTTCAATTCAGTATTTTGAAGTTTTAAGTGGTGCCGTTAGGCTGCCGATTTTTTAAGTGGTTCTTCACCCTTCTCGTTTTGAAGTTCTACTTTCATGTCAATTATTTCAAGTTCCTTTTTATTATGTTTGGGTATGATCTCTATATCTATCATACTGGACTCTTATTTTCATATGATGAGAGACCCCATTTTATCTCTTCAATTCAGTATTTTGAAGTTTTAAGTGGTGCCGTTAGGCTGCCGAATTTTTAAGTGGTTCTTCACCCTTCTCGTTTTGAAGTTCTACTTTCATGTAAATTCTTTCAAGTTCCTTTTTGTTATGTTGCGGTATGATCTCTATATCTATCATACTGTAATCTTATGTTCATATGATGAGAGACCCCATTTTATCTCTTCAATTCAGTATTTTGAAGTTTTAAGTGGCACCGTTAGGCTGCCAAATTTTTTTAGGGATTCTTTCACCCTTCTCATTCTTTTCAAAGTTCTACTTTCATTTCATGTCTTTCAATTTCCTTTTTAATAATTTTGGGGAATTATATCAATATCTATCATACCGAACTCTTATGTTCACATGATTAGAGATCCTATTTGATCTTTTCAAATCATTTTTGTTGAAGTTTAAGTAACGCTGTTAGGCTGCCGAACTTTCATAAGAGAAATCTAATTTTTGTCTTCCTTCCATGTTTTGAATTTCAAATGTTATGTCCTTGAAATTTCATTACCATGATCATGTATCATTCTTATTCTGTCCATCTACTGTTTTATGGGTCATTTATGAATGTTTGACCCATTTTACCTCTCTATTTAATGTCTTCTAAACGTCGTAACATAGCCGTTATGCTGCAGAATTTCCATCTCAAAATGTCTCTCTCTTTTTCTAAAGTTCTTTTCTATTATTAAGTGAATACTCAAAGATATTTCTTCTAAAGGGGTATTCACATATATACCAAAATGTCTATTTTGAATTCTGGGATTTACATACATGAGACCCACCTTCCTTTTCTGTGGGTTTTAAAGTGACGTAAAGATCATGTCTTTAAAGCAGTTTTTAAAATGCTACGATTATGAAATGAAACCCATTTATTTTATGCTATATGGGTTATTTATGAAATGTTTGATGATTATATATGTGGCTCACATGATAATAAAGGCAAATTTAAGGGTGCGCCCTAATAGCGCTCCAATGCATTGGGTAATGATGTAACCACTAGAGATTACAATTTTCACGATACCTTGGTGAATAACCTTGGTAATTTTAAAATGACACCTTGGGGATGGACCTTGGTGATATGTTCATGATTTTCTATGTTAAATGATGTAGCCACATCTTCAAGTTATGAAAAATTTTTATTTTTATTATGATATGCCTCATGATTTCATTTTCATGCCTTAAAGTTCTTTTCATGACTTTATTGATGTATCTCAAGTTCATATGTAAAATGTTTCACTTGTTTCCCTTGCTGGGCCTTCTGCTCACCCTTCCTTTTGATGTATGTCCCCAGGTTATGAGATGCAGTAATGATCCTAGTGTGAACATGAGGAGAATCCTTTCAAGTGTTTAAGAAGAATGTTTTTTTTGTTTCATGTTTTATGTTCCTTGTTTCCAAGACACTAAACCTTAAAGATCCTCAGTTCCGTGTAATGGAATGAAAGTTATGTTATAAAAATACGGGATGCTATAGTTGGTATCAAAGGATGGTTTAGTTATTTGTGGAAATTAGGATATGAAAACTCTAGGAAGAACCCTATAGAAAAGTTTAATATAGGAAATCTTCCTGGTATTTTGGTGAGTATTGAGTAAGGGGTTGCCAAGCAAATACATCCCTGTCTCGATACGAGCAGGTAGAGGTGGATCTGGCACAGATGTACATAGGGGTAAAACTCAAAAACACCGCTTTGATCTAGACTCGAACGGGAATTGGTACACGACAACGGGCCTTGATACACTCTTGGTTACGACACTCTCGGGGTATATGCTTTGGTAAATTCATAAGCTTAGTATGAACCATTGTTAAAGGAACAAAGATAAAATAAAATAAAGGTTCACATAAGAATATATGATCATTCATAACCTAGATGGGAACCTAGGAGATCACAAGTTAGGGTATACCTTTCATATACACGTTATCCTTATATGCTTTCAGTTCCTTTTCATGATTATTAGCTAAGTACTTAAGCCCCTAATTATGCTTTCTCTTCTTAGTTAATGGTGGGAAATGGAAGAACATGTTCCGACAACCAATGTGATAGGAAATGCGACGATTTTCGTATTAATATTACAGGGATGATTAGGGGATTAAAATATGATTATTATTTTGGAAGACATTCATTATTTTGGGAACCATATTTGATCGAGGTAAATAGATTACTACGGTATTTTCATTAAGGAGTAAGGTTGACTTATATTTTGAAGAATCGATGATTTTAAGGTGAACTTATAGTAATTTAGCTTACTTATGGGAATGACTAACCTATCTTGGGTAAAATATGTTTAGGTTAGCTACCTTTTTTATAAGATGTTAGGAGTGGTTGATGTTGTCTGGAGATGAACAATGAAGTTGTTTTGGAAGACTATGTTATCAAATCCTTCTTGTATTTGGGTTTCAATCTTAGTTTGGTTTGTTTTGAGGAATTTTAAGGACCGTTATTTATGGAATGGTCTATGATGAACTTTGGGTAGTACCATGGAAATTTGATGATTTAAAAGTAGTTTCCATTCCTATAGGATTATTTCTTTTTGAAGAGTTGTTTTACCTTAACCTTTCTGTTTTTGGGATAATGTTTAAAGATAGAAGAAATAGATAGTTAATCTTTTGTAGATTATGTGATTCTATAGAAGATGATTCTTGTGATTTTATGAGACCAAGTGTTTTTGAATTCTCATCATTTGGAGAAAATATTAGTGTTGGTAGGGACTTGTTAAAGGATGAAACTCTACTTGAAGGTTGGTATATTTTCTTATGTTTTTGTTCTATGTAGTAAATGAAATCCTCAAAATTATGAAAGGAAACGTAAAACAAAAATGTTGTTGGTTTACGTTTCCTACTAGGTAATCAAAGACCGTTTACACACATCATAAGTTTGGGATTTTCTCATGGTTAACTTTCTCCTAATCATGTTCTATATCACTCTCCCTCAGAACTTGACCCTTTGTTTTCTCCTCCATGTCCATGTTTTCCTACATGGAACCCTAGTGTGGGTTAACTCAGGTGACCTTTGTACTTCCCTTTCTTTATTTTAAAGTAATAGTTTTACTGACTCCTTTTCCGATGTGGGAATTTCAATGAAATTTCAAAACCCAATTTTAAAATTGCGAGGATGCAATTTCTTAAGGGGGGAAGATTGTAACGACCCGAATTTTTTAAATAAATATTGTTTCCTAATTTTATGTGTTATTTTATTTTATTTTTATACTCAACAAAAATGTTTCATTTGATAACATGAGTATAATTAAAATGAGACTGTTGGGTTTTGATTGTTATTTGACCACTGGTCAATATGACCACTGGAAACTAAACGTTTTGACTATTGTCTCTAAATACAAGCAATCTTGGTTAATTAATATAGAAAGAAGATTCGATGGCCTCACACAGTAGTCTTGGACCGATCGAAGCCCATCTAACAGAACTTGGGAAGGAGGTAGAACCACTGGGGTTTGCTCTGGACCAAACCCAAGCTGAACTTCATCGTGTGAAGCTAGAACGGGATCTCCTTCACGAGAAGTTCAAACTGATAGAAATTACTACTCGTGCGATGTTGGCCGAGCCTCCCTCGGATTCTCTCACCTTAGCACACCTTACACTTAGGTCCTATGCTGGTGTGATAAGGGGATATGCAAGGAGACCGTAACTGCCTTGTGTAATCCTTTGTTTTAAATAAAAATTGGGATTTCTTCTTATGATGAAGTTTATGAATTTTCAAATGACCGGATAAATATAATATGCATATTTTTGATGAATTTTAGAAAAATGATAATTTAAAAATGGTTGTGTAAACCTTAAATAATTAAAAATGTGTAATGATTTTCGAAAAATGGTCTTCTACAATTATGTTCAGTACAAAATTTAGAGACTAATAAGATCAACTTAATTTTTGATGAATAGTAAATTATGAATAGTGATTTTATGATTAGGATTAGTAATGTGTCCAAATGGATTAGTAATCTCACTTAAAGAAAGTATTAAAATAAGCTAGGCACATTGATTAAGTAATGTGATTCAATAAAATGGTTAAATAACGGTTTCATAAATTATTATTCAAGTATTAGTTTTTTCGGATGAATAGTGTTTTTTAATTAAAAATTTAATTAAAAATAATAAGAAAATTATTTTTATAAAAATGACTTTATTTTTGAACTCAGAGCATCGATATTATGTTATGGTAATTTTTGGGGATTTTTCTGAAAAAAATGAATTTTCAGTGAATAGTGTATTTATTTAAAAATAAAATTAAAAATATTTAGAAAATTATTTTTATAAAATGGAGTTTATTTTTGAAATCGGAGCATTGATATTTAGTTAAGGTGAATGTTTGGGATTTTTCTAAGAAAGATGTTTTTTTCAGTGAATAGTAAAAATGCAGTTTTAGGGTTTCGGTATGTTTAATGACATCATAATTGTGTCATGATGATGTCATGAGATCGTTTAAGGGTTGGCCGGACAAGGGTGATGAATTATTGTTTTGGGGGGCCCATGTGGCCTAACTCCATGATAAATGCCAAGGGAGAGCACATGGGTTTGAGAAAAGCACATGTGAGGTGTCCCTTTGCCATTAATGCCTTGTCCCCTCACTTTCCCTATAAATACCAAGCCCTCATCTCATCCATTCGACTCCCCACTCTTCCCCAACGAATTTATGGTCTCATTACCTCCCATGGAGTCCTCCCAAGGTGCCCCCAAGCCCTCAAGGTCCAAACCTTTGAGTTTCAAGAGTCACGTTTTAAGGTAAGGGATCCGACCTCTCTCTTTCATTTCAAGTAATCTCTTTGATGTCATTCCTTTTATGCTCCATGTTCTTATGTTGTAGGATGTTCTTCTATACTCCTATTACTGCCCTTTTCATTTTCATATAATGAGAGATCCACTCTTACTCTCATTATTTCGTTTTATGAAGTTTTAAGTGGCGCCGTTAGGCTGCCGAAATTTTTGTAACAGATTCTTTCTCCCTTCTCATTTTCAAGATATATTTTCATGTAAAGTATTTCAAGTTCTTTTTTTATTATGTTGGGGTATTATCTCTAAATTTATCATACTGATCTTTTATTATCACATGATGAGAGACCCCATTTTATCACTTTAATTCAGTATTTTGAATTTTTAAGTGGCGCCGTTAGGCTGCCGAATATTTAAGTAGTTCTTCACCCTTCTCGTTTTGAAGTTCTACTTTCATGTCAATTCTTTCAAGTTCCTTTTTATTATGTTGGGGTATGATCTCTATATCTATCATACTGGACTCTTATGTTCATATGATGATAGACCCCATTTGATCTCTTCAATTCAGTATTTTGAAGTTTTAAGTGGTGCCGTTAGGCTGCCGAATTTTTAAGTGGTTCTTCACCCTTCTCGTTTTGAAGTTCTACTTTCATGTCAATTCTTTCAAGTTCCTTTTTATTATGTTGGGGTATGATCTCTATATCTATAATACTGGACTCTTATGTTAATATTATTAGAGACCCCATTTTATCTCTTCAATTCAGTATTTTGAAGTTTTTAGTGGTGCCGTTAGGCTGCCGAATTTTTAAGTGGTTCTTCACACTTCTCGTTTTGAAGTTCTACTTTCATGTAAATTATTTCAAGTTCCTTTTTGTTATGTTGTGGTATGATCTCTATATCTATCATACTGTAATCTTATGTTCATATGATGAGAGACCCCATTTGATCTCTTCAATTCAGTAATTTGAAGTTTTAAGTGGCGCCGTTAGGCTGCCGAATTTTTTTTAGGGATTCTTTCACCCTTCTCATTCTTTTCAAAGATCTACTTTCATGTCATGTATTTCAAGTTCCTTTTTAATTATGTTGGGGCATTATCTCAATATCTATCATACTGAACTCTTATGTTCACATTATGGGAGATCCTATTTGATCTTTTCAAATCATTTTTGTTGAAGTTTAAGTAACGCCGTTAGGCTGCCGAACTTTCATAAGAGAAATCTAATTTTTGTCTTCCTTCCATGTTTTGCATTTCAAATGGTATGTCCTTGAAATTTCATTACCATGATCATGTATCATTCTTATTCTGTCCATCTACTGTTTTATGGGTCAGTTATGAATGTTTGACCCATTTTCCCTCTCTTTTTAATGTCTTCTAAACGTCGTAACATAGCCGTTATGCTGCAGAATTTCCATCTCAAAATGTCTCTCTTTTTTTCTAAAGTTCTTTTATATTATTAAGTGAATACTCAAAGATCTTTCTTATAAAGGGGTATTCACATATATACCAAAATGTCTATTTTAAATTCTGGGATTTACATACATGAGACCCACCTTCCTTTTCTGTGGGTTTTAAAGTGACGTAAAGATCATGTCTTTAAAGCAGTTTTTAAAACGCTATGATTATGAAATGAAACCCATTTATTTTATGCTATATGGGTTATTTATGAAATGTTTGATGATGATATATGTGGATCACATGATAATAAAGGCAAATTTAAGGTTGTGCCCTGATATCGCTCCAATGCATTGGGTAATGATGTAACCACTAGAAATTACAATTTTCATGATACCTTGGTGAATAACCTTGGTAATTTTAAAATGACACCTTGGGGATGGACCTTGGTGATATGTTCATGATTGTCTATGTTAAATGATGTATACACATCTTCAAGTTATGAAAAAGTTTTATTTTTATTATGATATGCCTCATGATTTCATTTTCATGCCTTAAAGTTCTTTTCATGACTTTATTGATGTATCTCAAGTTCATATGTAAAATGTTTCACTTGTTTCCCTTGCTGGGCCTTCTGCTCACCCTTCCTTTTGATGTATGTCCCCAGGTTATGAGATGCAGTAATGAGCCTAGGGTGAACATGAGGAGAAGCCTTTCAAGTGTTTAAGAAGAATGTTTTTTTGTTTCATGTTTTATGTTCCTTGTTTCCAAGACACTAAACCTTAAAGATCCTCAGTTCTGTGTAATGGAATGAAAGTTATGTTATAAAAAGACGGGATTCTATAGAAACAATGGAAGAGATGGAAATCATTGGAGTGTTGTGAAATGAATAAAGAAGAAATAGGGGTTTAAAGATATAAATATTTTAGGTAAATGGTTAATTTTACCAATTTTAAAGCGGGAATATTTTTTTGAAAAATTATGGGCCAATCATATAGGATTTATACCTAAGTGGCACAACCAATGTGGGTTGGATGCATGGTTTTGTAAACCATGTGAAACTCAGGCATGTCACCTATGTAATTCCTTTTCAGTTTTTTTCATAGCCATTTGGCCTCCCCCACACATTGTATTTAACCATTTTATTTTATATATGGGTAACATGGTTGAACCAAAATGTTTTTGATAATCATGTTTCGTATGTTCACCTCATGTTTTTTATTAAAGAAACCATAACTTATTTTATTCAAACAAGCACTAGACCCTCTTAGGCCCTTCCCTACACCCATTGGGATTTTAAAATAGATGAAACAAAAGGTTTAAATATAAATATAATGGATACTTAGCTTATAAAAAAACTAGTATGCTACATGATGCATTTATTTACATATTTCAAACTATTCCTAAGCCTAATTAGAACAATAATTACTCTGAACAATGCGTGACATAATATCATGGGACAAAACCCTTATTATGATATCCCATTTCTCTTAAAACTAAGGCGAATAAGAGCTTTTTCTCTATTTAATCATATACAACCATCCCATGAATGATAATTTACTATTCTAAACTATAATCCCATGAACTATATTTATACTATAAGTGAATTAAGGAATTATTGACCCCATCCCAACATAGAAGCTCCATGCAATGTCTTACACCACACATAGGTTTCAAGGGACTGGAAAAACACCCTAATTCTGCCTACTCAAAATATAAATGTCATTAAATACAATCACTATGATTTTACATCTATAAATATGATGTAACTCTAGGCATTATGTGACTTACACCACTCAATCATCATATCCCATAGATTTCCCAAAATTGATCAGTCGACATGTCCTATATGTCATCCAAGGCCAATTACACTACCCTAAAAACCAAGATACCCTTCCTTAGGTTAATCTTAGTTCATACCAAATCCTATAACACACAAATCTTGAAAAAATAGACTATCCATCCACACGGTAAGATTGCAACCATCTAACCATTCTTACATTAATTATTAACATCCCATGTTGATGATCAAAATCACAATTATGCAGGTGTACACCATAGTTCCACCAACCAAAAAACCTTTTTAATACCAAAATGAGTCACATTTTCATCAATTCTATCCTATATCACCTCAATAATCAGTTAACCATGTCTATAATTCATGCCAAACCATTCAAAAATCAAACCCCACCAGTGCTCTCACATTCTAAATACTTGTGGAGCCCCCCTTGAATGAATAGATACATTATGGAAACCCAATTTAGTATAATCTCTATAGAATAAATAATATACATATTATTTATATATTTTAAGGAACACACAATAATTTCTTAACCCATCTCCTGGGTTACACTCAAACACCAAAACTCGTCCCAAACAAAATAGGACAGTTCGTTGCTACATGAGTATGGAACTCAAAGCATCAATTTATTGAGTCATATCTTGATACTATTAATCCATCTCACTTAGTATTTTTTTAACATACCACATAGGTCATAACTAATAGAGTAACAACCATCCTATGATTTAATATATCAAAAAAATGATTCAAGTCAATATAACCAATATAGTGTTATCATAAATAGTTGGCATGTCATACATAAGCTATTTATCCACTCTAGGGTACTAGTCTGCATTTAGAATTCAAGCACTTTACAACCATCTATAGGATCAAAGTCATATCCATATTCATATAGATGATTCTATCCCAAAGAAACACATAAAATTGTACCCTCATTTAAAGGAAAATGGGTAGTATTAAGAATTACATCCCCCAACTCCGTACTCATCATACAACATAAGAGACTAGAATTTCTAGATCACAACTCCTGCCTGACCTACATGCTCTCAGGACTATGTATCTAATACATATATGATTAACCACCTTAACTACAAAATACTAATAATAAAATTGAAATTAAAAGTTCAATTAAGTATATTTCCAATATAAATTATATAGTAAAAGTCTATATAAGTTGTTAATGAAAATTTTAAAACTGGGCATTACATCATAATGAAAGTGCTCGATCAAAACCAAGAACATAAATTTCATGTGAATCCAAAGTGCCAATATGATACATGAAAACATGAATATTTTGACCCTAGGAAAATATAAAAAATATAAACCATAATTAAATAATGAAAAGAAATATATTTAATAAAAATAAACTCCATTATAATTGATAAAACCAGGAACAACAATACCAATTCCTTAGTAACTTGGACTTTATCTCATATAGGTGCTGACCTGACACAATACGTAGCACCCATACTAATTTTCAACCAACAATATCTTTATCTATGATATATAATAATAAATACATAGAAAACAAATATCTAATACCACTTTGTAACATCCACCTCCCAAACCAAACTATTGTAATAAAACTGAAGGCAATATATTCCCTCAAGAACAACTCCCCATAAGTTGGAGGATTTTGACTATAATTAAGAGTCTAGGTTGATACATTGAGGAGAAAATAGACTTGAGTACATATAGAAACAAATAATTGAATGAATTATATATCACAAGTTATTAATATATATTATAGAATAAAAATAAACATCATTGTAAAAGACAACCAAAATGACACAAAACAACATATTCTATCACAAAATGAACTATCTAAAATGTTAGATGAGTTAGGTAGACATAAACAAGATCTATCATCAGAAGATCATATGTTTCCAAGAAAAAACTATGTAAAAATTAAAATAACTAACATCGAGTACTGAGTGCTAACATAATCCCTTATCCTGACCCCATATAAGCTATATTGATTAACAAACAAATATCTAGACTCTTCCCCACCCTTGATTGCAATAATGAGTATTTCTCAAGTATGAGAGTCCAAGGGTTATTAATTATAGTGTGAGTACAAATAATTAGGCCACCATCAATGGTTTTCTTAATTTAACCAATATATATAATGAATGAATGATGTGATATTCTCGTTATAATTAAACAACTAAAAAATATGAACATAACTCCCATACTAATCTCATGTGCTACCCAGGATACTAAAAAAATATATACCTACTTCGATTAGTGCCAGGGAGTCTCTAAAAATGTATGATATCATAATTTATGGCAAAAGTGGCGTCTTCCTATATTATCAAATCAAACCATTAGTCGCAATGGTTAGAGTGGAAACATCCCACAATAATGTCTCATCCCACAAAATTATTCCATTGGTCGGAGTGGCACCCACCCATGATAGCATATCATCATTAATTTGATGGTAAGGATGGATCTTACTATATATTCCATCACATCTTGTCTATACCATGGGTCAAAATAGCATCCAACCTAGTTACCATCATATATCATCAATAACCTTAATACCCCAAGTCAAAACGGTGCATGCTCCCTACTCTATCACCTATAATAAATACACACTGTTAGATTCACCCACCCCAAGTTCACTCACCTATCATCAATACACTAGGTCAGAGTGGTTCTCATTCACCATTACCTCAATTAGCATTAATACACTAGGATTGAAATTTTACCACCCTCAGTTTGTTCATATATCACAAATATATAGAATAGGATGGGATATAGCCCTCAGATCCATCACATATAAACAATACACTAGGTTAGAATAGCTTGTACCCAAAGTTCTATCACATATCATCAAAATATCTAGTTAGAATGGTGATCACTTCTGTAGTTATCTATTATTAATTTATAGGTATTAGAGTGGAAATTTCCCTTATTTTAATCCTATGACATTAATAACTAGTTTTTAGAATAGATCTTGACCATGGAATCATCACACGATATCACTATCCATCAGTAACTCCATAGTTTAGAATGGAGACCTCCCTTGGTACTATTTCAATCATCAATATGTTTGGTTATTGTAGTTACTAACATGATTTCTCATTATGATAGTTTAATAAATCACTATAATAAAGTATGACACATCATGTTTATTTCATATTTTAAGAATCAATGTAGAGCATATAAATTCTTAGCATAAAAAAAGGTTTCTAAGGGTTGGAAACTCACCTAAGCCCAACATAAAATCCACTGCATGGTAGTTTCTAAAGCACATACACCTTATTTATACAATTGTTTTCTTATAGTCATTCACTACATTAAACCCTCTTACCAAACACATTATAAATAATACACTCGGATAGGGTACCAACCAAGCCCCATTATTTCATATCATATCATATTGACGTAAGGTGTTCACCCAATAGTTTAACAATTATCCTAGGGTATACCAGAAGTTCAAACCACACTATGAGAATCTCCCCTAAGGGTTTAAATAATATCCTACACAACCTCAGGTATAAGTTATGTCAGACCGAAAACATCCAACCCAGAACCGTATACATAACCAAGGTACTATCACCCAGTTATGCATGTTGTTTAGGGAGGAATACTCTCCCCATATATCTATTTATAATATAAAGGAAACACATGGATTCAAAAATAGTCTCACATAGACCAATCCCTAGGTTGACCACCACTAACCTTTCAGATCACTTATTCAGAGTATTCTAAGGTTTTCATTTCCATTCCATCCTTGTCTTTACCGCCATGGTTATATCATGCTCAGGTATACATACCACGTGTCTTTCATTCAAGGAAAATCCCTTGAACATTGATGGCAGGAAAATCAATCATAATAGTCCTGGGATTATTTTGGCCCTAGTCATTTCCATTATGTTATTTAAAATTAAATAATAACCATTAATTTTATGTTTATAGTAAATCATACATTATTGGAATGACCCCATATCACATATCTAACAGAAGAAGAATAAAAATTTGGGATGTATTTAGGGCCCATGGACCTCTATGAATTGTAAGTTCTCTTATTGAATAGATCTATATGTTTTAGATCTAGTAAGAGTATTTTTCTAAAAAATCTAATAAAATCCCTAAATAATGGAATGATCAAATAGAATAATTAAATAGTGGAATAAATAGGATATGAATCATATATTAGTTTTATATTGACCTCTAGTTACCATTTTTGATGAATGATACTCGAATATGTGCACATAATAGGGAGATATCCTCTTTGGAGGAGAGGAATGAGAGGGATGAAAAGTCATGAGGATGACTATTGAGATGAATCAATGATACTTAATTCAAATTGTTTTAAGATTAAAAATATTTAATATAATTAATAAAATATACCATGAAAATGACATGAAACCTTACTATAAAGGTCATGATGCAATTATGCATTCTTGGCTGCCATGTTAGAGTGGAACCGTTATTTGCATTGCAACACCCTATGCCGAATGTGATAAAAAAACCTGATATATATTGTATATGTCACACTATAGTGTGGTATTCTCCATCATGATGTAATAACCACCCAGAGACCTATGCTCTATTGTGTGACCATCACCACTCTGTCACGATGAGTAGACTATTTGAGTTGGTCTTTATGGAACAATAAACACATTGTGGTATGAAAAACTACATACAATAAAGATTTAATCTCCTAAAATAATCACCATTCCTTGATTGATTCCTTAAAAGTCCTCTTCATTATTAAATCCACATACTGTTTCATAAAAAACCACTTCGATCATCCCAATAATACTAAACCTAACAACCATTCATAGCACAACCCACCCTGTGTGACCTGATGCATCACCTTCAAGCACTAATCATGGTTAAACTGCTTTGTATATGGACTGATTCTTTCTTAACTATATAAATTTAATATTATTTAGAGGATTCATGGAAGAGGCAACTTCTTTATTGACACAAACCCCTAATGTCCTTCAATAATATATTCTCACACTACACCTGCCTCAACATAACATTCCTTGTTGTAGTGTGATCGACCATTTACAACATAAATTTTCAATAGGGCCACACTGTTATTACTTTTATACACACTTAATCCATGAATATACCTTCCGGGCCTCCAAATAAATCCTAAATATTATAAAACTCTTAGAATTTGGATATGAAACCCAATTATCCTGAAATAAACTATTTTGGGACCATAAGAACAAATTTCCCTTGATTGAACATACCCTTAATGGCATAGGTCATTATGTGAACTATCTTTTAACAGTTCATGTGAGGTAAACATATGTGGAATTCTTAGTATAGTATATAACCTATTAGACATATGGACCACATGTTCAATTACTTCCAAAACTACTCGAGTCATATCCATGTTATACATAATGTTTACTATACCCCAAATGGCATGTGGGGATAATTGGAAAGATAGACGTGCACATTCCGACATATTTTAACTACTAATTATAAAATAATTTGCATGTAACCTTTTGTCACACCACATGTAAAATTTATATTTCCATAAAAATCCTAGACATTGCTGATTATGATATACATGGTGTGTGACCCCAAGGAATAAATTTTGTGTGATAAAAATACAACTAAACTCATTTTTATCTGCGATTCTAGTCTATGTGTTCACCATTTCCACCTCCTCCACTATCTTATGTGCCTATCTTCACTACTGCGACCATTACCATCTAAAATACTCTCTCTAGTGGTTGCGAATTCTATTTTTGAATTTCTTTTTTGTTGTCTGATTCCTCATGATTTTCCCAACATCTGTTTTTTTAAAAGGTTGGGGCCGAAGCCTCATTTACTATTAAATCAAAGCAAAGAACTCTTTAACTGGGTAGAGGGAGAAAAATTACATAGCCTGAAGGCCTAGTGGGAATTTATCCCATTACATGGCTTGTAGGCCTTTTGGACCAAGGCCCATTTTGTGAATAGTACTGCTACAGTACCCGCCTGCTACAATAGTACATAGTACCCACCGCCACTGTAGTGCTCTGCCGCCGCTACAGAGACCTACCACCGCTATAGTGTCTGCCATTTCCCTAATGACGCCGCTACTACAGTACACTACAGTCTGCTATAGTACCTACGCCTAATTGGTTTTGAACCCCTATTTTTCATGTAGGATAACAGGTTTCATAACACTAAGCCAAACCCCGTCTATATTTTCCCAACATCTCTGATATTGGAAAGATTTAATGTTAAATAAACTAAGGAATCAATGGGGTGGATGGTGAATTTTTAGTGGCAAGTATACACCATTCATCATTTTTTATCCTATATCATTTGTTTTTTTAATTTAATATAGATAATAAAATTATTATTTTTCAAATAATAATTGAAAAATATATCTGGAAATTTTTTCCAAATCACGTTATAATGGATAATTAAATATTAATAAAAAATATACAATTTACTAGTTCATCCCATGATTATCCATTATTTAATGATGTAACATAATAATTTCCAAAGTGAGAATATTTTAAAGCTCTATTTTTTTAAAAATCACCTGAATTTATTAATTATCAACAATCTAGAAATTTTTTTATGAATAACAAGATCAAAAAAGCCTATTTTTCTTGAATGATGATAATTATCCTCGATTTACATATAATTTAATAATTATAATATATTTAGATAATTTATATTTTATAAATTTTCAATGCATTCAATATGGGGCATTGAGAAATTATTTTTTGGGAAGAGGAATAAAACATATGAAGAATGAGGTGGAATATATTGACCAAAAGTACTACCTTGATGGAATCAATTTTGAAGCGTTAATTTTCAATCATTAACATCTCATGAATCTTATACTATTCCATTGAATCATTATTATGAACACTGAAGACCAACATCCACTAAAAACATTCCACCACCCATCCCCTCCACTATTATGATTATGATAGAAACAACCAATCTTATAAGAGTTAAATAACATGTATTTTATATTCCAACACCTGGAAAAAAAAAATCTTATTAAAAGACATAAAATTTCTAATTAATGGGACCTAGATCGAAAAGGAAAACATATAGATCACCTAGGAAAAATAACCTATAACAGACACAACAATGGTGTCAAAACATTAATAAAATATTTGTTATACAGAAAAAATATTCTGATCCATGGGATAAATATTTAACTATTTTATAAATATTATATATCCCTTTAATAAAAATACAATTTAATTACAAAAATATTTAAAACAATTTTAAACATTCTATTATGAGATCAGGTAAATTTTCAAATAAAGTTTCCTAGGTCAATGGCTATAAAAAATTAACTCTTTTACCCATTTTAGTGACTCGAGACTCTTTTACTCATAATGAGTTATGTTATTTCTTGAGGAAAATTCTAGGTTAACATATCATCAACAACTTTTAAACTTTTCATCCTTAAAATGAAACAACAAAAGAAGCCAAATTGAGAATTTTAGAAAATAATATCATGTAAAAGACAACCCATCCACACACATAATATTTCATCCTCTAATGTTCTAGGCTCTAAGAGAACATGGGACATAATCACATAGGCGAAGAACCTCCCTAACTAGTAATTCATTCAAATAAACTACTCAATATTTATAGTTTCTTATATGATCAATCAATTTAAGATGATTTTAGAAGAGGAATAGAAAAATCATAATCTCACGTAACATGTCTCTATATAAGGATTCATACCAAATACCTTTCCAACCTAAGGTCAACCAACCTCATGGAACAGAGTCAAACAATTGAAATAAAACTTATAAAGGTTCATTATCAAAGGTAAAACTTGTGGGGACGTTATTCTACCCACCATTAAAGTGAAACTAAAAACTAAATCATGGAAACATTCAATCACCACCAAAATATATCACATGGTAAATAAACTAAGGATTGAACATTTTATTTATAATATATCACATAGAGATGCTCCTTGAGGCCGACTTCTAATTCTCCTAACTAATCGAAAAGGTGCACATTAGAATTTGACTAAAAATAAATATAATGATTTCACTAGTCCCAAACTCTATATTTACTCTACCATAAATCAGAAACACACAGTCAAACCGTTGTATAAGGATAAGATTTCAACCACTGCCAAACATTACTTGGTTAGGTTGATATAGATGTTCCTAAAAGTGACTGAAAAGCACATTAATAAACAATACCAACAACCTCAAGTGATCATGTAACCAACCCTAATAATTTCAATGAACCTCTCTATCAAAGTCTAAAGTGCATAGTTCTAACCAATTATAATTACTCCGCTTCATTAGTTCTAAACCCTAGGATAACATATACCATTCTTGAGTAACTAAACCCATAACCCTTTGTGAAACATCTTTTATTACACATCTAGAATCACCCCATAATAATAATTTTTTCTTTTCTAGAATTACACCCCAAGGTTCCATACCCAACTTGAGGAACAAATTTCAAAAGTACTAGTTACAATACCCCATATGAGTCTCATAGGAACTTCTACATCCACTCTCAATGTAAGACGATGTGCAAACCACTATTAAGAAAATTAATCAAGTCAACTACCTATTGATATTTTATCACACACTATACCATAACATATGCTGTCATTTTTGTCCTCCCACCCTAATTTTAATGTGAGGGTCATTATAATAGATAAAAAATACCATATATCACCTTCTATAGAAACTAACTACGCCAGGAAAATGTTCTCAGAAATCCTCTCTACCAACTTTTCACCAAGTTTTTACTATGGGAACTAACAACCACACCACTACTGTGGAATTTTTGTTAAATTAGAAATATACATTTCAATATTGAATTATTGTAAAATTATTCACTATAATATTAAATATAACACATAAATGGATGAATCTCTCACATGAAAATATCAAACCTAGAGAGTTCTAAATGCAGTTGGTGTAGTCGATATAAGCTGGGAAAAAATCGCCAATGTTCTAGATTCTTGAACACTAATTCAACTCTATTGAGGTTTGAATTTTTCATGTCCTAACATGGGATACACTTAACCCTTTTCCCAAGATGGTGGGTTACATGGCCTCAAGCATGCCTCTCTGTATTCCAGAGGATGTTGACTAGCAGTTATGATGCAAAGTTAGTACTGTGGGGAGACTATACTCTATTATCAGAATGGAACAACAGAAATAATGAACAATAAAACAATAATAGAGGAAGCATAACATAAATAGGAAGAATTGATAAAATTTAGAATCATAAATAGATAAATGAATAAATAATAAGTGGAATAAATAGACAACTAAACAACTAATTACAATATAAAAAAATCCTCTAAGGTAGTGTCTGATACATTGATGCATGAAATTCTATAATACAAAAAGGAAACAAGCATATACAGGTATCCTATACAATAGTTAAAAATAAATAAAGGACAAAAGAGGTTACATAATAATTATAAGATAAATCCAAGTCCTCTTATCCTAAGCTCCATATAAGTAAAATAATATCAACAACCTATAAAAGGGCACTTTACATTATCCATTATTGTTGGAATATAATCTTCTCTGGTAGCAAAGGAAGCCCGAGTAAGGTGTAAGATGAAATATCAGTTGGCCACCACCTATAGAGTCTACATGTAATCCATGAATTTATCATTACTAAATTGTGTGCTGGGATAATAGATTTTGTAAATAAATGATGAAATAAATAACCAGGTCATTCAGGTTCCTAAGGGACACCTGACAGATCTAACTGCTTCAGCTCATTCTCAGAAGGAATGTCTAACCAATCACTATACATATATATAGTAGTGATATATATAGTATAATTATGTTTTTTATCCATATATATGAACCAAGTATGAGTTGATTTAAGTTAATATATACATGGAATTCTAGTGCTGGATGGACTAGAGCATAACTCATACATCCATGACCAGTCTGAAGAGCATATAAGCTCATAAAATAGGGTACATCTCCTAAATCCTAATATAGTGAGAGACGTCATGATACAACACTCTAAATAATGAGTTATCCACAATGGAAACACTTCAATCATATAATGTGATGCCCCATCTCAATGTCCATATAGTATCAATGGTGTGAGATTCCATACTCAACACCCAATGTAAGAGAGTGTGCTTATCCTCCATGTGCAACACCCCTTACCATCATACACAACCTATATCAAGGAATATCATATATAATTTAATGCATGATTAAAAACCTCTAATGAAACTTATTTATCAAACCCATAAAAATAAGCAAGGAACTCCCTATATTCATATTTATTATATAACGCATGAGGCATTTACTTTTATATATCTCAATAAAAATGTTTAAATCCATTTAAAAAATCACCATTCATATTATGAATTTTATAATGAATAAACAATTGGAATATCCTTACCATTCCATCGGGTCATTACATTTTAAAACTGTTGATTCATTTACTCATGGAAGGGATTTCCATCTTTCATAATTAAAACCATGTAAACAACTCTATTTAACTCTTTAAATTTACTAAAACATGGAAATACTATTTATAAGCTCAATGGGGGCCACTTAGAGGGTGACATGGGAAAAAGTAAATTTACAACTAGTGAAATTCAAACTATAAGATGGAATAACACCTAATATGTGCTTTTGCTTCCATTTTATACTCATTAATTTAGGGAAATTTCATTTAAAACATAAGACAGAAGAAACAAAATAATTTATAGAAATATGAAAAATTGACCAAAAAAGGAAAATTTCACTTGGAACACCCATGGGGTGACCATATAAGGTGTGTACTATTCCTAAGATACCAATTAGGAATCAATAGGTGTATAAAAGGGTACAATGATAATTTTTATATGAATAATTCAATAAAAAGGGGATGCTCAGCAAAATGTGGCATGCGACACAACGACATTGCAATGAGATGGCAAAACTAAATGATAAAAAAATGTTTCTACCTACCTCAAACCCGTAGATGAGGCCTCACTCGATATTTAACTCAAATATGAATTAGGCTTGAAGAGATATGAGAAATGGTTCAATGACCAAAAAATAGGGCAAACAAGTCTGCACCTAAATAGTACGAAGGACGGAAACATAAACTTAGATAGGAACTAAGAGACATGGGGATCTTACCGAGACAGATCCAATGATTCCAGAAGATCAAATAATGAACACCAAATGGATTAGTTGTTTCAGTTACTTGATTAGGATTGTCCTTGAAATCAAAGGAGAAGAAAACCCATTTCCATGTACTGGATAAATAAGATAAAGGAATAAATATCCCAACCACATATATATATCTTTGAAAACACTCTCACTCCACAAATCTGATGAAAGAGGTCATCTATTCTAGGTAGTGGATATCGATTCTTTATTTAGATCTGATTCTGATGGTAGTAATCTATTTAAAGCCTGATGTTACCATACTACTTCTTAGTAAAAAATATAGTTTAACCCTAGGGATAAGTGATGTGGAATATAAATCCTTTAGATAATAAATCCTATGATTGCTTCTTGAGTTCGATAAGCTATTTATGTGCTATCCAATAGGAAGGAATGGTCACCAATACTACTTCTGGTAATAGTTAAATAGTAAACACATATTCTCTCATAATAGATACACAATATAATTTGTTTAAAATACTTTTCTAAAATTAGACACTACAGGTAAAAAGACAGCAGGTTGTAACCCCTAGTCATCATGAAAAAAACCGATGATCTGAGATATCACATTACCCATCATGTACTTCCTAGGTCCTACTCGTGTCCCACTAACATCCCATTTAACCTCATTTACATGACTAATTACCTCTAGTTTTGTGAACATTACCCTATGATGATAATTGTCATTATGGGCTCGATGGGGAACTAACCAGTCCATCCTGATGATTACATCAAAGCCTATCATGTAAAGGAATAACAGATTCCAGATGAAAATATAACTACATATACCAAGGGGAAAATCCTTTCAATGATTAAATCCCTCATAATGTATACATAATAGTGTGTTTAACATCGTAACGCCATAAAATTTATTTATTTTGAGGCCCATAATCTCAGTGATTGCCTCTGATATAAAAGAGAGAGACATGCCTATGTCAAATAAAATAGAAATTAATGTACAAGATACTAGAACATTAACTACTAAAAAAAGAAGTTATGGTTCTCTAATCCTTCAGAAGAGGTTGGAGGGCATGTAACTATCTTGTACCATGGCCTTGATTCACTACCTAACTTCCCTAACAAAGCCCGCTCCATTGGAGCTAAGAGTTGTTAGTCTGATTGCCTCTACCTCGAACACCACCTCATGTTGATTGACCGGTGGTATTCCAATTTAATTAATTTAATGATCCTACAATCCATACTCCTAATATAGGAGTAGGTTTATATACCTAATCTCTAGGAACTGGGGGAATGTCCTGCAAAAGTTCTAGATATTTCCCATCCTACTGTAGCCTCTATAATCAATAGGGTCCTGTGGACACTAAGGCTTCATGTGTCTTGGCTTCCCATACTGGTGATAGATAATAAATCACTATTCATGATGATCCTTACTATTTATACCTCCATGAGTTGTCTAAAAATGTATTTTTCACACAAAGGAATAACCACTAAAAGCTCTTAGTGATGAACCACCTTGACTCACACCTTTAGTATCCCTCAAGTCCCACTTTGTAATTAGGGATTGGTTGAGAATTTTAAAATTAGATGTCAAACTAAAAATGTTGAACTATGATTGTATGGATTAAAAAAACCCATATTAAAATAACCTAGTGTTCATAATATCATCATCAAGTAGAGTAAGAGTGAATTTCTAAATCTCTATGAAACGAGCATAGTATTCTATAACCAACATGCTCTGTAACTGTAGGTTTATGAATTCTATAAAAACCATTTTATTTATTTCATATTAATTCACAATTTACTACACAATATTGCACTTAATAAAACCTAAAATAACAAGATGTATAGTTTATTTTAGAATTATGTACGTAGCATAACATCCTGAATATGTGATTAAACCAAATTATTGAAAATTTATTTAACATGATTTTAAAATTCAATGGATTTTAAAACTGCACGAGATTTCCTAGGAAAAAACACAAGAAATGGATGATATATAAAGGTAATTAATGTAATAAAAATGGAATAAGTGATACATGTTATAAAATTGTAATATCAATGAGTAATGAAAGGAACATTAATGGTAAGGCATGATATAACATGATAATCATTACATTGGAAATGTGACAAAAACAAAAAACAGTGACTCATAAACATAGGTGAAGGATAAACATTCCACGAAATCACAGTGAAAAAAGTACCACAAAGGAATCAGGTTCACTCCATGTTGCAATATTACATGTCATGATAATTGACATTACCCAATGCAATGGAACGCTATATGGGGGTCATCGATCATATTTAATTCATTCACACACTTAAGTGTGTCACATATATCATACAACATGGATTCATTCATCATCAAGTTTTTTCTATGAACAAGTAATGTGGATAAATACATCAAATTATCCCATAAATAATTATATTTTCATAAATTTGTATATTCTTTATAAGAAAAATGGGTATGAGATTCCCTACACAATTGTTTTTGCATGAAAATTCATGGTGGAATTTTATAGCATAACGACATTACTTAAAAATTAATAAAATGGATTGATGAGTTTGAAAGGGTTATCTCATAATTTGGACAAAATTTGAAATTAAGAGGGATATTGAATAACATATACCATCATTATAAAATGAATATAAAAGATACAAGGTAAAGAAGATACTTGAATAAAGAGGAGAAATGAAAAAATTTGTTATGAAATTTCAGTATGATAACGAGTGTACATAAAGGAACATAGGTGGAACAATGAGAGTGAAAAAAGGGATCTCATAATTTATAAATTATATGTATAGTGATATGAATATGTAATAACATATAATAATAATAGAAGTTGTAATTTAATAGACATAACATAAAAGGAGAGCTGTAATGGAATTGAGAAGAGAGAAACCCCTTACGCAATTTAGGTGTAGTAATAGATTAAGAAAAGGTAAAAATGAGAGAAAATAAGTAATCCATCAATAAAATAAAACCCATTGGAAATTATGGTATGTTTATAAAAAAATTACATCATAAACAATTTCAATTAATAAGAAAAATTCCAAAGATGGTGCTTGAATTGAAAGAAGGAGAGGAAGGTAAGGATCCCTTACTTGAATGTGTGAATCCAAAAGATTGGGAGGAGCTTCTTGAGAGATTGGGGGAGACATGGGAGGAATCTATATAGTAGAGAGAATATTATTTTTATACTCAAAAGTATTTTTAGTGAAGAGAAATTGGAGCTTTGGCCGGTTTATATAGTAAAAGAGCGGGATTTTCTAATTGTTTAGGTTTTGTACTACACATAATAAAATATCAAAAACAATGAACCATCCCATGGATTCTACAAAATGTGAGTGGTTATTATTATTTTATAAGGATAAGGGAAGAACTTATTGAAATAATTACCCTACTTATGTAGAGACGAGTCACACTCTTAAAGAAATGATTTTAAAATCATAAAATATATTATAAGTTTTGGATGATTCATAATGGCTATAAAAAATAATTAAAATTAACTAAAAATCACATTATTTTAAAGGGAAAACATATATTTTTACTTAGATTCCATTCATTGTAATTATTACATCTCTTTTTGGTAATTATGATTTCATAATAAAAAAGTAAATTTATACGTGTAATATTTTTACCCGAAAATTCAACTATCTTAGAAAATTATGAAAAATTAACCATTGGATAATTTTATCATTTTGATTCCAAAAATAATATTTATTTTATTCAATTAATTTTATAAATATGTGAATTTTCAGTTTCAAAATAAAATCAATATTTCTAAGAAATGCTTGGTTTTTTTGAAAATAACAATTTTCAAACCCTTATACAAAATTAAATTTGAATTCATAAAAATTATAAGATAATTTATATTTGAAATAAAATTATTTAAAGAATTATTTATTTAAAAAATAAATTAATTCACAAATTCGTTTACTTAATTTGAATATTTAATGAAAATACAATTTCTACCTTATCGTATAAAAAAAAAATCATTTACAAAGTAACAATAATATAAAAAAATGTATTCATTTTTCTATAAAAATTGTAAATATTGAAATTTTTAGTATCTTGATACATATCCATCTAATACACCAGTAAATTCCCTAAGAGTATGGTGTGCGATGGGGGGGTTTTCATGGGACATCTCAACGAACATGGTATGAGACTTGATCTCGATGAGATTGAACATATTCTATAAATGGGTTTCTCATGCTTAAGTTGTTGGATATCAGCCTAGGATTGGTCAAGGGAAAGTCCCAAAAATTCTATCACCCTCAAAATCTCAAATAAAAGGGTTCATAGTGTATAATATTACTAATTTAGGCTATCACTTCCTTTTTCCGTGTCAATTAGATTTTTTAAAACCCTATATTTATACTAATCATGTTATCACTATTCAAATACTATAATATCAATGATAATGATACTTAATGATATTTTGAATCCAATACTATATAATAAGACCAAATCAGGAATGTGTTTTCTATAACCATATTTCATGATGAATTTTTTTAAATAAATCAAAAAGGGAAATTTTATTTATAACAGTTCTGGTTATCACAAGGTTCCACCCATAAGAAATTTCACCCCCAATATTTTCTATTCCCACACTAAAATAGATAATTAAAACTCTACTTTTTCACCTCCTCTGATTCCCATGTTACTTCTTTAAACTTTTTGTTTCTGCACAACACTTGACAAGGTGAATAGAATCTTTTATCTATGATCTAATATCTTCACCGGCTGCTCCTCATAGGAAATTCCATTATACAATGGTACCAAATATGGATTTAGTACAAGTTATGGGTATGGTATGTACTTCCTCAAGAGAAATTCATGGAATATATCATGTACTTGAGATTGGTTTGGAGGGAGTGGTAGTTGATAGGCCACCACTTCGATGAGATCAAGGATCTCAAAGGTGCCGATGTTTCTTGGACTAAGATTTCCCTTCTTCGAAAATCTCACCACTTTCCTCCATTGAGATATGAATAAGAATACTATTTCTCCAATATCAAAATCTAGATCTCACCAATGATTGTCATCATAGCTCTTTTGTAGACTCTGATTAGCCTTGATGTGTTGCTGAATGATCTTAAACTTTTATACCATTTCCTTAACCATTTTAGGACCGAGTAGTTTCAATTGACCAACAACATCCCAACATGCAAGTGTTTTTGAACTCTTCACATAATTGGATTTATAGGGATCCATTTAGATTCTTGAGTGGAAACTATTGTTGTATGAGAACTCGACCATATGAAGATGTTGTTACCATCCTACTTCGAAGACTATAGAACATTCTCCCAACATTTATTCCAATGTCTGAATAGTCCACTCATATTGGATATTTGTTTGAGTATGATAGGTCATACTGAAGTTCATATTGGTGTTTAGAGAATGATGGTTACTTTTCCAGGTCTTGGAGGTGGATCTCGTTTCTCAATCCAACATAATCAATTATGGTACTCCACGTATCATTACCAATTCTCTAATGTATATACATTCAAGTTTATCTTGTGAAAAGTCCTCTCAAATTTTATTAAAGTGATATGTATTTGTATGATGATATACAAAAACCTATATGTCATAATTTCCCTTGAATTTCTTTAGAAGTTAAGGGAAAAAATTTACGGCGATGTTCTCCCAGGTATATGATGGTATGTGTAATGGTTCCATCATCTCCTTAGACTTCTACCATATAGCCTTCACTTACTGGAATAATAGGTACATTGACATGTATTCGGTGATCTAATTTTTCATATTTTCCCACCAATAGTGCTCATGGAGATCTTCATTCATCTTTGTGATTACTTGGTGAATGGCTAATGTTGAAATGTGTGAATCATATAATTTTTCCTTCAATAACTCAGTATTTTATGGGACACGTAGTCTTGACATAAATCTCAAAACTACTTCTTCACCAATATAAATCTCTAAGGAATTACAATTTCTCATAGCTTCCACCTTCTTCTGAATTTCCACAACATTTCTTTGAGTATACTTTGTCCTTTACAAAAGATACAGTAGATTAATTATTTGGGAAAGGATTGATGACGTTTCTTCCTTTATGATTCCCATGTCCATCCCTTGTTGGTCTAAGAATATTGGATCCTTCTCATTTCTCATTATTGATAAAGTTGTTTGATCTATTATATTTAGATCATCCACCACTTTATTCACATTTCTAGAATTATAGTGGAATATATAGTCAAATTCCTTAATCAGCTCTAACGAGCTTTGTTGGTTCATATTCATCTCTTTATATGTGAATATATTCTTGAATTTTTTTTTATTTGTACATTCTTCACACTTCTCAACTAAGAGATAATTCCTCCATATTTTGAAAGAGAATACATTTTCAACCAACTCTAGAACATCCGTTGGGTAGTTCCTTTCATGAACTATCAGCTAACTTGAAGTATGAGATCTGATATTGTCATTCTGCATTAATACATTTCCTAATACCTTCTTAGAACCATCATTGAATACTGCGAAGAGTTATATACTTGTGGGTAGTGTGATCATAGGCACAATGATAATACCCCATTTTAACTCCATGAAGTTACTTCTCATTTATCATTCTATGAAAAAATTAATCCCTTTCAGTTATCTTCGCTAGAGGGATTAAAAATCACAATAACTTTCACAAAAATGGGAGATAATACCCAACAAACCCAAGGAAACTGTGGATATATTTCATAGAGGTTTTCCCCAACCATCCTTCAATTTCATCCCTCTTTTAAGGGTCCACGGATATCCCATTAATTATGATGATATTCCACAGGAAAGATACTTCCTTCAATGAGAACTCACATTTTCTATACTCTGCATAAAGCTTATACTTTTTTAGGTTCTTTAGAAAAGTTATTAGATGTTCCTAATACTCCTCCTTGGTTTTAGAGTATATTATAATATTATCTATAAATAATACCAATTTTTTTTCATGGTAATCTCTAAAGACTCTATTCATAAAATATATGAATATTTGTGGATAATTAGTGAGATTGAAAGGAATAACTATGAACTCATAGTGCCTGTACCTCATACAGAAAGAATTATTTTGAATGTCCTCCTTCTTCACCCTAACATTGTAATATCCCGACCATAGTTCCCCCTTGGAGAAGCATTTTTATCTATGTAGCTGATCAAATAAGTAATTAATATAAGGTAGATGATACTTGTTCTTTATCATTATCTTGTTGAGCTCATGATAATCAATTGAAAGGCTCATTGAACCATCCTTCTTTTTTAATAAGAGGACTAGTTCATCCCATATTGAAGCACATGGACATATGTACCATTTAACCAAATTCTTCTATATTGGTTTCTTCAACTCATGTATTTCAACAATAACCATTCTCTATAGAGCCTTGGATAATGGAAATTCTATAGGTATAACCTCGATTAAAAACTCAACCTCTTGGCTAGGAGAAAGACCAGACAATTCCTTTGGAAAAACGTCAGCGCATTCCTCATAATATGCATTTTTTTGAAGGTGGTTCTTTCCTTATACTCAATAATTTGAGCTATATACACTTTCTCATAGGGTAATAGTATCCCTTCTTGAGATGATGGTTATAAAGAAGATTCATCTTCCTTGTTGAACTTGTACAAAATTGTTGGTCGATTCATAATAAAAAGAGTGATTTCATTCCTATTTAAATTTATGTTTTCTTCATATAGGGAAACAAAACCCCTGAACAAAATTGTATCAAATTACACCAAAGGCAGTATGATGAGTTTCACTAGGAAGTTTATCCCACAAACATTGACATGGGAGGAGTTATATACTTGGGTTGCAATAATTTTCCTATTTTACAATTTCACCAAGAAATCTACTTCCATGTTTTGTGGTCTTTTCTGGATAGTCATACCAAATTTTTGTGATATTAAGGAATACATATAACCATAATCAAAATACCATTCAATATTATTGAATGAATAACTTATGTAAGTTTCACCACTTTATTTTCAGGATCCATCTCAGTGATGGTGATGAGAAAATCTCACACTTTATTCCTTAGAGGTTTTTAGTTGTCTCCAAATACACATAGTTTAGGGAATTGAGTTGAAAAGTTCTATGGTTACTAGGAGATTAGGAAATAACCAATGTATTTAAGGTTTAATGGATAATTCCTTTCCTCCTCCATATTAGTGGGTTTATAATGTTGAAAATTTATAGCTAGGTGTCCTTTTTTCTTGAACCTAATGCATTTCTCCAATATCCTTAGGAAATTTCCAGGGTGTTTCTCCATTCATCTTTGACAAATGGGATATTCAAATTTCTTGGAACTATTAGATTTTTCTAACAGATATCCACAATTAAATTCCACTTTATGCTTCTTTTCCTCGTGATACCCTTGATATTCTCTAATCTCTATTTTGACTATGAGGGAATATTAGAAAATTTCCTTATAGATATCATAGTCAAAAATCGCTTGGGATTTTCATAGACGAGGTATTATTATACCAATGAAGTGTTAAACCTTGAATTATGGGGTGAAGAAAAAATCATAGGTATATCATGCAAGTCTTGTGATGTTTTCCTCATATGCCCTGATAGATTTGTCTTATTTATTCTTGAGGGCAAAGAAATCCCTTTCAATTTTAAGTCGGATAGTGCGAGGAAAATATTTATTGAAAAATGTTTTATAGAATTACTTCTACTCCACTGCTTCAATATCTTACTCAGGCATTATATTTTTTATCAATGTTGAAGAATACCCTCTTGTTCGGGATATTGAATGATATAGAAGATCTTCTCATTGGAGTTGATCCAATGTTCCGTGATTATGAGATCAGAGGATCCATTGAAAGTAGGAGGCCTTTGTCACACGAAGCTCTCCATTATGGATTTTTAACTTTTATTGGGGTTTCGAAACCCCTATTTGTCCATGTTTCTATTGAAAACATATGTTAGATGAGTGAGTATCTTCATAAATTTTACAATTCCTGCTCCCATAGAGTTGGGCATGTCGTTGGGTCAGTCATCAAATTTACCATCACATCGAATATTTACCCAATTACTCAAATTTAAATCCATTGTCTAGAGTAAATTTAAAATTAGGGATGAGCATTCTTAAACTCATAAACACATAAAGTGGAATCCAATGACATTAATGGGACAACTTATAAATTGCATTTATTTCTTTTACTTTTGAATCTCTTGGATTCGATCTATTTTATACATGATCTATTTCTTAGAATATATTCTTATGATCATTTTTATTCCCTTTATAATGGTTCATAATGAGAATATGAATTTACAAAGGAATATACCCCAATATTTTCAAAGTAGGTGTGCATTAATGCCCATTGTCGTGTACTAGGTAACTCGAGTTTGTCCTGAAACACCTTGTCGGAGTTGTCACTCCTTATTACATTGGTGACAGAACCATGTCTTAATATAGTATCCAAAAAATATTTATTTTCCCCATAAAACACTAAATCAATGAAAACCAAAATTTAGGGATGTTTTTTATACATAGTATTATCCATAAAGTCTTTCACTATATTTTTCTAACCCTAATCCAAAAAAATAACTAAACATTTTCTCTGACCCCAGCTATAACAACCTTGATCTTTATTTCATATTAATTAATGATTTAATAAATAATATTACACTTAATACAACTTTAAATATCTATAAGTCTAGTAATTTTTGTAATTAGGTACATAGGATATTATCTAGAACATGGGATACAACAAAATTATAGAAAACTTCCATAACATTATTCTAAAATTCCATGGATTTTAAAACTTCACGGGATATCTTGGAGAGAAAAATATTGAAGGGGTTAGATATAAAACCCAATAAGGAAATAAACATGGAATAAGTGGTACATATTAGTCAATATGCATATCGACGAGGAATAAAATGAACATGAATAATAAAGCATTATATAGAATGATAATCATACCATGGGAAATGTGGAAACACATTAAAACATTGAATCATAAAAATAGATCAATGCTAATCCTACCAATAAATCATGGTGGAAAAAATCCCATAAATTAATTAGGTTCTTTCCCTGTCCAGACAAGATGTATCATTATACTAAATATTTCCCAATGCATTTGAGTACTATCAAGGTGCACCCATCTTATTGATTTCATTCTCATGCTTAAGTGTGCCACATAGATCATAGAACATATATTCATTCATTATCATAATTTATTCCAAGATAATGGAATGTGGGATAAATACATGTAAGTCCCCAATAAATAAGTGTATTCCCATAAAGGTGAATACTCTTAATAAGAAAATGGGTATTTTATTCACTATATAATTGTTTTTTCATGGAAAATTGCAGTGAAATTTGGCAGCATAACATCATAACTTAAAAATACATAAAAGGGATTGGTGAGATAGAAAATGGTATATCATAATTTTGAAATAAATTTGATAGTAATGGGATTTTTAATAACATATCCCATGATAATGAAATTAATATAAAAGACATAAGGTAAAAAGATACTTGGATAAAGAAGAGAAAGGAAAACATCCCTTATGAAAATTCAGCATGGTAACTGGGGTACACAAGTGATCATGGTAGGATTAATGAGGGTAAAAATGGGGATATAATATTTTCTAAATTAAATTTATAGTAATAGTAATATTTAAGAATATATCCCAATAAAATAAAATAGAATTTAATAGACAAAACATAAAATCAATTCTTGAATGGAAATAAGAAGAGAGAAATCCTTTACATAATTTTGGAACCGAAAAAGATTAGTTGATGGTCAAAATTATAGATAATAAATGAAAACTCATTCACATAAAATCCATTTAATTGTATGGTATTTTTATAAATAAATTAAATCATAAAAAATTGAAATTAAGAGGTTAAATTCCAAAGAAGTTGCTTGAATTGAAAGGAGAGGACGACGATGCTCCCTTACCTGAGTGTGTGACTCAAAAAACATGGTAGGGGATTCATGAGAGTTTTAGGGTGAATTAGGAGGACTCTACAAGGCTTATTGAAGAGTATGACCATGGTCCATGTAGTTTTAGTTAAGTTGAATTAGATATTTTGTGGGTTTATATAGGAAAATAAGGGATTTTTTTATTATTTTTATTTCAGAATATACATAATAAAATATCCCAAACCACAATCCATACAATGGTTTATGCCCATGATTTATTCAAAATGGTAGTGGTTTTTATTAATTAATAATTACAAGGACAATTTTTTTAATACAATTAACTTTTTTATGCGGAGATGAGTGACACTCTTAAAGAAAGGACTTCAAAACCATAAAATATATAATAAGTTTTGGAGAATTCATAATGGATTTAAAAAATAAATAAAATAAACATAAAATAAAATTATATTAAATGAAATAATATATTTTTTGATGGATCCCATTCATAGTAATGATTACATCACTTTTGGGTCATTATCATGTCATAATACACAATGTATATTTACACGGTATTTAATTTTTACATGATAATTCGATTGTCTCAGAAGGTTATGAAAAATAAAATGTTGGATAATTTTGAGTTTCTAATTCCAAAACTAATATTCAATTTTTCTATATAGTTTTATAAATATGTGAAGTTTTTCTTTTAATATAAAATCGGCATTTGTTAAGAAATGTTGGTTTTTGTGACAATAACGGTTTTCAAACCCTTATAAAAAATTACATTTTAATTAATAAAATTTTCATTATCATTTATATTTGATAAAAATATTTTATATAATATTAATTTCAAAATTATTTAATTCATAAATTTGTTAGTTGAATTTTAATTTTAACAAAAAATATAAGTTTTTCTTTGTCGTATCAAAATAAAAATCAGTTACAAAGTAATAACAATAGGATGAAAACATATCCATTATTCTATTAAAAAGTATATATTCATATTAAAAGGGTCTTGATACATATCCTTTTAAAACACTAAAAAATTCCCTAAGATTAAGGTGCATGATGGCGGGACTTTGATGGGGTGGCTTGACGAACCTGGTATGAGCCCAAATCTTGATGAGATTGATCTTCTGCCATAATTGGGTTTTCTCATACTTAAGTTGTTGGATATCAGATCGGGCATGGTCAATGGAAAATCCCAAAAATACCCTATTCTTCAGAATATCCAATAAATGGGCTTCATAGGGTATGATCCTACCGGTTGATGTCATCACTTCCTCTGTCTGTGTCAATTGGATTTTTAAAGCTCTATATTTATACTAATCACGTGATCACTACTCAACAATTATAATATCAATGGTAATGATACCTAAAGGTTTCTCTAATCCAATAGGATATAATAAAACCAAATAAGTGCATATTTTTTCTATATCCATATTTCATGATGAGACATTTCAAATAAATCAAAAAGGGTAATTTTATTTATAACATTTTCGGTCGTTAGAAATTCTCTAGATTCATCAACCCTTCGAGTATGGGGAATGAAATAATTATGTAAGGTCATATGAAAATCTAACGAGACCATATCTCTATAACAATATACGTAGGATATTACATCCCACCGTCACTTGGATAAGTCATTTAGCATATAAGCTGAAAGAATGACACTCTGTTCTGGAGGCATCTAAAGATTATCAAACAAAGATATGATTTCTTTGAGCCAAGAATCCACCACATGATGTCCAACATCACCTGAAATGGGGACATGATGCTACTTATGAAACTTAGGAGTCAACTCTGACATGCCCGGGGAAGGTAGAACTACTATTTGTATAGACTGTAACATACATAAAAATCTCTCTCGAAACTAAGAATCATTTCTTATGTCATAAATTGGAATAGGAGACACATATGACTCTATGAGAATAATCACTAGTGGATCACATACCTCCACCTCTGTTGTATGGGTATCCACACCTTCAGGGAGTGTAATCCGAGGACACAATTGAGGAATGATACTACATTTCCGAACACATTCCATAGAAGATATTTAAGAAATTGTGAAGTTTTAATTTACGAAATTAAGACAATATTAAATATTTCATATATAAAAAACCATTCCACTCTATCCACTAGAAAATCTAGTTCACAATCATAGAAAGAGACCATAACAGGACATAAGAACATAAGAGGCACTCCACTACCCACTAATAAGTCCGAGTTAGGGTCTAAATCTCTATTTTATAAATATATTTAAGACGACTTATATTAATTAATAATTTATCTTCATTTTGAATTTTTTATGGTTAAATTGTAAAAATTACCTTAAATGATTGAATTAGATGGTATACTAGTTTTGATCCATAATGGACAATAATACTTATGAACCAAAATATGATATCCATTCAACTCACATTATAACACATTCCATCCCATGCGACGCATGGTCCACGGATTAACATGCCATAGTTGACTGCTTATGGATTCTTTTTTAACCCATTCAGGAAAAAAATATTTGGTTAATGCAGACACTTTAATTATCAATTATGTTTTCCAATCATTTCAATATGTTTAAGCACAATTAAATATATTCAGGGAACTAATAATATGAAAAAATGTTATTCACATTGAAAAGAGAAATGACATGGAAAAATGAATGGAATATTAGTCCTTGATTGCTCATAATGGATCATGTAATATTTATACTTTAAACCACCTCAATAGGCTAGGGATAAAATAAATCCTCAACCAGAACAATAATAATAACCAAAACGCAGCATGAGCATCACCTATTAGGTAAATGATCTCAATAGTAATATAAAAAATCAGAAGAACAAATATAATTCAAGAAACTTGGCGTTTTCCCAGAACCTGGGTTTTTGACACCCAATAATGAAATATGAAAAATTTCCAATCATTTATAATCTTCAATATATTCTATCAAATAGTAAATAAAGAAATGAAACTTCTCCGATACAACTTTGTAACATCTCATCTTGGGATCCACTTAACCTGTGCTATGAGGCGGTGGGTCACCTAGCCTGAAAAACACCTCCCCATACACCAGAGGCTTACAACTAGTAGAGAGGGTGTAAATGTGGTACGATGGAGAGAATATACCCTCTTATTATAATGGAATAGTGAAAATAACCAATAAACATAAAATAGTAGCCTAAACATAATATAAATAGAGAAAATAGAGAAAATATAAACTCATAAATAGATAATTGAATCATTAAGAAGTGAAAGAATTATATTACTTAACATATGATAATAATATAATAAAATACTCAATGGTAGTTTATGATACATGGATACATGGCATGTAGTAATACCAAACAAAACATAATATACAAGCATACTATTCAATATTAAAAAAGAAAAAAAGAACAAAAGCTGCAACATAGACATTCCAAAATAAAGCATAATCCTCTAATCATATGATCCATCTAAGAGAAATAATATCAATAACCTATTTAAGGGAACTTTCCCCAATAGATAACTCCTGAAAAATAGTCTTCTTGAGTACCAAAGGAAGCTCGAGTAGGGTGGGAGATAAAACCTCAGTATGCCACCACCAATGGTGTCTACGTGTAATCCAAGTAGTGGCCATAACTAAATAGTTTTTAGGTATAAAATATTAAGTAAATCAAGGATGAAATAAATAACCATGACACTTAGTGTTAGAACAGTTACTATATATATAGTAGTAATATATATATATAGTATAATTATATATCACATCCACCTATATGAACCAAGTATGTATAGGTGTAAGTGTCCATATACCTGGAATACTAGTGCTGGATAGACTGGGGCACAAATCAGACATCCATGACCAGTCTAACGAGCCTATAAGCTCATCCAATAGGGTATATGCCCAACATCCTAATATATTGAGAGACATCATTCTACAACACTCGTACTAATGAGTGAGCCACCATGGAAACACTCTAATCACGAAATTTGGCACCTCATCCCAAATTCTATATAATATCAATGGTGTGAGATTGTATACTCAACACTCGGTGTAAGAGAGAGTAATTATCCTCCATTCTCAACACCACTTACCATCTTAGGCAGCCTATATTAAGGCATATCATTTATAATATAATATATGAAGCAATAAACTCATGCAATTTTTTATCAAACCCATAATAATAAACAAATCACTACGAATATTCATTTTTATAGTATAACACATGGATAATTACCTCTCATAAGTCTCAATAGCCAAGTTTGAGTCCATTTAAAACATTAAAATTCATATTAAGAATTTTACAAAGCATAAACAAAGGGCATGGACTTACCATCCATTTGTGTCATTACATTTAAATAAAATTGATTCATTTACACAATGAATATATTATAATCTTGCATAAGCCAAAAAATGTAATAAATTAAATTTAACTCTTTCAATTACTAAAACATGGAAATACCATTTATAATCTAAAATGGGACTACCAAGAGGGTGACATGGGAAATGTGTCAATTTCCAACTAGGGAAATTCCAACTATAAGAGGGAAAAACATCTAATATGTGCCTTGGTATCTATTTAATACTCATTCC
Organism: Viscum album; assembly: GCA_963277665.1. Lineage (NCBI taxonomy): Eukaryota > Viridiplantae > Streptophyta > Magnoliopsida > Santalales > Viscaceae > Viscum > Viscum album. The sequence continues at coordinate 1,454,944,925 of OY728126.1, forward strand.
TTAAGGGAAATTTCATTTAAAAGATTATCCTACTGAAAGAAAAATGTTTCAGAAACATTGAAGAATTGAAAAAAATGTCCAATTTCAATTAGCACACGCATGGGGTGACTATCTAAGGTGTGTACTACCCATAAAATACCAACTAAGAATTAGTAGGTGTATAATAGGGTATGATGATCAATTTGACATGAAGCAGTAAATAGAAAAAAGATGCTTGTCAAAATTCGGTGTGCAACCTAATGTAATAGCTACGAGATGAGAAAACTCAAAGGTAAAATGATGTTCCTACCTACCATAAGGTCGTAGATGATGCCTCAGTTGATATCAGACTTATATTTGTAGATATATGAAATAGATATAAGAAATATTCCAATTGCCTAAAAATAGGGCAAATTAACCTGCACCTAAATAGCACAATCGATGGAAAGATATACTTGATAAGAATTAGGAGAATATGGGATCTTGTTGATATTGATCCAATTATTCCAATGGATCAAATAACATACACAGTATGAAGAGGTTGCATCAATTCCTAGATTAGGATGATACTTGACCTCAAAGGAGAAAAACACCTATTTCCACCCATTGGAGAAACAAGGAAAAGGAAGAAATAGGATTAAGAGTTCAAGTGGGGGTAAAATGGAATTTTCATCCAAATTTTGGGGGAACATGATTTGGGTGTAGGGTTTATAAACCTCGGGATAACCCACCTCAAAAATCATGAAATTTTTGACTAGTCATGCGACTCGGCCCACACAGTTGCAGACAAACCATGAATCTTATAGGTTCCCAATTTCTACAACCGCATGTTTGAAACAAACCATGGGCCTATGGGAAACAGTTTAAGCAAACCATGTGGCCCAATTATTTGGTCCATTTTCAGGAACTCCAGGCTCTAAACAAACCCCAAACTTTTCTAGGACCTTCCTTAGGCCGTAACCCACCTTTAACATGATTAAAAAAGGATTAAATTTTCAAAACTAATGATCCCTGCTTTAATGAGAATACAGGTCATTATAGCATTAATTGAAACCACTAAATTTGAGGATATATCATTAAAATAATACAGGGTAACTCATTATACCTAATACATTGAGAGACCTAGATAATCGTGTAGTAACCCTGGGGGGACACTTTTACAAACTAATTTAAAAGTAAATTATTACTTTGTTTAAGTTGATCAAAAATATATCATCATTTATGTTATATAAAAATCAAGTATAAACCCTCAACACTTTATTCATTTGTTATATAGATAATCAAAAGTAATCAACACACATTTATTATTATAAGTTTTTTCCTTAATGTGAGAACCCACTGCTTACCACGTTGACTCCCACCGAGTGCCAAATTTTCTACTAATAATATTTTTATCAATTATGACTTGTATGGGGTATTATTATCCTTATACCAATGTGTGAATCACATATACTGAGTATTACAAATAATAATACTGACTCCTTTCACTTTACAATGTTCTCCCATGTTGGACTGGCGTTTGACTGTTACTTCTTCTTCCACCAGAGTACTTATAAGCCAATTTTGATTTTGATTTTGGTAAACATAATTTTGGAACTATCCATTTAATCCTTTGAGTTTGATGTTATATTCTTCTTATATTTCTCCAAAACCTGATTTTATGATATTATAAAAAAGATTCATGTTAACTAATATTCCCTTGAAATATATGGTCAACAACTTCCCCTCTCAATTTTTCATCTCTTATTCTAAGCACCTCCCTCAAATGTTTCTTATCGTCAGTTTCAATTAAACGTTTTTGGGTCCTTTTATATGATTAGAATGCCAAAAAGTTTAGTTATTTTGATATATGAACTCTATAACTCATCATATTTTAATTTTGAATGCCTTTAGTAAATCTTTAAATTTTTTATAATGAAGTCAAATATCTAAAAATAGATATCAACTCAATTTTTAAACATTACTAAAAAAGTTTATTAAATAATGAAGTTCCGTTCATGAATATTTATTATTGATAATCTAGATCAACATCATCAGAGTAATTTTTACTTCAATTGAATGGAAAGTTCCACAAATATTTTGTTGTACTAACTTGTGATGTCTTCAACAAATATATCATAATATTTATTCTATATATTGAATCAGACTCATTATTCCACAACTAAAAATTCATATCATTATTTCCCCTTTATGATAATTCCTTAATATATCACTCCCTTATTCCAATCAAGTTTAACCATGAAAAAATATATTATTGTGATTTTTCCATATATAAGGAACAACGCAAGTTATCTTTCAAATTCCAGAGTACTTATTCATGTGTGTGTAGAATTTATTTATTATGATCACAAAACTCTAGCATGAATGGATCCAAAATTTTCTCCATCTTGTATATTTTACAAACACTCAAACGCATTTTTCATCATGCAATAAAACACACACTTCTTTTTCTAGTATAATCATAGTTTCATATTCTTCTGATACATTGCACTAATCAGTAGTGTTAAATCCATATTTTATGTTGCATCATTAGATTCAATTTGTTCATATGGTTTTATTATTTCAAAAAATATAATAAGATAATGGAAAAACATATGGTCTCAATGGCTCTCCATTGATGAATGCCTTATAATAAATTCAAGAATTATTTATAGTACAACATAAACTCACAAGTTGTACTTCAAATATAATGTTGATTCTTCACATATTGAAAGTATCATTATGATACTTTAAACATAATCTAGTTATTTTTCTTTAGGTATTTTGGATTCATCACCACTGGGGATATGTATAATTTAATTACAGAAAATAGATCACATTTTTCATTCTCAATATTATAGAACTATATCTTCTTCTAGTGATAATAATGGAAATAGTCTCATTGTATATTCTTTTGGTGTCTCCATCACCGCTATACTCATATTCGAGATAATGAAAAGAAATTACTTTTTAAAATTCCTGATACCCTTTCCAATGGTAGGTAATAATGTATCTTATTATAAAACCCTTGTTATTGTTACTTTATCCAATATTCTGAAAATTTTCAGAGATTACATAAACTTTATACATGGAATCTTTTACCTATGGATTCCTTATACTTTATTATCTATTATCATCTTTACTTAAACTAGAAACAAATACATTATTAATTCTAATATTTCTTAAGACTTTGTATACTAAATTATCCTTAGGGTTTATCTTCTTCATTTAAGTAAAAGAACTCTTTTCATGAACACCATTACTACTTACAATGATCAGAAATATTAAAAGATATTTTCTTGAAAACATTTTTATATCTGGATAATTCATTGTTGACTTAATCTTAATCACTTTGGGAATTCACTAATTTATTATAAAGGATATAAAAATTTAATATATTTTCTTAAAATTTAAACTATATTCCCTCTTTATTTATTAGGTGAATGTATTTTCTATACTCATTTTTATTATGAAAATACATCTCATTGAATCGCATCGACATAGATTAGATAATTATTTGAACCATTTTATTATCATGAATTTTCTTAGTATATTATCATCCACTTATTATCATTTAGTAATCATGATTCAGGAAACATAATTCATCAACTTAGAATGAATTTGATAGTGATTATTCATTTTTCAACACTTATGATAAATATATAGAGATAAAATGAAATCAATCATAAAATATGTGAGGCCTCTTCCAGAAAATTTTATTTCCATAAAGTCACACTCCATCCACTATAATTTCTATCATTATTTCCCGTGAAATGATTTTTTCATTTTTTGGATAAGTAATTCACTAATTCCCTAGTGTTATCTTCCATTAAAATAGTGTTCATCTATGGTATTCCTACTTCCAATGGTTTCATCTTCTATATTATGCACTTATGGTATAATAAATTCTAAAACAACCATACACAACTAATTTTTAATTTAAATTAACCATTGAGTTTTTGTAATCTCTTGACAAGAAATATAATAATTCATCATCATTATCTGATGGGTACTTCAATCTACACCTTTAAATTTGTTTTCAATACCAACTTATCCTTAAAATAAAATAAGTTTCTCTTAGATTTTTTAAAAACCAATTCAAAGTATTCCATGTGAGGTAAATACTTTATCTCCCCCTTAATGGAAATAAATTAAATTCTACTTATTAACGTCTTGTGGTGGGGGAGGATCATTCATGAAACATTTTCTTCTTCTCCCATTTTTTACATTGAATTAAATTTCAAATGTAAATTTATTTAGTGGTCGATGAAAGAGGATTTTTTAATGCAGTCAATCATGAATAAACTAAATCTATGTTAATGTGTTCCATACCCAATGTAATAAAAATTCATGATTAAATAAGACAATAAATCAACCCAAAAGAATTAAAAATTAATGCAAAAATTTTATAAAAATTGTTTACGGGTAAATTAACAAGAGATTAATTCAACTTAATTTCCCACATCTATCTCATAGATCAAGTGAAAAACATTTAACTATAAAATAGGATGTTTTCCCCCTTTGTAAAAACATTTTTTTCATCAACAAATCAATTTAATCCCTTCGAATTTATACTTAAGTTTTCATATAAAAATAGAAGATTATAAACAATATATATCACTGATTAGGGAGAATTTAGTTCTATATTTTATTTGTATCTCGATATATTTAATCTTTATATATAGATTATACCTTTATATAGATCAATATTCACTTTATAAAAACTATAGAATCAATTTTATTAAAAAATGGTTTTATATAATTTTAATATTAATTGAAAATTCAATAAGTCTTTGGACTCATCAGCTTCCATTTCAAGGGATGTATCCCCTTGAATTGAATTCCCTTCAATTTCATTATTAATTTAAGTTATACAGAACAAATGAGGAAATATAGTGCACATTCTTTTCTCATTAGTTAAACAAATAGGTTAGATATTTCTTTCTCAACCCAGATACTCCATTTACTTTTTACTCATTTTTATTCATTTATCCACTATTTAATTTATAAGCATTATCCTCATTGGGTGTCATGGTCTCCTTACCTTTATATTCATTTTATTCTTTTATTGGATTATTATTCTTAAATTCCTCTATAATGGAAATATAATTATTCTTTTATTATACTCATAATTTTATTTATTCCTCCAATTATTCTGAATATATAATCAAGAATACATTTATAATATGTTTATATTTATTATTATACAAAGAATTATTTACAATAGGTTTTGTAGTGATTATTCCTTATGATTGTTTATTCCTAATAATTTACAACTTATGATTCCACGGTAATATTTCATGCATTTTTTTGACGTGTGGTTAGACACGTTACATCATCTACACAACTTATTTTCTTTTGGTAATTTATCATTCTATGGAATCTATTAGTAAATTTAATCCCTTCATTATAAATGTATTCCACCAATACAATACACTTGATTTTTCTAGGGAGATATTTTCTTGAATGATCAATAATTATTACAATAATTTAATCATTCATAATAAGTTTACATCTATCCAAGATATGGACTTTCTTTCCATAACGGAAAAATTATTCTATGGGTATGCAATATAACTTTACTTTATTATTGTTTGAAACATTATTTATAACTTAATTTTATTTACATCTAAAGGTAGACATACAATCTATAATATGTTTTTTTATTTGTATGTTTTGGTCTCCTTCCATTAGATGTAACTAAAATTTTATTAATAGATGTAGATAAATACTTTTCATAACCCTGAACACTTGTTTATTGCTTACATATAACTTTTCAAGGTTTTTAAATATCTTATATGATAATAGATATTACATTTTATTTGTACACTGGTTAAAATGTATCTTATCTCTACATAACTTATTCTTGAATCCACCCCAATTCTTGCCTTCTCCTTTTTCAAGTAGTTGAAAAAATATGCCATCAATCAAATCACTAGTGCTAATTTTTTTTAAAACACTCCAACTCGAGTAACCCAAATCCTATGATTACATTAATACAACATTACAATATATAAGATATCACACCATTATGGATTGACTAGATTACTGGTCATGGAAAGCTAAATTGAAACATGATTCTCATATTACATTGAAAATATAAATACATGGTATGAGAAACATTCCTCTATTATTTAAATAATCCAAAATATATTTATTCATGTTATAGGGAAAGGAAAATAAATAAAGGGAAAACATAAATTGTCAGTAAGACTTATATATAGTTAAATCTATCATGAGTAAATAATGAATAATCAATATGGTAGAGTTTATAATAAAAAAATTCTATTTAATAAGAAACATCAGTTCAATGGACATCCATGAGAAATATAAACATAATAATCACTTGAATAATTAAAAATGAATTATCAATAAATTAAATTCATAAATATAGACATTTAGGATCCTTCTATTAGGGTCTTGACCGAATTATCATGAATGTTACAGTTAATGGATCAACCAATAAATCATTACTAATAAATGAGTAATTGTAATCTAGATATCTTTCTAATATGGAATACATGTTGTTTTGTCTCATGAGACCTATTGATGCATCTTGGAGATATCTATAATCAAGAACCACATATCAATTGAAGATCCTATATATTCCTTATATATTTAATGATCAATAGAATTCATTCTAAAAATTTCTAATAAATGAACATTTATTTATATTGAATTAATAATATAAAAAATTTAACCAAAAAATAAAATAAATTTCTTAATATTATTACTTCAAATGATACCATATATTGAAACAATATATTATTGATACATCATTAATGTGATATAAATGACACTTACTTCATCTATGATATTCAAAAGATGAAAAAAAAGAATAAAAATAATTATAAAGGGTGAGAGAGAATATGATCATAAGAAAGTGAACAACCACAAAATAGGTTATATTATATTTTTAGTAAAGGATGATAGAAAACCATCGATTTATCAGAAATTATGATTTTTAAGAAAATCAAAGACTTTACAAAATAAAATAAAATAAATAAATATAATATAACTTTCTATTAACTTTATTTAAGAATTGAGTTATAAATAAATTTTCAAAATAATTTCCATTCCTTTTAGAAAATAATACCATTATATTTTGATATTATTTTCAATACAATATCCAAAAATATTTGGAATTTTTTTATTTTAAAATAAAAATTAAATCATATAAAGATTTATTGATAATTTATAATTTCTTTGACATAAGGAATGGGAGGTCAATATGTCTCTGTAAAGAAAAATTGTTTTTTCACTTTAGTAAAAACATTATTTTTGTAATTTCTTAAAATGTTGAAAACAACCCATATTGTAAAATTTTAAAAAAAATATTTTAAATTCCTTTAAAAGAATGTAAGAAAATATTTGAAAATTCAGTTTTTCAATATTTTGAGCATTAATAAGAACATTCTTGAAACATGTAAAATAACCTTGATATTGGAGAAAAAGAGAATGAAATAAGAATTTGAGACAATATTTTTTTAGAAGTATGTTTCTTACATGTAATTTACTGATTAATTATTGAACAAAAAAGATAGGAAATGGAGAAAAAACATAAAAAAACGAATCATAATAAGTGTATAATAAAATATATGGGATTTAAGTTATTATGATCAAATAATATTCCCAAATAAAATATGAACACAATCAATCCTGAAATAAAATGAGATTATAATAAAAATCCCACAACATTCTTATTTGAACATGTTTGATGATATTTTAAAGTGAATTTAAATATATTAAATAATTTATTATGAACATTTTCTCTTTATATTCCATTATTAAGTTCCTTTTATAATCATTTTAAACCCAATCATTATATAAATCTTACTTATATTGAACACTTTAAGGTTATTTGGTCAGTTTCTCCAAAATTATTTTGTTATATTATTCTTAGATAAATGAGTAGTGTAATGGTTGTATATTATATAAATTTTTTAAAATGAAATGAATATATTTTGACTCATTACATATAGTTTTATAATCATCCATTCATAGAGATAGTAGAAAAATGAATCACATCAATTTGAAAAGTTTATATCTCACACTTATGCATGAACGAAATTATCATTTTCAAATGGATGGAATAATAATAAAATAATTGATATATTATATTTATAGAATAATAATAATGACATATTTATCATAAATTTTCATTAATTACACCCTTAAAACTATCCATGTTAAAATTATGAAAAATTAATTACACTACTATGTGGATACAATAAACTATATGTACGGATGCACAATTTTTATTTCAATATATTTAGATGTTCTATGACTACGGGAAAACTATTTTACACCAATTATACATATAATAATAAGATGAAAAAAATAATCTTTGAATTATTTGGGTAATGAAATTTCCACTTCTTTAAGAGATCCCCATTGGCATACACCTTAATAATTCATATGATGATGTTGGGGTAAGACTAAGAGATCAAGAATGATGGGATGTAAGTTATGAAGGCTCTTGGGTAGGGTTTTGATGATAAATATTGATCAATTTATATTAATAAGGGAGGATAAATGGTTCTCTTATATTAGTAATTAAGGGACACAGATGGAATTATTTAAAAGATTCAAATAATATAAAGAGATTTTCTTTTGAAAGTGTAACCAAATTGTTATAAATTTGATTATTATTTGGTTAAGTATAGTATAAATCCAAAAAATTATGTTTAATAAAGTGACTTGTTTTATCATTAAGCCCTATCAATTTTTGTTATCCCTTTTAAATAATTATACCATTAACTATGGTGATAAATATTTACAATGGTTGAAATTAAATATTACAAAAAATTAAGTTGAAATTATTACCTATTTTTAATTTTTCTAATTCCAAATATGGAATAATTTTTATATCATTAAACTCATATAATTGATAGAAATTAGATGTAATATAAGTTCTCAAAACTCAATAATTTCTATTTTTAGAGAAGTATTTCTAAAGTATAAAAATGATTTTACATTAGAATAATGTATAATATTAGTTACGATAGAATTAATTGGATTATATTAAATAAAATAAGTCTTAATTTTCTTTTAAACCAAAAAAATAAGATTAACCTCTTAAATACCTAATTAAGTGAGTTGAGAAAAAATAAATTTATATTTGAACAAAAATATTAATTATATTTCCAGAATGTTAAGAATATTCTTCAAATATCACTATTATATTTTGTGTGTGTATTATATAACATAATAATATTATATTTATTCTTTAAAAATGGTTTCATAAGCTTTCAAATTATTCTAAAATGTTTATAATCTCATATATGTGACATATTTGGTAAAATTGTTATTATCATTATTTAACAAAAAATCAACTATTTCTGAAAAAACTTCAAAACTACCCCTAAGATAATTTTGGCTTGATAATTTAAAAAATAAAATTCAGTTCAAAAAATTAACTTATAAAATTTTGGATTTTAGGTCTTAAAAACATTCTGGAATATATTTATATATATATTATTGTATTTTTTAGAATGAAATATTTAATTACTATAAATGAATCTCATGTGTTATAATTTCCACAACATGTTTAGTTTCCCAAAAAATTATTTTTTCTAATGATTGTATTTTTACTATTGTAGGGATCTTATAAAACATATTTATTATGAAAAATTTATGGGGAACTTATTCCTCCCATAATTTATTCCACAATCATATAAGTGGTGGGTTTCTCCATATCTTGTGTCTCCCATTAAGTCACAAATTATCCATTAATAATAATAATATCAATTAGAAGAGGCATGGATCATTTTTGTCTATAACCTAAAATTTTAATCCAATAAATGGGGTTTCTAAAAAAATAAAACTAACCCCTATTTGTTTCTAATATTCCTTAAATGTGAACAAGTCTTTAATGGAATCTTCATATTCCACTAGAGTAATAAGATTCCCGAATTGGTCTGCTTCTGGTAAACTAAATTCCAAATCTTCAACTTTCTTCCTTAAAACCTAATGTTTTAATATTATAAAATTTATTTATAACATGATATTTATTGATTCTCAAAAATTCAACCCATCTAAATCTTCATTAAAATATATGTTTTTTAATTTCCCATAGTATCTTATATTTTATTTTTCTAAGTACTTATCTAAAATTATTCATATCGTCACTTTGACCTGAATACACTGAGGTAATTTTATACACTCAATATTCATGAAATGTTTAGTTATATAAATATATAAACTCCAAGGATCATCACATTTCAAATTTGAACACCATCAATAAATATTTCAAAAACCTCAAATTCATGTATAATCTCTAAAAAATAAATCAACAACTCACTTTTCAAAATTTCTTTAGAACTAATTTTGAATCATGTGATTAATTTTATATATATAGAAAATTTTAAATCCAACTCAGCATCATCATTTTTTTTTTGAATTTACGTGAATGTACCATTTCTTAAAATTTTTGGATGAAATTACTTGAAAAGTGTTCAAATAAGACATGTCTTTCCTCAACTCAAAAATTATATTGAATATACTAATAATAATTATTTCTTGACCATGATCATCCTTATTATAACCATCTTAAATCCCAATAAAATATATTATGATGATTCGTTTTTCAGTTTGAAGGAACTTCACAAAGTATTATCAGTACTCTAAAATTATCATGAATGTGTGTGTAATATTTTTATACACCGATAACAAAAAATCATGCATGAATGAAATATAATTTTCCCTTTCCATTATATTTTATCGATACTAAAACTCACACTTCTTGACAAATAAAATACACAATTATTCTCCCAGCATTTTTATAGATCACGTATTATTCTGATTAATTCAACTACACAGAGACATTTGATCTAGCTTTCACACTAAACCAATTGATGTGGAATTTTATTTATATACATTTTTTCCAAAAAATAACATGTGATAATGGATACAAAAATCGGAAATCAATGAATCTCCCTCCATTAATGACTTCTAGTAAAATCATGAACTCTTTACTATAATTATGAAATTAATTCATTGTTCCTCAAATGTTATATCAATTATATATTTCATAAAAGTATCATAATGTTACAATAACCTTCCTCTAGTTGTCATTATCCTAAAAATATGAATTTATCACATTCAGACACATGTGTCTTCTAGTTGTATAAAAAAAGTCATATTATATTTTCTTTATATTATAATATCATTTCTTCTTCTGTAGATAATATTGGCGGTATTCACATCATATATTCACTATGTGTCCTCATCACCACTATAATAATCTTTTAGAGAATGTAATGTTATCACTATTTACCACGGTTTCTACTCATTTTTATTGAAACACACAATGAATCATATTCCTTTAAACTTTTAAATTTTACTTTATCCCATATTATGATAATATTTATATATTATTTTAACTATACACATCAAATATTTTACTTCAGTATTCCTTACACTGCATTTTCTACTATGTTATTCTCTTAAACTGGAAATTATGACATCTCCAATTCTAATCGTTGTTAATCCTTATTTTATTAAATGTATCTTTCCAATTTTTCTTCTTCTTTAATTAAAAAATCACCAAGCATGCTCGCCATTACTACATCAAATAATCTTCAATATTTTATAAACTTTTCTTCTAGAGATTTTTATGTCTCATAAATTCATCATTTTGGAGACTATTATTGTCTTTAGAGATTCATCTGTTTACTAATAAAGGATTGAATCCTTTAATACTTTTTTTTAATATTGGGAATTTGTTCTATAAAATTTTATTATTTGAATGTATTCACTATATTTATTTTTATTCTGTATTTATATCTTATTGGGTATCATCCTCATATATTCGATAATTCTTTACACCATTAAATTCACACATACTTAGTCAATATATTTTTTTCTTATTCTTATCTTTTGGTTATCATCCTTTGAAAAACATAATTATTTAACTCAAAATTAAGATGATTTTAAATCTTCACTCCTTAAAACATATCAGAAGTACATTAATTTAAAATGAGATAAATCATAATAGGTGTGTGAATGATTTTAGATTTTATTATTTCCATTCATTTCTTTTCCATCCATTAGTATCGTTTACTCGAATTTCCATCATTACTTCCATTGACCTGAGTTTTATATTTTCTAGACAAATAAGCCACCAATCCCTTAGTGTTATCTTCTATTTGTAAAATATAAATAACTGGCATTCCTAACAACTATTATTTAATACTATAAAGTATATATATCTAGTGGAATAACCTCCAGAACATCCATTGAAAACTTCATTTTACTTCAAATTACTCATTGATTTTTTCACAATCCATACAAAAAATAAAATAATTCTTCATCATTATCTGATGAATATTTCATAAATATCTCAAATCTAAAAATTTTCATAATGATACCTAAATGCGTCCCAAATATATATTTCCCAATAAACTGAATTTGAAACCCAAAAAACATAAGATTGAACAATAATAATGATGTTTTCTCTTTCCTCTAGTAAAATAGGTACACTAATTCTTATAAAATCCTCCCTATAAAAGGTTTCTAGAACACATCATTAGCTCCCAAATATTGGTTGGTCTATACAATAAAAATTATATATATTAGGATAAACTCTAAAGAATGATGAATAAAAATCCAATCACAGTGTGAGGGAAACCCTAAGATAAAACCCAAAATACTCTTTTTATTCTCATCAACCATTATAGTTAAGTGATTTTACTTATTAAAAATTACTAGCCATGGTAAACTCTATAATATGGAATGATGAACTATAATACCCAAAATCTAGTTCCTACTCACCTTCATATACCTTTCAATGATCATGAACCATCCAACCCACAATATGGGTGTTGACATCGGGTCTCATGCTGACATGATGGATTCCCATGAACACTCTTTCTCACTATGGGGGAAACTCAAACTTTAATATACTATGATTAAAAGGATGGTAACCACTAAAGGAGTCTATGTCCAATGAATTATTTATAGGATCTATAGTAGAATATCCATTCTTCTATCAACTACATATAAAGGAACGTGTGGCTCCAAATCGCATCCATAAATTTGATTTTCAATGAAAAATTAAAAAATCTAAAGTATAGAATAAAAAATGGAATTTTTCACACAAAACTAATTTTTAATATACGAATCACTTTGTGGAACCTAAATTTTTTAGGATGAATTTTCCTTTAAGTAAATTACCTATGTTTTATAACTTGTGCTACATGTAACATTAGACTAAAATGAAGAATTCCTTATTTCCTCAAAGTGAAATATCATGACATAAAAGTAAATTAATAGAAATATAAATAAATTAAATATAATTATGTAAATTAGAAAAGTAAAACAATATAAAAATAAAAATATTACAAGGTTGAAATTTTGATCACGATGATCTTCTAGGAAGATCATTCAACGGATGATAAATATATAAATAAGAATTATTTTTACAAATAAGATAAATATACTAATAAAACATGGAATAATGTGAATGATTTTATTGAAGTATGTAATATAATATATAATAATAAAATGTAGATATTATACATACATTTAATATATATAGATATTGGGAATATACTGTAATCATGTTATATAAATTACCATTATAATTTTTTTATTTACTAATATTATAATCAGGAAGAGTGACTATTACTATATTCTCATTGATATAGTGATTATTGAGAAAAAACCACATTATGGAATTTATATAAAATTTAGTAATAGAATCAGGCTGTAGAAGCCTCCCAAATGAGGCTCATTTATCTTAGGCAGGGAAGGGATTAACATCCCTAAGGTTTTTCCTTGATCAATACCACGTTAAAATTCAAAAATTATGAATTCATTGGAATAATATAGAGGATATATTTAAGCTAATGAAAATCATTATGAGATCTATTCTAGCGGAATCACAACTTGTGACTGCCACTACTAGTTATCTTCCCTTTATGTCATAAATTGAGGTCTTAATAAGTTTTTATATCAAATTTAGGATGATATCACCATGTAACTGTTAGTATAATAAGAGTTCTATTTATTATACATGTTTCCATATAATTTATAATTTTATTTTATTTTATTACTTTTAAAAAATTATATTAATTAAATGAATTCATATATATATAATAATGATTTTAAAACAAATACATTTATAAAATTCTATAAATTATTTTTAAATAAGTATTTAATTTAAGATAAATGGTAATAATATAGTTTAATATTGAATGGGCCATTTTTTCATAATTATTTTTATGTGTTGTGTTTTATTTTACTATATTAAATTAATAACTGTTAAATAATAATTTTAACTAAATATATTAATTATCTATAGAGAAATATAAATTAACATTTATATGATGATAATTACTTGGTATGTAAAAATAATAAATTCAATTTAATGCTTAAAAATACAACTTTTTAAAAATTGTTTTTATATGTTTTGTATTTTAATTTTAAAATAAATTTTGATTAATTTTTAGAAGATAATATAATAAAATGTATTTCATATTTGGGTTCAATATTTACTATTTAGGTAATAAATTTTATCTCATTTGTTATAAAAAAATAGAGTTTCCATGGTTAAAGTGAGTTTCCATGGTAAAGGGTAAAATGAGATTAAAGGGTTAATTTAAGGTGTATGTCATAAAATATCACTAAAATTCTGTATAAATTGAGTATATGAGAGAATTAATTCCCCAATGTTCATTATTTTTCCAATTTTAATCCACTTTCCAAGGACAATTACGTTACTTATTCATTAATAAATGATTATTTTTCAAAATGACACACATTCTAACCTATAAAAGGACCTCTCCTCTACCAAATTCATTTGAAACCTATCCTTTGGTTTCCTCTTCAGTAGCCACCCAAATCATATCTCTAAAATTATTCTACCATTTTTACAACTTATATTCCCCAAATGGACTCTTAAAATTTCTAAGAGGGCGTTTATGGGAATAATTTAGTTTTCAACATAAGTATTATCCTCTCCATAATAATTTTTATTTATCAAATTTATCCAAATTTTTAAAAATATAATTTATAAATTTAATGATTTTTTAGAATAATTATTATTATGTGAAATAGATATTATAATGTTATAATAACATTTTCTTAATCATTCAATCATCATAAAATTTTATTTCATTGGTCATTTTTTACCACCTAAATGAACTATGTTTTCAATGCTTACATCACGAGGGACTAAAAAAACATAAATATAGGTAATATATTATAATAATGTTGAATTTTATATATTTTTTAAAATAATTTAGTGGTAAAAAATGTATAATTAGGTTGATCAATTCTTCATTTTGAATAAAAATTACAAAAAGATATTTTTTATAGTTTTTTATAAATCATCAGCATAAATTTTAGGAAATGATTATACAATTCAAAATATATATTATAGTCTTCTATATTATATCCATAAAACTGTATAGTTTAGGAACACAAGATCATGAATAAAATATAAAAATTCCATTTTGAATTAGGTATGGAAAAAATAGAGCAATTAACACATAACAAATAATTTTATCAATGGATAATTAATAAATGGGTAATATTTAATTATAAGTTAATTTTAAATGAATAAGGTTGTTATATTGGTGATTAATAAAACTAAATTGGTTATGTAGAAAGATAGAACCTGTATAACCACATGGGGATTTAAGTAAAGAGTTTTTCATGAATCAATATCCTTTTTAATAAGACTTATCATTTTTCATTAACTATGATATTCTAAGTTAAAAATATTTTTTACCTTATATATATCGTAGTTTTCTTATTTTCTCTAGAAAAATTCAATTTTCATATCAAAATATTTTTTTGATTTATTACTTTCTCTATAAAAAATGACTTTGTTAAGAATTATTCTCATCCTTTATATTGACTATTTCTTTTTTATATTAATGTTATTTGTTAGAAGAAATTTTTTATTTTTTCAATTTGGACAGTTAAATATGTAAAATCATCTATAAGTTTTATTATTTTTATATAAATTTTTATCAAAATTAAATTTTTTATCTCTCTTATCAATGTGGGGTTTTTTAAAGCCATTTAAAATTAATAATACGTACTTTTTCCAATTGAATTTCAATTTTATTCTTTCCATTAACATTTCACCAAAGTTAACCTCTTTCATTTACAGTTCCATTATTGTGACTTATTTTTTTAAAAAAAAATTTAAATTATTTTTTTTTTAACTTTTTAAAAATGATTTTTAATGTGGAATCTGAATTTGTTTTTATGAAATCATTACAAAATATTATGACATTTTCTTATAAAATATATCCCATATTTTCTTTCCATATCTAAAATGTAATTCATATATGAAATAATTCTTTATGTATCACCATCCATATTCTCATTATAAATATTTCTATTTGGTGATTGAAATTTGTTTACATCTAATCAAATTTAAAATTTATTTTTAAAAAATCCCTCATGAAAATTTTATGATCCCATTTCTATTCGATGGGATAATCAATGTTTTATGCACATTTTATTTTCTATAACACACATATACATGGTTTTTCATTAACCTAAGTACAGTAATTATGGGACATGGGTGGTTATACCTAGCCCACTTTGTTATGAGACATATGTATTTATCCTTGTCTTCTGTGATATGAATATATTTTTGGGAAATAATAAAAAATGAAATGAGTTTACATGATTATACCTATTACACATTATAAAATTAATTTTCCATTGTTAATGTTTACTGATTCAATGTTCTTATACAACGGATTATGTTATGATTCCATAATATTTTTTTTATGATTCTATGTTCTTATTAATTGATCTTAGATTATTAAATAATGCCTTATGATCAACTCTTATGAATATATATTCTTATTCATTACATATTTATCCAATTTTCATATTTATTTCATATTCTACATTATCCTTTTAATTTTTTAATGAACCCGAGTATAATATGAATTCATATAGAAATGATCAACTTATTTGAAAATACTTTTCTTATCCCAGGATCCATAGTGATAACATTGGTCATTCAGTATTTCTAAATTCTTATAGGAAGAATTATATTTTTATATTATCATTTAGGGTATAAACCTTCAATGGAAATAAGAAGGTCATATTGAGGTATTCTTCTAAAAATTTTCATGTTTGGGAGTTTTGTAGTAATATGATATGTTTTTTGGGAACCTTGGGGAAGACACTAGATAATTGGAAGACAATGATTTTTTTTGTAGATGATGATGATTACTCTACCCAAACCACAATAAGAGAGGATCTATATGATAGAGGCATACAAGAAATAGGAATGGAGGATTCAATATCTCCCATTCTTAGATATTGTATAATCTAATATATTGATAAACGAAAACAACCTTGTGATGATGGTTAGGGAATTGGGAATTTAAATGATGAAAAATTTCACCCATTAATAGACTATAATTACACTCTTAGAATTGTAATGATGTATTTCTAGACTAATTATAAATTATTTGGTGTTTTTATCAGTGAGAAAAATGAGAAGAAATTATAATGAGTTAATTATCTACTATTGACAGTTCTTATTAATCCCTGACATTTTATTCCCCAATTATTGAAGATAGTCCCAAAGAAAATATTGATTCAGATAATTACAAGTGAAGAAGAGGGTTGAATGAGTCAATGAGAATTATAAATACATTTAAAATATGTATTTTGGATGAATACCTACTAGCAAATATGCCTTTAGAAAGAACTACCCTAATTTTATTTAGGATTTGTAATTCTATTTTATTTTCAATTATATTTCTCTGTAGTTTGGAATTTTGAAATATGGTTTTACCTCCACCCCATGTGAAGGATCATGGATTCTTATTGTATAAAAAATGAATTCATGTGTATAAAATTTTATAGGATATGTTAGATAAATAATTTTTAATATGATATTTACATATAAAATATCAAAGGTATCGAACCTTTAAATTTTGGGATAACTTTTTTAATATTATGATATAATATATAATATTAAAAATGATTTAAAATATATGTATTTAATTCTTGAGTCATATCACAATACACCCAAAGGGAAAATATTTAAAAATAAATACTATCAAATTGGGTAGTGTGTGATCCTAAAAACAAAAAACGAGTATGAAAATCCATCTCATAATCTACCTCCCAAAGATCAGGCTCACCTCATAAACCCATGTGTAATCTATCATTGGAATGAATATATAATAATTATTATTTATATTATCTAACCTAAATCAGTGTAATAATAATATCCACTATGTGGATGCCTGGACTAAGAAAAAAAGGTAATGGATCATCCCTTTTCTGAATGTGAAAGATATTTCTATAAATATATTTCTAAAAAAATTCCTCATCACTTAATGTATCAATAGAGAGAGGATCATGCATTGGAATAGGTACATCATGACCTGGGCCCTGAGTAATAGTTTTCTTTCTGTGGGTAACATCCTTTATTATAATGTATGATCACATGGTTACTAAATAATATATCAGTGAGATTATGATGAAAGAACATGAAAGATATTGGAAAACCGCTATATAATGCATCTACCAATTAATTTATACCAAAAATATGATATCTTATATTTTTAGGTTAACCAGTTGTATATCAGAATTTTTATGAAAGTATATGTTTGCTATTTCATCAATAATGGTTTCTCTAATCAAGAAACCATACTCAAGATCCCATTAACATAGTTTCCTCCCAAACAATAATCACAATATATATTACAATAAACTATATCCCTTGGAATCAAATTTCTCTTATACCATTTTAATATGAACCAACCTATAGGGGCCTTACCTGGGCTGATAGTAAGTTGAGTGTTCCACTCTAAGCCTGAATCGAATAAGCTAAGGGATATTGATAAGCATTAATAACGAATATTATGGACATGAATCCTTAAACTATATTAGTAATTAAAAAACTTATCACCAATACAAAATATAAAATCAATACACACAAACATGTATACAAATAAATCACTAAACTATATAACAATGCATACATGTGAAAATAACTATCTAGTTAAACAGTATAAAGGAAAATAAAAAATGGTAAAAATAAAATAGTTAAAATCGCCAAAAACACAAGAAACTTGGGAAGGGTAAAATATCATTAAAATATATGAACTATAGGGATTATGTACTCAAAAGAAACCGTATCCACCATATAACATTACACACCACTATGCTAGAACATTAACAACCCTAGTAGATCCATATCCATTGAAGTCTTCACCAAACTATGAAAGTTATGCATAGAAAGAAGACACGAGGGAATGATTCCTATGTATTAATGAGTATAATCATACACAACAAAAAACATTGGAAAAATTAAGATAAAGAAAAAATTAGACAAAACTCAAGACTTGGAGAAACCATAAGTAACTGAATGTTAATAGACATAGTCATATTATTTTAAAAACCAATGAATAGTAAAAGAACCTAGTATTCAAAGTATCGCCCCATGAATGAATATATATCACTAGAAACAATAAATACTTATAACACCTTATGATTAATAAAAACTAAATATAATTTCTTATTTATAGGTAATATATTGAAAATAATGATATAGGATGGTTCATTATATGACTTTCAACACCTGTATCACATATACTCACAACTACCATACATTATGACTACCTTTATACCTTATTAAAATCATAATATGGCACCCTCCAGTGGACATGGAGTGAAAAAAATTCGTGGGGGGTGTAGTGATTAATATAGAAAATAACCACGAACTATATGACAGGAAAAATAAAAACCCCTATAAGTGAAGGAATTTAACCCTAAGTATAAGGGGAGAAATAGAATTTCCTAGTGGTTCGGGGGAACCATGCCTCATTGGGATCATAGTGGTTCAAAACCCCTAATTTAATAAAGGTACTGTTTACCAAGAATGATAGTTATACATTCTAATATTAATGGGGTACTAAACTCTACAATACATATGCGGAATCCTTACCACGTGCTTACAACATCACCAGGGAGTTTCTGACCCGATGTATACACCAAACATCTCACACATATTCTAATGATATATATATGAAGATAAGTATCGTCTTATAAACTAAAATCCATTGAAATAACCCTTATTATCAATATAGAAAATAAATTTTCATTTTTGTGAATGAAGACTAGAATATACTACTCATGCATCCGATTTTAATACCCAGATGAGAAGAAACAAAGAACATGTAAAATTATCTAGTATTTAGTATGTATTTCCTTGGTAAATAATGAGAAATATTTAAGTTGTCCCCAAATAATGTGGTTTTGTCTTAAATGATCTGTACAATATATGAAATGGTATTTTGGTCCTCTTATTCCAACCAGGTGTGAACTATGAGTACATGTCAAGACATAACACCCAGATATATGACATGTATACTTATGTACATGGCCTACCATCTATCTCTAAATACTTCACATGGGGTCAAGTTAAATGGAATTTTTAGTATGTTTCAAAATGTAATGGATCCCTGAACTACCTAGGAATATAATTTTTGATTCTTCTCGTGTCATTTATCCATTATACCTGATGTGTACTATGACCCACATGGGGTTTGAGAATAGTTTGACTACTTGGAGCGTACACTGATACACACCAAAAAAAACATAGCATAAAATACACAATGCAAGACCGATATTTACAAACCGTATAAAATTTAAAATTATATAGGAAATCAAGAAATTATGAATTGTGAGATACATAATATATGACTTGAGTTTTGGTAGATGATGGAAAATGGATTTTTAATAACTTCATATAGATAAATAAAAGTGTGGGTGGGGGGGATTTTTGGTGATAAAAAATGACATCTTCTTCGCTATTCACACATCAGATATGATATAATTTACTATAAGAATTAATATTATTATAGATAAAATAATTATTTAGAAAATGAATTAAGTTTTTTTCTTAAATAATTATCATATATTTTCTATGACTAATCAAATAATCATTAATACTCTATTTTATTGAATTACAATCCATTTTCTAAGAATGAAACAAAATAATTTCCAAAGAGGGGATATTTCAAAGGTGTAAATTTATGAAAAATCAAAATTAAGGTTTAATTTGCAAAAATCAAAATGTATATTCATGAATAATTGAAAAATAAAATAAAATATTTATTCTATCTTGATAATTATCCTTGATTAAAGAATAATAAAATAACTATAAATTATTTATATTATTCATATTATTATTTAGTTTTATTATTTATGTTCTCACCATGAGGACTTGAGAAATTATTTCTGGGGAAGGGAAATAAAAGTAATAAAAAATTTAGTTCTATAAATTAACTAAAATTATTAACTTTATGGAATATGTATAATGAACTAGCATAAAAAATATATGAAACTTATTAATTTGAAAATAATTTATTTTCTATTATTCCTGGAGATATTTTATGTCTTTAGTTTCAGATAATTAGGTCATCATCCTAACATAAATAAATATTACATCACAAATTTAACACTTCCCTAATGTATTATTTTTCCCATAAAACAAGAATTTTTGTATATAAAAAGTTTTATTTTTATAGTATATCTTCAAAATTTTCATCTTGACCTGATCCTTGTCCCTACTCATACTTAAAACCATGATTATTTATTTAATTATGGGATGAGTATAAAAAGATCTGTAAGGGACATCTAAAAAGTAAAAAAGAAACTTTTTAGTCCCTAAATACTCATAAAAATGTTCCATTTGAAAAATAAACATCGAGCTCAAAATAAAAATTTTCATTCTTAATTAATCAACATATATTGAAAAGTATTATCTTTAAAAAATTTATATGAAATCTTAAATGAATAACAAAACTCACAAACGTTTCTTTACAATAATGAAAAATCATGAACTTTTTTTCATAAATTTATACATTTTTCCCTTAATGTGTATCATAAACATCACATTAAACATAATAAAATTTTATTTCCACGTGAAATCATAATATTTTTATAAAAAACTATAGAGATCATATATAAATCACATTGGTAACTTGGGAGATAATTTTCATATCACTCTTATAATAAATTTTGAAAATAGAAGAAAATACAGGGTAAATTCCAACAATATCATAGGATAAACATATTTGGTTGACTCCATCCCTTTCCTCAATGCATTGAAGGAAAATATCAAGCTCACATATTATTATTTTATAACGAAACTTGCCATCCCTAGTTTAAAATGGAACAACCTATCCTTGGTTCATAATAGAACCACCCATACTTATTTTATAACAGAACCAACTATCATCATAAATTATTACAAATAACCATAACAAAATGGAAATACATTAAATCATTTTTACTCATCATTAGGATCATAATATTATTCTTTACATGCATTATAAAAACATTTTTAGAAATCAGAATATCCATTTCATTTAAATCCCTTTTTCAAAATCCCTAGAAAACATTAAGGGGGTCTTTGTTTGAAGAAACAATTAAAGAATTAAAATGAATTCAAACATCAAATAATTTTTATGATAATGGAAAAAACGATTTTCATTATATACATTAAAATATAATATTTATTTTTTCATTTTCATTGAAATTTTATGTATAAAACATTTTAAAAAGTTACTTTTAAAAACCATTGAAATAATTTCAAAAATGGGTTGAAAATTCATTTATAATTAATTTATTTCCATGTAAATATATTAATAAAATAATTTTATGAAAATGGACATGGAATAAAAATATTTATAAAAAAAATATTTAAAACATTTAAAATGAGGATTTTAGGATAAAGTGTTCCTTACCTCAACTTTGACTCCTCATATACATTATAAATATTCCTAAGTAATAAAATTATTAAAATTATTTAATTTATTATAACCTTTTTTCCAAGTTTATTATTCATTTTATTTTTTGTATTACCATGTTATATTCAATTAATTTATCAAATAATTCAACACCAGATGTATTGATGATATTCAGTTTATATGTCCAAACTGATTTTTTTTGTTGAATATGATAAAAGAGGTCATTATACCATCATATCAAAAATAATAATCAGGAAATAATTATATTTTTATATATAAATTATACTTTTAAAATAAACCATGAAATATTATTATGAATAATGAATAATTTTATAATCGTGGAGGTGAAAGGTCGTATATATGCATGAGTAATGTTTCCATTATAAAATGAACATGTTGGAAATAAGTTAACTGTTATATTATATTTCTAGAATTTTTATTATATAATATATATAATTTTTTTATTTAAATAAACTTATATATTTCAACCATGTGACGTAGTTATGAAAAATTAATAATATTGTTTCATGGAGGTGGTAATACACATGTACACACCAACAACATAATACTTTTTCAATGATTAGAATGAAAAGAAAATTATATTGTATAATATAATTCAATAATGATAAAAATTTCCTGAATATAATATATACACATTTAATTCATCATTATAACGATATGTTAGGTGTGGTGATGGAAGATGAATGACATCAGTTCGCAAGGGGTTAATATGTAGTACACATAATAGATGGTTTTATTTATCATTTGTTGGAATAAGAATATGGATATTTGTTATAAAATTAACATAAAAAAATATTATTATATTTGAGATACTAGTGTTATTTTTTTAGAATGTTTGAAGAAAATTTTATGGAATTAGAAAAATAAATAACACAAAAACATGAGGTTAAGAGCTATAACTTTTCTTTGGCCAACCTCTTTAGGTTTATTCCTAAAGCGTTACTAGGTTGGGTTTATGATAATAATAGTGAATCTAGAACATGGGTAGGGATATAAAAATATATTTGGGTAGGTATTTATTGAACAAAAACATTCTTGTAGTTTGGAGTGGAGAGGAGAGGTGGTGTCGTTTTATAAGTGGAGGAGACGTCACACTTTGAATTTTTAGAAAGGTAAAAATGTATTAATTTATTACTCCTTAATAATGGGTCCAAAATTAAAAATTTACAAATATTAGATGATATATGTTCTAAATATTTCCATAAAATAGGGTTTAGAGAAGTTATTTATGTCATTTTGATGATTATCACTTCAGTATAACCATAGATTAATCTATTTTAACCTTAATCATGGTGACATATTTGTACTGTTTTAATATGGTTTATGATGAAAAATTAAGCTGACCTTACTACCTAGTATTATTGTTTTTATCCAAAAGGTTTCAGATTTCGGCATAGCCAATTACTCAATTTTTTTTAAAAAATAGGGAGATTAGAATTACAAGGGGTTTATATAACTGGGAGTGGAAGACACCACACATATTCAAATCAACCAAATGAGAACAAAAGTTTGGGATAACAACGGACCATCTCAAACTTACCTCTTCAATTGCCTTGTTTGAAAAAGTATACGCAACTAGGTTTTTCTCCCTGTATACATGAGTGTCATCAAGATAGATTTTCTCATCTAGATTGGGACACCCAGTCCAAGATGATATAATTCACCATGGAGAATTCAATGATCAAGTCTTTAAAAAATGAACAATAATAGAAGAATTATATTCCACCCAAATAAATATCTGGCCATGTTGGGTTTCAAATTTGATAGCATGGATTCTCTCCCATAGTTCATCTTCAATTAGAATTACATTCCTGATGAAATGATAGAAGGAACCTTTAACGATTAACAAATGAGTGTGAAAAACTCCACCACAGCCCGATGGACCTGGTGAACGTGATTCCACTCTAAGAAAATTAAATTTAAAGCATGAAGAGATCCGAGGAATACAACTGATGTATTTATGAACCAACGACATCCTGACCCTAGAAGTGATACCAAACGATTTATAGATAGTAGTTTGAGAGACATCATTATTCATTGAACCTATTTATACCATAGAGGTAGCCATGAATTCCCTATAAATGGAAGCAATTTCTGATTTCAAAGATGGCAGATAATTATCAAATAAAATTTTATCTCATGATTTCCAAACAAAGGCAACGGAATCAGAAATTTCTATGTAAAAAATTCCCTTTATCGACATACTATATTTAAAATGGAATTAATTATGTAATATAAACTATCAAGTTTAAATTTGATTCCAAACACATCCTGAATATGAGTCCACATCCTTCATGAGAAGATCTATGACAAGAATAAATAACAATAGGACTCCTCAGAATTCAAACAGAAGTATCATAAAAAATAAATATCAAGTCATGTTCACTACAAGGAACCTTTAATTACTACTACAAATATGGACATTAGTAGTAGTAGAAAAGGGAATTAACAGTTCTTGAAAATAACTATTTATCAAGGTGAAGATGGGGGGGGGGATTCCTTTTATCATCGCTTAGAAAATCCCTGATAAATGCACCTTTTATTAGCGCTTTTTTAGAGCGGATAAAAGTAAAAAAACATTAAAGAAGGTATTTTTTTCAATTCGGGGAGGGGTTCAAAAACTATTAAATCCCCCTTTAAACATTTCCACACCCCACCTGAGCCAGCACGCCCTAACCACCTCACGACCCTTTAACAGTGCCCCACCCCCATTAACAGTGCTAGGAATTATTCCCACCGACACGCGCGACCTTCCTCACTTAGAATTCGAACTCAGGACCTATTTTATATGCACCTAAGACTTAACCACACCACCATATTTATTTTCTATTCATTTTATAATCTATCTATTAATTTATATATATAGTTATATTTATTCATATACTAATATATATATATATATTAACACATATTTATTTATATTAGTATATATATAGTTATATTAATATATATCTCCATATATTAATATATATATGTATATAAATATATATATTTATATTTTTACATTAATATATTTATTTGTATATTAATATATATTTATAAGATCAGTTTTAAATACAATTATAAAATATTCTTTTTTGAGTGTTTTTATAAATAAATAAATACATATATACGACACACACACACAAATTATATGTCTAGTTGTAAGTATAATTATACATATTTATATATATTTACAAATATTATATATTAATATGTATATACATATGTTTAGAATATATAGATAATATATATCTGTTTGATAATACTAACACACACAAATATATATACATAGACACACAGAAACACATCATATAGGTATATAAATATAAATATATTTTTATTTTAAATAAAATTGATATTATTTTTTTATTGAGACAAGACTTATATATTGAGAAATATACTTTATATGTTAATATAATTAATTAATTATTTATAAAATCAAATTTTTATGGGTGAATATATAAAAAATTTATATATATTGTTAATAATTGATTATAAGTAACATAAAATTGTGAAAAATGATAAAATTTCAAATTGATAATATCAATATTAATGGAAACCCTCAGAATAAATTCAGTCCTTAGTGAAAAAGATCAAAAGACCCCCAAAAAACATGGCTGAAATTACATTGAATGTTAAATAATTTGGGTATGCGGATTAAAAACACAGTTTTGGAGGACTTATGAGCCTTTTTTAGCCAAAAAAAATGTGAAATAAGGTCCACCTGGGTCACAACATGTAGATATTGTCACAGGCATCGATTTGATATACTGTAGAGCTCAAACAAACACGTGGATTAAAAGTTACGCCCATTTGAAGTTTGAGTTACATTTTAAACTTATTTTAGATCTTTTATTAATATTTTTGATTTTTTGTGTATTAAAATTGTAATTAAATTATTATTAATTGACGATAATTAGAAAATTATTAATTAAAAATATTTTTTAAAATATTTTGAAGCCATTTTCACTAAATTTCTAATTTTTAAATGGAATGGTCTACTTATAATTATAAAAAACATATTTAAAACTATATATTATATTTATATCAATATAAATATACATATATGTCAATATATTATTTTCATTTTTTTGAAATATTGACTTTATCAGCACTAGTAAAAATCATTCATAATGCCCCCTTCATCAATGCTCCTAAAAAAGGCTGCTAAAGGGGGTGCCTTTATCAGGGCTTTTTTTAGCATTGATAAAGGAACCCACTTTATCAGTGCTTTTTTTAGCACTGATAAAGGATCTCACAGTAGAAACCCCATTTTGTGGTAGTGAATAGGGAACACAGACTTCCAAATTTTCCATAATAGTAGTAGATGATTGGGGAATTTGTGAAGGTGCCAAAATAATTTAGCTAAGTAGGTAGAATAGAGGATCCACTGCAAAACTATCTACAAAGATCACACATAGTGAGATTCCCAACCGAGTTTTGAGTCTAGACAATTATATCTCTATAAATATAGTGATACATTTCAATATTCATCCAAATATGAGGGGGAAGGTGATGCTGAATCATGCACTATGTTGGATGTCACTAATAGAAAAGTGCAGTATATTAGAAGGGATAATGAAAGTAAGAACCCAAATCTTCTTTTTCATGTAGGTTTTTCTTTTCTGGTCATTTTCTAGAAAAATATGAATTTCTGGATATTTTTGATGTACACTCAGTGTACTTTATGAGTACACATCATGTACAAGGTTATGTAGTACCCCCGGTTTGAGGTATGTGACACTTGTTTTGGTTCGTTCGTGCTTTTTGAAGTGGTCGGTTGAAGTTTGGACAATTATGGGGAAAAATTTTAATGTTGTGAAGGTCGTGTAGGGGCACATAGCTGGAACATGGTCTGAACAAACCGTGCGACCAGCCCAATAAACCATGCACCCTTGACAGGGGGCTCCGCACAGGCGGCACACAGTTTGTCAAGATCGTGCAGGAAAGCCATGCGAAGTCCCTGGGTGAGATAGTGGAAACCACACGGTTGGCGCACAGTTTTCCATAATCTGCGGGGTAACCGTGTGGTCACTTAAATGTTTGGTTTTTAAGTTCCAGGCCACTCGGGATTTCCCATATTTCCCTCATTCTTCCTCCCACTCTTGGCTCACGTTGTAGTTCTGGTTTTCATAGGTTGGGGGAGATCCTTAACTCATTTTAGAGGCAAATCGAAGGGGTTTCTGGGTGGATCGAAGGAAGTTCCCCTTGGTTAAGTCCCTCGTTTGGTTATTTGATGTTTTGGTTAGGGTTATCCCTCTTCCTCTCTTAGTTTCCTTAATATACAATGGTTTCATGTAGATCTAAGGTTGTATTGCCTTTGTGTGTTAAAGGATGATCTTTTTGATGTTAGGGAAGGGTTTTTGAGTGGTTTTGAGGAGGCGTTCACCCTGTTTGGAGTGCATTTGGACAAGGGGTAATTTTCACCAAAACCTATGAGGTAGGTGGTTTGTTCCTTTCAGTTGAAAGTCTTTGAATTATATGTGACAAATCGCAAATACCCATGAACGGGGTATTGTTCATTTTCCTTTTTTAACCCTGTTATTTTCCTTCCTTTCTGGTGTGATTGAGTAGAGGTTAATTGTATGTGAATAGGGTTGATTTCTATGATTTGGAGGTGTTTTCCATATATGTTTTCTCTTTGACCCTTGTTATTTTCTTAGCCTATTAGGAAACCATGTTTTCCCTTGCCTAGTTGTAGGATGGTGTGATTGATATCTGACATGCTTGTTATACTGTAGACTATTAGCCAAGTAATTCTGTAGGTTTACTTTGTCCATATTGCATTTCTTTGCTTGTTTGACTTACACAGGACGGTGAGAACCTAGTGTAGTATACTATAAGGGGAATTGACCGTGTGAGCTTCCTCAGAGATTCTCTAATTACTTTTGGGCTATAAGGATAATTGTCTCTGTGAGCTTCCTTAGAGATTCCTTGAACCATTTTAAACTATAAAGGGAATTGAATTAGTGAGCTTCCTCAGAGGGTCCTTTGAATCAATTTTGGGCTATAAGGGGAATTGACTGTGTGTGCTTCCTTAGAGAGTCCTTCAACCATTTTAGACTATAAGGGGAATTGACCAAGTGAGATTCCTCAGAGAGTCCATTGATTCACTTTTGGGCTAAAAGGGGAATTGACCATGTGAGCTTTCTTAGAGAGTTTTTGACTACCTCAGACTATAAGGGGAATTGACCATGTGAGATTCCTTAGAGAGTATTTAAATGCTTGGGACTATAAGGGGAATTGACTGAGAGAGCTTCCCCATAGAGTATTTGTAGTATCCGTGTTTTTATTGAACCAGAGGTGTTAGGTTGAGAGTACTACCTAGAGGGTTCCCTACTTAATTGTTGTAATTGTTGTACAAAACTGATTGCATTGAAACTGTAGGGCTGGTTAATGCTGATTACTTACCTGTTTACTCCTTTCTTTTGCATATTACCCACCATATATTCACTAACTGTTAGGAACATATCTTTTGGTGATTGCCTACTGGAATTTAGTCTCACACCCTGTTTGGGATATGCATCTGGGCCCAAACAGATTATATTGCTGAAGGTATAGATAAGGGAAATCTCCCTTCTACTACTGGTACACGATATGCTGTGGAGCTGGGGAGCATGGGACCAAGCCGAGGCTTGCGATTCTGAGGAGGTGTTTATCTGTGTTCTTTAGTACATCGGCTTAGTACTATTCTGTATTCCAGCATTGTGATATGTTTGGCTGTTTTCCTAGACATATGTACCCTGAATCATTTATATATATATACACTCCGGTTGTTTATTTCTTCAGGATTCTACTATTTAGTTTTGTATGGATTGTTACTGGTTCCGCTATTGTTATCTTTTTGTTTTCTCTTCCGCTGTGTTACTCTGCCAATGTGGGCATAGTTTCCCCACAAACACACCCAAGGCCCACACTGCTAGTCTGCAGCCTCTTGCATTAGGGGAAATGCAGTTGAGGCCATGTGACCAACCAGGTACGGGGCGACTCTGGGTGGCTTCCAGAATGGGGACATTAAAATGAATTTCTCATTGATAGGATTGTCCAACCATGGTGTAGTCTGAATATTGAGAGTGGATTACTTAGAAACTAGCCATATTGATGACTGTATAAGGTCATTATGGGAGACATTAAAGGCTAGATAGATTGAAGAGGTCATGTACATGGAGTGACGATATTTCATTTTAGATAAAAATCTAATGGATAAAAATTATAGAGAGTTATCATTGGAGGTTAGGAGATTCCATGTAACTTTTGTGATTAATGATTCATTAAAGAATCTCTAATATTTGATTCTAAAACCACACATCTTAGTTGGTTTGATACATTCCTTCCAAAAAATCCTAATGAACATCCCTTCATGAATAGATCTAGTCCATATAATGTTTATAATCAAATATTTATGCTATTTCACAATGGAATTAGGTCATCTATAGACATATAAAACACAAACAAACATTGTGGTTATCACTGAGATCCCCGAAACAATTCTCCCTTCTTGAGAAATGGTCTTTCCCTTCTAGGTTTTCGTCTAACCAATTATTTTAGATTAAATTTCTTTATGAAAACCACACTCCACCTTCCCCCAAAAGAGAGGAAATATTAGGTACATGAATGTGAGGGTCCCTTTTTTTCACTCCAAGAGCTTTAACAATCCAATTTTCCATAGAGGTAGTAAATCCACTTCCAAACACCTCAAAAGTCTCAGTTAAGCTAATAGCCTATCTAGAAACTTCTTCATAATGTTCAAAAATATTCATGATACAAGAAATTTTCTTCTTATTAGATTTTACAAATAGAAGAATTTCATCTGATTAAAAAATAATTGTCGGAAAAAAAAAGATACTTTCAACCTTAATTTTAATGTAGAGTTGAAATTAAAAATTATCATTAATGAAAAAAATCAGGTAGTCTGTAGAAGTAGAAAAGAGAAGACTAGAAATGGGGTCCCCTAGCCTGAATCCTATGGAGTAATGAAAAAACCTCTACATAATCCATTGAAAAAAATTGAGAACCCGAAACTTTTAAGAATTATACTCAAAAGATTGATGAAGGAACAAAAGAAATCATACTTTCTACAATTTTGAAAAATCTATCTCTATTTTATAGGGTCAAAGGCTGTAGAAATGTCAAGATTGAGGAAAAAATTCCATACTTCACATTTTTCTTCAAGATGTTAACACACTCCATGGAAACAAATAGATAAATTGAGATACACCTTCTAGGTATGAAATCAAATTCATTTGGATTGATGATATCTCTTTCAGTGTTGCCCAGCCTTGAGTAAATGATTTTTCTGATCAATTTTGGAACTTTGTTTCCAATGGAAAAAGGTCTAAAGTTTATAATATCAACTTTATTATCTTATTTTTGGAATGATACCAATAAATATGTCGTTATCACCATAAGTCCTAAAGGCATGGTTAAAAAATTCTCTTACAGTCTTGACCACCTAATCAAGAAAAACAACCCCAATAGAACATAAAGAATTTGTTGGTAAAGAAATCATCTCCTACCACACTATCAACATCACTATAGAATAAAGTAGCCATGATTTCTTTTTCATCAAGTGGTTTAATTGATATCCTCTTTTTAATATCAAAAACAGTGGAAGAAATGTAATCTATAATCTTATGACTGAAATCTACCCCCATACTCCGAGTAAAAATTTGTAAATTAGTTGAAAAAAACATAGGAGGTCTAATTCTATGATTTGTATAAGGATCCGTCAATTTAAATAGCAGTAACTCCCATTATAACCTTCTTTTATCTATGAAAACAAAGAAAGAATCTAGTTTTCCTTCTACCCTTCTTTAACCATATGATACTATACTGATTCCTAGATAGCCAAACCTTATGAAAAATAATTTCATCAATCTTATGAAGGGCTTTGATCTCAGCTACGGAAGGGCCATGTTGACTCTGATTTTTATTTGGACATAGAAGAAGAAATTTTTAGCCTCTCTTATATCATTTTCAATGTTGGTGGAAGAATATTTATTCCAAATTCATGTATTATTTTTTTTAGAATAAAATTTATTAAAATATTTTCGTCCTAAAGGAACTAATTAAATTTTAATTTGAATCTATAATAGAATTATACTTTGTATATTATTGAAAAAAAACTGATTTTTTTAAAAAAACTATTATTTTTAGTATTCAATGAAAAATAAATCTTTTAAAAAAATTTATAAAATTAATCCATAGATAAATTTGAAAATTTTAAATAAAGAATGAAACTAATTTTCTAAAATGAAAATTATATAATCTAGAAATAAATATTTTAAACAAACTATATAATGCATCAAAACGAAATAGGTTAGAATAAAACATTATTCCCTTTAACTAATAAAATAACTAATATTATTATAATGAATATAATGACATAAAATATAATTAATTAATATTAATAAGACATGAAAGTGATTTATCTTAACTTTATATAGTTTTTTACGATAGGAATTAATGCTTCAACATATGATTAATTTTATCTCATAGATATTACACCATTCCCTTGATTCTTCATCATCACCACTAAATATCTACTCCCACCAAGAAAATTCTCCCTCTCCTCAAATCTTTTTACGGTTGTGAGAAAAAAAATATCCCCTGGGGAGTTCTATAAAAATTATTTAATATACTAATTGTAAAAATCCGAACTCTAGTAACCTAGAGACAACGTTTAGTTTTTTACGTTTGAATATATTGAATTGATATAATCACTGTGCACCAATATGTTTAGTATTATTACAGAACCAGATACATGAATTACACCCTTTTTTCATATTAAATAAAATATAACACATAACAAAGTAAAATTTAATAATCCTTGAACTCATTCAATGATTTATTCTTTATATCATAAAGAAAGGAAAAACAATTAGTTTGAGATCAATTGCGCAGTGAGGGTTACGTACATCAAAATATATTATGAGTAAATAATATATAATAAATATGGAAGGTAAATATATGAAGGCACTTTCCATTTAATCAATAAATTGAGTAGAAAATGCATCAACGTATAACATCAATGAAATGTTCACATGAATAATAATAACTAAATTTTCAATGAGGTAAATGGATAATATTGGACATCATGATCTCAAAAATATTAATATCTTTACCTTCCAAGCATTATGACAAGATAATTTAATCGATGGGAAGGCATACATTAGAAACCCATTCAGTTTGGAAAACTGAATTGTCTCATGTTACCTGTCGATTCTTCAAGGGGATATCTATAACCATACACCACCCTTTATGGAATTTCAAATGAATTCATAATATATTCAATGTTCAATTGAATTCAAACATCATATTCCATTTCAGTAAATATCAATATTATGTAAACAATATATATTTATCAATAAATTCCCAAGTAAACCAAATTACTTTCATAGTAAAACACTGCATCTAAAAATGGTATATGGTTTAGGAATTAATTATATCCTTGATACAACTAATATGGATATTTCATAGGATTTTAATGTTCAAATATCACAATAATGTGATTGTTTCAAGATAAATTTAATGACTAAAAAATTAATAAGATATAAAGATTCTGATTGGTTCATAAAAATATTCATTTTTGTTATAAAATCATGTCATTTAGAAAAATAAATAAACTAGAAGTAAAAGATTAAAATAATCTTTTATTAAATATTTTTCTTAGTAAAAATTTGAAAATTTCATGAAGAATAAAAATATCATAAAATTTTATAGTGGATGTGAAGTTTGTTGATGTTTTATATACTAAAAACATTCATTTTGAATTTTTATAAATAACGGTTAAAATGAAACATTGAGAAAACATTATAAATATATTTTTTCAAAAACATTTGAAAATTAAAGAATAAATCAAAGCTTAATTAATAAATAATTTTAATAACAAAATTAACTTTTGAAACACAATTTTTAGAAGTATATACATAGAGTATAAATATATCTAATTAAAATATTAATAAAATTCGTATTTATTTTAAAACTTTTATTCCTTTATAAAAGTAAAAATAGGTGTAAAATTTGGAATAAAATATGGAGACTTAATAAATATTCATAGGATTAGGTAATGTTTTATTTTATGAAGTGTGTATTATAATATTTTTTCAATTAAAATTAATTCATTCTCAGAAATGAAATTTTAAAAATAAATCTTTAACTCTTTGGAAACTTTTAAATTATAACCCATCAAAAGTTAAATGTTGGAAGAAAAAATTAATAATCATGACTAAATAGGTATTCATGTTAAATATATTAAGTGGAAGTACATACACCACATAAAATTAAATAGGTGGATAATATTAAATATGTTTCAATGGAATAGAAATTAATATGAAATCCATTACATCATGTTTCACATTAGTTGAATGATATTTCAACTATTATAAAATGGTTCCAAAAATGTTATTAAAATATTCAAGAACAATATTCATATTGAAAATATCATATATGATCATCTTATAACATTTTATCATTCATTCAATAATAATATTTCATTATTACCATTTCTTTGAGTGTTAAATACTTCATTTTTTTTAGTCATGTTTTTGTCACAGAAGTTGAAGTTCTTGTGCATTGAATATAGTAACATAATATCCATAATTATATTATGGTTATAAATAAAACAATAATTTATTAGATATATTTTTAGAATCATTCTTTAAATTTTTTACTTGGGAAATTAATCAAATTTCTTCGTGGAGATAGTAGGCCATATCTACACATGAGCGACACTATCGTGTACTTAATGGGTGAATGGGAAAGGAATTAGAGGATATATTATTTTTCTAGAATCAATATTAATTCATCATTGTCATATATATCCATTATTTTCATCTTTATTAGTATCCATGTTCATTGGTGATGGAATGAAAATTATAATAATTTGTGAGGCGGTAGACTATCGTACACACAATTTATTTTTTCCTATTTGATGAAGATGAAGATGGATAAGAATTATTCCTTAAATATCATAACATATCATTTTATGATAAATTATGGTGTTATTATATTGGATATTGACACATAAATTATTTTTGTTAAAGAATAATTTAAAAAGAAAGATCTTGGGGATGAAGAATAGATTTACATTGAAAAACATCCTTTGGATCTATAATTAAAAACCCAATGGTTATTCTTTATGGGATAAAAAATAATATATAATGAGTATAATTATTTTATAGAGACCATTTTATAGGGTTTGGTTGAGTTAAATGGCTATAGATTTGTGAGGAAGTGAGGGGAGGAGGTTCCCTTTTATAATTGATGAGAGTCGCTCAGTTGTAATTTTTAAAATGTTTTAAAATAATTTCATGTAACTTTCTTGGAAAACTGGATGTGAAATAGCTCATATTCAAATTTTATATGGTTAAAAGCTATTTAAAATATACCAATGGGGTTTCAGTAAGTGTGTATGTCATTTTCACTGTAATCTATTTTTGTAAACACATTCTAATGCCGTTTTAAATTTTCCATTAGTAAATAGTTTTTACTATTTTTACTATTAATTATGAAAAAAATTTAATCTAAACTTATCACTGAGTATTAATTATTATGATTACAAATTTTTAATACATTTTATCAATTTCAATTCAAAAATTTTGAAAACTTTTTTTAAATAAACACAAAAAATTTGTCAAAAAACTGGTTTGCAATAAATTCATTTTTATGCATATAATGATATTATATTATCTATATAACTAATAATAATAATTATATGGATTGAAATTAATATATATATATATAATATTAAAATTTAATTAAAATAATTCATCATTATGGATTGTTTTAATTAATTAAAATGGAAAGACATTATGCTTAAAAAAATAGTTATCTGAAAAAAATACCATTTTCTACCTCCAAATGATATTATTTTTTTGGTTAGATTTGTAGTAGAAATTTTTTAATTATAAATATTATAAAATATTATTATAAATAAATCTTGTAATAGTTAAATTCTATATTTTTAAATTTTCATAAAATCTTCTTTCTAAGGGAAATTTTCAAAAACTCATTCTAGGATTATTTAGACCAAGTAAGTTAAAAATTAGTATTCATCATATCGAATCATAATTTTTGTACCTTGAAATATAAAAAATTTAATTGTTTTATATATTTATTAAAATATAATGTTCACTTACTATAATTGAATCTTTTTTGTTATATTTTTTCGTCCTATACAAATTTAATCCTTGATGTTTTCGTGTATATCACTTTCTAAAAAAACAGAGGGTGGTTCTTCTTCATAACATAATCTAGTTACCATGTTTCTTCCTCTATTTTATTATTTCTACAATGTAACTTAACCATTTGAGTTTTCTAATTTATCAATACATGATCTCGGTTTTCAAGAATATGGAAGGGCTCTTTATAGTAAGATATATTAAGTACTGATTTAATTTATTTAGTGGTGAGCTCATTCATTTAATTTGGCATATACTTACTTAAAAAATGATATGTGTAACACATCATGTAATTTAGAGATGATTGTTTTAATTTTTTAATGGAAATCCATATATCAAATTCTTTCTGTAATTTTAAAAGTAATGATGTACCTTGGGCACAATTCCCCTTTCTTACCAAAACATATAACCATATTCTATGTAGATACTTTATAGAAAACATGATATCTAAAATGAAATTCAAAATACATCCTTCAATTATTGACATAAATATTTTTCCTCTTTGAGATACTTTAATATGATTCTAAACAGTCTATAGCTTTATCGTTTATTCATAAACAAGTTTAATTCCTACAAGATTACTTTCACCAACTTCATCTCAGCAAGTTAGATTATGACATCTATTAACATATAAATATTTATATGGTTCCATTTGAATACTTGAAAAGAATATATTATTTTAGAGAAACTATATTGATGGTAAATATTGATCCCACATATGTTTAATGTTAGGTGATCATGATCTCAACATTTCTTTTAATATTTGGATAGTCATTTCATTATATCCTTTAGTTAAAGGATGACATATAGTGCTCAAATGAATCTTGGTATCTTGATCCTTATGAAAGATTTTCAAGAACTTTGTTCTCAACCGTTGATCATTAGAAATAATTTAAATAATTGTTCATTAAATATTTTCAACTTCATCATGATAGATTTGTTCAAGGAACTTAAGAGGTAAATATTCCATTATAGTAGGGAAATTTTTAGATTTGATTATGTGATCAATAATAAACCATATAACACAATTCATTATCATATTAATTAGAAATATAGTAAAAAATTCTATAGCAATTTAATCATATTTACACATAGGAAATGGTAGAAGTTTAATTACTTCTCTAGGGTGTTTTCTCTCACTATTGACATGTTGAAAAACCAGGATTTTTGATACATAATTAAAAATTTCCCACTTCATATTATCCTAAAAGAATTTCTTTCCAATCCATATAAATATTTTTACTATAATGGTTTATAGAGAAATAAAATATATACAAATCTAACATGACCCGACGAAACCTAGGGATCGAGCCACAACAACCCCAAGCCCGCCTCCATAGGCCAACGGTTGGAGAAAAGCGCCAAAGGCACAAAAAAATCGGGGATGCCTTTGACTAAAACCTGTATATGCACACACAAACCACTCAATGAAAAATTGATGAGTAATAATAGAAAAATAGAAAACTTCTTTAAATATACAAAAATTTACATGAACCACTAAACAGAACAAAGGTATGGTAGTGTTAACTAAAAAGTAAAAGGGAAAAAACATGCATCTAAACTAGAAACCTGTCCCAACCTAAATGAATATAAAATGAGTACTTCCAATAGTACCCTGCTCATGAATCCCAAATCTGACCACCATATGCGGTCGACATATCCCATATTCGTATTCTCCACAGAGATCACAATCGACACGCCTGTCATCTAAAAAATACATGACACATGTTGGGAATCTCCCATATATGAGTGAGTATATACATACCTAGTTAGACTCCCAAAAAAGATGAAGGGGGAGTAGTAAGAGATACACTTGAAAGGAAAGGAGTATAGAGAATAAGGTATGGTAAAAGTGAATGGATAGAGTACAGATCACCCCAATATAAGAGTAAAAGTAGAGTCATCCAAATGTAAGGAGCTCACAACGATGATGATATTAACTCTTCATCGAATCTTTGCAACCAATTTATGGAGAGTGGACTTGTCCAACCATGATAAGCATGACATAGAAAGCTTGTGGCATACCCCATGCGTATTTTCCTCTCCTCGAAAGAGATCAACTAATACCAAAGAAGTGGGTACTATAACAGGATATATATATATATATATATGCTTACACAAATAAGTTGAAATGAGAGAGTAAGGGGATTTCCATCTCATAGATCAGCCTAAGAAAGTGAGAAGACAACAATTCAAAATCAAATCCATCTGTGCTTCCACACATATTGTACATATTCTTAGGAGGAACAAGGTAATGGGGCTCAAATCACCAAACCTCAATACTATCCACTTTGGGTGGCACTAACTCACCCACATGGGTTTTGATCACGTCACAAGAATATGTCTCGGTGGGGAAAACACCCTTCTTCCTTGTGAGTCCAAAGGTAAGTCTAACAACATCCCACCACTCTTCCATATAGTTGAGGGTCTTCTCTAGTAGTCATTGAGGAATTCCACTACCTAGTTCTAAGGGAGTATACTGATCAGGAAAGTCACCAGGGAGTGCCACTATCCAAACACTACTAGAGGGTATGCTCGGTGAGTTGTCCGAGGGACATCGTTGCCTAGCCCAGCTTGAGGGTCACACCTGGATGCTCATTGGGGACTACACTACCCATCCCACCTAGATTATTTGCTTAGAAGGTCATGGAACTTAACTTCTAAGATCTCACTGGAGTGTAACTCAGAATCATTAGGGACCACGCTACCCAGTCACACTAGAGGGTTATCCTGGAATCATATGGGACTACACTATCAGCCACAGCTAGATTGTCATCCTGAAACTAATATGTTAAACTTGCTTGATCACTGCCATCATCATGTTTGGTCTGTATACGTGTTAAGATGGAACATTCATGTTATATCTTGAAAACTTCCTCTGAGGGTATCGTCGCATTCTACATAGAAAAAAATTTATTGTAGGAATCTCATGGGCCAAAATCAGAGTCTAAATGAATGAGATATGTGGGTTTAAAAATCACTCAGATGAGCCCGAGAAGAACATGACGTATAATAGGCCCACACGACATGTGGTCCCCCTCCACTGCTTGGACATGTCTTCTAGCCGATACGTGGGTCCCTTCCTTGTAGGTTGACATGATGTTTAGATGGACTACATGGAATATCCCACCTATCTAGGGGTTGGGTCATGTCCTCTAGCCATATTTGTGTACTCAGAACCTGTGTCTGTGTACTCCATTACATGACGTGTTTGTCCAAATGGGATATTGTCTGTGTGGCCAACCCATTTAGTCAACACCTGACATTTTCCTAGCCATGTGTTCCTTCATATGTCTTGTTCACATTTATAGGGTAATACATGACATGTAAAGGGTTGTAAACACCTTTCAATCCTTATCTACCCTGAAATCCTAGTACCACCACTGAGGGAGGCTACACACCGTGTGCTCTTTGAGGTACAGAGTGTGTAGTCGGGATTTTCCTAAAAACCTATGGTTTTGAATTTTGGATCCGACTTCCAAATATGCTCTAGACATGGCCTAAGTTACATGATTCCACTCTGAAAACACAAGATCTGACAGAATAATGCAGAAACTAATCGCCATTCATGAAGAATAGGCATCATTCAGAAACAAGGGTTTGGATAGATCTTTCACACAAAATCGTATCTTTGATTCTCATTAGATAGTTGAAAAAAATACATATTCTTCATTATTTTTTCATTATTATTTTATATCTATGCCTTGGTCATGATTATGTCACCATTTGGAAAATATTTCACGAATCTGGGTGCCCGATTGAGCTTGGGTTTCCCAGCAGTTCTCGATCTAGGAATCATAGCATTCCTCTAGTGAAGAACGTGAAGGCTTGACAGAGAAAAGAACTATAAGAAAGGGTTTGGATCATTTTCCAAGAGTTCATGGATAAACAACTAATAACAAGAATCCATATTAGATGAACGATAAATAATTTTTTTAGAAATTGAGATCATTAAAAGGGTGCGTAGATTGGAGAATCAATTTTTAACATGCTCAAACAATTAATAAAGGGAATAAAAACACCAAATAATATTCCTAAATTTTCTTGGATTGATTATTGTCCTACACACGGTTTCTTATAGGTTTGGGTTAAGCTTCTACATTCACAAAATTTCTATCCACCATGAATCAGAGGCACATCATTCCTCGTGGTTCATTATTCATCTGCCAATAGAGAGGAGAAGAAGGGTGGAACTATTGGCAGATCTTAGGGTTATAAAAAGCATTGAAAATATCTACTGTGAGATTTTTAAATATTCTTACATAATTAATCCTAATTTTAATTAGTTAAATAGATTAATTATTTAACCACTT
Source organism: Viscum album (assembly GCA_963277665.1). Taxonomy (NCBI): domain Eukaryota; kingdom Viridiplantae; phylum Streptophyta; class Magnoliopsida; order Santalales; family Viscaceae; genus Viscum; species Viscum album. The sequence continues at coordinate 1,454,985,131 of OY728126.1, forward strand.
AAAATAATTTCCAGCAAGAGAGGGGTCATAACGTATCATGCCAACTAATTTTATAAAGTACTTAGGGAAAATAGTGCATTCCAGACCCAAAAATGGTCTCATATTTCTGATCTGATCACCCATTTATGATTTTTCCTATTTTATTTTATTACCCATGCAATCAATATAATAATATATTTAATATTTTTATAGATTTAATTCTGGACACCCCATGCCTTGGAATTACAATCCGTCTCAGTGCCAAGATCTGGAAAAACATTCAGAATTATTTCAAAAGTCTTACAATGAAAAGCCAAGTTTCTACATAATTTCCCCCTTCATGTTTTTCATCCTAAAAAAAACTAAGCAAAAAACTCTGTATAATGAGCCCCAATTTTCATCTCTCCCACTCTCAGGTAGTTTTCTACACATTTTCATGCTACCATAGCACTCGAACAAAAGGAATGGCATGACCTCGCATTGTCTGCTCTTACCAATCCTTGATCACCACCGGGTTCTCTGTGATGTGGATCCATCCTCTATGTTCATCTCTCCCTATTCAATGACATGCATGTGGTAATGCGCGTATCTTTTCAGCTGTGACACATGGAATACATCATGCACCCTCTCCAACTCTGGGGGGAAAGGAGAGGTAATAGAAAACCTCACTGACCCTCTACACGATCTTGGATGGCCTAATGAACATTAGGGAAAGATTGATTCCCCTGATGAACCTACACAATTCATGTCATGGGGAGACTCTCAAAAAGACATGGTATCCCTTCTCAAACTCAAAGTCCTGCTAAGGTGATTTTCATAGGACTTATATCTACTCTGGTTCATCTTCATCCATTCCTGGATGACCTAAAATTTCTCTATGGTCGCCTGCACCAACTTAGGGCCTATAAGAGAGGAATATATAATATCCATCCAGTACAAGGGTGACACGTAAGGTCTCCCATACAAGGCCTCAAAAGGTTCCATGCTGATGGTGGAGTGGTACCTATTGTTGTATACAAACTCCACTAAGGACAGGTGATCCTCCCAACTCTATCCAAAATTTACCACACATTCCCTCAACATATCCTATAGAAACTAGATAGTGTGTTCTATTTTCCCATTAGTTTTGCGGTGAAAGGATGTGCTTGTCCATTGCTGGGTCCCAAATTCCTCCTGCAGGCCTCTCTACAACTGTGATGCAAACCACATTTCACAATCAAATGCAATCATCAAGGGTACCTCATGAAGGAGGATGATCTCTCTTATATATATCCACCACAAACTATCCACTGAGCACTGATCTATAATGGTAAGTAAGTGCGCCGAATTTTTGTGTGGGTGTACTATCACCCATATATAGTCATGGAACTTCACTATGCATGGAAACCCTATGATTAATTGTAAGGATATTCCATCTCATTTCCACTTCGGGATATCAAGAGGCTGCAGTAAACCTACCAAAACCTGATTCTCAGCCCTATCCTGCTAATAAGTAAGGCATCTTGAGGCAAACTCAGCTACACTTCATCTCATGCCATACTACCCAAACTACCACTGGGGGTCCCTGTACATCTCCCCTATGTTAGGATGTACAACTATGGGAGAAGTGTGGAACTCCCACATCACATCTTCTTGAAACATGGATGAAACTGTTTTTCTCCCTTGGAATAAGATCTTGTGATTTTTTTATTTAGAATATCCATTTGGTGCATCACCTGTGGATATATGAACACATAATACTTTGAAGTCAATTTTTTCCAGTTGGGACTCTTACACACGCTCAAGGAGTGAGGGAGTCAGCACCATCAACTGTAATAAAATAGTACCCTCCTGCTCCACCAGGGGTAGTTGTAGGTAAGACACAAGATCCAAAGCTTCCCACACTAGGAAAGCCAAGGAATTACTACTAAGGGAACTTCTACAAAAATTCCCTTCCCTACAGTATAGACTATCTCAACATTTTCGTCCTATAGAAACTCTAACCAGTGATGCTGCATTAGGTTTAGGTCTCTCTGAGTGAGGTAGTCCCTAATACTTTTGTTGTCTGAGTAAACCATAATGTTCTCTCCTAGAGGGTAGTTCCTCCACATCCTCAATGAGAAGAATACTATTGTGAGATCTAGATCATGAGTCACATAATTATGATCATGGGGCCTCAACTAACTCGTCCCATATGAGATGACCTCCTGTCATTGCATCATCACCCAACCAAACCGATCACATGAGGTATCTCAATACACCCCAAACTCAACTCCTTCTCTTGATAGTCTCAAAATTGGGGCACTCATTTGCCTATTCCTCAAATGCTCAAAATTCTTCTTCCACCATTCAAACCAAGTAAATGACTATTCCTTCTGTATTAGATCGATCAAAGAGGTTATGAACTTGTATAAGTCTACTAAAAATGCCCTATAGTACATTACCAAGATAAGAAAAATCATCACCTCTGACACATTCTTGGGCAGATTCCAAGAAATAAATTCTTCAATCATTGTTGGATCCAAGGATATACATTTTTCAGAACATTCCCTATAAAGTGATCCTTCTATATCCAGGACTGGAATTTAGAGAGTTTCTATAAGGATGGTGCTCTTGATGCAAGTCAAGGACCATCCTTAAGTGCACCTCATGCTCCTCAACTATCATAGAGTATATGAGTATTTCATTGATGAATATAGTAAATAATGGTCCAAGTAATGCTAGAATATATAGTTCCTCAAAACCATGAATATGGTAGGGGAATTTTTCACACTGAACGGCATTACTAGGAACTTATAGTGCCCATGTCGACATAGAAAGGCCAAATTCAAAATATTGACCACACGAACCCATAGCTGGTGGTAGCGAGATCTATGATCAATCTTAGAGAACTATCTCACACCTCAAAATTGATCAAAGAGGTCATCAATCCATGGAATGTGATAATTTTTCTTTACTATATCCTGGTATAGGTGATTATAATTCATGAAATGTTGTAAGGTCCCATCTTCCTTCTTCAAAAAAAAACTGGGGCTGCCTAGGGGGACACACTGGGTTTGTTGAATCCTTTCTCAAAAAGATCTTCATACTAAAATATCAACTCCTAGATCTATTTGGGTGCTATCTGATATGCCGCAGATGATATTAGGGAAGTCCCCGATTATAAATCAATTGAAAACTCCAACACCCGCCTCAGAGGTAGTCCCCAAACATCATCCAGAAAGACGTCCATATAATCCTCCATGACTGAAGGAATCCAGATGCCTGAAGAGTCTGCTGCAACAAGGGTCATACTCTCTATCTAATGTGTAATAGGCTGAGTCTCTTGCTCACAACAATAGTTCATCCCACTAAGAATTCTCTCTCGCAGAAAAAGGAGAACCTCGTCCCATTAACATGTATTAATATGACTAATATATGGTGATGGTTAATATATACTTGAACCATTGAAAGAGAATCCATACAAAAGATAAAATCGTAGTGTTCCATCATAACAACCAGTAAGTCCCACATTAACCTCTCTCCTCTATGTGACAGCTCACACTGCTGACAGATGAATGATGTGGATGAAGTGTTACCTGTAGGAACATCCAGGCATAGCTGCTATTCTAGCATAACTACCAAGAGCTCCATCTTTATTACAAAGAGTCAAGAGATAAAATAATAGGTTGATACTGTGTCTACTAATACTAAGGCAAGAGTAGAGTAAATACAAATCTTACCTCAAATCATCTCGTGCACCGTAGGATCATAGATTCCTAAAGCCTACAACAACCTATGACCCAACCACCAGCTCCCTGGGCCTGACATGGGCCACCTGGTGGTGGTGGTGGGAGAACATTATACCGTCATACCCTCATGTAGCTCCTCCTACTCCTATTCATGCCCTACCACCCTAGGGACCCCCTGTCCCTGCCTGGGAGATCCCTGATCAAGACACTGTCTCGGTAGTGGTAGTCCATCCAATTTTTATTCAGGATGCTCAACTCGCTTGTTTGGGAATTTCCATGCCATGTGACCTCTCCCATCACAAGTATATCACTAGACCACACTGGAATTTCACAGCGCTATACGCTACCCCTATATGGCACAACCATGTCCTAAGTCTGCTCACGAAAGGGTCTCTTATTCTGTGATCTCTGGCATTTCCCTATGGCTACAAATGCCTCATCTCTGTCTTTCTTTCTTCCATATATTAATATCTGACATCCCTCTACCGTGAATATATATATTACAAGTGCTTGATCCATCACCCAATCATAGGTGGGGACGCACAAGGGAACCATGCTTGGAAGTATCCATATCTGATCATGTATAGGGATAGCGCATTAGGTCTGTGAACCTCACCATGTACTATGCCATTATCATCCATCCTTGCTGAATCCCTAGAATCTCTAGAATCTGAATAGAGCATATGTAGGATGGGTAATAATTATCATTAAATAGATGCTAGATGTCATACCATGAGAGTGTTGACTCATCGTGCATCTAAGTAACTAAGCTTCACCAGTGCCAAACTACTTAGCGGAAAGAAAATAGTGGAAAAATTCACCATTTAATATTCTAGTGTCTGAACAATCCTGAAGATGCTGACCACCGACTATGGACAATCCTCTTCTTCCTGAGGATTTGGCTCGTTGTGGAACCTCAATTGTCTCTAGCACCAAAACTCACAGTGGGTGATTAGCTTACGCCCATCCTAATCCTACTCTATTGGTATGATCTACTAATCAATGTATGAGGGTGTTTCTAAATTCCCACTATGAGGAAGTGTACAACGAGATGGACCCTGAACTGAGGCCTCATCAATCATGGGGTCTTCGTAATGAACTGAAGGTGGTATCCGGACTGGCTATCATTGGGGATGAATCCTAAAAATATAAAGGAGTACCAATGTCAATTGATCACACACACACACATATATGTAAATATAATAGGTATCTTACTAAAGAAGGAAATTAAAATACTCAATCCTATATGATGCATGTTTTATTGTTCCCTACAGAATATGTCTCAGGGTGCCGAGTCGACAAGCGGGTAATCAAGGTCCTAGTGAATGACTATGTCTGCCTCCTGCAGCATCAGTAGACTCCCTAGCCTGAGAGCCACTTGCATGATACCTTGACACACTTTTCCAAAACCCAACTAAGATCATTTTTGGGAAACATCCGAGCAACATCCCATTGGTCGAACCACCTCTAATACAACTCTATCATGATCTGTACCATCTCACGGCTTGTGTCACAACTACCCTAAGCCCACCTCCATAGGCCAGAGGTAGCGATAAGTTCTAGATGAAAAACAATATTGGGGAGGCATTTTCCTGAAACCTTTATATGCTCACATTTCCCACTTTGTGAAAAAGTGATGATGAAAAGTAGAAGAAATGAAAACTTCTAATAATATACCAAAAATTTGTATGAACCACTAAATAGAATGAAGGTATGGTAGTGTAAACTAAAAAGTAAAAGGGAAAAACACATTCCTATGCTAGAAACCTATCTCAACCTGTAAAAAACTGAAAAACAGTAAATCCAAAAGACCCCCACTCTAAAATCCCAACTCTGACCACCATATGTTTTCCACATAACTCCGTATCCCCATGATCTTCTGAGATCACAATCAAATTATCCTCTTTTTGAAAAACACACGACACATGTTGGGAAAATCCCATACAAGAGTGAGTATATACATACCTAGTAGTACACCCTTGAAAGGTACAGGGGGAGAAGCAAGAGGTACAATGAAAATTAAAGCAGTATAGAGAACAAGGTAAAAAAAAAGTGAACCAAAATAGTATAGCTCAACACAACAAGATATTGAAAGTAGAGTCATCTAAACAAAAGGATCTTGAAATTGTGAGGAAATGAACTCCTCATCATGTATTCACTACATATAGCTAGAGGGTGGAATCTTCTAACCATGCGAAGCTAGACACGGAAAGAATGTGGCATGTCCCGCACATTTTTACCTCTCTTAGAAGGAGAGTAACCAGTACCCTAGGAGTGGTTACTGTAATAGGATATATATATATATATATATTCAGTAAAATAATCCAAAAAGAGGGAGTAAGGGGATCTTCATATCACAAATTTTCCCAAGAAAGTGAGTAGCCAAAAGTTCCAATGTAAATCTATATGTGATGCCCAACATCTCATACATCTTCTCAGGAGGAAAAAGTAAAAGGGGATTAAATCATTTCACCTCGATACTATCCATTTTGGGTGGCACTAACTCGCCCAAATGTTTTTAAATCGCATTACACGAACATGTCTTGGTGGGGAAAGAACCCCTCTTCCTCATGAGTCCAAAGGTAAGTCGAACGAAAAATCGCCACTTTTTTACATTGTCGAGTGTCTTATTTGGTAGACCTTGAAGAATTACACAACCCATTCCTACTATAGGGCACCACTTGAGACAGTCGCTAGAGAATTCCACTGCCAAGACACTACTGGAGGGTAAACCCGATGAGTCGCCAGGGGGACGCCGCTTCCCAGCCCAGCTAGAGGGTCATTCCTGGATGGTCATCGAGGAAAAAACTGCTTAGCCCAATTGGATGGTTAGCCCAGAACATTGAGGAACTTCACTTCCCAAATCCCACGAGAGGGTAAATCAAAATCATCAAGGACTACACTACCTAGTCCCACAAGAGCGTCAGCCCGAAATCATCAGGGACTACATTACCTAGCCAAACAGGAGGGTTATCCCAGAACTTCTCTGGTAAGCTTTCCGGATTACTTCCAGTATCAAGTGTCATCTCTATGAGTGAAAACCTAGTGAATTCATGTTTTTCCTTGAAAGACACTTCTAAGGGTTCAATTTCATTCTACATGAAAAAATAATCAGTATAGGCATCACGTGGGGAACAATTTATGTCCAAACAAAGGAGATATGAGGTTTTAATGATCTATAGGAATATTTAAAGAGGAATAAGGCATTTAATGGGCCCACATGCTGTGCAGTCTTCCTCTACTACCTGGTCGTGTCTTCTGGCCGGTACATGGGTCTCATCCCTGTAGGGTTACACACTGTGTAGGTGGACTACATGATGTGTCACACCTATCCAGGGGTTGGGCTATGTCCGCTAGCCATGTACATGTACTTGGACTTCATGTCCTAGTTCACAACATATTGGTACCCATGGGATACTATTCATGTGACCAACCTATTTTGTTGACATAGGGCATGTGCATGGATGTGTGTTTCTAAACCTAGCTTCTTCACATATAAATGGTTATACACATATTTCCAAGGGGTGTATACACCGTTCTATCCTTATCTACCCCGAAACCCTATCGCCACCACTGAGGGATGATACACATTGTGTTTTCTTTGAGGCACACAACATGTATTTGGGGTTTTCCACAAACCCTATGGTTTCTCTTATTTTCGACCGCCACATCCAAAACTACTCAAACTGTGGATGAAGGAACTTGTTTCCATTCCGAAAACACCAGATTAGATCGAAGAACATAGAAATTTATCTCCATTCATTGCGAGTCATACTTGTTCGGAAAATATTATTTTGATAGATCTTCCACACGATTCCATGGATTTGATCCTCATCAGATTGTTGTGAAACTTATAGATTTTTCATCCTTGCATCATTCCATTTCGGGATCTATTCCTTGCTCTCTATTTTGTCACTATTTAGAAATTCCATCTTTAATTTGGGTGCCCGATCAAGCTCATGATGCCCAAAATTTTTTGATCTGAGAACTAGAGGGTTACACCAAAGAAGAATGACAATATTTGAGGTACAAAAGCACAATAAGTAAGGGTTCAGATCATTGACCAAGCGTTCTTGACCAACCAATCAAGAACAAGCATCCATATCAGACAAATGACATATAAAAAGTATGTTTTTAGAATTTGGGATCATGAAAAGGGGGTGAAGAATAAAGAATCAGTGTTAAACATGATCAAACATTTAATCTAGGGCAGAAAAATACCAAAGATGAGTCCTAACTCTGCTTGTATTGATCATTTTCCAAGAATGCATTTCCCAATGAGTTAAAGAGGATCCATTGAATTTTCTTCCCTTGATCTTCCCTAAATCAGAGGTTCACCATTCCCCATCGCTCATTCTTCGTCTTCAAATTGGGTGTATAAGAAGGGGTGAACTGTTGGTAGGGATCATGGTTATGAAATTACGGACAAATCTCTATAGGGTGATATTTAAATATTATAACTTAATTTATGTTTCATTTAATTAGGTAAATAAATTAATTATTTATCCACTTTAAGAAACCTCCAATGAGGGAGGGGACGAAATTTCCCAAACTGACTCATTTTATGTTGCGCCTATGGAAAAAACCATGTTCTAGACCCAACCATGGTCTCCGATTTTTGATTTGATCACCCATTTGGTATTTATCTTATTTTATTTAATTAACCACACACACAATATAAAAATATATTTAATATTTTTATATATTTAATTATAGGCACATAGGGCCTCTGAATCGCATGTCGTCTTAGTGCCTAGCTCTGAAAAAATATTTAAAATTATTTCAAAGCATTCCAAGGAAAAACATGTATCTAAAAAATTGTTCAATAATGTCAATTTTGGATTAGGTGTAGATTGAAATAACAAAAAATTTCTTTGTTTTAGAATACCATATTCATATAAGAAGTCTATATACTTCCCACCATTCACAACATTAATTTTCCTCTTTTAGTTATCATCATAAATCTGAGAATTTTTTATATTTTCTAATAAATATTGTTTTTCAATCATATGAAAAAAGTGTCATTTCCCCTTTCTTAATAAATTTAATATATATATTTACTTGATCCATTAATATAGGATCCATTTCAATACTCATTTTTTTGAGAACTCTATGATAATTCCTAATAAATAGATTCACTGCCTTAATTTCCTTCCCTTTTTGGCATTGTATTGAGAAGTAACAATCCGTGAATAGCTCAATCCATAAACTTTATTCATATTAATATTTTTTGTAAAAATATAAATTTTATACTCTTATTATCTATGTATATCACACATCTTTTTCCTTCAAGATAATATATCCATATCTTAAAAAAATATTACAACTGATAAATAAATATCATGGGTTGGATAGTTCTATTCATGATACTTTAACTACCTTGATATATATGCAATAGTTTTATCATTATCTATAAGGACAAAACGGTGTACCTTCTTCGATGCATCTATATATATTACAAATCCATCAATTTCAGATGGTAGATTTAAAATCCAACCATTGACCAAAATTCAAATCAATTCATAAAAAAAATTAAAAATTTATTTTTTCAAGGGAACGTAACCCATTCACATGTAAGTTTGGTTAATAGGTTTTCCAATTGGTAAATATTGTCAACATGTCACTCATAGTAACTTTATAAACCAATTAAACTATGTACCTCAGTTATGTTTTTGGGGTAGGATACTCTTTGACTGCCTTTATCATCATTAGATCAAATGATATCCCATATTTAGAAACAATATAGACAAGAAAAGAATCTTTCTAAAACCATAATTCTGACATTCTAAATTTACCATATTCCACTTTTTCTCTAAGAGTCCCATGAAGGATATATAAGAGATTTTCATGGTCCACATTGCTTTTAGTGTACACCAAGATATCATCAATTTGTACCAGAAAATATTTCATGGTATTCAATGAATACTATATTCAAAATATTAAAAAAAATATACCGGGAATTAGTAAATAGAAATGAAATTACTTCAAGATCATAACAACTATATCTCATATGAAATGTTATCTTTAGAATTTATTATTTATTTACTCACGATTGATGATGCCTGAAATGATGGTTGATATTTGAAAAATATTGAACTCTATGAAGTTGAAGGATTAAGTCATTAATGTGAGGCATATGATTTTTTTATTTAATATAATATCATTTATTTACATATTATCAATGCACAACCTCATTGACCCATCTTTCTTCTAAATGAAATGAATAAGGGATCCCCAAGGTGAAACCATAGGTTGTAGAAATATCTTTTTACACAAATCCTCCTGTTTTTATTTAATTACTGTAACTCCATAGTATTATTTTTATAATTTTCCATTGATATTGGTTTTGAATCAAGGATAGAATCAATAGATAACTAAACATGATACTCTGGTGGATTTATGGGTATTTCTTCAATAAATAAATCAATGTATTCCCATACAATAGATACATCATCAATTTGAATTTTACGTTTTCTATACATTGGTTATGTCTAATATTATTCTTAAAAATCTCATTCAGAAGAGATACTGAAGGTGGATCTAGACATGAATCATATGATTATGTCTCCCCTCTAAAGATATGTAATTGCACATCTTCAACACGATTCATAATTTCATTCACTTTGAAATAATTTTTTTGCATCACTTTTTAAAATCAATTCCATACCAAGATGATATCAAAGTAATCCATAAGTATAATAATACATTTTACAACGGTCACATTTATGTGTCATAATGGGAACTTCCTAACATAACGTTGTTGTAGTGAGACTTCAACATGGTATATTGACTAATAATTACTTTCTTAAGGTTCTAAATAAATATATAATTTTATTTGAAAACATGGAATATATAAAGGGGTGTGAATATCCTGAGTCTAATAACTAATTTTCTAAATTTGACGATATTATTATTGTAAATTCCACCATATCTTTGTGAAATTAGACCGTAGTTTTTGTGATTGAATAAGCTTAGACTTCTCCCCATAAACTATTTGGTGATACGTTCCCCTGAAACATGGGAAATTGATTTGAATAATGACCCATTTATTTATAGTTGAAGTATTAAATACTATTGGTCCACTTCTCTCCTTTTTATTCATTATTCAGATAACCCTTTCTTTACACATATGACGACTCTCTTGTCCATAAAAAATTTTCATGATGTTTCATTCCATAATTTTCATATGATAGAAAATGATTATTTTATTCATCTTATTTTTTATGTCCCATTTTTTTGATTTTTCACTTCACTCCTTATTCTCTTGATTTTCCTTGAATATTGGGTAACACGTTCTATTTTACGACATGTGCGGCGGCTAGGGTTTCGGGGGTCAGATAGGTATCACACGCCATGTAACCCCGATCACAGGGCATATTGGACCTTCCCCAAAGCTCGGCGTGTGTTCTGGGAAATATATGGACACGGGATGGAGTACACGGCTGTGTACTCCACCACACAGCCAGACCAGGCCGACAACATGAGTTACTCCATGTACCGAATACACAGGATGGTGCACATGGGATAATGCTGTGTATGGGCACACGACAGCATACACAGAGCTGACCCCAGCTACTCAAACCTGGCGTGTGATCTGTACTACATGTCGTGTACTAACATTCCTACACGACCTACCTTGAAACACGTGTCGTATTACACAGGCAGCACCTAGGGTCATAAGACACGATGTGTGGAACTTCTATAAGCCTTGTAATTTTTAGTACACAACTTGATCTTCTTGTCCACCATATCATGGAAATGTTTTTTTGGGTTAATTCCACTTTTTTCCCATTACCCTAAAGGTTAGGTATCATTTTATACTATATGAGTATGATCCCTTGAGCATGAATTTCTGAGATAGAGTCAGGTATCCCTCTGAGAGGCCCAAAGTGAGATCCCCTATCCATGATTGACCCTAGATAGAGTCAGGTATTGACGTGACAACTTCCAAAGGGCCCCGATCCTCTACCTAACAGGTGAAACCAGATGAGTTTTGGTATCTTCCAAGGACCTGGAAGTGATCCTCATATGTATATCATGATCTTTTCCCCACTCTGAAGTGTGTTCTCCCAGAATGAGTGCATCTATCTCTCGAGACCTTTCCCAACTCACAGTACCTCGCAGACAAATGTCATCAGAGAAACCAGAATCATTGAGTGAGTTCTCCAAGGTGAGTGCTTCATGGAATCTTCAAACTAATTCCCTAGTGGGGGTATATTGTTGCGTGAATTGCCCTTATACTACAGGTTTGGGATTTGAGTATATCTGGATTGTGTTTTCATGTTATATGTTCAGTAGACATACACTTCATAGAGTTGAATGTTCCTTTCCTTTGTGTATTTCTTTGTGTTTTTTAGGGTCCTCTACTTAGTATTGTCATACTCACCCCTGCATGGGCTTTTCCTGCACGTGTCATGTCTTGTGCAGATGAGAAACCTTTTGAAAGAGTCTTCGATAGACCAAGACAGGACAGATATTTTGAGTTCCCTACATGCCGAGGTGTTCCTACGACTATAAGCAGTAGTCCCAGTACATCTCTGTGTTTACAAGTAGGAATTTGTGGTTTTCAGGCTCTTGTTTTTGGTGGGATTATATTTTTTCCTAGTTTACTTTTAGTATATTGATTTTCGTTGTACTCTGTTGGTTGGGTTTAGATGTATGCATGCATTTTTGTTCCCTAGTGTTTTTTACATTTCAGAATTGTGGTATTGGAGATGTGTGCATGTGTAATTGTACTTAGTAAATTCCTCCCATGTTAGTAATATTCCAACTCGATGCTATTCATGAGACCCTGGCCTATTGGTGGTGGCCTACGGGAGTCGAGGAACAGGACCCACTAGGATGGGTCATGATAAAGTGGTATTAGAGGCACTCAGTTCTACCTTAGGACCAAGAGTATGTGAGATTGGGTTGGGTAAATAGTGTTAAGTGTTTTGAGCTCGGTTTTTAGGCCAGAGACTCCAGTGTTGGTGCAGGAGGCTGACATATCCAAACACCATGACTCTGATAAACTTTTTTTTGACTCGTTATATGAAAACACTAGTTTTGGGGAAATAAAATAACGGTAAATGCATCATAAAGGAATGGGTTGTGTTTTCTATGTCATTTGTGTCAGCTATCTATATGTACTCATCAACCATGGTACATCTTTTTTTTCTTACAATATGCCTCCTAGATGAATACCCTCTAGGATTCAGTAGCACGATCATGAGGATGACCCCCTCAGTGACGAGGCTTCGATACAGGGACCAGTTCCGCAGGCGTTTCCACCAGGTGGTGCAACTGCTATACCACCACCAGTGGAGCAGCCCATGGTACCTGTAGTACCGACTGATGAGGAGTGCAGGTTGAGTGGGCTCTATGAATTCCAAATACAGAGACCCCTCAGGTTCTGAGGTGAACCCGAACGTCAGGCGACTGAGGACTAGCTTGAGGCGGTGACCAAAGTCTACTATCTCGTGAGGATACCTGCAGAACAGATGGTGATCCTAGGAGCGAGCCTTCTTCAATGTTCGGTAGGACGATGGTGGAGTGTGACCAAACAGACTCACGATGAGGAGACTCTTTCATGGATGGATTTTGAGCAACTCTTTAGTGATGATTTTTCTCTAGTTATGCTTAGAGAAGTGCACATCCAAGAGCTTCTTCAGCTCTAGTAGGGCAGTTTGACGGTACATGACTATTCATAGAGGTTCACCAACCTCTCCTAGTACTTGATGGATATGGTCAGGGATCAGTACTTCAGAGCTCGGACCTTCGAGCGAGGTCTATGATGGGACCTACAGGCTAGTGTAGTGCCTCAAAGTATTTCGACTTATGATGTAGTGCTCGAGCGACTCTTGGTGATCGAGAGATTATTGGTGGAGTAGAGACAACCAACAACCATCAGCAGCAGGTAGATAGGAACAGAGACCTCGAAAGTAGGGAGTCGATGTCAGGAAAAGGTATCAGGATGTGGGAGAGGTTATAGGAGGACCCAAGATAGGGGATTGAAAGTCCAGGGCTCTCAGGATATATCCAATTATCCTAGAGAGTGGCGGTGGCACTCGTGCGATGGTAGGGGACATCTCTCTAGAGATTGTCTACCCCATCGAGCTGCTCATAGGGAGGTGGTGGATGGACCACTAAGAAAAATGAAGAGAATGGAGAAGATAGAACCACTAGGTGGAAAACGTCACATAGGAGCTCCGAGAGCTGCATGTGGTGGTAGACGCTTCGATTTACTTCCACCACCACCCCTAGGAGGTCCGCACCAGGCTTAGGGAGCTGGGGGACAGGGGTGGGGACAACTGAATGCAGTCAAGGCGTATGACCCAGGGACTCCAAGGATGATCCGAGGTATGATCTGTGTCTTCTCTACCTTTACTTCTGTACTTATAGACATAGGTCTAGTCATTCCTTCATCGCCACATGTCTTGGGCGAAACCTTGAGATTCCGGTAGAGCCGTTGACTTGATCCTTACGCTTGGAAATACCTACGGGAGGAGACTCGACGATCACGCACCATTATAGATAGTGTGATCTTACCCTTGGAGGCGAGAGTTTTAGTTGGAACCTCTTGATGGTAGTGTCGAGGCCTTACGACGTCATTCTCAGTATTGATTGGTTATCTTTGGTCCATGCCCAGATTGACTGTTTTAGGTGAAGGGTGTGGTGTGTCCTTACTGATGGGATGAGGTTTTAGTTTTTTTAGAGTTAAGGAAACCTAGACATCGCAGAATGAGCTCATGCGTAGGAGGGTTCAACTAATAACTAATGATTTGGCTCGCCTTTCCCTTGGAGTAGTAGATGTTTTGAGCTCCCAGTTCCTAGAAGTAGTGGCAGAGTATGAGGGCGTCTTTCCCGAATATTATCCAGGACTACCTCCCCACCAGGAAATTGTCTTCTTCATCGACTTACACCTCGGGACAACACGAATTTCCTCACTAGTATATCGGATGACCCCCACATAGCTTCTCGAGATGAGGGTGAAGTTAGAGGATCTGAAGAGAAAGGGTTTCTTGCGACCCATAATTTTGACCTGGGTGGTCCCAGTGTTGTTTTCCAAGAAGGTAGACATGAGTTTGAGGTTGTGAATGGATTTCTGAGTCTTGAATAAGATAACAGTGAAGAACCAGTATCCACGACCAAGAATCGACAGAATCTTTGATCAACTAAGAGGAGAAAAGTGGTTCTAGAATGTTGACTTTCGATCAGGTTATCACCAGTAACTAGTACAGGACAAGGATATACCAAAGATGGATTTTATATGCCACTACAGTCACAATGAGTACATGGTGATTCCTTAGTGTGGAAAACGACCCCACAGGGTTCATGCGACTGATGAACTGGATCTTCCAGCCATAGTTAGACCAGTTCATAGTCGTCTTCATCGACGACATCCTTGTGTACTCCGCATCGGAGGAGGAGCATGCAAGACACATGCTGATGGTTTTAGACGTACTCCTAGAGAATCAACTTTATGGGAAGCTCTTGAAGTACTAGTTTTGGATTCAAGAGGTCCACTTTCTGGGACATGTCATATTAGATGATGGTGTAGCTGTGGGCCCAGCCCTGGTGGAGTTAGTGTTAGAATGGGATCCATCCCAGAGCACGGCGGAGGTGCGAAGCTCCCTTGGGTTGGAAGGATATTACCATAGATTCATTCCTGATTTCTCCCGAATATCAGCACTGATGACATCCTTGACCAGGATGGGGAAACACATAATATGGATGAAGAAGTTCTAGCAGGATTCCAAGCAGTTGAGACGGAGTTTAAAGAGCTCCCCAATATTGAGATTTCTAGAGGAGGGTGTTGAGTACATTGTTTTATGAGGTGCATAAAGTACCAGGATTGGCTGTGTCTTGATGCAGAGACATGTAGTGATTTCTTATAGTTTGCGCCAGCTTAGGACACATAAGTAGAACTATGCATTCCATGATATCGAGTTGGAATCAGTAGTCTTCACGTTGAAGATGTGGCGACACTACCTTATATATGAGAGGCTTATCATCTACTCTTACCACAAGAGCATCATGTACATCTTCTCGCAAAAGGATATGAATCTGAGGTAGAGGCATTGGCCAGAGCTCCTATAGGACTATGATTTAGAGATCATCTATACTCATGGGAAGGGAAACAAGGTAGAGGAAGCTCTTAGAAGAAGGTCGAGTTCACACCTGTTGAGCGAGGAGACATAATAGTTAGTCACGTTGCAGTTATCCTTCGTGGAAAACGAGGATGCAGCTTACCTAAAATCGATCATTTTCACCCCTCCACTCTGACAGCAAGTTAGGGAAGCACATATTGGGGATGTTTACTATGAGGCTTTACATGCTCAGTTATCCACAGGACATGCTCCTGATGGATATTCGCAAGATGGGGAGCACATAATTCTTTTCATGGGACGCATGGTTTTACCAGTGGCATTGTGGGAAGAGGTTGGTCACACGAACAGTAGTAGAGTTTGTTTCTCAATGCCTTACATTCCAGTAGGTGAAGGCTGAGCACCAGGTTCCACCAGGATTAGCTCACCATTGGAAGTTCTAGAGTGGAAGTGGGATGGAATATCAATGGACTTAGTGACATGATTACAAGAGATTTCCAAGGGGAATGATTCCATCTGGGTGATTGTTGACTGACTCACCAAGTCATACCACTTCATAGTTATCAAGGATCAGGGTTTTGTAAAGAGATTCAGACACCTCTACGTGCTGGAGATAATTCAGCTTCATGGTGTCCCTTCGACAATAGTATCAGAAAGAGACGCCCTTTTCACATCCTGGTTGTGCAAGGGATTGTGGAGGCTTTTGGACTCAGCTATGCTAGATCATAAAATTCCATCCCCAGACCGATGGTCAGACATAGATGACTATTCAGGTTCTGGAGGATATATTGTGGTCATGTATCTTGGACTTTGGCCATAGTTGGGAGGACCACCTACAAAAGGTGGAGTTTATGTACAACAATAGCTACCACTCCCCCATTGGCATGGATCCATT
Source organism: Viscum album (assembly GCA_963277665.1). Classification (NCBI taxonomy): domain Eukaryota; kingdom Viridiplantae; phylum Streptophyta; class Magnoliopsida; order Santalales; family Viscaceae; genus Viscum; species Viscum album. Next base: position 1,455,001,801 of record OY728126.1, read on the forward strand.
CAAGGCACTGTATGAGAGACCCTACCAGTCACCGCTTTGCTGAACCAACCCCGGAGAGTCAGCACTCATGGATCCAGAGTTAGTATGAGCTACAACCAAGAAGGTTCAGATCATCCGGGAGCAGATGAAAACTGGACATAGCCGACAGAAGTCTTATGCTGATAAATGAAAAAGACTTCTGGAGTTTGAGGAGGGAAACCAAATTTTTCTTAGGGTCTCACCTCGATGGGGGTTACAGATATTTGGCTGGGGTAGAAAACTATCTCTAAGGTTCATCGAACCTTTCTAGATACTGTGTAGAGTTGGTGAGGTGGTGTACCTGTTAGATCTACCACCATAGTTGCACCATGTACATGATGTCTTCCACGTGTCTCAACTGAGAAGGTACATACCTAATCCATCACATGTCATCGACTAGGGAGAGCTGGACATCGAGGATGTAGTGAACTTTGCTGAGTACCCAGTGGAGGTCGAGGATCCTTAAGAAAGGATCCTTTGTGGGAAAACAATTCCCTTGGTTTGAATTTATTTTCAGTACAAGAATCATTAGGAGAGCACGTGGGATCGGGAGACTCAGATCCGTGCCCAATACCTGCATCTTATTGAGTAGCCATTGTTTTAGCTTTTCAGGGATGAAAAGCCCCAAGGTGGGGAGAATGTAATGTCTCATATTTTCCTTGTGTTATTTTTAAATATTATTTGGAATTATTATGAGACTAGAACTTTTGACGGTGTGCAATTTCGAATCCCGGAGTGCCCAATATAAATGATTGAAATAAATTAAAATTTTAAACAGCGCGTGTTAGGAGTTTTCATATAAAAGTGGAATATATTTTTAACAGGTCTTTGGATCATAAATCTGATTGCACCGTTGCATTCAGATCAATAACTTTACCTTATACAGGGAATACCATCGACCAACACGGATCTGCTACAAGAGTTGGTTTCAGGACGTTTTTAATGGAAATAAAATAAAATAATAATTTATTTTATTTCGTTTCCGTTTTTCACGACGACCTAATTCGTCCCTTTTAAATAACTGCTTATGGAAAGTTTGCAGGGTTTCCCTCATAACCCTATGAATTGAGAGAGAGGCTCTTGGACCTTTGGAGGAGAACCCATTGGAGTATGATGAAGAAACACCTCAGATCTGATGAACCTCACCAACGGGTGTGACAAGGTGATCGTTCTTCAACCGGATCAAGGTAGGGGTTGTTATTTCTATTCCACTTTTCCCATTTTTGGATTTAATCAAAGAACGTGGATCAACTACGAACATGTTGATCTGCGGATCTTGCGTTCCTACGGGAGGGTGTTATTTTCCGTTTCATTAGGGGTTTGATTCGGGAATTTTAAATTGTGATAATTATTACATTATCATTTTAATTATACTTCATTAATCCATCTAATTGAAGCGGATCAACGTCATGAAGAATGATGGTAGAGATTCTTTCCACATTTTGGTGTGTTGGATTTCCCCCCTTTTCTTTGTGTTATTCACACGACGACAAACAAGAGATTTTCACACTTCTGTTTCATGATTTAACAATACCAAATTGGAGATCTGACATCATGGAGACCTAGAGGAGGTGCGACAACGATGGAGACAGAAGAATTTACACAGTTCGAGAATTATCGTTCATCGACCGTTCTTCGTGCGGATGATCAAAACGCATTTTCGGGGCCGATTGGAGGCCCGAAACTGACGAAATCGACTTTGTGATGTCAGGGTGACCTAAACCCTTGAGTTTCATGGAAATCGAATGGCCAGAACAAAGAACAGGGCAGAACGGGAGGTGTGACGGTGGAGGTTCATGATTCTGGAAATTTCCACAATACACATAATGTATCTTGATGAACATGTCGTGTGGTAATGGTGGCAATGGCTACGATTTTGGGGGTTAGACAGTTATCACACGACGTGTGACCCCATTGAAACATCGTGTGACCCCAGTGACACGACATGTTGGACCTTCACCAAATCCCGACCTGTATTCTAGGAAATTCATAGTCACGTGATGTAGTACAAAACTGTGTACTCCACCACACGGAGAGACTAGGATGGAAACACGGGTTACCCCATGTACCGGTTACACGAGATGGTGCACACAGGACAAATCAATGTATAGGAACATGACCGCGTACACAGAGCCGACCCTAGATACACAGACCCGGCGTGTGATATGTAATACACTCCATGTACTGACTTTCCTTCATGACCAGCCTTGTGACAGGGGCAGTACCTGTGGTCAGAATACACAGTGTGTGGCACTTCTACACACCGTATAATTTTCAGAACATGGCTTGATCTTCTTGTCCACCTTATCTTGGACATGTTTCATTTGGGTTTGTGCCCCTTTTTTCTCGTTCCCTGGTAGGTCAGGTATCATTTCCTACTACAAGAGTATGATCCCTTCTTTAGGAATTTCCAATATAGAGTCAGGTATTCCTCCGAGAGGCCCATAGCGAGATCCTCTATCTATTCTTGAACCTAGGTAGAGTCATGTATCGACGTGACTACTTCCATAGGGTACTGATCCTATACCTAGTAGGTGAATTCGGATGAGTCGCGGTATCCACGAAGTCCCCAATAGTGATCCTCATCTACGTATCATGATAATTTTTACACTTAGAAGTGTGTTCTCCCAGAATGACTACATCCATATCTTGTGAATTTTCCCGATATACATTACTTCACAGGCGGATGTCATCAGAGATATCAGACTCGTGGAGTGATTTCTCCCAGACTAGTGCTTTGGGGAATATTCAAACTGAATCTCTAGTGGGGGTATGATGTTGCATGACTTGTCCCTAAACTATGGGTTTGGGATTTGAGTATATCTGGATTGTGTTATCCTATTATATTTTCATTAGACATACACAATGTAGAGATAACTGTGCCATTCTTTTGTGTATTTCTTTGTGTTTTTTAGGGTCCCCTATTGAGTATTGTTACACTCACCCCTGCATGGGCTTTGCCTGCAGATGTCGTGTCATGTGCAGATGAGAATCCTTTTGACAGAGTCTAGGGTGGACTAGGACATGACTGAGGTTTCTGAGTTCCCTACCGGCAGAGGTGTTTCTATGACTACGAGCAACATTCCCAGTACTTATTTGTGTTTACAGGTTGGATGTTTTAATTTTCAGACTCCTGTTTTTGGTGGGCTTGTATTCTGGACCAGTTTACATTCAGTACTTTTCTTTCCATCGTACTTTGTTGGTTGGTTTTTATTGTATGAATGCATTTTTGTTCCGTAGTTTTTTTACATTTCAGCGTTGTAGTCTTGGAGATGTTTTTGTGTGTACAGGTACTTAGAAAATGCCTCCAATGTTAGTAATGTGTTTACTCGTTCCTAGTCATCAGCCCCTGGCCTATTGAAGGTGGGCTTGGGGAGTCCCATTGTGGGCCCCACTAGGACAGGACGTGATAGATGTCTAATTGATAGGTAGGTATATAGTAGAATCCCATTTAAATTGCCAATATATTTGTCTGTTGAAACTATTATTGTAACAAAGTGAAATCTATAGTTGGGCATCACCGATCACTATATGTCTAATTCATTCCTCATATATTTAATGATTAATTTATTTCACAATCAATATACCCTATCTATAAATATCCATATTGAGTGAAGAGTATTTATTTACCAAGATTATCCTCAGTTCGTCAAATATCATTGTTTGTAAAACACTATATGTAAAAATTCTATACACTTTAGGAAATAACAATATCCCTGATAAAAATAATAGGGATATTTTAAATAAATTTAATGAGGATTGATATCACAAAAGTGAATGTTTATAGAGTAATTTAATTACCAAAAAACTAATTTGTGATAAAATATGGCAACCAATTCCTTAGAAATATAGTTTTTTTAGTAAAAAAAGTCCTTTGAGAAAATAATTAAAATGAATGGGAAATATTTAAAATTATATCTCATTAAAATTTTTATTTTTGAAAAAACTAAAAATCCGTAGAAGAATATAAATATTGTAAAAGGTTTATAGTGGTAGAGAAGTTTGTTGACATCATATACATTAGAAACGTTGCCTTTGACTTTTTATAAAGTAATTCAAAAAGTGACCCTTTTTGAAAACATAATAACGTTTCCTTTAAATCCTTTTAAAAATTCAAGGAGAACATATAGTGTCCTTAAAAAATATTTTAGAAATAAAAAGGACTCATTGAAAATAATTTATGAAAATATGGGTATAGTAGGAAAATAAATCCAATTAAAAAAGAAATAAAATCAGTTTTTCTTTAATAAAATCATGTACTTGATTAATGTTCTATAGAGAAGAAACACTAGAATATAATAATTAATATCCTTAAATATCTTTAGTATGATAAAATATGTGGATTTATTAATGGATGAATTATAATATTCCTTTATTGAAAATTAAGGAACTCCAAAAAATGAGATTATAAACTAAATCCTTAAGACATTGGTAACTTTTAAATTATAAACCAATGAATGAATAAGTTTGAATTGAAACATTAATCATAATGGAGAAATATTTATCCAAATTAAATATATAAAGGGTCTGTATATACACAATAATAAATAAAATTGGTTCATAATATCAAATATGTCTCAATGGAATGAAAATTTAGGCAAAATCCATTACCATTAATTTCCATGTTGTTGAACATAATTTATCCTTATATATAATGATTTTAAACCTATAATTAATTTTTTATTGTACTATATTTATATTTATCATGTCATATATTATCCTCTTATAAATTCATACCAACTATTCGTTAATAATATTTTATAATTACAACTATTTCGGTTATTATCTACCTCATTTTGTCATGCATATTTTGTTATGGAAGATATATCTATTCTGCATACGATATAGTAAAATCATATATAGAATTATATAAATGAAATAAATATCATATTTATTCATTAAATTCATTTTTAATAATTCTTGAATCTTGGACATGGGAAATAAATGACATATCTTATTGGGGACAATAGTCCATACACGTTCAATTGTGGCATTACAATTTTCTTGATGGGTGAAAGGGTAATGAAGTGGATCATATATTATTTTTATATAATAAATATTATTCCATTTTCATCATATATATTATCTATTTTCGTTGTTATGACTATCCATGTGAGTCGGTGAAGGAAAACAATTTATGATGGTTTGCGAGGCGGTAGTCCACCGTGCAAACAAATGATAGGTATGATTCCCATTTGATGATGAAGAAGATGAATAAGTTTTATAAAAAAAAATTAATAACGTATTATTATATGTTATATAAATTTTTTATTATATTGTATTTAATAAGACATAATTAAAGGTGGTAAAATAAGTATTTAAAAGAATGAGTTTGGGGAAGACAAAAACATTTTATTTGAAAAACCTTCATTAGATCCCTTATTAAGAACCTTTGGGTTGGTCATTCGGGAAGGTGAATAGCTATAGGAAAATGATAAGTATATTTGGAGGGTAGTTTTTAGGGGGTTTTCAAGATTAATGTATTAAGATGTGTGAGTAAGTGATTGTAGGAAAATCCCCTTTATAGTTGAGGTGAGTGGCACATTGGTATTTGTTTAAAGTTCTAAAATAATGTCAAGTTATATTCATGGAAAAAATGGCTTTAAAATATCTCATCTTGTTTTTTGGTCATTTAATGCTTTATCTATATAAGTTAACCCCCTAGTAAACCCGTTATAACCTTAATAGAGGTAATTAATTTTTACTATTTTTAATATTCATTATGTAAAAAATTAAATTATCCTTATTAACTAAAAATAGATATTATGATTCTAAATATAAAATACATTTTCTCAAATTCAATTCATCTAATTGGAATACTTTAATTTTAATAGATACACACAAAACATGTCAAACAATGGGTTTTCAAGAAATGTTTTTTAGGAATAAGATGATATTACATTAACTATATGAATAATAATAATCATTTTATGGATTTAAAATAATATAGTTACATATATAATATTTTTTTAATTAAATAATTTATCATTAAATATTATTTCACTTAATTAAAATGGTAATGATTTATGCTTTTAAAATTTATTTTCTAAAAATCACTCATTTTTTACCACCAAATGAGATTTTCCTTATTTTTATGAAATTTACAGTCAATAAATTATAAATTATAAATATTAGAAAATATTATTGTAAATAATATTAGTATTAGTTAAATATTTATTTCAATTATACATAAAACCATATCTATAGGTGAAAATTTAAAAAACTCATTCTTGGATTATTTTGAAATATTTAGATCAAAATATATATTCCACTTGTAAAATTATGATTTTTGAGATATGAAATAATAAAATGTTTATTTTATTATATTTTTATTAAAATATAATGTTAACTTACTATCATTGAAGCTTGAGCATTAGAGAAATATCTAGTTCAACCAGTCTTCTTATTTAAAGACACAAAACAAACCAATACTAATCCTAAGACCCAAGACCCAAACATGAAACATACATCTCACATAGAAAATGACCCCAATTTGACCACCAAAATTGTGTAAAAATTTTCATTCTTGTTTTCATTTATGTGATTCGAGATTTCCAGTCCATAAAATAAATATATATTTTCTAAATAAATATTAAATATACTTAAAATTCAACTTGCTAAAATATTCCCCAAAATTCAATCCAATTTTAAAAACTATATTTCTATATATTCCAAACATCTATATTTTTTTTTAGAAATATCATTGGAAAGTTTTCCATTTCATATATTTTGGGGGTCTTGATACTCTGTTTGTCAAAATGAGTTATATCCAAATAACAACCCTTCTCTTTATTACACATTTAGTCATGATTTATTACATAATATAACAATTAATAAAACCCATAATATTTATAATACTAGTGTTTTTTGGATTTAGGTACATTATATAACAATTTAATTATGAAAAATGTCATTTTATTGAAGACTTCCATAATATGCTCGCACTAAAAATTGCATGGAATAACCTGGGGACATTCAAAAGAAAGGAGGGAGCTATAAATAAAAGTGAGGTTAAAAACATGGAATAACATGAATAAGGTAATAAATTTTAGACAATAGAAATATCAATGTGGAATAAAAGGAGTTATCATTATAAACGTTAATAGGTAGGCATGTTTGGATAGCATAAAGGAAATATGGGAAATGTGGCAACAACTTATAACATTGCATTATAAATAGGTCAAGGATAACTTCCAAGGAATCATTATATAAAAAGTTCCATAAAGGAATTAGGATCACTCTATATCCCAAAATTATGTCTCATTAGACTAACCATTACTCAATGCATTATTGAACTATATAATACTGGGTGCACCCATCACTTTTATTTCATTATCTTTCTAATGTGCTCCACATAGATCATAAAACATGGATCCCTTAATCATAATGTTTAATTCCATGACCAAGGATCCTAGAATACATAAATTTAACTACCAATGAAAATACCTATAAGTTTATAATGGTTATACCTCTTGATATAAAATTGGTATGGTATTCACTACAAAATTTCTTTGGAATGGAAAATCACAGTGAAATTCCAGATGCCTTAAAAATAACTTAACAATTCCTAAAATGGGTTGATAAGAGAAAAAGTGGACAATAATATTTTGAAAAAATGGTATTTAATAAAAAATGTAAAAAATATCCCAACATTAGTAATTGGAAGTAGACAAAATAAGATAATAAATAAACTCGAATAAAGAAGAGAAGGTGAGGATCCGTTACTTTAGTGTGTGACTAATAATGATTTGGATGTGCTTCTTGAGAGCCTAGGGGTTCCTTATTATGACTCTAGAGATATGATGAAATATTAAGAATGTGATAAAAGTATTTTTAGTGATGAAAAAGGGGATATTTGGTGGGTTTATATTGGAAATGAGTGGGGATTTCTTTAATATATCTCAAACAAAGTTTTCGGACTATATATTAACAAATAACCCAAACCAAAAAACTTACCATGTTTTTTGAACATTTATTCTTCCAAATTGGAGTAGTTTTAATTATTTTATAAGGGCAAGGTCTGAAATTAATAAAATAATAACCTAACTTATGTGGAAGTGAGTCATACTCTAAAATAAAGAATTTTAAATAATTAAAATATTTAATTGGTTTTTAAGGATTAATAATTCATTTATAAAACAAATGAAATAAACATAAAATAAAATTATTTAAATAAAAAAAATATATTTGGTCATTTATACTCTTTATATAATTTATTAAATAACTTTTGGGTCATTATCAGTTCATAATACACACTTTATATTTTTACGGTATTTAATTTTTACCCAAAAGTTCTTCTCTTAGAAAATTATGAAAAATTATTCATTACATAATTTAATCATTATTTTTCCAAAAAATAATATTCATTTCATTGAAATAATTTTATAAATTAATGAATTTTTACTTTTAATGTAAGAATCTACATTTATTTATAAATTATTGGTTTTTTGACCATAACAATTTTAAAACCCTTATAAAAATTACATTTGAATTTATAAAAATCATATGGTCATTTATATGCACTAAAATATATTTAATAATAATATTTTATTAAAATATTATTTATTTCAAAAATACAATAATTAATCGAAATAAATTCCTTACTTGAATTTTAATTTACCTAATAATAAAATTTGTGTTTTATTGTATCAAAATAAAAATAATATATAATGTAATAATAATAGTATGGAAATATATTAATTATTATATAAAAAATAATTTAAAGAATCATATATATAGGGACATGATACATATCCATTTAATACACTAGTGAACTCCGCAAGGCTAAGGTGCCTGACGATGAGACTCTCATGGGGTGGTTCTATGAACATGGTTTGTGCCATGATCCCATTGTGCATGAAACTCTCTTGTAAATGTTTTGAATCATGTTTAATTTTTTTTATCTCATCTTGGGCTTGGTTAAAGGGAAAGACCAGTGATACAACCTTCCTTGGAAGCTCTAATAATGGGTTTTCATAGGGTAAAATCCTATAGGTTGAGGCCATTACATCTATTGTCTTTGTCAATTGGATATGTTAAACCTCTATATTTATACTATTCATGTGATCACTTATCAATAAATACATTATCAAGGGATATTTTTATTAACTATCATTTGAATATGATATGATATGATAAAACCAAAAAATTTCATGTGTTTTCAATAACCATATTATGTAATAAGACATTTAATTAAATTTATAGGGGAATTTTAGTTATAATAGTTCTAGTCATTAAAATCTTCCCCCTTATGAAATGTTTACATTGAAATTTTCATTTTCCATATTAGAAAAATGTGGGTAACTCTATTTCATAACCTCTTCTGTTTACGATGCCGCTTTATTAAACTTGTGGTTTGTCCACCATACATTTAAAAGGTAAATTTTAATATTTCGTAGAACTTCTTCTCTATAATATATGACTTTCACCAAATTATCCTCATAGAAAATATCATTATCCAATGATACCACCTCTAGATTGAATACATGTGATGGGTCTGGTATGTACTTCCCCCGAAGGGATGCATGGAATATATCATGTACTTGAGATATGTTCGGTGGGAGTGGTAGTCAATAGGCCACCACTCTAATGCGATAAAGGATCTCAAATGGACCTATATATCTTGGAAAAAGATTCCATATCTTCCCAAATCTCATCAATGTATTTCATGCAGATACGTGGAGGAAAACCATTTTTCTAACATGAAATTCCCGGTCTTTTCACCGATTTTAAGCCTATATCTTCTGTCAAATTTGAGCATCTTTGATGTGTTATTGAATAGTCTTAACCTTTTTCACCATTTCCTAGACAGTTTCAGGACCTAGAAGTTTTCATTCACCAATTTCATCCTAGAATGTAGGTTTTATGCACCTCGTCCCATAAAGGGATTCATAGGGAGCCATTTGGATACATGAGTGGAAACCGTGATTGTTTGAGCACTCAAAAAGTTGATGAAATTGGTCCCATCCTCTATTGAATTCAATTGATCATGATCTCAACATGTTATCTAGGGTATGAATAGTTCTCTCATATTTTTCATCATTTTTGAGGGGATAATCCGTTATAACATTCAACTCAGCATTTAGATGTTATTGGAGACTTTTCCAGAATGTGGAGGTGAGTCTCCAATCTCGATCAGATATAGTCGATAGTGGTACTCCATCAATCCTTACAACTCATCTAATTTATATAATTGCAATTTTATCCAATGAAAATTCCTCTCGAATTTAGATAAAGCGAGTTGTCTTTGCAAGATGATCCACAATGACCCATAAATCATTATTTCCTTTGGATGCCTTCAGAAGTCGGGAAAGAAATTCCATGGTGATGTATTCCAATTTCCATGATAGAATGGGTAATGGTTTCATAATCATATTTTACATTTTCCTTTCAAACATCACTTGATGAAATACCATGCACTTTGATGAATATTCAATGATCCCCTTCTTCTTATTTTCCCACCAATAGTTCTCTTAGAGGTTTTAATACATCTTTAGGATAGCTAGGTGAGTAGAGAAGGTTGATCTATGTACATCCTTCAGAAGCTATCTCTTCATCTCTTGATTCCATGGAACATAAATTCATCTCTCAAATATTACAATTCATTCTTTATTAACAATGAAATATGAGGTTTTCTATTTTCTTATAGTTTCCACTTTTTTATGAATTTCCACATCATCTCTTTGAGAATCCTTTATCTTCCCTAGAAGGGATTGTTAAAAAACAATTTGTGAAAGGATTGATTATAATTTCTTTCTTTACGATTACCATATCCATCAATTCCAAATATATGAAGATAATAACCCTATCAATTTTCCTCCAAGATAGAATTTCTCGATCCTTTCTACTTAGGGTATCTACCACTTTATTTAATTTCTATGGATAATAGTGAATTGAGAATTCATAGTCTTTGATCAGATCTAACCATCTTAATTGGTTCATATTCATCTCTTTCTATGTGAATTTATACTTGATATTTTTTTATCCATATATATTTGAAATTTTTTCCCAAAGATATTATTATTTGATATTTTTAAAGAAAATATTACTGCATCTAAAGTTAAATCATGAATTAGGTAGTTTTGTTTGTAAAATTTCAACAGCCTTGATGCAGTGACTATAAAATTTTCATTTTTAATTGACACAAAGACCAATAAATTCATGAAAACATCGCTGAGTACTAATTTTTTTTCCACATATGGGTTGTGTAAGAATAAGTGTAGTGAAAATCCTTATTTTTATCTCTTTGACCCTATATTAACAATCATCATTCCAAGAAAACATGACTCCTTTCTGAGTTATCTTGGTTATAGGGTTTGAAAATTATGATAAATTTCTAAAAAATATGCAATAATACCCAAATAATCTAAAAAAACTATATATATCTATCATAGATATTTCCCTCGTCCATCCTTCAATTGGTAATTTCTTTGAATGGACCATAAATATACCATTTATTATGATGATATTCCCCATGTATGAGACATACTTCAACCAGAAGTCACATTTTATTTACTTTGCATAAAGATTCTCCTTTTGTAATGTATTTAGCATAATGCTCAGATTCTCCCATTACACCACATCTCTTTTGGAGTATATTATAATATCATCTATAAAGATTACCAAATATTTTTTTAGTTAATATGTAAAGAATTTACTCATAAATTCCATAAATAGTTCTAGAGAATTAGTGAGTTTTAATGGAATTAATATGAACTCATAATGCCCGTACCTTGTATGAATTACAGTCTCATGGATATCCTCCTTCTTCACCTTAACTCAGAAATATTCTGACCAATGGTCCACCTTGGAGAAGTATTTTTCTCCACATAGATGATCAAACAAGTCATCAATACATGGAATAAAATATGTTTTCATTATCATGATCTTATCGAGTTCATGATAATCAATTAAAAGGTGCATTGGCCCATCATTCTTCTTGACGAAGAGGACTGGTTCACCCCCTGGTGATACACTTGGGCATATGAACCCTTTATTCATATATTTTTATAGTTATGTCGTTAGCTCCTGAGGTTCAACAAAACCTATTCTATATAGAGTCTTGTATAATGGAAACTCCTGAGGTATAAGATAAATTGAAAATTGAACCTCTCATCTACGAGGAAGACTATCTAATTCGTTAGGAAACACATCAGTATATTCCATAACAATGGGAATGTCTACATGGATGTTTATTTATTTAGACTAAATAATTTAAGCATGATATTTTTTATCATAGGGAAATAATATCCCTGTTTGGGATGTTGATTCTAAAAGAGATTCATACTCTTCCTTGCACATGTACAAAATTGGGGGATGACATGCAATACAAAGAGTGATTTCGTTATCACTTCATTTTATGTTATATCTATATATATAAATCCATTACATAACCAGAATTGCATGAAATTCCAAAAAACAGAATATGAATAGGTTTTCTTGAAGGTTCAACACACAAATTGGGATAAGGGAGGAGTTATTTATGTGGGATAAAACAATTTCCACATTTTTTGTTCTCACCGACATCACTACTTCAATGCTTTCTAGTTATGTTTGAATAGTTCTACTAAAAATTATTTATATAAAGGAATGTGTAGAATTATAATAATAAAAATGTTCACTATTTTTTTATAAATAACCGGCATACCCATCACTACTTCATTTTCCGGATCCACCTCAGTGGTTGTGATGGAAAAAGACCACCCTTGCTTCTTTGGAAGTTGTTGGTTGTCTCCAAAAACCCTTTACTTAGTGTATTGTTTTGAAAATTACCCTAGTTACTTGTAGTTAAATCAATGAAAAATGAGTTTAGGGTTGACCAGATCATTCCTTTCCTCTATTTCATTAAAAGGATTATCCCTTCAATAGTCGTTAGATAGATGTCCTTCCTCCCCACACCTAATGCATTTCCTCATTCCCCTTATGAAATTAAGAAGGTTCTTCTTTCTACACCGTTGAAAAGTGTGATGTTGATATTTATTAGAACCATTATTTTTCTTCACCATACATACAAAATTAAATACCACATTTCACTTTTTTATTCCCATAGTATCCTTGAGATTTTTTGATCTTCATTTGAAATTTTAGGGCACATAGAAACAATTCCTTATGACTACCAAAGTATTATATCAACAAGGATTTTCATAGATAAGGTTTTATCCCACCAAATAAGAGGTAAACCTTATATATAGGGGTAATGAAAAATATGGAGGTGTATTGTGTGAGTCTTGTGAAATTTTCCTTTTACACCCAGATAGATTCTTCATCTTTTTGACTTAGGGAAAAAAATCCATTTCCATTTTATGTCTAATATAGTGAGGAAAATATTTATTGAATTATTTTTATAACTCCTTCCTCCGCATCACTTTAATATCTTAGTATGGATTCATAATTTGGATTAATTTCCCCCACTGACCATCATCTCCATCCATACGATAAAAAACTAGCATAACTATCTCTTTCTCAGAGCATTTATGGACATAGAACATATTCTCAATATAGTTGATCCATTTATACATGATTTGTGGATAAAATTATCCATTGAAAGTTAGAGGCCTTTTTTCACATAAATGTATCGATCATAAATTGTTCTCTATTAGATGTATTGGGACCCTCATCTTAGCTATGTTTATATTCATATCATGAGTCATCTGACAGAGTATCAATATAAAATTTGTGATTCCTTCTCCTATCAGGTTGGGAATATCATTGGAGAATTCATCACATTTCCCTTCACATTGGTTGTGTACAAAATTTATCATATTTCCGACCATTATATTGAATAATAGAAAAATTAGAGTTGATAATTTTTAAACTATTAAATAGATGAAGGGAGAATTCAAAGAAATTGAAGGTATGGAGTATACATTACATGTATTTCTTAACTTATGAATTTATATAATTTAATATATGTTACCCAGGATCTATTTACAAACATATATTCTTATGGTAATTTACCACTTAATAATGTTTCGTAATGATCATATGAATTTAACAAAGAATATCCTATGGAGTGTTAAACTAGGTGTGCGGCAGGGCCCACTGTCATTCACTAGTACCTGATCGAGTCTAGCTCAACACAGTGCTTTCAGGTTTTACCGCTATGTGCAACTATTACAAATCCACATCCACTTGTAGTATCCAAAATTGGGATGTATTTGCATTATAAAACACTTAAATTACACTTACCAAAATTTAGGGATGTTTTATTTTAATTAATCTTACCCGTAAGGCTTTCTCTAGAGTTTTCTAATCCTAAACCCAAAAATTAATAAACCTTTCCTTTGATACCAACTATAACAAAACTTCTATTTGTTACACATTAATTTCTATTTTATTAGATAATATTACACTTAATAAAACTCAAAAGGTTGATAAGTATAGTGTCTTTTGGAGATAGGTACATTGCACATGTATTTTGATAGAAAAAATGTCATCTTTATTGAAAACTTCCATTACATGCTTTCCATTAAAACTCAATGAAATACCAGAGGAAATATATAAGAAAGAGGGGAGCAACAAAGGCCCTTTAGGGAATAAAAATGAAGTAACATGAATAATGAAATAAAATTTAGACAATAAGTATATCAATGTGGAATAAAAGGATTAAAAATAATCAACATGAATAACGGTGCATGATATAACATGACAACATAACAACAACATTGGAAATGTAGAAATATCTTAAAACACTACATCATAAAAATATGTCAAGGATAACATCCTAGAAATCATGATGGAAAAATTCACATAAAATAATTGGGTTTACTCCCTATCCTAACATGATTTATCATGAATCTTAACATTACCTAATTCATTGGAGCACTATACAATTCAGCTTTCACTCGTCACATTCATTTCATTTTCATGCTAAAGTGTGCCACATAGATCATAAAACATGGTTTCATTTATTATCATAGTTTATTCCATGATATTTTAATTTGGAATAAATACATCTAATTCCTAATTCAAATAAGTATTAGTGTATAAATTTGAAAACCCTTGATGGAAATGGGTATTTTATTCACTATACAATTGTTTGGGCACGGAAAATGGTGGTGACATTTTGGCCGCACAACGACATCGCGTAAAAATTCATAAAATTACTTGATGATAGAGAAATGGGTATCTCTTAATTTAGATATAAAATGGGTATTAATAGGGACATGGAAATACATATCCCAACATTATAAATTATAAAGTTAAAAAATAACATAATAAAAAACTTGAAAAATGATGAGAAGGTGAGGATCCCTTACTTGAGTGCGTGACTCAAAATGATTCGAAGGGGATTATTGAGAACTTAGATGTGTATTGAGAGGACTATAGTGAGAGGTGGGAAGAGAAAGGATGTACTCTGAGGATTTTTAGTGAAGATAAATGGAAGCTTTAGTGGGTTTATATAGAAAATGAGTGAGTATTTCTTTAATATTTCTCGAACATAGGTTTTGGAATCTATATAATAAAATAACTAAAAACAGAGAAATTACCATGGTTTTTGCTAAATTTTTCGTCCAAATGGGAGTGAGTTTTATTATTATATTAGTCAAAGGTATGAAATTTAGTAAAATTATACTCTTGAATATGTGGAGGTGATTCACACTCTTAAAGAAATGATTTTAAAACCGTAAAATATATTAATGGTTTTGGCGGATTCATAAAGGATTTATAAAATTAACCAAATAGACATAAAATAACATTATATTAATGGGACAACATATATTTAGTCTTGTAAACCCTTTAAAGTATTTATTTCATCACTTTTTGTTTCATTATTATGTCATAATACACAACATATATTTATATGGTATTTAATTTTTACACAATAATTACACTATATTAAAAAATTAAGAAAAAGTAACCATTAGATAATTTATACATTATGATTCTAAAAATAATATACATTTTATAAAATTAAATTTCTAAATATCTTTATTTTCACTTTTAAAATAAGAATAAACATTTATTGAGAAATGTTGAGTTTTTTTAGAATAACAGTTTTGTAACTATTTCCATAATTATATTTGAATTTATAAAAATATATGCTGTTTTATATTTATTAAAAAATATATAATAATAATATTTTATTAAATTTCTATTTATTTCAAAAATACATTAATCCATCAAAATAAATTCCTTAATTTAATTTGAATATTACCCAAAAATACAATTTCTGTTTTATTGTATCAAAATAAAATAAATTATAAAGTAGAAATAATAGGATGGAAATATATTCATTATTTTATATAAAATAATGTACATACTCTTATTTCTATGGTATTGATACATATCCCATTAATACACCAATGGACTCTTTAAGAGTAAGGTTTGTGATAATGAGACTTTCATTGGGTGGTTCATGGAATAAGGTTTGGGCCATGATCTGGATGTGCTCAAAATTCCCCCGTAAATGGTTTCAATCTTGATTAAGTTATTGAATCTCCTATTGAGATTAGTTAAGGGTAAATCCTAGTGATGATATGTCCCTCATAATCTACAATAAATTTTATTTTTATTGCATGATCCTACCAGGTGAGTCTATCACTTCCTTTATCTGTGTCAATTGAATTTGTTAAAAGCCTATATTTATACTAATCATGTGATCACTGTTCAATGGATATATTTTCAATGGAAATGATTCTAAAATAAATTTTGAATCTGATAGGTTAAAATAAAACCAAATATGTCCATGTATTTTCCATAAACATTTTACGTAATTAGATATTTATTTAAATCAAAAGGGGAATTTTATTTAGAATAGTTCAGGTCATTACATTCCCACTCATGTAAAAATTTTGTTTGCTACATAATAAAGAGGCTCCTATGATTTGTTGGAAAATTTAATATGTTTTAAAATTTAATTAAGTCCCATAAAAAAATAATATGTGCATCAATAAGTCGTTAAATGATTTAAAATTATTAAAAGTGGTTTTTAAATAAACTATCTTGTGTGCATAATAATTTTCCATTTATAATTGGATTTTGATGCCCTTTACACCAAGAATAATCCAAAATCTAATTTGGGTACTCCCATTTCCCTATAATTATATAATAATAATATCAATATATCATTATTTTATTACAACACCAAATTTTTCATTCAATTAATTAACTACTATTTCATTAAATACTTGAAATACATAAAACACATAATGTATTTGTGTTTGTAATAAACATAGTTTATTTATATATAACTGATCATAGTTATCCAAAAAACCCAATTTGGAATAATTTATGTGTTCCCCAAGGGATCTTTTTAAAGGTGAACACAATTACAAATCTCATTATTAGACATAAACTAGGAGCTATATCTTGAGACACACCATAGAAACCCAAATTACGAAGTGGTTTAATGCGATCCTGTAGCTCCCATTAGATGATGATGTTTGTGATATATATTGTGTTTATTGTCAACAGTTTGTGGTATAGTCGATGATTAAGATAATAAAGAAGAATGTTTATATGGGTGTTTTGGATGAAAATACTGCATAAGAACATATTCTTGTTGGGGGCATCATCAGAAAAAGATGAATTATAAATAAAAACATCATATTATGTTGAATAAGAGTGTTCTAACAGATGGGAAGATTATAGACTCTAAAGAAGATCAAAAAGATGATATTATTTTAAAAAATATAAAAAAATATAAATATAAAGGTAAAACCATTAGAAGAGAACTATTAAAAAACTAGTACTATCCTAATAATGTTCCAAACTAAAATATTTATAAATTATAAGTGATTTATTCTTTAAGAAAGTAATGAAAGTGGTCATAATAAATATTACAATGGAATAAATTGAAACTCTATTGAAAAATTTAATGAAATAAATATTTAATGTTCTTAGGAGTATTTTGAAACAAAATAAGTTGATAACCCAATCTTATAAAGTGCTAGAAATTTCGGAAGGATATTTCAAAACGATATTATAGAAGGAGTCATTTGATGTTCACAGGATATACACATTTTATTAGGCACATCATGATACTGAATGTTTCTAAAATCCAAAACTAAGAAACCTGAGACTTGTATAAGTTTTAAAAGAATAATTTGGATGATTCTAATCTATTCCTTGATCAAAATGACATTATTTTAGTGAAATACCAACCCTGATCCAAGATAAGTGGATATTTCATAGGAATACTCACCAGAATTTGAGGATATATGTAAACCAGCATGGATTTTTATTCTACATGAAAAAGGATTTGAAAATAATATGAAGAATATGGGGAATCCCAATGAATATTATATGAATGAATAATATATGGAAGGATAAATTAGAGGATAATTCTAGAATCATTATGGATTTGAGGTAACTAGTTATGGGAGATTAATATATTTCATGTTGAATAATTATGGTAGTATATGTATCATGTTGAATAATTATAAAAAAAATCAATGTATAAAGAAGTTTAGTTTGAAGAAAAGGAAATACCAGACGGAAAATAATTGAATTGAAAAAAATGTGATTGAAAAATGATAGAATGGATTTACCATGTTGAAAAGTCAAAAATTATGATGATGTAATGTTGGATGTTCAATGTGAAATATTAAACTAAATAAAGTTCCTGATTTTGTACATGATCTACATATGAGTTAAATATTTTGGAAACTAATAGGTTTTGGAGTTATTAAAAATTTAATATCTCAACATTTTCATAAGATAATAGAGAAGGTCAATTAAAAAGTTGATATGACAATAATAGTAAAATTAATGATCACATGTTACCCATATCTATATTAAGAAACTTTCTTATATTATGGGATAAAACTCATGAGTATATAAATAAAAAATAATATAATAATTTAGAGTTCTTTTGAATATAAATTGGAGGTATTAGTGAACTAAAAACTTCTATGGGAAGATCGAAATGGTTGAAATTTAGAAGAGATAAATATGATTCTTTAAGTTATTGAGTGTGTTTATTAGAATCATAAGATAAGAAGGAGGTGGGACAGAATTATTTCATGCATTATCTTGGTGTTGTTTTAGATATCTATATTCGATGAATTTATTATTTCAGAAGAACATTCTTCCAGAAGTACTCATTGAGTCTTTCAAAATAACATTATTATAGAAGAATAAGTATAGTGTTGAAGTTTATTATAAATATTCAGGAATTTTGTAAGTTATTCAAAGAACCATTCATTATTAAGTTTAAAGATATTACTCAAGGACTATTGGATCCTGTTTATATAACTCCAATTTGGAATGAGCTTATGGATGGGTTGTATAACTAGTTGCTGAAGATTATCGATGGATGGGGTGTATTACCAATTGAAGGAGTAATGAATGATGCACATAAAAAGTTAATGATGATTCCTTCGAACATAAAATGTAATTTTTAATGGATATTATAGTGGAGAATCTACGTCATATGTGATTTCAGATGCGGTAAGGAATAATTTCTCACATTTTAGCCGAACCTTATTAAATTACCTATGTGTTGTTTAACTTAAATTACTTTCCTTAAATAAGGGAAAATTTAGAAAGGGTTATTTTCTAATATCCATACATCCTTTTTGATATCCAATGATCAGTAAACATAAAGGAATACTTTTTTTTGAGTTGAACATAATTGGAAAAAAACTACTCCCCTCAGAATAACCTCCCTATTAGCTTGACCGAGCTATCCACTAGGATTATCAATTAGTATAATAGGTAAATTTACCTCTATTTGTATCTAATATTTAAAGTTCCTAGTTATATTTCACTATTTTATATAAATTTAAAATTTTCATAGAAGAATAAATTATTATTGTAGAATATGAAAAGGTTATGCATGAGTTTAAGAAAATATAATTTACTCATGGTTGTAGCAAAAAAAGGTTTCAACCAAAACCTTAATGAACCAAATTAAGAAACATGATCAATATTAGGGGAATATATCCTATTA
Organism: Viscum album; assembly: GCA_963277665.1. NCBI lineage: Eukaryota > Viridiplantae > Streptophyta > Magnoliopsida > Santalales > Viscaceae > Viscum > Viscum album. The sequence goes on from OY728126.1 coordinate 1,455,021,713, forward strand.
ATAACAAAATTAGAAGGTTCACCCACTATTTTAAGTTAAAATGAGTGGTAATATTATTGAAAAATATTTAATAATTAATTCTCCATAAGAGTAATGTTTCTTTAGATATGGTGAGTATGATCTTATTGATTCTATTGAGGTATTTAACCTAGAAATAAAATGGTTAATGATTTCTTATATATATATTTATACATACCAAGGAACTATTAGAAGAAAAATCATAGTTGGAATTAGGACATGAAGAAACAAAAGTTTCATTGGTGAAAAACTTTTGAAAATGTAAAATACTAACAAATCTTATTAAAAAATGGAATAATATTTACAAATTAATATTATACATATTTGAAGAAGAATTATAAATAAGATGATTTGAAATGAATATAAATTGTGAAATTTTTTCATAAGTATTACATACATTAAATGTTACAATAGAATTAAACAACACATAATTATAAGTAAATGACCTAAGAATAAAACATAATAAAAAATTTATAAAAAAGAAATGAAGATGCATAAATATAAAATTGGGATATTTAAATTTGAATGTTATGATAAATTAAATTTCATTAACGATTATAACAACCTTTTAAATGTAAATTGTATTGAGTTGGAAATAAAATTAAAAAAATTTGGATTCTTCTAAAGTTGAATATTCACATAAATATAATAAAAGATCTATTTCTAACGTTTCTAATTAAATTCATACATCCAAAATGTCATAATATATTAATAGGAATAATATATGGTTATCAAAAGCCTCATTTTTCAATAATTCCTGGAAAAAGGTAAGCTTATGTACGAATTAATCTATATACACTAACTCCCATACATTCAAAACAATAGGTTGTAGTATTTAAAAAAGATGGTTTAAAGAAGATTAGGAGAAACACACCTCTTATGGAAAGGTGTAAGTAATAGAAGGTAATGGAGAGAGTTCACCTGAATATTTATATAATAATAATGTTAATATCTAGATGAAAATAGTTTTGGAATAAGTATCCACCAACCAAAAATAAATTAAATGAAAGATGCCGAAGTTCATTGGATATTGTTATTAGTGTGGAAAGTTTATACATGTGGATATCGATTGTTTCCAATTTATAGAAGACAAATAAGTCCAAAACTATGGGGGGGGGGATTTAAAAGAAACTTAAACTTAACTAAGTATACCAATCCCTTTAATAATTAAAAATATATATTGACATCTAAGAGATTTGAATATCTAGAAAATTTTAACAGAAGTTACTAAAGAAGTCGTCAAGGAGAGTGATGGTTTTATTCAAACAAGAATAAATCAATTAAAACTAATGGAATAAGGCCATAAAATCTGATAGAAAATAATAGGATGATAAACATTCAGTATACCTTTAGGTGAAAATAATCATAATCCATAAAGAAGGTTTATCTCAATAAGAATGTTTTAGAAGATTTCATAACCAAGAAAAAATAGTACTTTTGGGGAAGAAAATTGGAACGATGCGAGACATATCCGATGAATAATTGAAATTAAAAAAAATTTACCTTTTAAGATTAATTTTAAAAAATATAATTAGGTATTTTAAAGGAGTTAGTTAGCTAGAAACACTTCTAAAAAATTCAAGGAGATATAACTAGATCTGAAGAATATGGAAGCTAAAATAAAGAAACCATTAAAAGGAAAAACGTTTTCTGTAATGAAATATTAGCACATGAAGAAAGTTAAAAATATTCCATGGCCTTGATTACTTTAGGGAAAATATTGTTTTGTGAATAACGAAGATTATAATAAGAAGAAAATTATAAATATGAATTATCCTTTCTAGATGAATCTAAGAAGAAGCCACCATGCAATTTTAAAATAAGGATAAGTATAGTGAATAAATCCATTCCTTACTAGAGGATTGATTCTTCAAATTCATATCATTATAGGGGATATATTAGACAATATTATTTCATTTTTTGTCAATATTGTATCAATATGTGTATGGAAAGGTAGTGATAAAGTGGTGATGATGATTGAAGAGGGGAAGTTGTTCCAAAGATTATGTCACTTGGATAATCAATATGAAATTAAATAGGATGTCATGCTTGGACATTATCTATATGAAATCAGATGACTGTAGAACTGATCTTAATTTCCAAATCATGTGTCAAATAATGAGACATTGTTAAAACATTTGAAGAACCCCATGCAATACTCCAATGCGTGATGACAGTGGAAGATCCATCCAATTTATTCTAATTTGATAAAGGTTGTGAATAAAATCTGATGATTGATAGAGATGATCTTTAAAGAAGAATACACGAGTTAATGGAGAACACTGTGTTCATTATAATGAAACGATGAATAGTGTTAATGAATGAGGAATGAAGAAGAAATCATAAATTATCCATGGTTTGATAAAGTAATAATATTGAAGATCTTGGATTTTTTATTCAAAAAAGAAAATAAGGATGATGTTTGAAGATGAAGAAGAATAAAGGAAGCATGTATGAGATCTCAATGAAGAAGGTGTACATCCACTACTCTTGTACCAGAAATTGGGTTTTTTACCCAGTATATTTTATCATGGAGTTACATTAAAAAATAGGCCAACCATTAAAGACCTACTGAGGTCCTCAACCTCAGGAACATGTGGGACCGAAGGGTCAACCACGCCAGAACAAAGCCTCAATGTTAGCCCAACAAGAGGTGTAGGTCATGCAGGCTGTGTGTAAGACCATAGGTGTGCGCAAGGTGGGGAACCCATGTGGTGAGGGAATATATTGGTCATAGAGCATGCCCGTAGGGTGAACAAGGTATGGGAAGATACTGTTAGGGTAGTGGGAGAATTAGGACCTAAGGTTGCGGCACCTTATATTATAAATGTGCCGCATCCTGTGTGTTGGTTTCGATGTGGGACAAATTTTCAAAACGAAAAATAAATCCCTGTCGTCCATCCGATCTCACATGTAATTGGGGAAACACATCTGAATCTAGATCTTAGCTTCTAGTCACCACTGCTTATCTGAACCCACTTGTCACCTAATTGAATCAGAGTTATCTGATCTTCAAATGAGGGTTTTCTTCAACCTCTAGTTACTCAATGAACTCCAGTTCACCTTCACCACTACCGGTACAACGTGATCAAGAATTTTTCCCCCTTGATGATGAAAAAAAGTGAAAAGGATAATTTCAAGGGCATGATATCATCCATGCATTAAAAGTTTCATGCATGAAAATTAAATAATGATGTTCGAATGGGGCTGAAGAAATTGAAGTTCTGAGGCCTTGTCTTGCAAGGATGAATCTTGTGCATGATGAATTTCAGGTGATCATCATCACATGCACGTGATTTCCTCCCGGTAAATGAGGACCCCACATTGAACATAAACAACTCGATAGATTCAAGTATCTCATCCCTGTTTGATGTTTTCAAAGACAATGATCTCGACCATTCAAATAATTGAATCCTACGGAATATCATGAGGCATTTTAACATGTTGCAATGCGCATCCTATTCCTATAAAGGAGGAGTCCCTTAACTAATTCAGGGGTAGGATAAATAGAAAAAAGATCCAATTTCCCAAAAAATAGAGCACTGAAAATAGAGATTTTCCACGAAGCTCTATTACATGAAGGGGAAGAAAGATCCTGTGGACCTTCTATAGGTGCTATGCACTCTCGAAGAAGTTTCCTAAAAAAAATAATCCGCACCCTCTTTGGGAAGAAGAAACAAAAACTTGTGACAGGTTCACTGAAACCCTCACCTATGATTCTTAAAGAGAATCCATCTAGTAAGAAATAGGTGAACTTGCATCCTTGTTGTGATTTACAAAGAGAAAACCACAAACCATTGCTGGTTATGTAACGAAGATGAACATGAAACCTTTGTGTAAAGAATGAAGAATCATGCTCCTCAGTTTTTCACAAATAATAACACTCTGTTTTGATTTTTAGTGAATAAGAAGATTGAATGTTAAGGGAAGTAGATTTTTGGATGCACATGTGTGCTTGATTTGAAGAAACAAAAGTGTTCAGGTGTTTTGATAAAATGGTAAAGCATTTACATACATGTGTTTAGAACATTCACCCATGTTCATGATTTGAAGAAGGACGAACCACTGTGTGCACAAACTTTAATGAGGAGAGAAGGATTTCTCGCATATACACTACCCTATTGAGGATAAAATCTCACACAATAATCACCCACAAAGCCATTCGGGTTGTGTGGGAAAGAAGAAGAATATGAGATTTTGTGTGAAAAGAAACATAGATAATTCATGCATGTTGCACATCAAAATAATGTGCAAGATTTGAGACAACCTAGTTTGAAAGAACAACCCAAACATTTGAATGAACCCATTCATGTTTGAAGAGAACACAAGAATAACACACTTACATTGAGTTCACACTAAAAATAAAATGTGTGTGTGTGCAAAGAACCAAATGGAAATAAAGGGAATAGAAGAAGTGAATGGTGTGTGCACAAAGATTGAAATCCATTTTTGTTTTCACACAAGAAGGATTAAGTGGATAGTTCATGTGTATCTGGATGACCCACACACATTGTACCTAAAATATTGATACAAAAGAATAGTATCTTCTTAGGTTGAGAAGCTACCCATCATACATGCATGCAATCATTCATAATCAAATGCACGTGTGAGAAGTCATTGAGATACCCAAAATAAGAGGTATTGAATTCCACTCAACCCATGAATGAAGTGAATGAGAACTAAGACTAAAGTTAGAAAGAATTAAAAGATGATTTTATGTCTGAGTTGAAAGTGATTGAGAATCCAAAAAGACAGAAAGTTCTGATATTGTGAAAGATCACTCCTGCACATTAATACTCTTAAAGAAGTTGTGTGCACCACTAGCATACATCTAAGTAAGGTAAGGTATTCATCAGAAGAATTAATAATTTTCTGAGCATTATGGAACGGAGGACTGATAACCAAGGTGATCAGAATTATTGAGCAAGGCCAACAGACCTTACCCAAGTCTATATGACATTCTTGAAGAGATACACATGCAACTGTGATTTAGCAAGCCTGTGTGGGAAGAGCATAAAAAAAATCTATAGTGAATCAAGAGATCTCAATGAAGGAAGATTCTCATGTGACTCGAGATCTAGAATAACCCTATGTAATTCAGGGAGGAGAAGAAGACTTCAGTGAGACTCTGGAGTAGGCTAGTGGGACTCTAGTAACACTGTGGGAAGCCGTATAAATAACCTCTTGTGGGAATCTAGAGAGATACCATAGGAATCTATATCAACCATATTAATTAATAATAATATTATAATGGAGAATCTGTGATGGTGAGAATAACCAACATAGCAAGGAGTAGGTCTTTGAACTGAACATTGTAAATCCATGTGTTCAGTTCCTATACATTTATAGCATCATTAGAGGTAAGTCGGAGAGAAACAAGAAGAGTGGATCGATGATTTAACCATCCCTAAAGGATTAATTGAAAAGAATCTATTTGTAAAAATTTGGACGAGATCACTAATTACCCCTCCCTCTCTTAGTAGTTAACACTTATTTGAGCACTTAAGATATGAAATAAATCCCTCACTTAAAGTTTCAAGAAGAAGTATAAAAAATTGACTTTGATTTTCTTGTTAATAAGCGGGAGAGAAAGTTCATTTACCCTTGATATTATGATTATGTGTGATACATGGATTATTTATATACCCTATATCTTATCCTTGGTTTTAAAATTTTCTATTGACTAAATATTCAATAATTACATCACATATGATTATCTTGGTATGAAAATCCACTTAATTAGTCTAAAATGAATTCAGAGAATATATTTCAAAACCCATCATATGGGTAAGAACATCCAATATTAGTTAATTAAATATCATTCATTGATTAGTATCATACTAAATAATATTATATTAACATAAATTATGAAATTATTTTAGATAGATATCAAAGTATAAGACTTCATAATTAATGAGCCAGTTTGAAAACATGAAGTCAAAGGTCCTTGATCCATTGTTCACTTATTTAACACAAATGAACCATATATGAAAATCCACGTGGTATAATTTTTTTGTATTATACGAAATATAAGTTCACCATCTTATATATTAATAGTGATCAGTTATACCTCTATACAAGTGATTCTAATCATATTGATCGTAACATACCATCACAAACCAATATTATTATCATAATTCAGTGATAACCAGATCAGAACCCTATTTCAAAGGGATACTATCATATTATCTACCCTGTTCTAAAAAAGAAACATAGTTGAATGAAAAATTATTTCTAGTAAAACTTGGTACATGATACAACATGTCCCTAAGAAATCAAACCTCTATTGAATTTAGGAGAATAATTTCCCACTTGCACTAAAGTTATTCACACCTATTTTTAATAATAATATAAATGGACTATATATTTTTTTTCTTTTTTTCAGAATTTTTTTAAAGGATTTGAAATATTATACTCTTTTGAAACTCACTAAATTATGATATATCCTTTATAAATTATCTCTAAAATGTTGTGAAATAAAAGAATATTGTATTGTAATATTTGGTGAGACCAATATTCCATCACTTGTCTAACCACTTCACTATTATAAAATTAGATTTCAATTGAATACATAATGCTTGAGGCCATACCTAGATTAACAATTAAAATATTTATTTAAATAGTGTCTCTATCCATATCCAATGTTGTGATATATTCAGATCTATTATAAAAATTTCCACTATTTATTTTTTGTAACTTTTTTTTGCTGACACCTTTAATAATCATGAGAAATAAAAATCCTCATTAAGATCCTATAGTCTTATTTGTATGTTTGGATACCTGCATCGATGAACCATTTATAATGGGGAATTCCTCAAGATTATTGTGTTAGAATACATTATTATTTCCTAACAAGTAATTAATAATATATTATTTACATATACATAATTTATTTCACTAGTACATGATTTTAGTTTACTGACCCTACTTAATGCATATTATAAGGACCTAGCCTTAAAAAATTACATAATCTTGAATTAAATGAATAATTCACATTGAGGATCTTTTCATGTTTATAGTTTTAGAGAGTTAGACCATTACTATTACATTTCAACAAATTACAAAGTGGGCACTTTTACCCAGTATCCATTTTTTTACAAAACATGAACTCTTGAAAAAAAGAGTTATGTCCAGTTCCATGTTTAAGACAACATGAATTTTCGTTGATCCCATAATTGACCCTATTACACATTATGTCCTATGAAAAACATTTCAAAAACTTGGGATGAGAATAAAAATCACATTAAGGGATACACAAAGAAGTAAAACTATTAGTTTTTTAAAACAACAAGTAAACCATGAATACTTTAACATAAGAAATACTTTAAATATTTATGAAGTAGTAAATACTCTTCACTGAATAAAATTTCATTAATTACCCTTTTTCAACCAAAAGATTACCATAAAACCCATATAAAGAACACATAACTAGTAAAGGTAACTTGGGACATAAACATACTTAAATAGAATAACCATACGGTCAACTTCCAAAGACATCAATAAATGGAATAGCCATACAGCTGACTTCCATACCCAATTCATTGGAGGTTATAACATAACCACCCATCCTGGTATTCACGTCACCACCCGTTATTTGGTTTATCACGTAACCACCCGTCAAATGTCCAAGTACCGTTATAAAATCATAAGAAATAAAACAAATATAAAAGAAAGAAAAAATTTACACATTTCAATCACAATATATCACTTGAATATGTTTACATAAAAAATACCTTATAAAAACCATTTTCAATACCAGAATACATAAAAGAGTATATGGTATTTATTTTCTTTTAAAAACATTAGGCTTGTTGAGGAAGCCGAAGATCAAATAATACTCACGGTGGCAGAAAAGGACATTGTCACCGATTACGTTAAAAGGAACATTATTTTTGTCATTTAGTAAAACAATTTTTAGAAAAATATTCCCTTTTAAAAGTCAAGGGTGTTTATAAAACGTATAAAATAAAGTCATGTATTAAAACAAAAGATGCCTCAATGAAAGGAGAGTGAGTGGAAGTCACTTACCTCGTGTCCGACTTGACTCGATCATTCTTTAATCTCCTGAATAATAAACTAAAGTTAATTTCTACCTTCTTAATAACCTTTTCAAGTTTATTATTCATTTTATATCACTTATTATGATGTTCTAAACATTATGTAATCATTTAAGTTAATAATGTTCATTTTGTCGATATTTGGTACTTGAGTCAAAAATGGACACCTTATATTTCAAGTTGTCCATGTGGTCAATATTTCATTATATCCAGAATGATATTAATTATTTAGATATCATATATATAATACATATCATATATATCCATTATATACATGTATTTATAATAGTACATAACATTTAGAGGTAAGAAACAAAATGCACCGTTCATGGAGACGGTAAGCCATATGTACGCATAAATGCTACTTTCATTTCTATTTCTAATTTTAATGGAAATAAAAAATAATGATACATAAGTATATTATAATTCCAGTATAATATAATATTTAATATCATTAACTCCATGCATTGTATAGCCACATAAGGCATTAACGAATCACATCACATTAAGGGGGTGGTAGTCCGCACTACCTCAAATGATATTATCGTATTTACCCAGTATGGAAATCGTAAAGGATTGATATAATTGGGAATTACAGAAGCATAAGGAAATAATAAACATAATATATATCATATATAAATACAGTTCCATCATAATGGCCACCATGAGAGGCGGTAGGATAAAATCGCACAATCATCGTTTCGTGAGGCGTTAGTTTTTCATCCATAGAAACATTATTTTCTTCATCAATTCGATGGAGGTGTGTGTAAGTGTAGTCAAAATCATTCTCATAAAAACATCATAGTATATTGAGGATACTATTTTTGTTTCAAAAGAAAGGAATAAAAATAGTTTAGGGGTTGGAGAAGTAAAATAAAAGAAAACAATTTAAGAGAAACTGTTACCTTTAATTTGGGTAACTCCCTTTGGTTTGAACCAAAGGACTTATTGAAGTTCCCTATGCCTAAGTTAAGTCTTCTAGGAGGAGGATAGAGATGTAGGGAGCTTAATTGGGTAGATTTTGGATGCGCCAAATGGCTTTAGAGGTGTGAGGAATTGGTTAGAAGTGGTCTCCTTTTATAATGGAGAGGAGGGGCTCTTTAGGAAAGTGTGAAAATATTATTTTATAATATAATGATATTCGGTTTCTAAAGGTCCAAAAATCATTAAGGTCAAAGATAAGATGACTAATATTTGAAATAAAATCATCCAATCAAAATTGGACATGTTTTGGTTAAAATTGTAACCATTATAATCTTATTTATTTAAATCATTTATTAATGAGGTAAATAATGCATCATTATTGTGTCATAAGTAATTTAATTTATTTGATGTATAAAAATTATAAAAAAATACCATCATGTATTAAATATTTTTATATTTACAATTAATATTTATAGACAAAAAGATAATTTATATAACCCCTTATAAAAATCAATTTACTAAAATATATTTTCTTTTGTCATTTTTTCCTTTACTTTAAGTTAATTAATCTGAATTGTCATTATCACTCCCAAGTAGCTCAATGGGGTCCCAAAATCAACAAAAAAATTACCATGGTCGTAAATGACTCAAAAAATAAGGTTTGGACAAGTGCTAAGGTAATTTTGAATTAATATAATATTCTTTTTACCCTGAATTACCCTATTTACCTTTAACCATGGTAAATTAAAGTCAAAAGTTACTATTCAGCAAAAATTATTTTCATATTATTGAAAAAAATTTTATTTCTTGATAACAACCATGTATGTGTGATTTTTAAAATTCAATTCACAGAAGTGGTAAAATTTTGTTTAAATGAAAAAGTCAGTTTTTTTAACTACTACTATGTAGTTTCACTATTCATCAAAAATTGATGTTTTTCAGAAATATACCAAAAAATCATCCTAAGCTATATTTGATATTTCGAATTCAAAAATTATGTCTATTTTTAAAAAGTAAAAACATAGTAGTGACATTAATAAATTAAAAATTAATTCGCGTTGTTGAAACAAATAGCGTGTTTTTAAGAAACAAAAACTATCAAAAGATTGATACTTATTTATGTCCAATTTCAAAGTGATATTAATTCCAATGACCAACATTGGATTAAATGGTAAAAATATATTTTAATTTCACTTTAAAACCAACTAAAAATATAATCTAAATATATAAATAAATTAGATTAAAATTCACTTTTGAATTAAAATACAATATTTTTTCACTATTCATTAAAAAAATGAACTTTATCGAAAAAATCCCAAAAATTTACAAAAAGTAAAATTTGATGTCCCCATTATAAAGAAGTTTTTTATTTGGTCATATAGAATGTATTATAGTGACCAAAACTAGTTTTAAAAGGGTTTTCCATTAAAAGGCGGTAAATCATCCTTTTAATGTAAATTTTGCTAAAAATTAGATTCATTCACATTTTAGGCCTCTAACTTTTATTGGATAAAAGTAAATACATTTAACAAACATGTATAATCATATTGTAGTTAGTTTCTTTAATTATGTCCAAAACAACGTCTATGAGTTAACTACCATTTAAAATAATAATATTATATTATTAGTGTTCAACGTAAGATTTCAAAGAAACCTGTTGTTGCGTATCGGGTACGCTATCGAAAATAGTAACCCCTTTATAGTAAAATTAATATTTACTTCACAAATATTAATAAATATGAAATATGTCTTATTCTACATTTACCTGGGATGTTACATCCTTCCCCCCTTTTGGGAATTGCGTTCTCTCAATTTTTATTCTCTTATCAAAATAAGTGGGGTTATTTATCTCTCATAGCATTTTCAGATTCCCACGTTGCCTCTTCAACCATATGGTTTTTCCAAAAAACCGTTACCTGGAGAATTAACTTATTCTGAAACACTTTTCTCTCTGTGGTCAAGAATCCGAACCGGTTGTTCTCCATAAGAGAGATTCTCTTCCAACTGAACTACCTCTGGGCTCAAAACATGAGATGGATCTGTTATATACTTTCTCAACATGGAAACGTGAAAAAAATTATTTACATGGGATAAAATTGGAGGTAAAGCCACTCAGTACGTCATTGATCTAACTTTCTCCAAAATTTCATAAGGTCCAATGAACCTCAAACTCAACTTTCCCTTCTTACCAAAATGCATCACACTTTTCCATGGAGAAACTTTGAGAAAGACGTGATCACCTACCTCAAAAAAAAGATCATTCCTCTAGTTATCTGCATAACTTTTTTTATGATTTGAGCTATTCTCATGTGCTTCTAGATCAACTAAACTTTATCTTCCATCTCTTCTACCAATTTTGGTACCATCAGCTTCCTTTCACCTACTTCATCCCAAAAATCTAGAGTTTGACAATGATTTACATATAATGCCTCATATGGAGCTGTCTGTATACTAGAATGAAAACTGTTATTATAAGAAAATTCAACCAAAGAAAGATGTTGGTCCCAGCTTCCCTGGTAATCCATCAAATAAGCACGTAACATATCTTCCAAAGTCTGAATTGTTCGTTTTGACTGCCCATCTCATTACAGATGAAAAGCTGTACTAAAATTTAATTCAGTACCCAACGACTTCTGAAGGCATTTACAAAAGTTATAAGTAAACTTGGGATCACGATCAAATACAATGGATAGGGGAACTCCATGCAACCTGACTATCTCTTTAACATATAACCGATAAAGTTGATATAGAGACAAAATATCTCTAATCAGAAGGAAATGAGAAGATTTATTCAATCGATAAACTATAACTCAGATTTAATTATTACCTCAAGATGTCTTTGGTAATCCCACAACAAATTCCATGGATATATTTTTCCCATTTCCACTCTGGAACCAATAAAGGCTGAAGCATCCCTTTCAGTAACTGCCTATCTGCTTTAACCTACTGACAAGTCGAACACTTCACAGTAAAATCATCAATATCCCTTTTCATTCCATCCCACCAGTAATACTCCATAAGATCTCTGTATATCTTAGTACTACCATTATGAACAAAAAATGAAGAACTATGAGCTTCACATAACAACTCAATCTTCAACTGTGAATCACAAGCCACACATAATTTCTTTCTAAACATAAAAAAACAATCATTATCAATGTTAAATTTAGGAAAATTACCCTTCTGAACCAATTATACCATTTTCTACAACTCATTGTCCTCTTTCTGTGCTTTCTTTATTCAGTCTGATAGAGATGATCTCACTAAAACCTGATAGAAAACAGAATAATTTCCTACACCAACAACTTCTATGCCACAATTCATCAAATCAAAAACCAAAGGGTCTCGTTCCAAATGTAACATGGTTAATGAAGTATTACTTTTTTGACTCAAAGCATCAGCCACTTTATTTGCTTTTCCCGGATAATAAAGGATCGTGAAATCATAATCTTTGATTAATTACAACCATCTCCTCTGTCTAATGTTTAATTGTTTCTGAGTGAATATATATGCTTGAAACTTTTGTGATCAGTATATATTTCACACTTCACTCCCTACAAACGATGCCTCCAAATTTTTAAATAAAAAACAACAACATCTAATTCCAAATTATGTGTAGGGTATGTTAACTCATGAGGTTTTCACTGACATGAAGCATAAGCAATTACCTGATCATTTTTAATTAGGACACAACCCAGTCCTTTCAAGGAAGCATCAGTGTAGATAAAAAATTCACCATTTCTGGAAGGCAGTGCCAAAACTGGAGCATTCACCAATCTTCTTTTCAATTCCTGAAAATAATCATCACATTCTTTTGTCCATAAGAATTTAACACCATTTCAAGTTAACTTAGTCATTGGACTAGATAAATGTGAAAAAGTTTCAACAAAACTCCGGTAATAACCTACCAGACCAAGAAAACTATGGATCTCGGTTATATTTGTGGGTCTTGGCCATTCTTCAACAACTTTGGTTTTAGAAGGATCAACAGTTATGCCATTTTTTGAAATAATGTGACTAAGGAAAGAAATTTGTTGTAACCAAAACTCACACTTACAGAATTTACCATAATGTTTTTTTTCTTTTAAGGTTTGTAGGATGACCCTTAAATGACTTTCATGCTCCTATTTAGTTTTTTAATAAACCAAAATATCATCAATGAACACAACTACAAACTTATCCAAGAACTCACAAAAAATTCTATTCATAAGATCCATGAATATAGCAGGTGCATTGGTTAACCCAAAAGTAATAACTAAAAATTCATAATGGCCATATCTAGTATGAAATGTGGTCTTCGGAACTTCTTCTTCTTTTACTTTCAACTGATGGTACCCCGACCTCATGTCAATCTTTGAATAATACTGAGCTCCCAAGAGTTGATAAAACAAATCATCGATATGATGAAAAAGATACTTATTCTTAACAGTTATGTTACTCAATGCTCTATAATCAATGCAAAGTCTCATTGAACCATATTTATTTTTAACAAACAAGATAGGAGAACCCCTTGGTGATGAGCTAGGTTGAATGAAAACTTTATCTAACTACTCTTGCAATTTCTTCTTTAACTCTAAAAGTTCAATTTGAGAAATTCGATAAGGGGGTTTTGAAATTGGATTAGCATTAGGAACTAAGTAAAAAGTAAATTCAACTTCCAGATCAAGTATAATTCTAGGAAACTCATCAGGAAAAACAACAAGGTACTCATTTACCACTGTCACATCATTAATATGAACAGTTCCTTTATTTTAAAAAATATGTGCAAGGTAAAATTCATTTCTTTTTTTACTAGTTTCTCAGATTCCTGATATGTTATCAAAAGAAAGGGTTCATTATTGTACACAAACTGTAAATATTTATGAAAAGAAACCTCTTTATCTCTACAGTCAATCTTAGCATGATAAACAGAAAGCCAATCTATTCCCAAAATAACATCAAAATCTACTAGAGGGAAAACAATAAGGTTTGCGGGTAGATTCTTTCTTCACACAAGGACATGAATGTTCTTATGTTTTCTTTTCATCTCAACATTTCCTCCAGGTGTTTTTACTCTAAGTTCTGTATTCATATCTTGAGATGGAATTACCAATTTATTAGAAAACTTCTCAGAAATGAACGAGTGTGTAACCCTATATCAAACAACACATTGGCATAATCTGAACAAACAAACAGTGTACCTGATACTCCTTCATTTGATAGACCAACATATGATGAAGTAGTTGCAAAGGATTTCACCACCCCTTTCTAATTTTAGTCCGACTGCTCTACCTCAGTTGAGTTCTAAGCTGGACACTCATTTGTAAAATGACCCATTTTGTTACCCCTAAAACATATTACTGATGGATTTTCATTGCCTACTAGACCATCTTCCTTACATTTACAAGCAATATGACCAGACTTACCACACCATAAGCATTTACCAGACATTGATAAACATTTTACAGGATTGTTTTTACCACACTTCTCACAATATGGATTTTTAGTTTTCTTACCTATAGGCTTCTTTGATGAATTCTTCCCCTTTTCCTGCTAACTGGACTTCTTATTATGTTGTTTTTCAAAGAAAACTTGATCATTGGAAAACTCCATTTCCACCTTCTCCGCACATTGGAAATGTTTTTCATAACTTTTGAACTCACGAGAGGCTAACGCTATTCGATATCGTGACTTCTGTCCTATGTAAAATCGATTTATCTTACTATCAAGATCTCAGATGAAATTTGGTGAATAACTTTATAGTCGAGTGAAATTTTCTTTACAAGTAGCCACTGATTCATCCTCTTGCCTCAATTCTAGGAATTTGTTTCCATCCTAAGATGAACCACCTTAGGAAAATATTTCTCAAGAAACATACCTTTGAATTCATCCCAATCAAGTGCATCAATCTCCTCACTATCCCTGATATTTTTCACCATTGACCACCACCGATCATCTTCACCCTCAAAACGATAAACAGTGAGAATGACCTTTTGATTCTTTGAACAACCCATGAATTCGAACGTCTTTTCTAGTGCTTTAATCCACCCTTCTGCTAGCACAGGATCAGATGATCCTCTAAATTATGGGGGATGTTGCCTCATGAAATGCTCCACTACTGACATGTTCCTCTACGGTTGATCTGGCTGATCTCGTGCATGAATACCACCACCATTTATAGCCTGACTCAACTGTTCCATCACTGCAACAAACATTTCAGTTTCTATTCTGACCATCTCAGGTTACTGATTAGAAAGGTTGTCTTCCTCCTGATGTCGTCCCAACATAGCTGCCTTGTTTCTTCTACGAAAAACCTTTCTAAAAATAGAAATACCATAGGCAAAGCAAAATGGTAATCTGTAAATGTTATATGATTTCAATATTAACATAAATAACATTATAGATATTAATTTAACAATTCCATAACTCCAAAAGTTGTCTAAACTGACCTCTGATACCAACTATAAGGACCCAACCTTAAAAAATTACATAATCTTGAATTAAATGAATAATTGACATTGAGGATATTTTCATGTTTAGAGTTTTAGAGAGTTAGACCATAACTATTACATTTCAAAAAATTACAAAGTAGTCACTTCTACCTAGAATCCATTTTTTTACAAACCATGAACTCTTGAAAAAAAAGAGTGATGTCTAGTTATATGTTTAAGACAACATGAATTTTCCTTGATCACATCCTTGACCCTATTCCACATTATGTCATTAGAAAAACATTTCAAAAACTTGGGATGAGCATAAAAAGCTCAGTAAGGATTACACAAAGAAGTAAAACTGTTAGTTTTTCAAAACAACAAGTAAACCATGAATACATTAACATATGTAATACATTACACCTTTATGAAGTATTAAATACTCTTCACTGAGTAAAAGATCATTACATACCCTTTTGTAACCAAAATATTACCATAAAACCCATATAAAGAACACATAACTTATAAAGGTAACTTGGGATATAAACATAATTAATTGGAATAACCATACGGTCAACATCCACACATATCACTAAATGGAATAGGCATATGACCGACTTCCATAACAAATGAATTGGAGGTTATAACGTAACCACCCATCCTAGAATTCATGGCACCACCCGTCATTTGGTTTATCATGTAACCACCCGTCAAATGTCCAAGTACCATTATAAAATCATAAGACAGAAAACAAATATAAAGGAAAGAAAACATTTCCACATTTCAATGACAATATATCACTTAAATATATTGAAATAAAAAATCCATTATAAAAACCATTTTCAATACCAAAATACATAAAATAGAATATGGTATTTACTTTCTTTTTAAAACATTATGGCTTATTGAGGAAGCCACAGATCAAATAATACTCACGGTGACAAAAATGGTCGTTGTCACCGCTTACGTTGAAAGAAGAATTATTTTTTTTGTTTAGTAAAACGCATTGTAGAATAAGATTCCATTTGAAAATTCAAGGGTGTTTATACATCATATAAAATAAATTCGTGTATTAAAACAAAATATGCCTCAATGAAAGGAGATTGAGACGAAGTCCTTTACCTCGTGTCCGACTTGACTCGATCGTTCTTTAATCTCCTGAATAATAAACTAAAGTTAATTTATACTTGCTTAGGAACATTTTTCAAGTTTATTATTCCTTTTGTATCACTTATTACCATGTTATAAACATTATGTAGTCATTTAAGTTAATAATGTTCGTTTTCTCGATATTTGGTACTTGAGTAAAAAATGAACACCTTATATTACAAGTTGTCCATGTGGTCAATAGTCCATTATATACATAATTATATTCATTATTTAGATATCATATATATCATATATATCCATTATATACATTTATTTATAATAGTACATAACATTTAGAGGTAAGAAATGAAATGCACCGTTCATGGAGACAGTAAGCCGTACATAAGCTTGAACGCTAGTTTCATTACTATTTCTTATATTAATGGAAATAAAACATAATGATACATAGGTATATTATAATTCCAATATAATATCATATATAATATCATAAACTCCATCCTTTATACATCCTACATAAGGCATTAATGAATCACATCACTTTGAGTTGGCAGTAGTCCGCACTTCCTTGAATGAGATTATCATATTTACCCACTATGGAAACCATAAAGGCTTGAAATAATTGGGAAGTACAGAAGCATAAGGAAATCATAAAAATAATATATATCATATATAAATATATTTCCATCATAATGGACACCATGAGATGTGGTAGAATAAACTCGAACATTCATCGTTTCATGAGGCGTTAGTTTTCCATCCATAGAAACATTATGTTCTTCATCCATTAGATGGATGTGTGTGTAAGTGTAGTTAGAATCATTATCATAAAAACATCCTAGTATATTTATGATACTTTTTTTGTTACAAAAGAAAGGAATAAAAATATTTTAGGGGTAGGAGAAGTAAAATAAAAGAAAACAATTTAAGTGAAATTGTTACCTTTAATTTGGATAAATCTCTTTGGTTTGAACCAAAGGACTTCTTGAAGTGCCTTTTTCCCAAGTTAAGGCTTCTAGGAGGTGGAGAGGGATGTAGGGAGATTAATTGGGATGATTTTGGAAGATCCAAATGGCTTGCGAGGTGTTCGTAATTGGTTAAACGTGGTCTCTTTTTTTAAGGGAGAGGAGGGGCTCTTTAGGAAAGTGTGAAAATATTATTTTATAATATAATGATATTCGGTTTCTAAAAGTCAAAAAATCATTAAGGTAGAATATAAGATGACTAATATTTGAAATAAAATCATCCAATCATAATTGGACATGTTTTGGATAATATTTTAATAGTTATAATCTTATTTTTTTAAATCATTTATTAACAAGGAAAATACTTTTTCATTATTGTGTCACAAATAATTTATTTTATTTGATGTCTAAAAATTATAAAAAAATACTATAATTTAGGAAATTATTTTAGATTTATAATGAATTTTTATAGAGAAACAGATAATTTAAAAAACCCCTTCTAAAAGTTATTTTACTAAAAGATATTTTCTTTTGTCATTTTTGCATTTACTTTAAGTTAATTAATCTAAATTGTCATTATCACTCCCAAGTTGCTCAATGAGGTCCCAAAATCGACCCAAATATGCCCATGATCGTAAATGACTCAACTGATAAAGTTTGGACAAGTGTTAAGGTAATTTTGAATTATTATAATATTCTTTTTACCTTGAATTAGCCTATTTACCTTTAACCGTGGTAAATTAAAGTCAAAGGTTACTATTCACCAAAAATTATTTTCATCTTATTGAACCAAATTTTACTTCCTGATAACAACCATGTATGTTTTATTTTTGAAATTCAATTCTCAAAAGTAGTAAAATTTCATTTAAATGAAAGAGTCAGTTTTTTTAACTTCTACTAAGTGGTTTCACTATTCATCAAAAATTGAAGTTTTTCAGAAAAATACAAAAAATTAATCCTAAGATATTTTTGATATTATGAATTAAAAAATGATGTCTATTTTTCCAAATTTATAACATAGTAGTGGCGTTAATAAATTTAAAATTAATTCCCGTTGTTAAAATAAATAGCGTGTTTTTAAGAAACAAAAACTATCAAAAGATTGATATTTGTTTATGTCCAATTTTAAAGTGAAATTAATTCTAATGACCAACATTGGATTAAATGGTAAAAATATATTTTAATTTTTCTTTAAATACAACTAAAAAGATAATCTAACCATATAAATAAATTATATTAAAAGGCACTTTTGAATTAAAATACAATTGTTTTCACTATTCATTAAAAAATGACCTTTATCGGAAAAATCCTAAAAATTTACACGAAGTAAATTTTGATGTCCCCATTCTAAATAATTATTTTATTTGGTCATAAAGAATTTATTATAGTGACCAAAACTTTATTTAAAAAGGGGTTTCCATTTTAAGGAGATAAATCAACATTTTAATGTAAATTATGCTAAAAATTAGATTCATTCACATTTTAAGACTCTAACTTTTATTGGATAAAAGTTAATAAATTTAACAAACATGTATAATCATATTGTAGTTAGTTTCATTCATTCCTTCCAATATAATGGCTAAGAGTTAACTACCATTTAAAATAATAATATTATATTATTAGTGTGCAATTTAAGATTTCAAAGAAACCCGTTGTTGCGTATCAGGTACGCTATCAAACATAGAAACCCCTTTAAAGTAAAATTAATATTTAATTCAAAAATATTAATAAATATGAAATATTTATTATTCTTTATTTACCTGGTATGTTACACATATGGTACACCAAGATGAGAAAAAAACATGTCATACCAAATTGATCAATTAATAGATGCTTATGTAATGTTACTCATAAATTATTATTCTTCAATAGTTAGAGTATACAATTTTATTGAAATAATATTTGCATGTAACATTAGTAATTAACCCTGTTTATTTTTTTCCATGTTAAACCTTTTAAACACTTTACTAATATATGTAATCTGACCATTGATAAACTTTCATTTTAAACCATCTATATATCTTTATATACTTAATATGTATGATTATTTAAAAATATATTTATAGGGAATAAATGTAACAACATATTTTTAAATTATTATAACATTTGGATGTTATTTCTAATGAAAATTATGCAATCTACATATAAAAATGAATGTGAAACATGCTCCCACCGACCCATTTATATAGACAAGGTTTATCTTCTTTTTTTATAAATTTAAAATAATTGATATCTCATAAAAATTAATATTTAATCATTGAAAATATTGTTTGAAAACAGAAATGGATTGTTTAAACATATAAATCTTAATAAATATCATTGATACGTAAAAATCTTAGGATGTATAATATATACACCCTTGAATAAATTCTCATAAAGTAATGTGGTTTTTGAAATCTATTTGATATATATCATAATCCTAATATTTTTATATACTTAAAAGAATCCTAATGTATTTTATAAAAAACACTTGGGAGGCGTTTCTTCATAATCAATACCAAAAATTTGTTTAAATAATTTTTATATAAAGTGAGGTTTTTAGATAGGCACTCTACCATCTATGTTAGAATTATTCTGAATGACCTACTTTCACCCAATTTATTTCAACCCTTCAGGTGCGTTTACCATGTTTAAAACCTTATTAGTTTACATGGATTTCACTTCAGATTCCATTACCTTTGACTATTTATCTGAATCAAAACTCACAATGGTATTTTAGTGAAAAAATTAATGACCATTACACCACCTTCATAAAAAATTCTGAATAAATATTTCTTGTGTTATTGAGGAAATGTATTAGGCCTTAATTGTCTTTCTATATAACGATTCAATTGATTGTCCACAACAATTTCATTTTTTTGTAATCTATATGTATATTGATATCATCTTGTTAGTATAAAATTCATCAATTTCCAAATTTATCCCAAAAATTATTTTATAAATAAATTCTCTATCTAAAAAGATAGCATTTATATGAAGAAACACTTTATAAACTAATGTATTACAAGAATAATAACCCATCATCTCATTAGGATAAATTAAAATAGATATTTCTTTGATTTGGGTTTAGTTTACTTTTTATAATACATTTTTAATATTCCCCACAAACCAAATCTTCATAAAAGGAAAATTATGAGACATTCCATTCCACATACCACATGTTACTTTTTTAATTATCATCTTATAGAGAATAATTTTTTGTAATTGAATTAGATAATAGATTAAAGAAACATGATCATATTACTAACTTATTTTAGAACCTTATTAATATATATTTATAATTATACTCTTAAATTATAACCACTAAATACACATATATTATATTTTTTATTAACAAATGTTAGTAATTTTGATTATTTTCTATATGTTAAATAATATTGATTTAAAAAAACATTTTTTGTTAAAACATTCCGTATTGCTAGAGTATTAAATGTTATTAAATAAGTTATTTTTATAATTTACGAATTCCCATGTTTATTTTGGAGAATATATGGATATGGTTTATGAGAATAGAATTTATAGTGAGTATGTTTCAGGTAATTTAATTATAACAACAATTATGTCACAATAAAAAATAATTTTTTTTTCACACATCTGAAACCATATTCTATACATAAATTAATATTTAATATCATATATTAAAATCATTATACTCATTCATTGTTAAAATGATGTTGTTTACATAAGATCAATCATGTTAGTGGTTGAACCAACCTAAATAGGAATATGTTATACTAATTAATGAGTATGAGTTTACTATTATATAATTTTAACATCTTATTAATAGAAGAATAATTATGTTAATATTAAATCCTCAAATGGATAATGGTATCTAAAAATATTTTCCATGGGAAGGTAATTGAAAAATTTAGGGAAGATCTAGACACTTACTTTTATGGAATCACTCATTTTTAGATTGGGCTCCTTCAGATTAAATGATTTCGGCCTCTTTCATGGGAACAAAATCATCCAAACAAGTAGAAAAACTTTAGGAGTGATAATTTTTGTTGGTATTGAATAGAAAAATAAATATATTAGGGACATTTAGTGGGTTTAATATAGTATCTTTTATAGGTGAAAATGAGGCACATTTCCTTGGAAATAAGATTTTGGTTAATGGTAATGATGGAATCAAATGATATTTAGGTAAGTTAATGTTGGTGAGAGTTTTAGTTTTTAATAAAACATATAAAAAAAGAATTTTATAATGAGTATATATCATTTTTAAGGTAAAAATTTCTGCCATGTCATTTTTACCTCATTTTTCAATTTTTTCCATGTTTAATTATTTACCATGGTAATTTTGTTTTCTAAAAATATAAGATATTAGACATTACCTAATTTGAATATGATAATTCTAAATTTTGATTCCATTTAATATAATTTAATTTATAAATACTATAAATTTTACTTTTTAAATGAAGACATTAGAAATAAAGAAACTATTTTTATAGAAAAATTACTTTTTAAAAATTATGTGCTCCTAATATTATTTTCACACTAGTCTATAATGAAATAAATTTTAATATATATTTTTATAAATATCAATATTAAATTATATTATAATTACCCTTTATAAGTGTTTAGTTTAATACATTTAGATAAAAATACTCAACATTTCGAAATGTTATTCTTTGAAACATGACACTGACATAATACAATTTTAATCACATACCCTTTTATATCCTATTATCATAGAATCAATCTGTCTATTAGTATTATAATTTTTCTTTAAATTTCATCAACACATCAAATAATTATTTAATAATATTATTATTAATATGAAGTGAATAAAAAATACATATATTTTTTGTAATAAATAATTTTAATTAATATTGAAAATTGATTTCTTTCCAAAATTATTTATTATATATGAATTATATCAATTTTAATTTTATACTAGAAATTTTAGAACATAAAGATAGCCATTAGATACATGTATATTTAACGATCATATATCCAATTTAAATATATTCAATGACCATATATCCAAGGACCATATATATAACAATCAAATTGTATTCCTCTATTTAGCCTTTCATACATATCTAATATATTTCTTCCTGTTATATAATTTCATCATCATGATGTGTATCATATTTATAACATATTTTATTTATTTCTATAGTTATTATCAATGGTATGAATTTCATGTAAGATCATGATGATGAGAATTTCAACCTTTTTGTTGTTTTATTTAGTAGCAGTTTCATTCCTATAGTAATTTTACCCATTATGTGTCATTTATTTATATTATAATGTTTTTCATTTTCTGTTGTAATATTCTAGCCAACTAAAATAATATTTATTTTATATGGTTCAGTTTTGTATGTATCACAAGCTATAAGATCTATATAAGGGGAAATACATACAAAAATCAAGGGGTTCAATATTCTACTACTCTTAAAAGAATTTCACCATTGAAATTTCAATAACTTGAAGCAAAATGGGGGTAATTTTGTCTCATAACATCTCTAGGATCCCACATTACTTCTTTAAACATATGATTCCTCCAAATAACTTAACCAGGTGAGTGGCATTTTTTCATAATACTTTATCTCAATAATCTATGAATTATTCTAGTTATTCCTTTTAATGGAGATCATATTTCAATTTCACTACCTACGAGTTTAGTACATGTGAAGGTTCATGTATATAAATTCTAAAAAGTGATACATGGAATAAATCATGACCTTAGGAGAGTTTTAGTGTACGTGTAAAGAGATCGGTTATAATCCACATAATGATCATGGATTTTAGAGGTGCCAATGTACCTTGGGCATAAGTTTTAATTATTCAAAAATAAAATAAAAAACTAGTTCAATGGTGAAATTAAATGGAATAACTTGTCTCCAACTTTAAATTCTATGAATCATTGATGACTATCAATTTGGATCTTCTTTTGACTTTATGATATTTTGATGTTTTACTGAATGACATCAATCTTAACTGAAATATCTTGATTTAGATATAATACCCTTATCTTCCACTTTCTAAATTCACTACAAAGTGTTTTCATTATATTCATTTTACCATATAGAGTCTCATATAATGGAATTTTAATTATAGACTAAATAATTTAAGTATAAGAATAATCTACTGGGATAAGGTATTGTTCCCAACCTATATGAAAATACATCTAGTATGAAATCATCAAATCTACTGGATTTTAATTGTTATATTGGATTAACCATTTTTATAGCATGATAATATATAATAATTCTTATATAAGTATCTATATTTTTTTTGAATAGTTCTCTAAAAAATTAATGCATACCTAAAATTTCCATAAAAAGTAATTGAAAGGGATACTCTCAGAAATATACTAATTCCATTATGTATATCTTGTAAATCTAATCAAGGGATATATATTCTTAAATAACATTTAAATTTTACAAATTCATAGGCTTTTCAACTACATAAAAAATGTAATTTTTGTATTTAGTAGTCATAGGAAGACATATAATGAAATCCACTGAGGTGTTCTCCAATTTACATATAGTTATGAGTAATAGTTTCATCATCCTCTTATAATTAATTCATTTTAATTTCATTTTTTAATAATAATAATAATTATATGTACTCTATAATATAGATATTCTTATTTTAACACTATAAATTCTCTTTTAGATCTATTTATATATTTGAAATTAAAGGATGGATAGAGATTAATGAGCTATATGCATCATCCAAGAAAATATTCTTCAGTTTTGGTATTGAAGGTAAACATGTTCATTTCATTAATATAATAATTCCATAAATATAAAGGTTGAATTATTTAATATACCTCAAGTTATTCTATATACTTAAATCCCACATCTGTATGTCCTTGATTTTCACATTGATATATGGTTGTGAAAAAATTTGGGTATGATAAAATTTATCCTCTTCCCTTATGATTACCAAGTATACCCTTTTTAAATCCATGACTATTAGGTGTATTTAGATCCTCATCATTGATAAGGTAATAATAACCTTCTTTATCAGTGATTAATCTGCATCTATTCATCCCAAAGGTGTTTATGTATTGACTAGTTATTGTCTGTGATCAACTCCAACCATCTCCTTTGGAAGATGTTCAACTGTTTCTATATAGATATATACTTGAAGATATTTTGATCAATAAATATTTCATAATTTTATACATAGATATAATTCCTTCATATATGAAAATATTAGCACTTATTTCTACAAATCATTAATCATGTTGTTTTTCTCATTAATGTGAGGCATAAGCTACTATCGTGTCATTTTTCAAGAGGACACACAAAATTACCTTATGAAATGAGTCTATATTTATATAAATAACCATTCTTCACTATAGGTTATTTTTTGTATAGGTGATGTGAAACATTATCTTAATTTTTAAATAATTTCCTTTTAATTTTTCTTTTTATAGGATCATGAATCCATATTGAGTAAAATTTGAAATTGGATTTGATGGTCATGATGAATTTCTTAGAAAGTGTTAGTAGTACCCAACAAATTCAAGAAAACTATAGATATCTTTTAAAGAGGTTAGTCTAAGCCATTCTTAAATTTACATTACCTTCTAATGAATAACATATATACCCTCACTTTGGATTATATGACCATGTAATAATACTTTCTATAGCTAGAATTGACACTAACTTAATTTGGAATATAGTTTGTCTATTCTCAAGCTCTTTATTATAATTCGTAATTGATATTAAAACCCTTACTTAATCTTGTAATATATTATAATATATTATTTAAATACTATAAAGATTTAATAATGGTAATAAGTAATGATTATATTTATTAGATACATAAATTTAGTAGGGGAATTTTATGTTCAAATGGAATCACTATGAATTTAAATTGACCATATCTTATATAAAAAGATATTGTGGATGCATCCTTTCTTTTCACACATAATTAATAATATATATATCAAAGTTCAATATTTTTGATGTTTTTATTCCCTTTATGTTGATCATAAAGTCAATGAAACAATGGGAGGGATAATTTTTCTCATTAAAGATCTTATTAATGTTACTATAGGCACTGTAGAGACATATTGATCCATATAGTTTTCTTAAAAAGGAAGAATGGTTCTCACCTTTGATTGGGTCACTTGCTGTTTTTAATATCCAGAATCCATATAATTTAATGATTTATGTATGGTTTTTATGTTAGTTTTATCTAAATTTTTATCCATTTTATTAGTTAAACTCATAATGTCGCTTTGGAAATAATTTTTTTATTGTATTTATCTTCCATAGTTAAAGAATTTATCCATTCTTTTTGGGGACTTCCCTTTATACTTCCTTTAATATTTTCATTATATAGGAAGAAGTATTTTCTTTCCTCCAAAGGTTTATCATTTAATTTTCCATAAAACCCAATTTTCAACTTTTTTCCTTAAAAATGAGAATAATGGGAGTCTCTAATATTTATTCCCACCACGAAATCACAAGAAAAAATTTATTTATAGTTATTAAATTACCATATAGCCATTAAATTTTAGAGATATACTTTCAATCCACAAAATAAATGATAAATTTTTATTTTTGGATTAATCATAAAACCAAAATAATCTCAAATAAGTCTCATGAAATTTAATTCATAAGTACCAATGGATTCATCGTGCTTTTTGTTTTGTCTTATAGAAATCTATCTTCATTTTAGAGTGAAGTGATTAGGAATAAAATTTATTAAAAAATTCATTTTTAAACTAATACCATGTAACAAAATCTAATTATTCCTCATTAATATTATTCTTAATGAGATTCAGCAATTTATCAATAACACTTCTGAATGATAAACTATTAAAACAATACTTTCATGGCTTGAGTTCTGGAGAATGGGAAATACTATTTCCACTATATTGATAGTCTCTTTAGTAATTCATGGATTAGAAGACCTACTAAATCTGGGCGGACGTTTCCATGTGAGGGGGGTGTATTGAGGTGTTGTTTATTTAATTTTCATATTTTAAATTTCTAAATAGTTCATTTTATTGCTCAATGTTTGGTAATTTTGGGTGTGCAACACAATTTGTTTTGTACTTGAGACCCCATCCCATTGGGTTTCTCCTCAAGAAAATAATGCTATTGTCCTTGTACTCATTTATTATTTGATTCCCGAAGTTTTTTTCAATATAATAATAGTAAAATGGTTAACATGAGTATCATTTAATAATAAATAAATTAATAAATCATACAATAAAGAAAAAAGATACTTGTATTTCTAGTATTATGAAACCTAAACATCGAGCTATGACATTTTTGTTTTACCCTATATAAATTTTAATTCTATATATATTATTTTAATTAATTTCCTTTTATTCTTAATAATTTATTTTTTTTAAAAACCCACCATTATACCAACTGAGATGACCAAATCTTCAGATACAAATATATTACATCATTTTACATGAATAATTATTTTATTTTATAAAAATGATTTTCCAGAATCGAGGTTCACTGCCTCTGAATATTTGATACAAAAACATGTAATTCTATAAACATTATATAATGTTATTGAATGATACCCTTATAGAAAAATCATTATATTTCACTTCTTTATTATATTATGAATAAAAACATTAGAAAGGATTAGTGTTGGTGATCAATAAGTGGCGAACATAAGAGATATCAATCCAATATCACAAGTGTGCATAAGATAAATATTTGGGTATGAGAACATAATAAAGGTATCTGAATATAATATATTAAAATTTTAATTGAATAACCTGGGTGAACCCGTAATGTGACTAAAATTATCCCTCCCTAATGTCAAAAGTGAAATTTTTATCACCACATGACCATGAAGAGCACCTGGGTATCATACAAAGATAAAGGGAATGAATCACCCTCAATAGAAATAAAAGAAGACAAAAACAATCAGAGTATCATCATAAATATCCAACAATACATCATATATAAAGAAAAACAAAACTAGAATGATACATTTAAGAGACTCTATAATATGTTCAATTTAAACAAAGTGAAGACCAACAATGTGAAACTCGAAGCAACCCATTAGTCCATATATGCATTATAATATTTCACACCATCCCAACCCACCATATTCAAAAATTATCTATGATATATATACTCTATATGAACCGATTCACATTACCTATATCAAAAAAATAGATCATACAAATACCCAAAATAAAATATAATATATGAGCACTATAGATAGGTAGGATACCCCTAAGAATATATACAATTTTAATCCACAGACATCTGTCACATCTTTTATACAATAAATTTCTAAAACCTTTCTAGAAGAATCCATTTTACCATATAAAATAAACCTATAGTTTTATTTACAAAAACATTTTATATTGAAATACACAACGCAATATGTCATAATATTTATCCATGTGGCAAAAGAATATGAGTAAACAGGTTTCAAGAATCAAAATCTATATCACGTGGGAAAATAGAAATGTCAATATATATTCATGAAATTTTACTTCAACAACCAAGGGGACATTATGAATATGAGGTTGATTTCAACTAAAAAAACTAAATAGAATAAGTAAATTCTAAGACCATGAACCTCATTACCTTTGAATGGAAACCTACTAGAAACTATGGAGTCATGATCACCTACCTTAGTGATGGATAACTCTACTAAATCATGTATATGTATACTTTTACCCCATACCCTAAGGTCTTCCTGATATACTAATACATTATTATAACTTTCATGAACAAAATTCACATTTCAAAAAAAAATTTCCAAAAAAAATCTATTTCATTTTACTAAAATATTTTTATTAAAAAATGTATATAGTGATAAACCATCACGTCTATTATAGACAAAATGTTTTTATTTCAAAAACTTTTTTAATTCATTTTATCATACAAACAATTTTTCTCAATACAGTTTTCAAAAAAACCCCCCATTTTCAAAAACACTTCCATTTCTATCAAAGAACAGATTCACTTATTATTGATTTAAATTCATATATTTCATAAATCACAACCAAGGGAAATTAAAAGATCATAAGTATCAGCAAGGGATAACCCATATGATTAAGTCACCATCCTAAATAATAATGAAAACATTAATGAATTATATTCTAGGGATTAGACACAAAGATATTTAGTCATCACCGGACAGGATATTTAAATAAAATCATTAATTATTCAGAAAAAACATTAGATCTGATAATCAAAACCCAATTAGGTTCAAATAGATATTGAGAAAGATAAATCAATGATATATATAGGTAAAAGAAGAGAAATTGAGAGAAAACCTAAACATAACTCAAATATATCCAACTAAAAATAATCCAAGATCATTAAGGAATCCATAGGAGAAGCCTCTAGAGATTAATAAAGAGGATTGATATAGTTAATGTGGTATTAGGAAGAGATTAGAGTTACAAATGACCAAGGGAATCCGATTATTTTTCAATTTTAAGAACTTAAGATCAGATCAAATTATTAGGATACACAGTTCGAAAAACCATTATCTAACCATTTGGCAGAAACTGTACCTTAAAAACCAAGTCACACATTTTCTTGGGAATATTTGCATAGTTTGAAAAAAATTTCTGTATCCTTGAAACATCCATGGGACTAAACACATTATTTCACATGGTTCCTTATCACCTCTCAGAGTAATAAAAACCATGTTCAAAGCTTTCAAATTGGCACAAAAAATAATAGAGATATAGCACATGGTTACCACTTGGTTTTCCCTGACAATTGAACTAAACCATGAACCCGTCATTTTTTCCAATTGTTAAATTTTTTAACATCTAACTCCTAAAAGCCTCAAGAACCTCATAAGAGATAAAGTATGCTTGAAAATAATCATACATGTTACCCTATGGGTGTTAATATTTTCCCCACCATGAATTATTTATATCCCCATAGACCCTCATGATCACCAACCCAAAAAGTTATAAGTCCATTAATATAACATAAATTTCTAAAACTCCCATGTGTAATAGAATTCCATACCACACTACCAAATTATAAGAAACAATGGAAAAATAATTCAAAACATCACTTTATTAGGTTGGTCAACTACCTATATATGACTATCAAAAACTAAGGTGTTCTATTGAGTCCCAATGTCCTCCCACTCAATCACATGTGATAGATCCAGCTAATACTTGTTTAGTTGGGAAACACAAAACACATTATAGATAAAAGTAAAATGATCAGGTATATCTAATATATAACCCACCTTCAGAAGTCTCTTCATAATTTCAAATGTGCTAACATAAGAAGGTTATTAGTAAAATTAATTTATAGAAAAATTATGTTCTAATTAAGGTGAAACTATAAGGAATACATGAAAAAACCGCTAAATTTTATGGAAAAAGAATCTGATCAACATATGATTCCCATTGAATCTAAGTTATCACTAAATATTCCATGATAAAAATTAAAAATATCCATCATATATTTAATGATACTCGGTCAAACCAAGGACTATTCTCTAACCTCATCCCAACATAGATCAATCTAAAATTCCTCTGCTAAAATGCCATAAATGGATCCATCTTCTTTGATTTATAATAAGTATTATTTTAAGAAAACTACACTAAGGGCATATGATTGTTTTATTATCCACCAAAGCCAATCACATATGATATATGTATATTTTTAAGAACTTGAATGGCTCACATAAACTCGACATCCACCTAGTGATGTTAAACCTTTCTCAACTTCAACCCAAAACCCTGGATGTATGTAATCCACTAGAAAACTAGGATATAAAGAAAGGGTCTCTATCCATGATTATAGCTGATAGAGCAACATGAATCTTAAAATTCTACCATACATAAAATTTCCCAAAATCCCCCACTTCATCTAATCCTTGATTAGTAAGAATTCAACTGATTTTATATTTAGATCAATAATCACCCATATTGAATCCTTACCACTACTTGTCCATGGAAGCCCAATAAATAGTACCATGCCTACCTCATCCCATTTCCATTATGGAATGGTTAGTGGTTGCAGCAAAGTTGTATGCCTATGACGTTCCACCAAATGTTTCTAAACATTAAGGAACTGAGACACAAAATCCAAAATCAATAGTCCTATTCATGTCCACCAATAATGATTTCTCAAGCCATGATATATATAGGAAGCTCTAGGTTCCATGAAACAAATGTATTTATGTCAATATTCTATTAATTCATTTCTTACATCTATAAAAAAACTATAAATCCTTAAATTTGTAACACTCTATCGAAAGATTGAGACCACTCACCTTAGGTATCCCATCCATAAATATTCCTTATAAATCACTAACAATACATATCCTATTCTAGTTCAAGTCAAATATGGTTGTCTATAAGTGATCCATCCCAAGAAGAAGGCATGAATACCTATATATCATCTATCCCTTTAGCCAAGTTAATCTTAACAAACATGCCCATCAAGTAACAATCATCCGTTGATTCCTTTACCGACCGAGTTTTATAAATTCTTCTCAAATAATTCAAAACAAAATTTTCATTCCTTGAGGTGTATACAATATCAAAATAAAATGTTTTAAGGAAATATACCTAGTGTCATTTTCTAATTCTCACACCCTTCTGGGTAACGATATAATATAATTTCTTATAGCATGAATGCACTACAAACTACTCCAAGTAGATATAGTGGTTCCAAGTATTGGGAGTGTGCATTACTCTCTCCAACTCAAGATCATGTATGATAATTTTCATCTCATTAGGCCCAAAAAAAGAGATAAAAAATCCACTACCTATCTCTCCTACATCAAAAAACAACCCCAATCTGTAACTGAGGTATCATAGTAGACAATATAACACAAAATCATCTTTGGATGGGTCAAGACTGATGTTGAAATCAATATCCCCTTCAACCCCTAAAAACATATCTGTTACAGATCATTCCAAATAAACCTGAAAACGTTATTGTTAAGCTCTATCATTAGAGATCCAAGATTGGATAATTCCAAAATATGGAACCTTTAACAAATATCCAGTACCAATAGAATCTGTATTTCATATAAATTTTTGGTTTGTTTCGAAGACATCACTATATGAATATTTTCCCTGATCACATGAGACATATTTCTCAAAAATCATGTGGACTAGAAATTTCAATTATTGAATATACAACTAATTTTGATTGTTTTATATGTTGAGGATGTTCTTTTCAAATCCTGAAGAGGAAATTAAAATACTCATCATGATCCTCTGTTGATTTGGAATAAAAAATGACACCATCCTAAAAAACAATAAAGGAATCCAAAAAAGGATGGAAGATTCAATTAATCAAATCCATAAAAAATTAATAATTAGAAAAACCAAGGAGAATGACTGGGTAATCATAATCTTCATACCTTGTAATTACCCATGTTTTGAGCTAAGATAAAATTCCATGGGAATTTGAATTTTGTTAGTTAGTGGATGTCACATTATTTGAATTGAGCTTCGTAACATAATTTCGAGAGTTAAAAACACATCAATGAGTTTTTTTAGACTTGGGTAAAGGATTAAGATGGTTTTCAGGAGCCTCATTGAGTTATAGGAGTGATGAGACCCTAAATACAAATTTTAGGTTTCCTAAATAGGGCACACAGTTTTTTTGAAACCATGTGGCCCCCAGTAGAAAAAACACACGACTTGTGGAGGTGAGGAGAGGTGAAGTGAATTGGCAATGAAAAATTTACCCAAATTATGTGTCTATCTCACATTGTTAGTTAAACTTAGGATGTAACTAATAAATATTCATATCATAGTTGGAAAATGGTTAGAAAAACCAAGCAGCACAACCGTGAGAGGTAGGTATCGTATGCAGTGGGGGCCTCTTGGAAGGAACACTGTTTGGCCAAACCGTGTCACCAAATTTTGAAGTAAAATTGGCCAATTTTTCCTTAATGTGGTTAAATACTAATTTATTCCATTTTATTCTTCCTATAATAACATGATCCATCCTCACTTGCATCATGGGTCTCCTTCAATCTTTTTCTAGGATTTGTAGGATCTCCCCAGTCTATACTCTGATTTAAAAACTATTAGTATCTATGAATCCACATCGGTATGTTCTTGATTTATTTTAAATCATTATTAATTTAACATTTTGTCAATTAAGATATCATGGTGAAAGATCTTTTTCCTTATATTTCTGGTGGATGTCCAATTTGTAGATTTTTTCCAAACCTGATCGAATCAGACCACTATATTAGATGGGTGGAACGTCATAGAATGTGGTAGGTGGAATATGAATTGTTTCATAAATTTGTGTTGATTTAAAAATTTCATTATTGTGATGCATTGAAATCTTAACAAAATGTTTCATTTAAATTATTCCTTTTATTCTAAATCGGTTTACACACCTAGTATTACACCTGCTGACCCCTGTTTCATAAATTGAGGACCCAAACCTTGAACATAGACACACCTTGGGTGCTTTAGATTGAATTTACCCTTTTAAAAAAAAATCATAAATGCCTAGAACACCTTCTATGAATTATTCTTGGATTCATAATGGATTTTACCCTTGTAATTATTTTTTCAATTAGTAAGGACACCTCCTAGGTTCCATGTTGAACCTTAAAATTGAATTTCCATGTATGGTAGCTTTAAGAAATTATTTTTATTTGGTGAATTGATTTATGATATTTTAATGTAATGTTTAATTATATAAAATTATTTTTTTGATCAACAAAGTCATGATTTTTTAATAAAACCCCTCGAATGTGGTGCACTGTTTTTGAAATTAGAAAGTGATGATTAGTGGTTTATAATGTTCTTCTCCGTAATGCTTGGGTATTTATTCTATGAATTGATATATATTTTTTTATAAGGAGTGATTAATACTTGGCCTTTATTGAAGTTAGAAAATTAATTTCTATCCTTATATATATATATAAATGTGTGATGAATCGAGCTCCTCCTAATGTCTTGGGTTGTATTGTTAGTGGGATTTTCCCAGTATGAAAATTTCCATTTTACCATGGTACCTCCTAAGTACCTCCTTATTCATTTTTAAAATGAACTTCCATGATATAATATGTTAAATGGATTTATTTTAAATGTAATGGATAGTCATAATGGAATTCATTCCTTAAATGGTTTGAATGGTTTAAATAGTATGACTTGTTTATTTTTAGATGGCTTGCTTCTGGATTTTTTTTTCTAAATGAATTGAACATTTTAAACTAAATGAATTTAAAAGGTTGGAAAGGAAATGCTATTTATTTCATGTTTATTGCACACATAATTCAATTATGATTCCCATGGATATATAACAAGTTAGAATAATGTAAATCGTGAGAGGTAATGCCTCTTGGATTATATTATAAATATGATTATGGAATGATATAGGGTGTGTTATGAAGGTAAGGGTTCTTTTGATCATGGAAGAATCACATCCCTTTAAATGGGGTGTTTATTTATGGTGTCTCATACCATTTACATTATTGGAATGGTATGAAATTTTCACCACGATGCTTGTTGAATGTTGGCATGGTGACACACTAATGGATTTGGTCACTGAAATGATGACACACCCACCATCTCAAGTGAGGAGCATAAAATCTTTCACTCATTATGAGATGTAGGAATGCACCGTATGTTGGATATTATAGGGTCATTATTAATGGTTATGGATGACTGAGTTAATTCATGGTGCAACAAACATTTATTATTCCGGGTATATGAACACTTATGTCTATAAATACTTGGATCATAAAGGTGGATGCAATATATAAATATATTATTTATATATTATTTCTATATAAAAATGGTTACTATTCCGACACTTTTTCCATCCCTGAGCCAAAGCAGGTCAAGCCTCCAGGTGTGCTTCAAGAACCTGAGCAAGATGGTTGTTGCTTATTTGTTTAGTATTATTTATACATGTACTCTGATTTAATTTATATCCATGATATCAATTCATCTATAGAAATCATGGGTGGTAACCTACTGGTATTTATATCTAAAACTCTGCTCAGGCCACCATTTCACAGGGGTACTCGAGTATACCTTATGTTCCTAGGACCATGGATTTTTTCTTATACTGATTTGTTGTACCTAGGAGTTAGGAGTACAGGACCAAGGTTGTTCTCAAGATGCTCCTGGAGATCACCCTTGTGTTTTTTTTATTTTCTTTATTTATTTTATACCACACTATAACCTTTTGACCCTTTCATTTATACTATTTTACATTATATATCTTCATCTGGACCTGTATCATTTAGTTGTATATTGGGGTTGGCCATATTTTTCATTTAGTCCGACCAACATTTTAGTGTTTAGTCAGGTCGAGATGTTATAAAGTGGAATCATAGGTGTTTTTTCATTTGTATTACTATTTTTGGTTAGTAGAAAAGAGGATAGGAATGTGTTTCTTCTTGTTGAATAATCATGCGTAGGAGTTATGAACCCATATATGGGGAAAATTCTAAGTGTCCATGGATGGTATTGTTGTTCATATTGTTTGCTAATATATTTGATTATGAATTAAAAATTATTGAATAGTGTAATTTCTATTTCTTATTGATTTGTAATTTTTATAGTATTTTAACCTTTTCATGGTATAGAACGGAAGTAGCATTACATTCATCATTATAGGCACATAGAAGATTCACATTCAATGCATATTCTCTGCATACTCCATGACAATGGTTTCATTTTAGACAGCCTGCTAATTTTGATTATGTGCCTTGAGTGATTATATTCCATGATTCCTATTTATTTTACATATGCAACCTATATATTATTCCTATGTGATTGTTGGCATATTTCTTGATGTTTATTTATTTTTATAGCATGCCTAGTTTTATTGTTAATTTGTAACTAGTTTCATGGGTTGAATTCATTAGTTCTGATTAAACAAGTTCCAATTTTCAATTATACAGTGTATGGGTTCCTTATAATTGGGAAAATGTAATCTATGTATTTAGACCATCTTAAGGGATATATATTTATATACTTTGTTAAAATGTAAAATAATGCTAAGTTCAAATGCCAAAGTGAAATGGGTTTGATTAAATAGTGTGTGGAATTTTGTATATAAAGTTTATTGGTAGTTTATATATTGTGTGAGGAAAACTCATATAATTGTACCATTATATATTTTACCATGATATACTTAAAAGGGTTAAAATATAAAGGCTACTAAACATCAAATTTTGAAGTGAGACTATTTTGGTTATGTCAGATCTATACTGTGGTATATAATGTGTATGGACACCTTATAGGATGGGGAATGGAAACCCATATAATCAAACCATTATATACAACTGGGATATATTTTTAAATGGTTAAAATGAAAATACTGTTTAATTTTGATCTGAAATGAGTTGGCTGCCTTATTGTGGCTTCTACCTTATTAGCCGGGCATACTGAGCCATATGAATAAGTTCTTAAATGAAAAAATAAAAACAAGTAGGTCAATTAGAGATTGTTTCTTATGATATAACCTGCTATGGTTGTTTTAAACATTAATAGTTAAGAAAATTCTATTGGGTTGCATTATGTTGAATCCAAGATGGCTTAACAAGACCCTCATTGGTCGACTTTTCTGTTTAAAAGGAATATATATGATAAGTTTCTTAATTATGATAGAATGTCAATAAATGTTTAATGTTTAAAAACGAATTTTTACAACACTTTCCTATATTCCCTGGTGTTTTTAAACCTTTAAAACATTTGAAGTTTGATTGTGAGTTAATTAAATTGACTTACAATTGAAACCTAAGTGGTGTGATTTGTTTAAAACCCTCATGCAAGTGTAGTTTAAAATTTTCTCATAGGGTTTTCTTGGAATGGAACTATTATCATTTTTCATAGGACTTTATTTTCCATAGAAATGGATTAATGATTGGTCTAAGGACTAGTAAAATCTATTTGGTGTGACCTAGTGATATGGCTGATACTTATTCATTCATAAGGTGATAACTCATGGTAGGTATCACTTTTTGATTTTAAATTCTTTTCTAAATTCTCTAAGATTTTTAATATGTGGAATAATTTGGGTGTATTTGTCCCTAGTTGGACTCTAAAATTCTAAATGAAACACTTCTCTGTATGGTTGCTCATTTTTTTCTTGGATTTTTTTGTGGTAAGGATTGTCAAGTATTGCCCAGATTCATCATGTTAGACATGCCTAGCATACGGTTGGACGATTATTAGGTCTTGTAACACTATTTTTTTTTCAGGTGACTTAGGAGGTTATCATTTTGTTCTATAGACCTCTGGGACAACATGATTTTGAGATATTGTTATGTGTAGTCCATCTAATAATTGAATTCATAGGGACTAAAACCAATGGAAAGTATCAAAAATGTTCCATCTTTCATATATGTTCTTGGGGTGGTGTGTGTGGATATGGATATTATCATATTGTCCTTAAATGATGTAATGAATCTGTTGAGTTTGGTAGAATTGTTGAGCCTTTTGTTGATGAGTATGTCCTTAGTTCATCTTTGAAGAATAGTGACCTGAATTTAAAATGATCAAGTCTATACTGATGGTCGATATTGTGTTCAAATAGAATCAGGTGTTTTGACCAGCATCTCATTTTGGTTTTAGTTTTCATGCCAAACGTTTTAGTTTTTGTGTTTATGGTGGATCTGGTCTAGTGAAATATGCATCGATGGTCTACCTTTCCTTTTTTACAACTAGGACACTCATAAGGTGGGTAGAATCATGTCAATTATGGTAAATGTGTGCTTCCATGTAGAAGGAACACAACAAATGAGGACCATTTGGAATTGGCTAGCCTTGTTTGGATGCCTTTGGGGCTGGAAGTTTGAATTGTGTTAGTGATTACTCAAAAAACATGACAAGGATGTGGTTAACTGTGTATGAAACATTTGAGAAACGCTATTGGTTTTGGATGGAATTAAATGGTGATGTCAACTGATCATGTAATTCCTTGAGTGGTAAAGGATGGTGATATGTTAAATACAATGCATAGGAATGTGAATCAAAACTTATTTCAAGACGTTGATGAGTAGTGTATTGAATGTTATTCTTTTGGTTCCCTCTTAGTGTACTTTTTATTAAGATAATATCATGTACTATATCTTGACATCATCATTTGATAAATTTGAGAGTGTTGGTATTCTTCTGCACTAAATGTTTAAAATCTGATGGGCTTGATATCAATTTCAGTAGGAGTTTCACACTGGATGTGTGGTTTTATTATCGAGGCATTGTTAGTCTTGAGTGATTCCTAGGTTCCTCTATATAAACACCTTGGATATTTTTTTGGACATCATCTGTTTCCTTTGGTTTATTCACAAGACGGATGGCGTTCTACAATTAGTTAAAAATATATTGTGTATGTATTGACCTTGTACCAACATCTCTTTTGTAAAAGTGGGGTTTGGATTTCCTTGGGTTAGTTCGTTTGACTACATCTCATTGAATCTGAGGTTACCACGATCTTTTTTGGGGATCATAGTGATGTTTATAAAGGGGGATGATTCCAATTGTCTAAGTCTAGGTTACACCATTGTTTGTTCTATGGTACGATGAATTAAATGGTAAAATTATTCTTTGATTATAGAACATCACAAAAATTCAAGTATAGACATTATTGATAATGTTTATTGTGAATGTGGGATGACTGGGAAGAAGGCATTGCAGTTCAATTGTAATAAGATGGCCATTTAAGGCAATCATCATGAGAATGGTAAGTCATAGGTGGATCGAATTATTTTCCTGATTGTTTGATGAATATGGTCTAAATAAACCATTTTGAATCACGACATTAAGTTAAGAATGTTGTGGTGTAAGGGTCAATAGTTTCTTCTAAGAAATATTGCATGACCAGTTTCAGTTTGGTCAATTAGGAATCAATAATTTCCTTATGGTGGGGTTTCATTCATGTACTCAGAAGCAATCTGGTTCTCCCTATAAAATAATCACACCAGGAGCATTGATAGAATGCTTAGGGCGTGCTTTGTAGGCTATTATAATAGTGGTGTGTACAGTGGTTCAAAATTTTCTGTAAATTGTAAAATCCTTAGGTAGGGAGATCCTTTTTCCAAATGTTTAATGAGACAATTACATGATCATGTATCTAGATAAATGGGCTCAAGTAAGCTTTGTTTTGGTTTTTCATTTAGATAATGACTATTGGATCAGGTTTTTGGGGCTTAGGTTCCATATACTAAAACAAATACGTGGTGGTTCATTGGGTGTTTGTAAATGAAACACGATAGTTTGAATGGGAAATCACTACCCTCGTAGGGAATATAATTTTTTTTGTTTTTATGGAAGACTTATCAGTGGTGGGAAGTTCTATGATGGGGAGTTTATAATGACCCATGTTTTGAGCGAAGTTAAAAATTTCCAGGGAATTAGAATTTTAGAATTTAGTGGGTGGTCCGTTCATTGAACCATGATTCCAAAAATAATTTCAATATTTGGAAAAAATCATGTTTTTTAGACTTGTGTAAAGGATCATGAGGTTCCTCGGGATACTTATTGAGTTTTGAGAGTTCTGTGCCTGAAAAATACAATGTTTGAGTGGTCTAAATAGGGAGCATGGATTATTTGAAACTGTGTGTCTCCTAAAAAAACATTGTGTGACTTGTGGAGGTGAGGAGATGTAAACAACATGGGTTATGAAATTTTTACCCAAAATGTGGGGCTATACATCATATTTAGTACCACATCGGTAATACCTAATCACTATTCGTCACACGGTTGGTGCACAGTTAGGTAAACCACGTGGTACAACAGTGGGAGGTGGGCTTCCTAGGTAGTGGGAGATGCATAGTATGTTCAAAATGTGTGTCCAAACAACATTTACCTATTT
This sequence comes from Viscum album, assembly GCA_963277665.1. Taxonomy (NCBI): domain Eukaryota; kingdom Viridiplantae; phylum Streptophyta; class Magnoliopsida; order Santalales; family Viscaceae; genus Viscum; species Viscum album. The sequence continues at coordinate 1,455,060,946 of OY728126.1, forward strand.
TGAGGGTAAATTTACCTTTTTACCCCTCAATGAATTTACGACCAAATTTACCCTTTTTCTTATTCCTCCAGCCACGTGAGCCCTCCTCCCTTGCATCGTGGGTCACCTCCAAGGCTATTTTAGTGTTTGCAAGATCTCCCACATCTAGATTCCAATTAGAATGTCCTGAGATTCTATGAATCTCCATCATTAAGCCCTTGATTCCTTTTTAATGCTTCTTTATTTAATATTCTATCAATCATGTTATCATTGTGTAAGACCATTTTCCCTATTTTCAAGGTGGATATCCATTTTTTAGACTTCTTAAAAGCCAGACTGAATCAGAAATTGATATTGGCAGAGTGGAACATAATAGGTGCATGATAAGTAGTATACAGGTTCCCCCTAAATATCCATTTATTCATAAATATCAAGGTTGTTCTGCATGCTAACCATTACATCATGTTTCCTTAAATTTATTTTCCTCATTTTAAATTGGTTTACGCACCTAGTATTACACATGTTGACCCATGTTTAATTAATTAAGGATGAAACATTAAACATGGTCACCACTTGGGTTTTCTAGATTGAATTTTCTCTTTGTGAATAGTTTATAAATTCCGGGAATTCCTTATAATCATTCAGTTAGGATTGATATTGGAGTATACCCTTGTAGTTATTTTCCCCACTTGTAAGGAAACCTCATAGGATCCAATTTGAACCATAAAATAGAATTACCACATATACTAGCCCTTTAAAATGATTTTTCATTTGTAAATTGAGTTATGATATTTTAATGTGGAGTTTAATTATGTAAAATAAAATTTTTATTAAACAATTCCATGCTTTTGTAATTAAACCCCTTAGATGAGGTGCACTATCTTAGATACTTGAAAGTGACTATTAGTGTTTTGTAAGATGCTTGGCCATAATGCTTGTGTATTTATTCTATGGGTTGTTGTCATTGTTTGGTATATGGAATGTTTGCGACTCACCTTTATTGAATTTATAAATTGAATTTCCCTTCATATATACATATAATTGTTTGGTGAACCAAGATAATCATAAGGGCTTGGATTGCTTTGTTAATGGGATTTCCCATGGAGGAAAATTCACAATTTACCATGGTAGCTTTTAAGTACCTCCTTTAACCTTGTAAAATTAATTTCCATGATCTTACAGATTAAATAGATTGATTTTTAATGAAATGGATAGTCATGATTGAATTCCTTTCATAAATGGATTAAATAGTATTACTTGTTTTTTTGATGGATTTCTTCGAGAATGATTTTCTTGCCGAAATGAATTGAATGGTTTAAACTAATTGAATTTAAAAGGGTGGAAATTCCATACCATTTTTTTATTCTTACTATATTATTAATTAAATTGTATTATCATAGTATATATAACAGTATTGAATAATGTAATGAATGAAAGGTAATGGCTCATGGATTATGTAATAAATATGATTTCTCTTTGATATATGAAATGGAATGATGGTAAGTATTATATTGAGCATACACTACGGAAAAAATGGGCATTTGCGACGGGGATAAATCCCGTCGCAAATAGTCCCGTTGGAAACTTATTTGCGACGGGGGAATTTGCCCATCGTAAATAAGTAGGTATTTGCGACGGGTTAGCTTTCCCCGTCGGGAAAGGACTGGCGCGCTTTGCACGCCAAATCGCGGGAAAGTTATCTGCGACGGGCGGTAACCGCCCGTCGCAAATAACCGACGACGATAATAGCTATTTGCGACGGGAATATACCCCCATCGCAAATAGTTTGTCGGCAGGTTATTATTTGCGACGGTACCCGTCGCAAATAACTGTTTAACCGTTGACCGTAATAAATGAGGGCCAAGGTATTTGCGATGGGTACCGTCGTAAATAATACTATTTGCGAGGGGTATCCCTTCGCAAATAGTCCCGTCACAAATAATCTAACCTATAAATACCCACCCATCCGTTTTTTCATTCATTCTCAAACTCCATCTTTTCCTTATCTCAAAACTCTATTTTTAGAGTTCAGCATTTCTTAAGTTTACTTTTTTTTTCAGAGATGATATTGAAGTTTTCAACAACGCTCAGAGATCAACCTTAGATCAATTTTAAAGGTATTTATGTTTATTTTAATTTAATATTTATTATAAATTTTTTATTAGTTTCAATTTTTTTAATTAGTTGTAATTTAATTATGTTTACATTGTTTTGTTACTTAATAAATTTAAATTATTAGTATTCATTGTTCATAGTTAATGGTAATTAGGAATAATTAGTAATAATTTCCAATAATTAAGAATAAATGCTAATAATTAGTAATAAATACCAATAATTAGGAATAATTAGTAATAATTACCAATAATTATCAATAATTAGTAATAATTAGTAATAATTACTAATAATTAGTAATAATTACCAATAATTAGTAATAATTTTCAATAATTACCAATAATTAGTAATAATTTCCAGTAATTACCAATAATTTGTAATAATTTGTAATAATTAGTAATAATTACTAATAATTAACAATAATTAGTAATAAATAATAATAATTTGCAATAATTAGTAATAATTACCCATAATTAGTAATAATTACCAATAATTACCAATATTTACTACAAAATAGTAATAATTAGTAATAATTACCAATAATTAGTAATAATTAGTAATAATAACCAATAATTAGTAATAATTAGTAATAATTACCAATAATTACAAATAATTACTAATAATTAGTAATAATTAATAATAATTACCAATAATTAGCAATAATTAGTAATAATTACCAATAATTAGTAATAATTACAAATAATTATCAATAATTATTAATAATTACCAATAATTATCCATAATTAGTAATAATTACCAATAATTATCCATAATTAGTAATAATTACCAATAATTATCCATAATTAGTAATAATTACCAATAGTTATCCATAATTAGTAATAATTACCAATAATTACCACGAATTACCAATAATTAGTAATAATTTACTAATTACCAATAATTATCCATAATTACCGATAATTATCCATAATTAGTAATAATTACCGATAATTATCCATAATTAGTAATAATTACCAATAATTACCAATAATTATCTATAATTAGTAATAATTGGCAATAATTAGTAATAATTACCAATAATTACCACTATTTAATAATAATTAATAATAATTACCAATAATTAGTAATAATTAATAATAATTACCAATAATTAGTAATAATTAGTAATAATTACCAATAATTAGTAATAATTAGTAATAATTAGTAATAATTACCAATAATTAGTAATAATTACCAATAATTTGTAATAATTACCAATAATTTGTAATAATTAGAAATAATTACCAATAATTACCATTAGTTAGAAATAATTAACAATAATTACCCATAATTAGTAATAATTACCGATAATTATCCATAATTAGTAATAATTACCAATAATTACCAATAATTACAAATAATTAGTAATAATTGGTAATAATTAGTAATAATCACCAATAATTACCACTAATTAGTAATAATTAATAATAATTACCAATAATTAGTAATAATTAATAATAATTACCAATAATTAGTAATAATTAGTAATAATTACCAATAATTAGTAATAATTACAAATAATTAGTAATAATTAGTAATAATTATCAATAATTAGTAATAATTACCAATAATTAGTAATAATTATCAATAATTAATAATAATTACCAATAATTATCAATAATTACCAAGAATTGCCAATAATTAGGAATAATTACCAATAATTAGGAATAATTACCAATAATTAAGAATAATTACCAATAATTAGAAATAATTACCAATAATTAAGAATAACTACCAATAATTAGGAATAATTACCAATAATTAGTAATGATTCGTAATGATTACCAATAATTAGTAATAATTATCAATAATTAGTAATAATTACCAATAATTAAGAATAATTACCAATAATTAGGAATAATAACATTATTACATTATTAGTATATTTTATTATTAATATTAAAATAATATAATTTTTTATATTATATACAATTCTCCTTTCATTTGTGTGTTTGTGTCTCCACATGTAATATTTGTATGTGGAGACAAAAAACACACAAATGAAAGGAGAATTGTATATAATATAGAAAATTATATTATTTTAATATTAATAATAAAATATACTAATAATCTTATTATTTCTAATTATTGGTAATTATTCCTAATTATTGGTAATTATATGAATAATTACCAATAATTAGGAATAATTACCAATAATTAGGAATAATTACCAATAATTAGGAATAATTACCAATAATTAGGAATAATTACCAATAATTAGGAATAATTACCAATAATTAGGAATAATTACCAATAATTAGGAATAATTACCAATAATTAGGAATATTTACCAATAATTAGGGATATTTACCAATAATTAGGAATAATAACATTATTACATTATTAGTATATTTTATTATTAATATTAAATATAATATAATTTTCTATATTATATACAATCAGTTTAGTCAAAGTGATTGTGCTTTCACGGATGTGCAAAGAATTGAAGTTTTCCAAGAGAGTACTCAAAATCAATATTTTTTACAAAGAGACATGAGTATCGATGACGACACCCCACATTTAAGAGTCGGTGATGACGATGATGTTAATGATGTCACATATGAATTTGAAATGGTAAGAGATGAAGAAACTGGAACTCGAATGGATATCGATGATGTTGAGGAGGAATATGAAGATGACATTGACATATATGAAGATGATGATGAAGATGAACACTGATAGAATTACATGGTAGTTATATACAATAATTATATATATATATATATGTATGTATATATAACAGTAATTATCAATTATTTGCTAACAACATTGACATTTTCTGTTTCAGATGGAAGATGACACATTTCGTGAGTTGGCGGATGCTGAACTGACTTTCGATGCGGATGAGTTGCTGGCAGATGACCCTCAGCCTATAGGCACTCCAGGGAGTACGCGGAGGGGGTGCGATCTTGCACGATTGATGATTCCTGACCCCATCCCTGAGCGATGTCCACGTCTTGGGTTTGATCCACGCACACATAGGTGTGATAACCTGTGTGATAATCTGTGTATTTGACTAATATTTCATTAATCTATTCACTTAATAAATGTTTATTATTTTTACAGTTTTCTGCATATAGTAGTCGGACCGGGAAGCGCTATTTTGTGCAACTATTTCTCTCAACCATGGACCACATGGGAGCAGATTCCCATTGATGTGCAGCAGGCCATGTTCGGCCATTGGTTGGTACGTACGTAAATAAATAATTTTTATTTTGAAAATTATTTCATTTCTAACTTGATATTTTGATTTATTTGTAGGGTTTATAGTATCCGATTGAGGATACCATGCGTGACGCCATCCACAAGGCATGGGAGGTTGCCATGTGTGATTGCTTTCATAAGTTTTTTCACAATTTAAGAAAAGCTGCCACGAAGAAAGAAGGAGTGTCAGATTTTGACGAGTCATGTAGAGCACACCGACCAGAGTACATTTCATCCCATGTATGGGATGGATTATGTGCGCACTGGTTGAGTGGTGCCTTTCAGAGGAGATCATCGGTGGGGAGGCAGAATCGGGGGAGACAGGAGGTGACTCATCGAGCTGGGATTCGTTCTTTCAGTACTCAGAGACAACATCTGGTACGTACATTATTTATAAATATTTTATATAACTATAAATATTAACAGTTTATTTTTTATTCTTATAGGCTGTCGAGAACCCCGATATTATGGAGTACGACGTATATCAGAGGATGTATAGTGATCCTGCTACTGGGGAGCTCAGAGGTGATCGTCAGCATCACATCGTGGTCAGTATTTTTTTTTTTCAAGTTTAAAAATTAACTGCATATAATATATTCACAATTTTAATTTTAAATTGCATCTACAAGAGTCATATGAGGCCGCAGCGTCAAAGACGTAGCTTGAGAGTCCGGCCGAGTCATCAGATCAGACCACTGGTCGTCATTTTGATGAGGTGGGATGGATGCAGACCACCCAGTATGCCTTTGAGAAGGGCTGGGCAGTTGGTATTAGCTCACGAATGACTCCCGGAGATTATTATGGCAGTGCTGCGATGTCGGCGTCCAGCTCGAGAGGAGCTCGTGCATCTTCTTCTGCTACACAGTATGAGGATCAGTTGCAATCTCAGACTGCACTGATAGAGAGTCTCCGACAGGAGTAGGAGCAGATGCGTCAGCAGTAGCAGCAGCATGAGGAGGAGCGTCGACGCCAGCAGCAGCTGTACGAGGAGCAGATGAGTCGGTGACAACAGCAACACCAGGAGCAGATGGAGTACATGCACTGACTCACTCAGGCTTTAGGGATGGAGTTTCCTCCACCAGCATCTGCAGATCCCCCCTCCCCTCTCCTTCATATTAGAGTTTGTTTTTATGTTATAAATTTTGTTAAATCAAAATATGAATTTTTTTTCTATTCGTAGTTTCTGTCTCATTATAAAATATTAATAATATTATATTTTGATATAACAATATTAATATGAATAATAATATTATTTATATTTTATAATATTAAATTATATATATATATTAAAATTTTAAAATTTTATAATTTAATTATATTTTTTTGTAATATTTTAATTATTTTAATATTTGAATGTAAAATAATTCTACTATTTTTATATTAATTAAAATAAATTATTAATATTTTTTTATTTATGAATTATAATTCTAATATTATTATATTAATTAAATAATTTATTAATATTCTATTATTTTATATTTTTGAATTATAATTCTATTATTATTATATTAATTAAAATAATTTATTAATAATTTATTATTTTCATTTGTGAATTATAATTCTATTATTATATTAATTAAAATCATTTAGTAATATTTTATTATTTTTTATTTTTGAATTATAATTGGATTATTATTATATTAATTAAAATAATTTATTAATAATTTTTTTTATTTTTTTTATAGTATTTGCGACGGGATACTATGCCTGTCGCAAATAGTATTATTATGATATTCATTAAAATAATTTAATAATAGTTTTTTATTTTTTTTTAAAAAATAGTAATTGCGACGGGCCCCGTCGCAACACGTATTTGCGATGGGGCCCGTCACAAATAGTTTTGCGATGGCCCCCATAACAATTACTATTTTAAATGTTTTTACAAATATACAGAGTAATATTTGCGACGGGAAGGATCCCCGTCCCAAATAATATCTTTAGCGACGGGCCCGTCGCAAATAATTGTTGTTGCGACGACATTTTCCGCAACGGGCGATTTGCGACGGGCCCCCGTCGCAAAAGACCATTTTCGACGGCCCCCCGTCGCAAAAGACCATTTGCGACGGGATGCCGTCGCAAATGACCCGTCGCAAATACATGTTTTTCTAGTAGTGATAGAGGAATCAAACTACCATATATATGGTGTTGAGTCATTGTGTCTCATAGTATTGAAATTATTGAGACAATTGGAAATTGGCTGCATGTCCCCTGTTGATTATGGGCATGACAACACAATCACAACTTCAAGTGTTAACACAATAAAACACTCAACATCTTGAGTGATGTCCATTTATTCTCCAAATCATTATGAGATGTAGTGATATACCCTATGTTGGATCTTAAATGATCATTCAGACTGGTTATGGATGATTAAGATACATCACAGTCCATTCAACATCTAGTATTCTGGGTATATGGACACTTACATCCGCACATACTTGGTTTATAGGTGGATACAATATATAACTATAATATGTATATATTAGTACTATATACATAAATTTACTATTCAAAAACTTTTTCTATCCCTGATCCAATGTATGTAGAGCTTCTAGGTGTCCTTTAAGAACTTGAGTTGGATGGTTGTTGTTTATTTCAATACTATTTATTATTCTTTATAACTAAACACTATTTTAATTTATATTCATGGGCTCGATTCAGTTTTATACACCATTTTTGGTAACCTAGTTGGATTTATATCTCACACCCTACTTAGTCCACCATTGTATTGATGTACCAGAGTAGACCTTATGTTTTCAAGGCCCAGTATTCTTGCTTGTGAATTTTTTTTGTACCTGGAAGTTATGAGCATATGACCGGGTTGGAGCTCAAGATTCTCATAGAGATATCCCTTGTGGATTTTATTTTCATTCATTATTTTTTACCACAATGTGTCTTGTTTACATCCTCATTACTATAGTATTATATCATTTATCATCATCTAGAGATGCCTCCATCCATTATATGTTGGTGTTGTTTATATTTTTTATTTAATAGTTTATATTATTCTTCCGCTGCCCTATCTTTCACTGCATACTATATATACTTTTTACGATTATTTTAGTTTTATTATTTACTTGAAATACTCTAATAATGTGGTTATAGTATCCCCACTATCACCTCCTTAGTCCCTCGGTGCTTGTTGGTAGCTTCTAGTGTATGGGGAGGAATGCTTGAGTCCATGTGACCCACTGGACCGACCACCATTTTAGTGGACAGTCTGGGTAGGAAATTACATATATACTCCTTAATTTCATCTTAGGACTATCTTACTATAAAAAAACATAGTAGTTGGATCCCCAATATTAGATAGTTATTTGAAAAACACCGGTCTTGTTTGAGTTGATCAAAAAGATCATCAACACATGGAAATGGATATTTATTCTTAATATTCACCAGGTTTATTTTCTTATTATCAATATAATTATGAAGAGTACCATATATATTATTTTAAAAGATAAATGATGATGCCCAATATGAAATATTGGTTTAGATAAATCCATTTTCCTCTATATCCTTAATATGTTCCTTAAATTATTTTAATTTTGTAGGTTTCATAGAGTATGGTTGTAAATATATGGTCCTCATCCTTAGAATAAAGTAAATGGAATACTCAACTTTCTTCTAGGGTTGAAACTACAATAAATTAACAATAAAAAATGAGATACTCATTCACCACCACTGGAATAGGGGAAAAAATATGATGAGAAACATTATAAGGAATCATTTTCAAAAACTAACATGGTATCACTTAAACACTAAAGAAAACAAGTCTCTATCTCCTTGACCTAGGATCACACTCACCAAAGAAGACATAAGTTACCCAGTAAAAAGAAAGGAACTGATCCTGATGATGAAAATAATTAATATGTTATTTATATATTATCATAAAATTCATGAAAATAATTAGATAACTGATTTTAAGATAAGGAACTAAAAATAACAATACAACTTCATGGATAGTATTCATCACCTCACACTAAGGACAAATAAAACCCTAAATTGTCTTTTACCCTCCAGGTGTGGAAAGAGTCATCCTGAAAGGAATAAAATTTGAATACAAACTGAAGATGTCAATAAGAATGGGTGAGATAAAGAAAGGTTTTGAAGCAACATCAAATACAACCGTAACAGTAGAGATAAAATAAAAACAGTACCATCTCATAAATTAGTCTTTCCTTTGTCTCCATTAGTATATGATATGTTACATAGATACATCTATCCATATCCCACCATTTATTCACAAAATAATTATCACCTATTCCATGTGGTTGAGAACCCACACATTTTTATACATCAGTTCAGAACTGGGAGTCCTTGGTGAAGGTGTATTCATCTTTTCTACCCTAGAATTGTCTCCCATAAAAACATTATAGATTAATAGATTTCCCAAATGCGTTACATACATGGGGGCATCATTACTATGAAGTATGACTTTTTTCAAACCCTATTAATAGTCTACTTCACAATACCTTGATTGTATTGTACACCCCTTACTAAACTTCGAAACTGGTCACCCCACTTCCAATTAGGGGCTGAATATGAGATCTGTGTACCACCTTCAATCACTGATGATTGGAATAGTCCTATCTTCCCAACAGTATCTATCGAATATTTAACTACCTTTTCTATAGCCTCTACAAAGGTGGTTAGGGACACCCGAATTATAGTAGATTTAATATCAAGACTAAAAACTATCTCAATCCTTTACACCTTGAAATAGCTATTGGAAATAACTCTAGAGACTGGTGCACAATGCAAAAAAATAGAGCAGCACACTCTAGGATAGAACGATCTCCCTTATTTGAAGAACTGAACTGCCATTCATTTTCCTCAATCAGTGTCTCAGGATACAACTATTGATTAAAGTATTTCTTGAAGGTGGTCCAGGTGATATGTTCATGAATCCTTCCATCCAAAATATATTCACACTACTTACTTCCTAGTTCACTAAAAATATATGTGGTGGAACCAAATTTAGAGTATTATGGATTCCTTAATAAGTGGGACATCCTTTAATTCCATACAATCCATTCACCTAATTCATAAGGTTACATATCATCATGATTGATTGGTGGATGATTTATAGTGAATTATTAATCATGCTTCACCCTCTATTCTGATTTAATATCTATGAGTTTCCCATGGACTATATTCTTTGGGGTATCATTTCCACAAATACCTATGGGTATTTTTCCACATCTTACTCCCAAGTATTTTGATAAAATCTTCTTGAATGATCCATATTCTATAAAAATAAGATGAAAATAACAAAAAAAACATTCCTTTATAAAAAATGGGTTTTTATAGAACTGAATATAATAATTTTAAAACAAAAAATAGGTTCTACACAACCCTAGAATTCCCACGGTAACTCGAGGTTTGTCTTGAAAGTGAGATGGTTTGGAACACTCCTACATGAACCATTAAGTTCCAATAACCATATCTCCAATATATCAAAAAAATTAATTCACATGAGATTTATAGAAAGAATTATTGAAGGTTTTAATAATAATATATCACTTTGATACCAATTTGTAAAAGACCAAGGCTAGTCAACCTAAAAGGTCACTCAAATTCGTCAGCAACAAGGCCCAAAGCCTGTTCGCAATTTTAATTTCTTGAAAATATGCACCACCATATTATAAAAATAATATGAAAATGATTTCACCCTCAATGAAAAAATTATAAGATATAAACAATCAAAGTGTTAAAAAAATCAAAGATACATCACATATCAAGAATAGCAAAATATGAACTGTATGTCCCGAAAAATAGATAATAATGTATATATAACCAACCTGGAGACCAAAAAAATTGAACCTGAAGGAACACATTGGTATATCTCCACCATAAGGTAACACAATCCTAGAGATTTTTCATCAACATGACACTATTTACTTTACCCATATCTCAAAAAACCGAGGCCATACTCATCCAAAAGAAAAATTATGGTATTAGAATTAAATCTCCACCGGATACCACCAATAATCTATATAGTATCTATCAATAAGAATATTTCAGTTCTTCCACAAAAAATATTTCTAAAACATTTCTAGGATAAATCATTTTCCCTTATAATATCAATATTTGGTTTTCATTTAAAAACACATTACATAAAAATACATTAAAGAATATGAAATAAGGGTTATAAATATAGAATAAACATACGAGTAAAAACATTTGAAGCATAAAAATACATATCTTGTGGGAAGATAATAATTTATATATATATTCACATAATGTAACCTTAATAACCAATTGGAAAATAAAGAAAATGGCACACATAACAAAGTCAAAAATAAACACAAGTTAGGAAAATTGAACTCTACTTCCAACACCCTCTATACTTTAGAAAGGATACCCAAAATAAGACATGTAATTATAAGAGAAAAAAATATTGATAGATAACTGCAATAGACCTCACATATTCTTAATTTTCCCTCATACCCCAAGGTCTTCATGATGTGATAGTACATTATATTTTATTTAATAAAAAAGTTCACATTTCATAAAAATTTTCCATGTCAAATACATTTCATTTTCTTGCCCATATTTTCATAAAACATTTTATATAGTGATGAAAAATCACTTCCATACTTGAAAAACCATTCCCACTTCAACACTATATTTGTGAAATTTATCATATATATCATTTGAATCAAAATTATTTTAAATAAAATCCACTTTTTGGAAATATTCCCATATCCATCATCGATCACATTCAACTCTCATGAATTTCAATGGATGTATTTGATAAATCAAAACAAAAGGAAATAAAATGAAAACAAGGGTTACCAAGGGATATACCATATGCTAATAATCCCTACTTCAAAATTTTAGGAAACATATATTCCTTTAATTCTGGTGATGGGAAGATGAATTTTTTGTCCTCCAGAGCCTATATGAAAAATGCAAGACCTTAATTCTCTACTTCAAACCATATATTTGACACTGGAAACCCAAATAGATTCTAATGGATTATAGGAAAGAGATTTATTAAATATATCATGGGAAAATTGGTTAATTTCATTGATAAAATTAATATACCATAAATATATATTTCCAAAATGATCAAGTATATCCCAGGAATAAATGTGAGAAGCCTCTAGAGTGTAATGGTGGGGATGATTCTAGCTAATGGGGGAATTTAGAATAGATTGGAGTTAAAAATTAAAAATACAATTGGGTAATTTTTCATCTTAAAATGTTTACATTGGATCTTAGTGTCTGTTCACATGATTAGACAAACCATTTGATAACCGTGTAGTAGGAACTTTACCTTTAAACAAAAGCCACAAAATTACCTAGGAATTACCTCACGAATTAAAAAAACTTTCTTAAGTTATGTCAGAGACTCTATACCAAACCCATCATCTATTATGATTTTCTTAGAAACTATAATGGTTAGAAAAAATGTTTCAATAACCATTGGAACTCACAAATCCATCTAGTACTGCTACCACAATATTATCACTCCCTCTGTTCCAAAACTGTATGGATGATTTTTTTCCTTGAAACATAAAATTTGTAATGCCTAGCACTTAAAATCCTCTAGAATATCACAATAAATAAAAAAATATTGAAATTAAACTTAACTATAACCTGGAGTGAATTACTAAAATCATAACCAATAAAAAATGGATCACAAATCCTAAATTTTGTTATAAGGATTTCATCCTAGAATGTGGAATGAGGTATAATAATGTGCTACCATGAGGTAATTATCATAATACATAAAATATGTATGTGTTATGACAAATAAATTTTGCATTAGAATGTTCCACATATATAATAATATAAAATATATTATTATGTTAAGGATCATTAAAAAAACTATCACATGGTGGATAGATACCCATAGTGGATTAGGTTCACACCCCATTTTAACAGACATAGTTTATAGAGTTCTATAATGGATTTGGTTCACTATGATTTCCCATAAACTTAGTTTAAAGTTTCCCATAGTGGATTGGGTTAAATCCCATGTCCCATAAATTTATTCTTATATGATATAAATATTTTCCAAATTCATTAGATAGAAATATAATTCTAATCCTACCTATTAAATAGTAAAAAAATATACTTATTTGTGCCATATGAACATGAAAAAATTCCTATTTACACCATAGAAAATTTTCCCATGAGAGTGAAAGGAGTTTCATAAGAATCATAAAAAATTATAAAAATGAATCACTCATTTATGTAAAGTAGGTTTTTTCACTAAAACATGTACATAGTGAAACATAATAATTATTAATGCCTATTGACATAAATTAAAAACAATTTATAAGATCATTGGAAAATAATTTAAAACATTAGAAGAAATTTACTTTTCTTTTTGATAATTTTTTAAATAAATAATTTATTATGTTATTGTTATTGAAAAATTACTAAAATATATGAAAAATTACTTTAGATAAATATGACATCTTGAAAAGGAATATTCCTTAATTATTTTTGAAAAACAACAGGAGAAAGTTACTATTTAGAAAACATTTTAAAATGTTACTTTTTGTAAAATAATGTAATAGTCAACATAAAACTAATTTAAAAAATATTTAGAGTATATATAAACAGGTTTATAGAATCATACAAAAAGATAATGGTATGGAGAGGAAATATTCTTGGATGAAAAGAATAGTTATGACAGACTTCACTTTTAAGATTTATTTTAGGTGAATTATAATTCAATGGGAGAGAAATGATAATAAGACTTATATATAATAGAAATAACTAGAGGATAAAAAGATTTATTCATCTAATTGACAAATAATAGACAATTTTACCATAGTGGGAATATTTACATTATTAATCCCAATTCAAAGCGATAATGGTAAAGAAACCCTTACCTTTACTCCAAAATAACATGAGAGTTATTTAACCTCCAATTTTTTAAACATAATAATGTTAATAAATTATTTATAAATTTATTAATATCAATTATCCTTTATACTCTTCAGTTATATCCATTTATTTTAAATATATTAATTTTTTATTTTTTATTTTCATCATCAAATATTAGTAAATTTTATTTTTCATACACATTTTTAAATGCGATTCTTATACTCTTTATATGATAACATGTTCAAAATCAACATTCCAGTAAAGTAGTATAATCACTATCAATAAATGATATATTTTTTCCCAATTACATTTTATGGAATCAATGGGTAGGGTTTGAGAGAATAGAATTTATGAGGATCATGTTTCAAGTAATTTATCGATAAAAACCTATTACATTATAACGACCATTGATATTTTTTGTTAAAATTATTTAACAATATTATTAAAATATATTAATAATTAATATCATATGTTACCATAATTAATATCTTTATAATAGTTCATGATAAAAATTATGATCGTGACATAACATCATTCAAGTAGGTGGTTGAACTACCTGAAAAAAGTATGTGCAATAATAATTAATGAGGTAGATTTTACCATTATATAATAGTAATAAATTTTTTATTGAAGAATAATAATTTCAATAAAACATTATTATAGATTATAAAAAAGTATATAAATATTTTAACTAAGAATGTAATTTGAAAATTAGAGAATAATTTGATACTATGATGGAATAACTCATTATCGAAATAGGTACATTCCAAATGAAGGATTTTAGCCTCTTTATTTAGAACTGAATCTATAAAACATGTATTAATATTTTAGGATACATAACTTTGATATGTATTGAAGATAAAATTTAAGGACATAAGTGGTTTAGAGTGGGTGGAAGGGAGCTTCTTTTA
The DNA here is from genome assembly GCA_963277665.1 of Viscum album. Lineage (NCBI taxonomy): Eukaryota > Viridiplantae > Streptophyta > Magnoliopsida > Santalales > Viscaceae > Viscum > Viscum album. The sequence continues at coordinate 1,455,075,999 of OY728126.1, forward strand.
TATGTGAAAATGAAGGTCATTTCATTGGAAACATAAGGTAGGTGTAGGGTACAGATAGAATCACATGGAAGTTTAGTAATTTTGGTAGGGAAATGTTATTTATAATTTTATCATTGAATCCAAATCCTAATAAAATTACTATATAATTATTATTATATAAATTTAATTATAAAAAATTTGATATATTTAATTTTTACAAAATTTTAATTATTTAATTATTTAACATGAAAATTTTTTATCTAAAAATATAATATGATGCCTATTACCTAATTTCAACTTGATGATTCCAAATATTCATTATATTTAACTTAATATAATTTATAAATCTGAGAAATGTATCTTTTAAAAGAAAACATAAAATAAAAAATAAAAAATTTATAGAAAAATGACTTCTTTAAACATTTTATTTTCTTAATAGTATTTCATATAAATTAAAAATTATATGAGTGTTAATATTTTTCTAATACAAAGAAATTATAAATTTTATTGGAATAATTCTTTAAAATATATCAATTGAATTTATTATGATTGAAATACTAACAATTAGAAAAATAATAATTTGAAATATAACTTTAACATTAATTGATTTTAATAAAATCTCATTACTTCTATTATAACCATTAAATTTTATCAATATATTAATGTTAGAGTGTTTATATTAATTTTACAAAGACATGAAATAATTATTTAACAATTATAATAATAATAGGAACCTCTAATGAATAAAAATACACATTTTTATAATAATGCATTTTAATTGATTATTATCCTTTTATTTAATAATTTAATTATTTATCTTATGTGGATTATATAATTTTAAAATCATACAAGAAATTATAAAACTCAAATATATATTTTTAACACAAGTTTATTAAAATAATGCAAATAAAGGCCATATATCCAACAACTGTATGACTGACGACCATATATGTAACGATCATACTATATTCATATATATTGCATAATATATATCTATAATTTTATTAATCATAATCTATAATTTCTTGGTTAATACCTTTATCTCATTTCTAACATATCTTATACTTTGTATAGTCATCTATAGTGGAATGATCTTTATGGTAGATCATGATGATAGGAATTTCAACAATGTATTAGTTTTATTTTATCATTGATTTATTAATTTAGTAATTTTTTAAATTATGTTGCATCTAGTTATCTCATAATTTATTTCATTTTTTATTGTAATAATATAAAAAAATAAAATAAATAATTGTTAATCTGGTTCGGTGGTATATATATCTAATGAAACACTATTTATTTATACAAAAAGGTGGAACTCCATCAATACCGAAACTAAAGGTATTTTTACATCTTTAATGATACTAAATTAACCACTATTGGGAAATGGTTTGACTCCCTCAATACCTTCTCATAAATTGTAACTGGAATCAAATTCCACCCTTTAAAGGTATAGATGTGCTCCCCACCTCAGAAAAATCTATTAGGTAAAAATCTTAAGGACAATCGATTACATATTATCACATAATACATGTATGCAAATAGAGATTCCCTCATATGTTGAAGAAGTGGAGGGGTTACCACCATTGATAAAAGATATCACTCATTTTCCACATCCACTATAGCCCCCATAAACTGAGTGTGATATATCCTACTAATGTAATCATCCAAAAACATTTTCATTTCTCGAAGAATAGAAAATCACAATATCATAGACCTATAAGAACATTATCCAATGCCTATGACTGAGGTTAAGATCTATAACGACCAATAAATTAAATAAATTTATATTAATTCATAATTGAATAATATTCATTGAAAATATATCAAAACCATTATAAGACCATATAGGTATAGTGTATTTAGAAATTGGGAATCATAAAAAACTAGTTTATAAGACATATTCATTGTCACCCAGTTATTTCGTCACAACTAGACCCCTTTTGACATATATTATTTAAAAAATTTCTTCATGACCTAGGGAAAATAAACATATTAAAGGGTTAGATAAAATGGTTAGTAATGGTAAACAAGGGGATATCAATCATATCATAATCACAAGACATAAGAACAAAAATTTGAAAATATGATCCTGTATATGAAAGATCATGATATCAGGTCATGGGATAAATCATAAAAGTTCATAAGAATCAATTAACATAATACAAATATTCATAACATAGGACCTGAATTTTTTTTGTTAACACCTAAGCATAGAAAATTATTTCATACTAGTCAAGGATCATTGCCAAGACTATCATTGCAGATAAATTCCATTACTAAACTGAGTTCACTCCTCGTTCCATCATAATATTATTAAACTAATAAAATTTCCCATTCTAGCAATGTATCTCTCATGATATATAAATACTTACCTAGTTCATTGGAGGGAGGTATATTTTACACCCATATCATAATGAAATAATTCTTATGTATTCCACAATAACATACATCATTCATCGTAACCCATGGAATAAAATGAGTTTCTTTAAACATCATTCCACCATAACATAATCCATGCAATGAAAATGTATTTAATAAATAATGTTATATCATAAACACAATAAAATAATAGTAATAATAGGGATAAAAAAATAACACTATTAAATAATGTCATTTTAGATGAAAATTAATTTTTATAAAACACATGATATTAATTCATGGGAAAATTATCAATTCTTCTTGAAAAACATTTAATTTTTTAAAAATGTAAGGAAATTTTAAAATAAAAGAATTTTTTTTAAATAAATTTTAAATCCTGTAGAAGAAGATTCATTGAAATAAGGTGTTATGAAAGTGTAAAAATATATTCATGTCATATAAGTTAAAAGAGAACATTTTTCTCGTACTTTTTTTTCTTCAGAAAGTCAAATAGTACCTCATATCAAATAAAGACAAAATATTCCTTTCTCACCATTTAATAAAAATACACCAATGGGAAAAATTTACTTTAAAAATTTGATGAAGAATATAAATAATGTAACATATTTAGAAAATATAGATGTGGATGATATATATACACCAGTAAATACTTATGTATTACCAATCTCATCTATTTTTAATAACAATTCATAATTACTTTTTATTCAGGTATTAACTGCTTTATGTTCTTATGAATGTTTTGTCAAATAAGTTGTGGTTTCCCTTCTTAGGTCATAGTTATATTATTAAAAAAAATAATATTTTCATAATATATACCATATTTAAAAATTATTTATATTTATATAAATATTATTTAATGAAGATATTGTAGAATGAATCACATCACATTATGGAGAAGGTAGGCCATACATTGGCATGAGTGACAATATCATTTCTTTAATGGATGAATTGTATTAAAGGGTATGGTGTATAATATATCAGAATCAATATCTTGTTATAATAATAATATATAGTTATTATTTCCATTATTATACCCATTAAAGTACGACAAAGGTGAAAAATAAATTACACCACAACGTGGATAAGGTAAGTAGTACTTACACACGCATGGTGATTTCGTTTCTCACAGTGTGGATATAAGGTTGAATATGGTTGTTTTATTATTATAATAAAATCTTAGTATATAATTTTTAATGGAATTATTACATTATAATGAAACAACTCGTGAAGAGGAAGTAGAAGAAGAATGATGTTTGAATGAATTAGTAGCGAAGATTACCTCTTCTTTGATGTGCTTCTCTAAATATACTCTTAGAGCACTAGATTTGGTCCTTGAAGAAGACTAGAACCTCTATAATGCAATTAAGAAAGTTTAAATGGGAAAAGGGCAGGGGATGACCGAGATTGACGACTCAAAGTGAAGTGAATAATAAAAAAAATATATTTACATAATATGGACCTACTCATTCCAAATATAGATTCAATTTTATAAAATTTAAAATATATTTTTTGATGTTATTAATTTAATAATAATCCCATTTTACTATTCATAATTAATCCTATTGTTAGAAAGAGAGAAGGTGTTTTAAAAGTTCAAACATTGCAAAATATTGAAATTTTTTTACATCTAAATTCTATGTAAAATTAATGCTAATGAAATAAATTATATTAAATGATAAAAATATATTATTTTTATATTTTAAAACCATTCAATATTATAATTCAATCATATAAATTATTTCTATGAAAAAGTTGTTTTCAATTAAAATTTACTGTATTTTTACTATTCATCAAAACATGAAAGTTATCAGTAAAATGTTATAAATTAATCCAAAATAAATTTTTATATCCTACTTAAGAAGAAGATGTTTATTTTGTGATATAAAAATTATTTATGTGTCCAAATCATAATTTTACAGGGGTTCTCCATTAAAAGCGAGAAAACTACCCTTCTAAAAAATATAGATTTTTATACATCAGATTGTTTTTATTCATACACTATGAAAAAATATATAGGATAATTACTAAAAATATTTTATTAAGAATATAACCTATATATATTTCACTAATTTCTTATACTAATAATAACTCATTCAATTTTTTAATACAAAAATACAAATATATAACTCATTTATAATTTTTTCATAAATAATTGGTAGCTAATGCCTTCACCATACATTTTCATAAGTTAATTATATTTACTCTCGCTAACCTAACATCCTGGTTAAAATGGTCAATTTATACTTAGTGAATCTCTAGGATTATTAAAACTCACGGTTGCGTGCAATGCAATCTATTGTAAAATTTATTTTGAGAAAATATTTTATAAAAACATCTAAGTTTTACATTCTACCCCCATTTAACTAAATTTAACCCTCAAAATTCACCACTTTGATACAAATAAATGAGGATATATCTCTCTCATCATATCGTCATGTTCCGACATAGATTCTTCAAATTGGTTGTTCCTCCAAAAAAATTAAACAAGTGAGCTGTTTTGTTTTAATGAACTTTTTTTTCTATGATCCATAATCCCAATCAGTTTTCTTCATAAGAAAGATTTTACACTAGTGGTACGACTTTTTATTTTAGTATATATGAAGATTCAGGTATGTACTTTCTCAGTTGAGATACATGGAACACATCAAGAACTTGAGATAGATTTTGTGGAAGCACCAATCTATAGGTTACCTTCCCAACACAATCCAGAATTTCAACACGATCGATATACATTTGAGTCATCATTACTTTCTTTCCAAATCAAATTACTCTCTTGTAGGGAGATATTTTTTGAAAAACCTTGTCTCCCACTTAAAATTATAAGTATTTTCTTCAGTTCTCAGCATAAAATTTTTGAGGACTCTGAGATTTTCATATGTGTTGTTGAATTGATATGACCTTTTCTACCATTTAATCAACAAGATTGAGTCCTAATATATTTAATTCCCCAACTTCATACCATAAAGTTAGACCTTTTCAATTTTTTCCAAAGAGAGATTCACAATTAGGCAAATGAATACTGAAGTGAATGACGTTATTGTAAAAAAATTACACCAATGGCAGGTGATTATCCCAAACACATTTGAAATCTTTAGAGAAACCTCTCGAAATGTATTCTAGAGTTTTATTTGTTCTCTCAGACTAAACATCTATACGAAAAAGATACGAAATTCTGATACTTAACTTTGTATCCAGAGCCTGTAGAAGACTTTACTAGAACTTCTAGGTAAACCTTAGATCCTGATTAGATATAACGGAAAGAGGTACTCCAAGAAATATTACCACTTCCTTTAAATATATCCTGGAATGATTATCAAGTGATAAATCCACTCCAATTGAAATGAAGTGTGATGAATTTATAGTGTGATCAACTATAACCAAGACATCGTTATTCACTTTGGATGTTTTGGGATATCCGAGAACATAGGCCATTGTTATGTTTTCCCATTTGCATTTTGGTATGGGTAATTATTGTAAAATCCCCATATAATTTTATCACTCAGCCCAAACTTGATGAAAATCAAAGCACAAAGAGACATATTCGAAAATATATCTATTAATTCCATCCCCTAGAAATACTCTTTCAAATCCCTATACATCTTTTTTACTTCTAGGGTGAATAGAGAATGATGAAATATGAGGCTCATCCAATATCTCGTTCTTTAATTATAGTATGGGAGAAATATTAACATGATTCCTTAACCTAATTATTCTATCACATTCATGGTGGAATTAAGGAACATTATTTACATTCTATTATAGCTCTATATATTTCTTATATTCCTACTTAATGTTTACTGGTATAGATGGTTGAACATTCATTTTTGGGAGATATGATTTTTCTTGTTCATTTTAAATTTCATGATCCAAAATTTAAAAATCCCTAAATATTTGATCTTTTGTGATCCTCTTCATGGATAGGCTAGCATGGTTCTTTCAACTCAAATCATCTTCCACCTTATTCACTTTCCCAGGGAGGTAATGTATTGAGCAATAAAAATCTGTAGTCAACTCCAAATATCTTCTTTGACACATATTTAGATCATTTTGTGTAAAAATATACAATAAACATTTATGATCAATATAAATATCACACCTTTCACCATAATGATAATGCCCCTAAATATATAATGCAAATATTACCATACCAAACTCCAAATAATTAGTTGGGTAATTTTTCCCATGGATGTTCAATTTCTATGAGACATAAGCAACCACCATATCCTTTTTCACGAGGAAACAACCCGACCAATTTTTGGATGAGTAACTAAAGATCATAAAATTTTTTCCTCAACAAGGAAGTTTGAAAATAGGCACACTAGCTAACCTTTATTTGAGCACTTTCATATTATCTTCTCATTTCTTCATCTAGAGGAACTCAACTCTTTTCTGAGTAAGCTTGGTGTGTGGATTAGATAATAATGAAAAATATTTCAAAAAACATCAACAATATCTTTCCAAACCAAGAAAACATAGAATCTATGTTACCATTTTTGGTCTCATCCAACTTTTAATAACTTCTGTATTTACTAGATCCACAGATAATCCCTATTTTGAGATTATGTGACTCAAAAATGAAATTTTACGGATCCAAAATTTACACATGTTAAATTTTTCATAAATATTATCCTTTCTAGTGTTCTTTAGTACAATTGTCATGTTATCTTCATGCTATTACATGATCTTCGAATAGACCAGAATATCTTCTATAAAGACTACAAAAAAATGATCAAGATAGAATCAAAAGACACTATTCATTAGATCTGTGGAGATAAATGGGGAATTAGTAAGCCCAAAAGCAATCACATAAAATTCATAGTATCTATTCCTTGTATAGAATTCCATATTATGTATATCCTCATTATTTACCCTTAATTGATGATATCCTAAATGAAGGTCAATCAAGGAAAATTATTGAGCTCTGCATAGTTGGTAGAACAAGCCAACAATGCCAGGAAGAGGATATTTTTTCTTGATAATGATTTCTTTAATTTATAGATAATCAATGCAGTGTCCCACTGATCCATCTTTCTACTAAAAAAGAGAATTTTTCCCACTAAGGTGATGAAATAGGGTGCATGAATCCCTTATCAAGATTCTCTTGGAGTTGCTTGTTTAGTTCCTAAAACTCAATTGGAGGCATTCTATAAGGTGTGTCTGAAATAGTCATACAACCCGGTATGAGTTCTATTGAAAACATAACTTTATGATTTGGTGGAAGACCTAAAAATTATTCTCTAAAGAAATCAACAAACTCCTATAAAATGGGTGTATTCTTAATCGTGGGTTTCTCCCTAACCATTTGAGATAAAGAACCTTCATTTATAGGAATCACGATACATAAGACGGAATAAATTTATACTGGAAGGTTATATTCATACTTGAATCGATAGATGATCATAGATTGATCCAAAATATGAAATCTGACTTCCCACCCTTAGCAATTGATACAAAATTTGTATACGAAAATCCAATTCGTGCCACGAGTCAAATAAAATTCCACTATACGAAGGATGGAAAGATTTTAAGGAAGCAATTTCCCACAAAATTAAACCGAAGAATAATTATAATCTTTTTATGTGACCATGGTTCCCTTCAGAGTTGTCATGGCTCACTCAACATCTAATTGATGAGGTAATACGATGACACCCTTCGAAAATTCATTAGAAATAAATGAGTGGGTGGATCAAGAATTGAATAAAACATTTTCTACTTTAGAGTGGATGATAATTGTAACTTTCACCACTTCATTATAGTATTCCATATCAACGATAGTGATCTAATATTACTTGAATTTGTCTTTATCCTTAAGTGTTTATTGGCATCAATCATCATTAATAACCCTTAGACTAGGGAATTGATTTTTATAAGGCCACATTTCATTTCACTTGTAACATTGAATTGTAGGAGGTGTATTCTATGTTTCATTTTCTCTATTCCTAATATTGGAAATATTTTTCCAATAACTTCAGTATTCAACTGCCCAATAAAATTATTTTCAACAATTAAAACATTTACTAGTCCCTTTAAGACAATTCCCTCTATTTTTCTTTCCACAATTCAAGCATATGGGATAACTCGTCTTCCTTTCAGTGTGGCCTTTAAATTTTTCCTTGAATTCCATATTTCACTTCTTATCAAACCCATAGGATAAATGGGTTATAATAATATCCATATCAACCTTAAGAGAACATCAAATGATTTCTTCATAGCTATTGAAGTCCCCTATGGATAATTCCCTTTAGAGACTTGGTTTTAAGAAACTGAAAATCAATAAATTTTCTCTCAATTTAGATAATAATTATAGAAGAATAACTTGAAAGTCTTGTAAAATATTCTTCGTTGGTAGAAACAAATTCATCCACCTTTTTCTTATGTTCAAGGGTCTTATTCACCATCTTCTTTTAAAGAATATGGTTAAATTACTAATTGAAAAATAAGTTTTTGAAATAATCCAATTCCATGGATTAAATTTCATATATTTTCCTCATATTCCTATAAGGTTCCACCATTGATCAGATTCAACTTCCAAACAATAGACTCCTAAGACAACGTTATCACATTCTTAACAATGGAAAACTGAAAATATCTTTTCAGTGGTACTAATCCATTGGTCAACCATTAATGGATCATAAGACTCGCTGAAAGAATGTGGACGTTGACTCATAAAGGATTCAATAAAATGTTATTCCCTCCTTTAATCATTTGTAATTCATTCATGACTCATATAATTAAAAAGTTGTGTGAGCATAGGTATAATATTTTTTAATCCTATCTCCCATAAAATTTGGTTGCTATGGAGGACACTCATTTCATTCCCCATCACATTAATCATTAACATAGTTCTTCCAGTTTCCATCAATTTATAGAAACCAATAAGCCTAGTTTGAGCAACAATAATCATAATGGAAAAACCCTATAATCAAGAATAAAATTTAAATTTAGGAAAATTTCGGTTTTATCCGAGGTTATTCATTGACATTTCTAAAACACTAGGATTGTAACCCATACATCAACACATCCTTAGGGTTATTCCTATGTTTTTATCATCCTAGTTTCTAAAGGGTTATTATACCATTCCTATGATACCGAGTATAACTCCCCATAATTTACATACATTAATATTACATCAAAATTGATGAATATTCATTGAAAATTATATTAAAACCACGATAGGACTGTATAGGCATAGTGTCTTTTGAAACTACAAAACATAAGCAATTGGTTCTTAAGACACCTTCATTGTCTCCCACTTATTTCATCATAATTGGAACCATTTTGTAATAAATTATTTAATTGATCTCTTCCTGACATGGGGAAAATAAACATATGAAAGGATGAGATCAAATTTTCACTGAGGGTAAACAATGGTGATAGAAATCATATCGTAATAATAAGATATAATAAAAATAACATTTTTAAAATCTTATCGTCTATATTAGAGATCATGATATCATGCCATGAGATAAATCATAGAAGTTCTTAAGAATCAATGAAAATAATCCCAAAAGTAATAAAATAATACTTAAAGTTTTTTAAAATAAAAATAATCATAGAAAATAATTTTATATAAGTCAAAGTTCATTGATAAGATCATCATAGTATACAAAGTCCATTACTGAACCGATTTCACTCCTCATTCCAGCCCTGTATTACTGAATCAAGATAATTTCCCATTCTAGACATGTCTATATCATGATATATAATTCATTACCCAATGAATTGGTGGTAGATATAGGCTTCAACCATCTCATAATTAAATCGTTCTTATGTGTTCTATAAAAACTTAAATCATTCATCATACTACAAGAAAAAAATGGATTTCCTTAAACATCATTCCACCATAACAAAATCCCGATAAAACAAATGTATTTCATAAATAGAATAATATCATAAACATACTCAAACCATAGTAATAATAGGGATAAAAACATTACCCTATTAAATAATGTCATCTTATTTGGATAAAATTTTGATACAACACTTGATATTAATTATTGATGAAAATATCCTTTCTTCTTCAAAAACATTTTCTTTTCACAAAATTTCATGAAATTTTAAAACAAAGTAATTTATTTGATAATAAAATCGAAATATTATATAGGTGGGTTTATGGAAATAAGGCATTATAAAACTGCAAAAATCCAGTCATGCAATGTAAGTTAGAAGAGAACATTCTTTTTGTACTTTTTTTTTTCAGAAAGTCAAAAAGTCCAACGTATCGAATAATGCCAAAATATTATTTTCATACCATTTAATAAAAATTAACCAATTGGTAAAATTTAATTTAAACAACTTTGGAAGAAAAAGGAATAGTATTACATATTTAGGAAACATGGATGTGGATGATAAATATACCATAGTAAATACTTACATATAAACAATCTTAAATAAAAATGAGATTGCGAAATTATCACAAACCATAGGATAAATCTACTAGATTTTATAGGAATATATGTGGTCAAATTTATCTACTAGAAAAGTGAACAGTTAAAACATTACCCATATTAATTTTTGAATGTGACTACTTCAACATCACTTAAAATAAAATAATATAAGTGTCCCAATATCTTCTATAAGGATAAGAAATGGTCCCTAACTCAAAAATTGGATGTTTATGGTCATGATATAATCTAAAAATAATATTTTGTCTAGTTTTTTGGACTTTTAATGGTTATTATAATTTTAATAAAAATTGGTTTATGGATTTATCATCAATTAATTAATTTTTACATCATCAAAGTATAAGTATTTAAGGCAATTATTTATTCTATAAAAATTAAATATAAAATACCTTGTTAGAGAAAAAATAATATTTCAAATTTTTATTTATAATCGAATTTATATTCTGTATAACCTTATATAAAAAAATATTTCATTATTAAAATTTTAATGGGACATATTTACCTTTTCTTTAAATAAAATAAATTAAATGTTATAATGCCATCCAAGTGAATTACAAAAGACACCATTTCCACCCAAGGATGATTTAGATAAACAAAATCATTAAATTATATCAATACATGTTTTATAGTCATTTTATGATAGTATTGGTACCCTAAATTACTTGTTTTCCACTTTTATCGTATTTATAAAAATTACCGATGTTACTATTCATAATGCAAAAAAATAATACAAAACTATTTATATAATTTTGAAATATTAATTCAAAATATGAATTACATTTTTCAAAATTAAAAACACATATGTTAATGTAATTAATTTAAAATTAACCCCATATTGAAAAACACATAACGTGTTTTGAAAGTTAAAACATTGCAAAGGATCTAAATGATTTTACATCTGAATTCAATGTAAAATTAATGCTAATGAAATAAATTATATTGAATGGTAAAAATATATTATTTTTATACTTTTAACATATTTAATATTATAATTTAAAAATATAAATTATTTTGATGAAAAAAGGTCTTTTCAATTAAAATTTAGTGCATGTTTACTACTAATCAAAACTTGAAAGTTATCCGAAAAATATCATAAATTCATCCAATGTAATGTTTTATATCCTAATTAAAAATAACATGTTTATTTTCCCATATGAAAATTATTAATGTGTCAAAATATTAACGTATTGTGGGTTCACCACTAAAAGGTGGAAAATTACCCTTTTGAAAATATTGGTTTTTATATATCGAATAGGGTTTTTTCATACCCTATGATAAAAGAATATATCTGTTGAATATAAAAAATATTTCATTTAGTATATAAAATATATATTTCAAAAATTTATTTTACTAACAGTAATTCAATCAATTTATTAATACAAAAATACATATATATAATTGATTTGTATTTTTTTCATAAAAAATTGGTAGTGAATGGATTCCTCATCAATTTTCATAAGTTTGTTATATTTATTAAAACTAACATAATGGTTAGGATAAAATGATAATTTTATACAAAGGTAATCTCACAGTTCGTTTGAACTCACTCTTTCATGAAATGCATGCTAATGAATATTTTGTTTAGAGAAAATATTTCATAAAAACATTTGGGAGTTATAAGATCTCTACTAGAGAAGATATACCTAAGACTCTAGTGGTTCATGTACACTGCTAAATACTCACTAAGACGGTAATTTATTCATTTAATCATGGTTAAAACTACTTCTATGTGCTCTATATAGTGGGAAATATAGTTTTTATTTTGAGTTAACAATAGTGTTGACTGATAATCAATTACCGTCTACCTCTGCATCAATAAACTACTAAGACCATATCTATAGGCATTAAAAATTACCCTGTAATCAATCCCTTGTTTTTGAATCCTTATAATATGATCAGTAATTTATTTATTCCTTTTATCCTCAAAATATATCAAGTGTCACTTTGAATGGATATCACTTTTGGTTAAGGGTATTATTGGGAGGTTTAATTCTAGAGAAGTATGCAATAAATCTATTAGATTATTATATCAACCTAATAAATCTCAATTCCAAAAATTTATTCTTACGTTAGTCCTTATAAAACACAAAATAGATCATTTTTGAGTCCATATATTCCGCCATTTATAAATAAATTCCATAGGAAGAGGAAGTCTAAAATATAAAATTGAGTATACAAGAGGTCCCCATAGATCTAGTAGACTAAAAAAATCTTGGAAACTACATAAATGTGTAGTGTTACCTATCCATGACATTGTATAAATTTGGATTTTAATTGTGAATACAACTACAAAAAAATCCAATACTCACATGATTTTTTGGTTCATAAGGTCCACGAATAGAGATAGTTAATTCATCATGTTGAAGGGAATAAAAAACTCATAATTTTCTCAGTGATATAAGAATATAATTTTCTGAATATCCTCCTTATGAAAAAATACTTGTAATAACATTACCAAATATATTTTTTAAAGAATCACTTCACATATTAAATTAATTATGAGTGGTCATAAATACTCAATATAGGGTATTTAATCTTTAATGTCAATATAATGAGGAAATAATAGTGAAAAAAAAATTTACAAGCTCCAATCATCCATCTCTGTGGAAAGCCACAACTAATGGGTGATGAGATAAAATTTCCCCCTTATGGGCCCTATGCAGATAGGCTCCTCTAAAATTTCCTAATTTATGTTTTTATGATTTCAAAATTATTATTTTATTCCATCTAACTTCACTTTAGAGATTTTTTTTTTAAAATTTTACTACTTTTGGAAGAAAACATTACAGCTAATGTTGTTCCATGTCTATAATTTTATTTATTAACAAATTTTAGAAAAAAATTATTTTAGTAAATATTTTGTTAAGACTCATACATGGAATTTTTCATAATCAGATACTTATAAATTGCCAAGAAATTATTTAACTGTTTTTAATCATTCTTTTTTAGTGGTTACATATTCATTTATTTTTGTATTTCTATTTTTTATTCCGGACATCCAGTTTTTTATTTTCATATGTTCCAAATTTTTCTATGTATTATATTATCCCAATGGATTTATAAAATAATTGTAACATATATATATATATATATATATATATATCTATTGTCATATTTTTCTTCCATACTTAAAATTTTATAAGGCTATGCTTCATAGAAATTTATGACAAAAAAATGATGCTTATGTGATTTATTCTTATGGTTGGGTTTATGCTTAGAAATTTATCTTATAGGATAAATCATGCTTATGGTTTTATTTGTAAATATTCATACTTTTTGGGAAAATGATTCTCACACACATTTCCAATATTAATGAATTCATGATTAAGCTATATGATAATGGTATTTTTGCAGGGCACCCAAATTATGCTTACACACATTATATTTATGAATAACACTAAATCATGTTTACATATTTTCATTCTTAATTAAAATGATTCTTTGAAAAATTCATACATAAAAAAGTGAGAGTTACACACAAATTTATTGTTTTTTCAGAATGATCAAAATATTATCTATAATACATATATTTTAAAATATTAGTTTACTTGATATTATTTATACATGATTTTTTAATTTAATTATTCCATAATTTAACATTAATTATTTTATTTACATGAAAATTTACTTGAATGTATATTGTAGAGAATTAAATTACAAGGATCAATTGTGTTTAACTTATCACACTATGTTATTTGAAAATATTATATTCATACTTGGATTGTTTATAATATAATGTTTTTTTCACAATTGATTCATTGAAGTATTCCAAGGAATATTATATTATTTATTTTGGGAATATTTACTACTCTACTAAGTGTTTATTTATTCTAATCAGTCCCACTATATGAATTACTATTGTGATTATAAATAATTGAGGTATATAAACACATATATCATTTCATGTTCACATAGTAGATAATAAATTAAAACTATTCTATGGTAAATCTATAACAAAAACAATAAAGTATCTTATTGGATCACATATGGAACAATGCTTTTTAAAATGTTGGAGTGAAACAACTTATAATTTTTTGGAAGAGGTTGTTAGTGAAGAAAAACTTTAATAAGAGTCTGGATTAACTGGTGATCATTATTAGAGATTTGAAATTGATGGAATTATCAAATGAACTCAAAATTTACAATGCCTCAATGTTTTTTAATCAAAACTACAACACTCTTAGCTGGTACTCATTATTTTAATTTATTCATAGTGGAGTGATTCTTTGTGCCTCAATATTTATAGATTTACTTCTTCGACTAGTTTCTGTTATATATATTTTTTAATATTTTTTGTGCATGATTTGTGGTTAAAATTTTTAATACAAAAGTAGGAATTTAGATTTTTAGTTATACTACCCATAAAAAAGGTACATCATTTTGCGCTGTACTTGAAAAAAGGTTGATGTTTGGGTTTTATCTTAGTATAGATAATTTAAAGATTTAGTCTTACTAAAATTTACAAGGAAGGTTATAATTTATTCCACTAGGTGTGAAAAAGTAAGGATTTAGGTTGTGCCTCTAGGGGTTAATATGCTTGCTGTAAATGTTTTGGACTCCTTTCAAAAGCGATGTAATTATTTACTTAGATCCATACTCTCATATTGAGATTGTAAAATGTAGGTATAAGATCAATTTTCTCTTAAATACCATAAAAATACTTATGTAAATATTTTCCACTGTAAATTAACTTAACTATGAATGATATTTAAAGGTTAATTCACTCACCTGTGGACCATTTAACTATCTTGAACACTTTAAAGACAATTATTTTTAGATCTCGAGCATTGAAAGGATAATTATATTTATCTTATATATATATATATATCTAAAATTATCCTAAACCTAACCAATTGAGGAAAATATGTATTTGAGACTGTAGGAACACATTTTAGTGAATTTATTTTCCACAAATACCACATTTTTTGATGGAAATGATTATTACTTTTGGCATGTTTATATTGAAGAATATCTGAAAGAGCTAAATATTTTATATTAGATAACAATGATAAATTAATAAAATCTCCATAGGTATAATCCTATTACTCTCAGTAGTGATGATAATTTAAAATATGTTCATAAATATAAAAACATTAACACACATTACTATGCAATTAATAAATATTTATTCATTAAAATTTTATTATTTCATGCCCGACATGATAAGTGAATAATATTAAAAACTACTCATTATGATTCTAATATACTTATTAGAACTAATATTGTCATATCAATGGTATAATATCAATATTTTAAGATGGATGAAAATGAAACTATGAATAAGATGTTTTATTATTTTAATATCATGGTAAAGGTCATGAATACATTAGGGGAATCTGAATCAAATATTTTTCAGTTCAAAGAGCTCTTTTATAAAAATTAAAATCTAATAATGTTTAAATTCATGAAAATATGAATTTTAAACAGTATACTACTAACTATATTATTGTATCCTTATTAAAATATGAGTTTAAATGAGTTCAAATTTTAATAAATTGAGAAAGAATAATATATCAAAAAAATGATTTTATAAAAAATAAAAAATTAATGCTTCTACTGAATCCTTGTTTCCTAATTTATAAGAAAATGATAGTACTCAATATAATTATTAGGTCAAAGTATCTTAGATGTTAATCGACGGATATTGAAGAAGGAAAATGTGATTTTTCAAGATATGATCATAAAACAAATTGAAATATTAATTTCACGTATAATGATGTTTAATAATTAGTAATATATGTGTTTATAGGAAATAGGAATATAAAACAAGAATGAAAAAAGTAAAAAATAAATAATAAGAAAAATAAGAATAAGGAAAAGAGAGAACATGTAGCTCGATGGAGATGCAATTAAGACTTAGATTATAATGACGAATTAGGTAATAAAAATGGATTAGAAGAATGGTTCTTAATGGTGATTTTATAAAAATAATGTCATTTTGAAAATGACCCTTTTACTTATAATTATGAATAACATATGACAAATTAATTATATAATGAAATATAGTTATTACCCTATTATATTTTTGGAAATTCAAATATTCACAACAAAACATAGGATTATGTATAGTAAAATTGTTGAGGAAAATAATCTAACTATTATAGATAGTTGATGGTTATGAAATAACTAATCTAATAATAACCACACATTTTTTTAATGATTTATAGTATATTCATTAAAAATAATTAATGTAAAGGATTATCATTTTGATACAAATATTTATTAGAAAATAAAATTTAATTTGATTAAGATGAAAATAAAAATATGAAAAATGTGTTTAAAATTATAAAGACATAACATTATGTATTAGTTAAAGTAATGGAATGTTATGATAAAATGGTATCAATGAACAAATTTAATAAATGTAAAATTGGTTTTGGTTACTATAACTAATTACCTGAAATGAACAAGGCAATTTTTTGTAAAATACCCTATTATAATTGTTTAAGACATTAATTATTTTGAATATAGAATGAAAAAAACTATACAAGTGAATGTTCATTAGGATTTTGATAATCATTTGGAAAAAATAAATTGTTTGTGTCTCAAAAATTATTTTATTAATTACCTATTTCTAATTTTTTGAAATATATTTGGGTTCCCGAGAAAAATATTTCTACCCCAATTGGACCAATGTTGTATTGATACCAAACCTATATGAAATATTTCTAAATGATATATGCCATAAAAGTATAGAAAATAAAATTTAGTACATGAAAAGTGGGTGTTCCCAACTTATCATTGGAAATGATAAAAAACATCTATCTTTTAGAAATGTGAATAAAGTAATGTTATATTTGTTAAAAATTTATAAATCACAATGAAATGATTTTTTGAGGTTAGAATTTGTGATTCTATTATCATATCTATGATTATGTATCAAGAGGGAATGAAATCTAAAATAATTAGTATTTATCTGATATATAATTATATAATGAATTTAATATTTTAAAATGATAAGTGTAATGTTTTTAAAAATGAATTTGACTAATTTTATTCTAAAAAATGAAATTTTATATTCTATCATTTTTATTGAACCAATTGTACCAAAATTGATGTTCTTACATAATATTGTTGGGTCCCAAAAAAAGACCAAATACAAGTATAAAATTAATCCATGAATTTATTAATAGAAACAATCCACCCAAAAGAAATTTTGGAAGAATGGTTTAAGGACACAAAATCAAGAAGGAGGGTTTATGTTCACATAGCCAATTTCACTATGCTGACTACCACTTCACACAAAATCCCACCACTCCGAATGGTGTCTCAAAAATGAAAAAGTAATTTGTGGGTGTTGGGGTTGTTTCTCATCATGTGCAAATGAAAAATCCATTTGTGAGTCCTAACATCATTCCCTATCCTCTGCAAATGAAATAGTCATTTCTAGGTCCATACGATGTTTTTGGTACCCCACAAATGAGTTCCTCACCATGGGTGCCCCGCTACCCACGGTAGTTGGTTAACTTTTCTCCCATATAAAAAAATTGCGGGTAGATAAAAAAAGGTCCAATGGAAGAAGATGAAAAATCAAGTAAGGGCATGAGATGACTCAATTTCGAGTAGGTAAATTTTCTTTATAATGATAAGGTAGAAATGGGATTCACCTAACAATCCAAAACCACAATACTCATGGTAGATGCGTTTTCATAGATAACAAGTAGATGGGATCCTTGTGAGCCCTCTTACCACATAAAAAAATGCTAAACAGATGAAAAACAGACCCGCAGAGAAAAACACTACATGAAAGGAAACCATAACCCACATAGAAAAGTGCCACATGGAAGGAACCAAGAATCGCATAGAAAAACACCAACGCTATGCCGAATGGGGCCCCTCATGGGGCTCAAATTTCTCACTCCCATTACTTTACTCCAGTGTAGTGTTTGGACTCAAATATTATTTACCATGAATTTTCCTAAGGAACTTCTATATCAACCATTTTGGTGTGAAGTTAAAGGCCCCATGTTGGCCCCCTTATGAGGTATTAGTCAAAGGACTTTCGTAAAGTCTCCTGATATGTATGATCAAATCACTAGGCACACCAATGTGTCTTTTTTAGTGTACATGCACATGGTAAATGGTTCATATTGGTAACTAACATAATAATGGGGATCCTTGGAATGTTTTCAAGTGTAAATTCCCATTGTAATGAGTATCTCGACCTTGTCTATGGTTCCAATTGGATCTTCGAGCATGGAAGTAACATCCATTGTCTGTATCTCATCCCTCATCCCCAATTCTGCCTATTGAATGAGGATGATAGCCTTTGTTCTGGAAAATTTCACTCCTCCTTTTCTTTATCTTCTAGGACCTAGAAAGATAAGTAGTAAGACATGACTGTCCTAGATTCCAGAATGAAAGAGGATATGAGAACATTCAATGCCATTTGTCTCTCCCTTCGAGAATAGGCTATGAAAAAAGAGGAGAAGGGTTCCTTATATCTCTCTTTACCTCTTCCTTTGGACTCTGATATTATCCACCAACTGACATGTAGAGAACCGAAGCTTGACGTACATTTACATTACATTACATTTGCGGAATACTTAGTACATAAAAAAAACACACACAGAAGGATCGTAATAGTTTAGTGTCTTTGGAAACTCGGAACGTAATCTTCTAATCGTGGTGAAAGATCTTCAATATCTCCCATAAAGATCTTCCCCTTTTTTTTACCTAAAACCTTTCTTTATATCCTGGGGAAAAGAAAACATAAAAGGGTGAGCTCAAATGCTCAGTAAGGGTAAACTAAAGAAAAAAAACAATCACATCATATTCATAAGAACATAACTTTTGGAAATCGTAACCTGCAAAAGAGAGCATAATTTCATAACATGGGATAAATCATAGTAGTGAAATGAAATCCCAATAAGCATAACATAAAACATGAAACTTTTTGGCATACACACATAATCATAGAGAATCATTTCTTGTTAGTCATGACTCATTTCCAAGACTATCTTAGTGGACAAAGTCCCTTTCTGAATCGAGTCACCCTCGTTTCAGTCCTGTTTCACTGAACCGGTATAACCTACCATTCCAGCCATGTCTATCTCATGAGATATGAAATATTTACCCAATTCATTAGAGGGAGATATAGGTCCCACCCATCTCATAATGATACCATTCTTATGTGTGCCACAAAATCATAAATCATACATCATTACATAACCCATTAATAAAATTGGGAATCTTAAACATCATGAAATCATAAAACAATTCATATACGATAAAGGAATTCATAAAAATAATTCCATCACAACATAATAAAATCAATGTAATAATAGGGATAAAAACAGAACCATTTACTATCTTAGATGGAAAATAATTTTGATAAAACACTTGAACTCCATTCTTGAGGAAAATATTCTTTCTTCTTCAAAAACATTTTTCCTTTCTTAACATGTCATAAAACTTTAAACTAAATGAAGTTTATTAAAAATAAACTTGAAAACTTGTAAAGTATGATTCTTGGAAATAATGTTTTAAAAATCCATTCATGTCGTATAAGTTAAAAAAACATTCTTCGTACTTTTGTCGGAAAAGTCAAAAAGTACCTCGTACGAAAAACGACAAAAGATTCATTTCATACATATTACTAAAAACTCACCGAAGGGTAAAAATGGATTTAAAAAATTGTAGGTGGATGTAAATAATATTACATATTGATGAAACATGGATGTGGATGATAAAATACACCCCAGTAAATACTTACGAATAAACAATCTCGGATAAAAATGAGATTGTGATATTTCCCTTACCTTAGGTCCGACTTGCTTTGTAAGTGTCCGAACCTCATGTATAATGATTTAAATCATGTTATTGACTTATTCCAGAATCATATTCATTGTTATTATATCATATATGGTCCACTTATGACTTTATATTACCCGTTCTTTTGTAAATTTATGTTAAAGTAGCGTTTTGGGTAAAATCGTCTCATTTGTCGTTCGTGTTTTTAACTTGTAATTATTTATATGATTACTTAGATCATTATTACATAATTACAGAATATAAAAAATGATTTATATATATATATATTCATAATATACATATATAATAAATCAGTAAATGGAAATAAATACACCGTTCATGGAGACGGTAGTCCGTACGTATGCATGAACGCTATTTTCGTTTCCTTATTGAATTGAATGGAATTAGGTAGATGAAATACATATAAATATACATAAATCCAGTATCATTATCAGGTCATATATTTCATTATTACTTATTATATATACTTTATAATCATTCCTGAATGGTTAATTATTGAGAATGAATCTCATTGCGTCGTGGAGACGGTAGTCCGTACGTACGCACGAGCGATGATATCGTTCCCATGGTCGTGGAATTCTGTTGAAGTGTATGTATACTATTTCAGTATCAATATAACTTTATAATAATCATATATAGTTACTCATTACACCTTTATACCCATCCAATTAAGGTGGTGGCGGAAAATAGATTACACCACGGCGTGGAGACGGTATTCCGTACGTACGCACGCGCGGTGATTTCCTTTTTCCGTAGGATGGATAGAAGGTTAATTAGAGTTATTTCATATTTATAATAACATATCAGTATATAAGAAATACTAATGTTATTACTTTATCATGAAACAACTAAAGAAGAAGAAGTTGAAGAAGAAAGAATTTGAAAAAGATCGGTAATGGATATTACCTCTTTTTGACGCGCCTTTTCTTAGCCTCCACTTAAAGAACTAAGGATGGTCTTTGAAGAATACCAGGACCTCTAGGATGATACTAGGGAAGTGGAGAAAGGATTTTTTCATGGTTTGGCCGAGCTTTAAGGCTCAATGTTGTGTGAGGAAGAGAGGGAGGAGGTTCCCTTTTATAAGGGAGGAGAGGGGCACCTTAGGAATATCTCAAAATATTATTTTATATTAAAGTCAAAATCGGTTTATAATGGTTCCAAAGTGTCTTATTTCGAAGCTAAAGTGGGGATGGGTCGAACTCCTATTAACCAATAGGATTTAGACAAGTTTAGGGTATTATTTTAACCTTATCAATTAGATTTAACTCTAAGTTAAATAATTTAACTTTTACCATGTCTTTTTGTTTTCTTTCACTATATGGTTAATACACTTACTATAACATGTCAAACGAACCCCAAATTGTTTATTATTAATGTATATATCCTTATCTAAGTCATTTGGCCGAACTTTAGATTTTTAAGAATAAAATAACAATTAATAATATAATATTTGATTTAAAAATCATTTTGTGTCAATGTTGACACTATTTGATATATGATTTTTTTGAAAGTCATAACAGAATTATATGTTCGAACCAAGTTGATTAAATCAACACTAATATATCATAGTAACCTATAAAATTAGTTTAATTTATAAAAAGTCTTAAATTACATTTATTTTGGTATTTATAATATCAATTATGACAATATTTCATTAATAAGATAATTACTGCATCATCATTGTGTCATAAATAAATTAAATTATTTGATGTCTAAAAATTAAAAATAAAATAAAATCATGTAGGAAATCTTTTTAGCTTTCTAATGAATATTAACAATCGAATTGATCTTATGTATAACCCTATATTAAAAATGTTTTAGTAAATAACCTTTGATTTTAACTTTTTTAACTCTTCTTTGAATTAAATAATAATAAATGTCCTAATCTAATCCATGTTGGCCTAAATGGTCATATTTTATTCCTAAGCTTTTTTTTGGTCGAATTACACTTATCCAATAGAATTTGGACATGTGTTAGGGTAATAATAATATCATTTTTACCCTTAATTACCCTATTTACTTTTAACCGTAGTAAATAAATTAAAAAGTTACTATTCACCAAAAATTATTTTCATCTCATTGAACCACATTTTACTTACTAACATCAACCGTGTCTCTCTGATTTTTGAAATTCCATTCACAGAAGTGGTAAAATTAAGTTTTATGAAAAATTCAGTTTTTTTTAACTACCACTTAGTAGTTTCACTATTCATCCAAAATTGATGTTTTTCAGAACCATGCCAAAATTTCATCCTAAGCTATATTTCATATTCCGAATTCAAAAATGATGTCTATTTTACCAAATTCATAACATAGAAGTTGCATTAATTAATTTTATAATTAAATCCCGCTGTTAAAACAAATAGCGTGTTTTTAAGAAACAATATCTATCAAAAGATTGACACTTGATTATGTCTGGTTTAAATGTGAAATTACATTCAATGACCAACATTGTATTAAATTGTAAAAATATATTCTAAATATACTTTAAAACCACTCAAATTAATAATTTATCACTATTAATTATTTTGATTAAAAAAGTTGTTTTTAATTATAATTTAGTAATTTTCACTATTCATCAGAATATGAAAGTTATCCGAAAAGTACCAAAATTTTCACCTTAGGCTAAATTCGATACTCCGAATCCAAAAATGAAGTCCATTTTGAGAGTTAAAATTTATAAAATTTTAAAAAGTGGTTATTACTATTCACAACGGCTAGTTTTAATAATATTTTAATAGCATATCGTTGTTTCGTGAAACTCAGTATTGCATACTACACACGCTATCGAGGAAGGTTCCAATTGTGTGTAATGCAAGGCAAGTAAAAGATGCATGTTGTGAAATCTACTTTTGGTGTAGCGTACAGCACAAGACATTAATAAAATTAAAAAGAATATTTTTCATAAAATCTCGGGCTGTTACATGACAAGTGATATTTTGTGGTTTCCAGATCTACCACTCTTTATTGTTTGCCACACCGTGCATGACTCACATGGGCTTAGAGGTTAGTGGAGATAGAGAAATGAAAATGATACAAAGAACCAATGGGAACCCTCATAGTTATAATACCCATCCAAACCTAAAAATCATGATGATTTAAGAATTTCATCATGATTATATTTATCATGGGACTCTTATTCACTAAAAGACCCAACCATACTCACTGAAATGGGACTCCTCCAATGGAAGAAGCCCCAAAATTTTATCCTATATGGGAATTGATTATCAACTAACTAGGATACCTAGGAAGCCTCCATAAGGTAAAAAATCAAAACAAAAACTTAAAATAATATTCTCTAGGATACATCCCCAGTAGGGTCATAGCCAACCTGAAAGGCCATGGTCCTTCCAGGTCCCTTTTATTCACATCCTTATTCAGGGAATATTCCGGATGAAATCATACACCAATAAGAAGCCCACATCCCTTCTAGGTTCCCCAAGCCAGTTTTCTGTATGTCCTATACCATCCTTGTCAAGGCACATTTATCTTGGACATCATTGTCACATGAAATTAGAATGTACAGTTTGGTCCTTGTCACATGAAATTTAAATGAATGATGTATCACACTTAGTGGAACCAAACTACATGGGTTCTGAGTCGTTTCACGAGGATATACATGAACACTATCGTATGGGTTCGATCATATAATGAAGACAAATCTTGTCTCCTGGGATGATACTAAATTCTAGAGTGCCATATCACCTTTCATAAAACGGACATCTTAATGATGAATGATATAAGAATATCTATTCCCCATATAGAAAGGAACTAGTGAGGTAGAATCTTAGATACAAACATATATCTCCATTAATGGAGAACCTCACAAACTTACATATGATTCTGAGTCTACACATGCTAATAATAGATCATTAATTTCGGGGAGACCCATGTTTTTCTTGGTAGTGAACAAAAGACTCATAGACATGTCTTCAAATCAAATTTATAATAAATTCACAAAAATAGGAAATAATTCCTCCCAAAAAGTTTTCATGAGTAAAACCTCCAATCCTCTAAACCTATACAAGTGTCTATGTGTCATATGATCCATTTCCACATCACACAAAACTACTGGAAAGTAGTTTCTTGAAACATTCTAAATGAGGGAACCATTGGGTGTTTCAACCTCCATGAAAAACTTATTGTATGATTTTTGAAAATGGTGTGCCTTACAAGAATGATTGTGCAATATTCATACCCCCACAATCAATCATACCAAGATCTATGATTTTTCATAGGAAAAAATGGTGAACTTGACGTGAATTCTTAACGAATGTGACAATTCCACAGAAAAATCAGGCCAATTTCACTCTTGAAAAAGAAACAGAGCAAAAAAAGATCTATGTTTCACATGTTAATTTATAGAGATAAAGCTTTGATAGAGTCTTCTTGTGTGTGTTTTTCTTAAATATTGATGACACTTTTCCCCAAAATTCTCTAGGATTGAAATGGTGTCCCACTAGTTCTCTCGGACATGCACATCATCCATTGTGCAAGTTGGGTCATCATCCATACAGAGGATTCCATGTCCCACCCGACATATTCAGCGATGAGTTTTGAATGTATTGATCTATGAGTACCACCAAAACAGTAATCCCCTAACCCTGTAGCTAACTTAATAGGCCCTACATTTTATGAATCCATAACATATTCCTTGTCAATGATGGTCTATAGTCTAGAACCAAATGACACTAATATCCATCTCAAACTGTGTTGGGAGCCTTTCCCTAGATCATGATAACGAATTCTTCCCTTACCTAATGGATGCTAATGAAGTTGTCACTGGTGACATCATCTCGGCGACATGGGGGTCATGGAGAATGGCGCTTAACAACAATAGTTTTGGCCATCATTGTGTGTCCGAACATCCCCTTTATAAGGATAAAACCTCCACACATGCCCCAATTCAAGTCATTCAGACCCGATTCCCCAGAGAATCCCATAAAAAGCAATACTTAAATAGGTTGACACATTCCATCATTCTTGTTCATTCTGAAGAAGAATTCCTATCAAATAAGGGGAATCCAATGAGAAATTGTAAATTCCTACACACTCATATCAATCCCATCATTTAAATAAATTATAAAACTTTTAGAAGTAATAAATAAATACTCTGGGATATCAATCCCATCAGTCAAATATAGTGTAAAAATATGAGTAGATGAAAATACCTAGCCACAAATTTCAAGCCCTTCAGTCAAATATGATGACAAACTATGATATGATGAAAATACCTTCTTTCGTATATCAAGCCCATCAATCAAATATGGTATAAATTAAGTGTCCTAGTTTAAATTACTCATCCATGAACTAGTATAAACTCATTTTCCTTCTACAACATCGAAATGGGTACATTTTCTCATTCCGACTAAGGATGTGTCCCATTATGTCATTGAAACGATAGATTGTATGACATAAATTCTTGAACATATCCTACAAACCTACCACTACATAATCATGTCATCAAAAATTATTATGAGTCAGACCCATGGAATAACCTCCTCAATTAGGTTTACTCATCTACAAAAAGGGGTGGTCACATAGGAGAAGAAAAACATCCCATCCCCAAGAAAATAAGTGTCATCAGCAACATTTGATGATAAATGGACAACAAAATCAGGAACACCTACAAATTACAACTAGGGATTACCGGCCCATTATGGTGGCCACTTTAAGATGGGAATATATACGAGCTGAAATTATAGAAATTTTTCGGCATGATCTACCATCAATACATGTGTCTCACAAACCCACTCCCTTACTTGGGGATTTCCATTTATAATGTCTAGTTAGAGTTTCCAATGGGAGAACACTGAAAAATAAATCCTGCCTAGGGTAGTTCAATATTCTAGAATAGGCTTATGGACGTGCTTTATTAAATTTTGGAGTTATAGAGGCCATAAAACAGTTGTCAAGGGTGGCCACGATTATAATAATTCATTACCCAATAAATAATGTTTCAGTAGTATTCATGATGGTCCTTCCCAAATCTATTCTACTAACAGCTCTTGGGGTCCTCCCCAGAATGATTACCATGAAATATTTCATCATGGTCACAGTTTGATCAATCATGAGAGTGGATCTCCTAACGAGTTCCCTGAAATCCTTCATCGGGGATAAAAGATCAATAAAAAAGAAGGTAAACCCCTTTATTGACCAAATATGAATAGACCGGGATATTCTAAAGATCATAGAAGGATAATTCCATTAATGATTGGGTCCATATCCATAACAAATGACATTTCTTCCCAACCAGAAGATTGTTTGAGGAAAAATATTTTTCCAAAACACCTCCAAGAAATTTCTATTACAACAATATCCCAATTATCCTTTAGCATTATAAGAAAATAGTCATGGAAAAACCATGATGGAATGACCATGTAGAGGAATCACATGTAGAAAAAAAATATACACTACTCATGAGAAAAAATTGGCTTGGGATGATATACCCATCATGTTTTGACCCTCATCCACTTCACTATTTGAAATTATAGAGGTTTTGTATGACTATTGTATGCATAACCTATTTATGAATATCTGGATAAATCCATGAGACCCTAAAACTTTTTTTTACCTTGTGATGGGTATCATGACCATGTTAAAGTATTGGGAGAGATGGATCATAAAATTGACTTGGAAGCCCTTCCACTTGTATGGCGACCACTATAAAAGAAGCAACAGAAGAATATTCAATTAGAATTATTAAATGAATTAAAAAAAATGACATAACTAAATCATCGACATTCCACCTGGTGTTAACATTTAGGGATGGTGTGAACACGGAGCTTTTTATTTCACTTCATCTTCTTATCCAAAAAATAAAACAAAAGTGAAATCCTATAATGTCATTACAGTAGAGAAGCTATCCAAGAAGAAATCCACTAAGGAAATGTAGTTAACTTAGCTGGAACCAAACCAAAATAAGATTCAAAATCATTGAGTTGATGAGATAATTATTTTGAGAAACACCTAAACCAGAAATTAAGAACATTATGGAAACATATTTCTTAAGGAAAGCCAATAATTATGCACTACTGATTTTTTTAGAAGCATGCAGTTCAGATGTAGATCATCCATTTCTCCCAGATCATGCTTGAAAAGGGACATGTGATATAAATAGAGTGGTGTAAGTAGTAGCTACAGTATCCTACTTGGATAGGGTAATTTTTTACACAATGTACCCCTCTAAGGCCTAAAAATTTCTTTTGAGGCATAACAATGAATGAATGGGAGAAACCGTATCCCATAGTTATTTATTAACATTAACCTCAACCTATACTTCCAAGGAAACATATATTTTTCTATTTGGTAGGAACATATTAAGGTAATGTCTCCTAGTTCATCCCATCTCAAGACCCGTTTCATGTAAAAGTGTTGTATATGAGATGGGTTTTTGTCGGTTCCCTCCGAGTCACTTTTCTCCCGGATTATTAAAGAGGATCTTAACAAGGAAGGAATAGGTCCTATGAATGGTACAAACAACCCTCCTATCATTCAATGGACAATAAGAAACATGCGATGCACTATGTGTCAGTGAAACATCTGGGTAACAATCATGTAGATCGTGTCAAAAATGAAACAAAAAAAGTATCTTGGAGGGGATGGTTCTATTTAAAATGTGGCCCAAACTGAGATAAATGAAAAAGGTGTGCATACAAAAAACTAGAGACTCACCCTTAATTTAGGTATTTTGTCAACCAATAACTCCTTGATTCCTCAGTGAACATACAACAAAGCGAAGGGTAAAATGAAGGATTCTTATAATCTATATCTCAAAGTGGTTGAACCCTCACATTCAAAGAATGATTCATTTAGTAGAAGGAAGATAGGAAAGAGATGAGAATAGTCAATGTAATTTCTCTATGGTATCACTCATTATGAATTTTTCCAGTGATCATAACCTCAACCCGCACTTCCAACCAGGGTACCTTATAACAAGGGTTCACCCCAATAACTGAAGCAAGGCAATGGAATCCACCCAACCCCATGTCTTGGTCATCAGATTACATGGAATTAAGAATGGATGGGTATCACGATTTAAATATCCTAGGGAAACCACCAGAATTGATTCAGGTGAACCCTCAGAAGATGTCCCCTGCTAAATTTTATCCCGGAATATTAATGGAAACAACATCTCATACCCTCCCAATTTCTACTCATGTTCATGTTACTACTAAATAAAATATTCATCAAGGTATTATCAGAACCATCAAATCATTGGATGCTCAATTGAAATATTTAGAGGAATTGAATGCACCACTACAAAAAGAACAAAAACCTTAATCTAAATGGGTAACAAAGATCTCACCCACCATATTTTGGCAGTCCTATGTTTCTCGTAATCAATGGATTAGTAACCTAGAACAACATCAAACTCATTTTTCCCCATTAAAATCCCATAATGGTGACCCCTAGGCAACAAGAACCAGTGAAACTATGATTCTTTATGAAAACCTAACAATAGATAAACATGGTATGTAACACCATTTTTATATCTCAATCAATCATTGTATAGGGATACCCCTATCAACATTATCTTTTCTTGTCCAGTTTAGTTATAGAAATGACAACTATCATTGAAATATTCATTTAAAAACAATAGGATAATGAGAGTGTCTCAGATATCATTTCCTGGTGGAAGGGGATGACTTACTTCTTAATACTATATATCTTACAAGAATATTTTATATATATTTTTATATAAAACTTTCATGATGAGTTGAGAATTCCATTCATCCCCTTAATATATACGAGTAGGTTTTATGATATCACTATTATTTCTCAAAGAATGTAAAATTACATACAGGGATCTAATATCAAGTAACTAATGACTTCATCCGACCCCTAGAAAAGAGAATGAATGGTGGAGGCAACATCTGTCATAGTTAAGACATCTTTCACTTAGGATCCAACCCCAAAAACCAAACCATATTGCATGACTTACCTTGGTAATCAACAAAAACCTACACCTCACCAGTTTGAGAATAGGGGACCAATGAAATATCAATTTTAGGAACAAAATAACAATTTTTATTCATTATGTGATGAGAAAATCCACAGTTAATTTATAAATTTCTATGCATAGTTATTTACTCTTCTTATTAGAACCCAAGAGGCTCGACCAGGTGGGTCTTCCTGATGATCCATATTATTTCCCCTTTCACCAAATATTGGTTCCCTTCATCCAAAAGTGATTAATTTTCAATGAAATCATGAAACAATTAGTAGACTATGGGCATGTACAGTTGAGTAATCCTTCCAAACATGTAGTATATGTTTCCACTACTACCCTTATGGAAGGAGGCATGTGGAATGAAGTTTACACAACATCAATAGATACTAAATAACTGGATAAAGATAAATTATCTATCCAAGAGAGGTCCCATATAAGGTAGATGTATTTTGACAGTGATTCTATACTTGGAAGTGGATGAAATTCCATAAGCTCAAAAAATGAACGTTGTGATTCATGCTCATTTCCCCTACAAGGGCAATCCTACCATACTCTTTCAGGTTTTCATATGGGAGCATGAATAATGAAGAAGGATATCAATCTCTCATTATAAGTTTAAAACTAAAAATATAGGTATAATTAAATGAGTTGAATATATAGTGAGATTCATAATTTTTATTCAAAAAGGTTTATGAGGGTTATGCCCTTAAAAAAAAGAGTTAATCTCATTTCTTTATTATTCCCGAAGATTGATGACAGAATTACCCTTAGATATGATATTGGTCCACATACCTTTCTCATAATATTCCCAATAACAAATTGACTAAAATTCATCCATGGATATTGTGGATCCATACTAGGATGAAACAATCCTCATCATTTTCCACCACAAGGTGATCACACCTTTTTTTGAGCCAACACAGAAGTGATCGATGAAGTTAGTCATGTCCCAGAACTATATGGTTCTACCACCGGGTAGATGAAAACCATTGTGAACTACCATAAAAATTAAGCAATACCTTAGGAAAGAGAAGGGAAATTGAAAATCCATCGGTGATCATTTACATTTGTAATTTATGATAGAACTACTCATCCCAAGGTCCTCTATAAGTTTGTTCTTGATGGGGTCCTTCTCAGATGCATCTATGGATAAGAGAGAACATGTGTTATGATGGCTGTGGACATGAGATCGTGTAGTTCCAACCGATTTGGGTACTATATTTCCTATAAAATCTGAAGGATTTGGTACCATTGGTGGACTATGAAATCAGATTGTAGAAAATTTAAAAAATGTGCTATTATTATAAGGTTCACACCAACTCCATTAACCAACACTCGGAGTTATGAAAAAAAAATCATAGGCACCTTCCATATAGAGAATAGATATCGTAGGACCATATTCTCATGCCACAACCATGAAGTTCAAGTACCTTCTCACTACAACCAAATTCTTCTCGATGTGGGACTATGATATATCTCTAATATAAGTTAGGTTAAATAATATTATTATCTCAATAAAATCAAACATCATTACCACATTTAGTATCCCTCATAAAACACTAATGTAAAAAATACCAATTTCTATTATTCTTAGTTTAAGAAGCTATATTATGAGTATAATATCATGTACAACCATTCATCCTGTCATCATGTAGTGGATAATGGATAGATAGGGGCCTCCAACAAGGAAATTTAAAATATAATCCAAAAGATGTTAGACAAAGACAACGAATCTTGGATAGACAGACTCCTTCATGCCTTGTGGGTTTATCGGACTATAAATCGCACCACCACATAGGTGAACCCATACTCATTGGTTTACATGATATAGGTAATCCTACCCATAAAGGTTTTCTTCCCTCAGTATGTATTGCCATATGTGAGAATATTTCAAAAAATGAGAAATCCCAAAATTGTCTAGTTGAAATGGAAAGACTTGATGAATTGTGATTTCACACCTTGCCTCATTTGGAATTCCACCAATACTAGATTGTGAGAGCCTTTAAAAAAATTCACCTCCGGTCATTCCATGAAAAAAATAGTATTTATTCTCATGAATCCAATGATACCTAGAAAAAGACCACCAAATATGGAACCAACGTGAGAAAGACCTTATTCCATATATTAATCATACTGCAATATATATTACTATTTGATCTGAATGGACTAAAATCTTACCACATCCCCCACCAACATAATGTTCTCAAAGAAATATTTCATGAAATCCCATGACCATAATCATCCTTATCATTAAACATTAAACTATATGACCCCATCATCCTTGATATATGATATTGGACTACCAAGCATCATCATTCTGACTTCACACCATTGAAATGAACATGAAACTTCCCCATTTTATGATGTTAAACTACATAGCATCTACATCTCTACTGAATTACAATAAAAACATGTTTTCCTTCATATTTAGTATATGATATTAAATTATATAGAATTTTGGTCCGGGATGCCTGACCATAAAAGTAATACTATATCATCCTAATCAAATGAAATTAAAATATTGGGTAAATTGTTATTGCACATGACATTAAACTATAGTTTTTTATATAACAAACATGGGAAACCTCTTTTTACAAATGGAAGGTTTTAATGTCCTCACTTGAGAGGACATAAACCCAAACATCTTTATTCTACCATGATGTGTTCATAACTATGTATGACTTGATTTACATCCTCATGGGATATTTAGATATGCATGTGTCCCTTACTGTAGGTCTATCCCCAACATCAACTCTCAATGAATTCCTTACCCTTTGGAATTTTGACAGTTGACCAATGCAAGATTCATTGAGAGTTTATGTACAAAAGGCCCCTAGTCCCTCCTTTTTCATCAGTTGATCACTTTTTAAACAACACAATAAAATTTAAGTTATTTTCAAACCATCATGGTCAAAGATATGAAATGATAAATTATAGATTTACCCCGTGGTAAACCGGGGATGCCTTATGAAACCATGTATGAGATAACTAAAGGAAAACATCCTCATCACATGATTATAAATGGTAGCCTTACCATGTACTATAAAATTAAGATACCTCACAAAGACCATGGGATAAATCAAATATTCTATCTAGAGTAGATTCCCCCATTTCCGGCATTGGTCTTCATTCATGACTTCTTTTAAAACTAAATTTTTCTTAATTACTATGAACACAAGATGTGTATCAAAGACCAGATCGTTTTTCATGGGCTAGCCATTGTTTACAAATAAAAATTCCCGTTCCCCTATAGGTCCCTGATATATGTAGGGAACTTCGTACTCCATGTAAAATTACGGTCTGAGTGTTTATTCTGTACTTGAATAAATCCATTCCAGTTATATCACCGATTGTATTGGGAAGTTTTGGATCTATATAAAATATCTATAGCCACCAGTAATAGGATGCCATATTCCTAAGGACCCCATTGTTTGACTATGCATAATATTCCCCGGTTTGGCTCTGCATTAGTATTCCTCAAAAAATGTCTGTTAACTGAAGGAAAATTCATCATCAAGAAAGACCTCTCCCATCTCTGTATTCCCTAAAAACATTATTCTATATGATTCATTTCAAACATGGTTTGCAGTCACTCCTTACATAATTTTCACATTTCAATACTCCTGATATGATAACCCTTTTGATTTACCTCTTCACCATCAAGGAACATAAAAAAATCATAGCTTAGAAAGCCTTTTACTAGTCATTATATTCATGAAATGTTGTGCTAGTCATATGACCTAAAACAAAAAAAGGCACAATGCCATCCTAGTCACATTTCCTTAAAGAGTATGACAACATCTTCAGAACATGATGTTATAATATAGTCTTACATAGTGTATCAATTACATGATTTCATGGGAAGCTTGATCTGGAAGCCTCATGTCACAACCCCAATATGTATCTCATAAGAAGATTTTTCAAATGACTAAATAGTGGTTGTGGGGATTCATTATAACATCCCTGCTCTTTATTACACAATTAAACATGATTTAATACATAAAATTGCACTTAAAATAAATCTGAGGATCGAGAGGTCTACTATATTTGTAAATTAGGAACATCCCATAACAACATAAAACATAAAATACAATATCATTATTGAATATTGTTTTTATATGACCACAACATTCCTTCGTACTTAGAATTTCATAGGATAACCTGAGGACATGCATTAGAAATGGGTGAGCTATAAAGCCTAGTACGAGAGTAATCAAGGAATAAAATGAATATTATAATATATGTTATACAATAGGAATTCGAATGTATCACAAGAGAAAAATGAACATAAAGTCATGATATAGAATGATTATTTCAACATGGAAATGTGTCAACAACATTTAACAAGATATTTGCATGAGCCAAGGCTCACTGCACATGGATCATGAGTAAACCCTCATTTAACTTGAAATAGCTTGATTAAACCCTCATTACACTTGAATTATCATTATTAAACCCTCATCTCACATGATGTATCATGATACTAATCTTTAGACAATGCATTGGAGCCCTATTAGGGAACACCCTTTATAAAAATTTCATTTCATGCATATGTGTGCCACATGGATCATACAACAAAGATTCATTAAATATTATATTTTATTCCATGAATAAGTGATGTGGAAAACATAAATTTAAGTCCTAAATCAAAAAGTACATTTTCATAAATGTGAATAAACTTGATAGATAAATGGGTATGGTATTCACATACACAATGATTTTGGCATCGTAAATTTTGGTGTAACATCGACAGCATAACAACATCAAATAGAAATAGTAAAGTGGGTTTATGGGAGAGAAAGGGGTATCTCATAATTGATACATGAAATAGAATATAAGGGGGTAATGGAACAAAATATCCCAACAGATTTAATGGAATTTATATTCATAATATAAAACATTTTCCAAATGTAAATGAAGAGAGAGAAATCCCATAATGAATTTCAGCATGGGAAGAGGTGTACATGGGAGGAATTAATGTGGGAAAAAATGGACTATCATCATTAAAAAAAGTTGGGAGGAATAAGGGAGGTAATAAATCATACGCAAACATTTTTAACTGAAAATAAAAGGGCACAAAAATATAAGGAAACCTGGTTATAAATAAGGAAAGAAAGAAAGTGAGGATCCCTTATAGAATTTTGGCATGGTAACAGTTGTACATGGGAGGCATTAATGAGATATAAAGAGGTATCTCATCATTGAAACATAATAAACGAAGTATTGGGGAGGTGATAAATCATACCCCAACATTTTTTACTAAAAATAAATGGGTATAACACAGCAAAAAAACTTGGACAAAGAAAAAAAGGAAGAAATCTCTTACATGGTAGTGTGATCCCAAAGGCCTGGGAGAGGCTTGAGAGAGGATTCAGGGGAGATTTGAGTGAATTGGGAGGGTTATAGAGAGAGGAGGGAGGAGTAGAGATGTTACTAAAGAGTTTTTAGTGAAGATAAGTGGGAGCTTAGGTGGGTTTATATAGGAGAGGAGAGGGAATTATTTATTATTTTGGTTTTGATCACTACAAATTAAACTAATCAAAACCATAGAAAATCACATTGTTTTTGCCCATGAGTTTTTCCAACTGGGAGTGGAAAACATTATTTTAAAAGTACAATGGCCTAAATTATTAAACTATCTGTCTTTATTATATAGAGGTGAGTCACACTCTCAAAGAGATCGTTTAAAAATATTAAAATAATTTATAAGTCTTAGAGGGTCCATTAAGGTTTTGTAAAATTAATGAAACAAATTGA
This sequence comes from Viscum album, assembly GCA_963277665.1. Classification (NCBI taxonomy): domain Eukaryota; kingdom Viridiplantae; phylum Streptophyta; class Magnoliopsida; order Santalales; family Viscaceae; genus Viscum; species Viscum album. Next base: position 1,455,111,249 of record OY728126.1, read on the forward strand.
AATCAAATTATTTCAAAGGTAAAAATTATATTGGAAGAATACCCCTTTTATAGTATTTTATTTTATCACTATTGGGTCATTATGGTGTCATAAAACACATTATATATTTAAATATTATTTAATTTTTACCCAAAAATTCGACTATCTCCAAAAATTATGAAAAATACACCATTATATAATTTTTTATGTTGAATCAAAAAAATGATATTCATTTTATATAAATATTTTAATAAATATGTGAATTTTAAATTTTATAACAAAACCAACATTTATCGAAAATTCATGGGTTTTGACAAAAACAGCTTCCAAACCTTAATAAAAACTACAATTGCATTCATAAAAAATTATACTATCATTTATATTCAATAAAAAGTAATTTCATAATAATATTTTATTAAAATATTATTTAATTAGAAAATCCATTAATTAATCAGAATAGATTTATTAATTTATTTTTAACTAAAAATACCATTTACTCTTTAAAAACTATTTACAAAGTAACAATTATAAAATGAATGTATATTCTTTATTTTATTCAAAAATAATTCACATAATCATATTTCTAGGGTGTTGTTACATAACCCATTATAACACTCCCAAAGACCTGAGGGTAAGGTGTATGATGGTGACAAACTCTTTGGGAGGCTCGGATAAAATTGCTTGGGTGGTAATCTCTATTAACATCCACTTATCTCATATGTGATTCTGTTTAAGCTTAACGTATTGAAGATAATCTTGTTCTCAGTTGGGAGGGAATCCTAGTGATGCTATCACCTTTATGAGCTCTAAAAGATGGGCTTTGTATGGTGTAATTCTACTTGTAAAGGCCATAACTTCATTTTTTCAGTAAATTGGATTTGACGTAGACATATATTTATACCAATCTTGTGATCACTATTCAAAATCTATATTATCAATGGTAAAAATTCTTAATGGTATTTTAAAATCCAGGAACATAAAACCCAGAAAGTGAATATGTTTTATATAACCATTTTACACGATAAGACATTTAATTAGTTCAAGAGGAATTTTGATTAATAAATTATTGTATTATTTCCATATTCCCCACTTAAGAAATTTCTCCCCCTAAATTTCATTTTCCCACACAAAAATTGAGGAGAGTAAATTTGCTTCATTACTTATTTCAATTCCCACGTTGGTAGTTCAAAGTTGTTGTTTCACCATAACACCTTAACGAGGGGAATTATCTTATTTCATAGAACATTTTCCCTACGATATAAGATCTTCATCGTATTCTATTCATAGGATATTAAATTCTCTAATAGTACCACCTTAAGATTGAGTTTATGCAATGGGTCAGTTATGTACTTCCCCAAGAGTGAAACATAAAATACATCATGTACTTGAGACAGGTTCGGTGGGAGTGCAATTCGATAGTCGACTACTCCAATGAGATCAAGGATCTAAAAATAGTCGATGTACCTTGGACTAAGCTTTACTTACTTAAAAAATCTCATTAATATCATCCCTGGTGATATGTAGAGGAATACCATGTCTTTATCATCAAACTCTATGTCTCATGGATGATTATCAACATTTCTCTTTTGTCGACTCTCATGATCTTTAATGTGTTGTAGAATGGTGTTAACATTCTCCACCATTTTTTCAATCACTTATGGACCTATTAGTTTTCTCTCCCCAACTTCATCCCAACATTCTGGTGTTCTGAACCAATTCCCATAAAGGGCATCATAAGGAGCCATTTGGATTCTTGAGTGGAAACTATTATTTAAAGAGAACTCAACCAAAAGAAGATGTTGATCCAATCCTCAGTAGAATTATATTGTGCATGAACTCAGAATGTCCTCAAGTGTTTGGATAGACTACTCATATTGGAAATTAGTTTGAGGATGATAAGCCATACTGAAGTTCAGCACAGTGTTCAGAGCGTTTTAGAGACTCTTATAGAACTTAGAGGTGAATCTTAGATCTCGATCGGACACAGTTAAAAGTGGTACATCATGAAACCTTACCAATTCGTTGATGTATATCAATTACATTTGTTCCAATGGGAAATTATATCAAATTACAATAAATTTATTAGTCTTTTTAAGATGATCTACAACTACCCATTTAGCATTGTTTCCTTTGGATTTCATTGGAAGTCTAGTGACAATGTCTATGGTGATGTTCTCCCACTTCCGTGTTAGTATGGCTAATGGTTACATCTTCCCCTTAGAATTTTTCCCCTTAGACTTGACCTGCTAACATACTAAATACTTTGATTTATACATAGTGATCTCCTTCATCATGTTATCCCACAAATAATTCTCTTGGAGATCTCGATACATCTTTGCGTTTCCTGGGTGAATATTTAATTTCGAACTTTGTACATCATCCAAAAGATCTTTCTTAAACACCATAATTGAAGGAACACATAGTCTTGACCCAAATCTCACAATTCATTATTAATTAAAATTAAACTATAAGGATTTACCCTTTCTAATAGTTTCCACTTTCTTCTGAATTCCAATATCATCATTTTGATCTTATTCAACCTTCCAAAAGATAGGGATGTGTAATAATTTGTGAATGGATTGATGATGTTCCCTTAATTAGTATTCCCATATCCATATTCATAAAATATTATAATATTGGATCATTTTAAATTCTCATCAATGATACAATCATTGGGTACTTTCTACATAGAGTGTCTGCCTCTTTATTATCTTTCCCTGGATGGTAGTTAATTTACTAGTCGTAGTCTTTGATCAGCTCTAACCATATTCATTGGCGTAAGTTCAACTCTTCCTGTATGAATATATACTTTTGGATTTTGTAATATGTAAATATTTTACACTTCTCCCCAAAGAGGTAATGTCATGAAATATTCAAAGCAAATATTACAGTATCTAACTCCAGATCATGTGTTGGATAGTTTTTCTCATGAAGATTCAATTTCCTTTAGTCATAGACAATGAATTTGTCATTTTGCATCAACACACATCCCATCCCCTTTTATGAAGCATTAGTAAATACCAAAAATGTTTTCCACTTGTGGTTAGTGTGAGCACATGCATGGTGAGAAGCCCCCTTTTCAACTCTTTGATGTTATTTTTTCATTAATAACTCTATGTAAACTTGACTCCCTTCTGAGTTACCTTAGTAAGAGGGTTTTAAAATCATGATAAATTTCTCACAAATTAGAGATAATATCCAGCTAACCCTAGGAAGCTATGTATATCTATCACTGATGTTGGCCTCGACCATCCCTCAATTTCATTTGTATTATAGGTATCCACAGATATCACATTTCTTGTGATGATATGACTGAATAATTTGACTTTATTCAACTACAACCCACACTTGCTGTACTTTTAATAGATCATCTCATTTCAAAATGTCTCTAGAACAATTCTTATATGCTCCTCATACTCCTCCTTGGTTTTGGAGTATATTATAATATCATCTATGAAGAGTACCATTAATTTGTCGAGGTAATCTACAAAGACATTATTCATAATGTCTAAAAAGATTTCTAGCACCTTAGTGAGCCTAAAAGGCATTACTAATGAATTCGTAGTGCCCGTACCATTTATGAAAAGCTATCTTGGGGACACCCTTTTTATTCACCCTTACATGTTAATATCCTAACTATAGATCCACATTGGAGAAGTATTGTGCTCCACGTAGCTGATCGAACAAGTCATCAATTCATGGTAGATGATACTTGTTCTTTATCATGATTTTATTGGGCTCACGATAATCAATGAAAAGGTGCATTGACCCAACCTTGTTTTTGATAAATAGGACTAGTGAACCCCATGGTGAAGAACATGGGAATATACTCCATTTATTCAAATTCTCCATTAGTTTTTTCATTAGCTCCTCAATCTCCATAACATACATTCTATATATAGTATCGGATATTTTCAATTCCCTTGGTAATATATCAATAAAAAATTCAACATATCTTCTAGGAAGAAGCCCAGAAAATTCATCAAGAAACACTTTAGAGAATTCCCTAATAATAGGAATGTATTCATGGATGGTTGGTTCCATAGACTCAGTCATTTGAGCAAGATACACTCAATAATAGGGAAGTAATATCCATTCATGAGATGATGGTGCTAAAGAAGATTAATCTTTCTCCTTACACTTGTACAGAATTGGGGGTCAATTTTCCATATGGAGAGTGTTTTCCATATCACAAAAATTTATGTTAGATCTATATTGGGAAAGTCAATCCATTTTAAGAATTACATCAAATTAAACTAGAGGGAGCATGAAAAGGTTTGTAGGGAATTTAAATCCACAAATTATGATAGGGGAGGAGTTATATTCATAGGAAGAAATAATTTCCCCATTTACCATTCTCATCGACATCTTTACTTCTATGATTTTTTGTGGTGTTAGGAATGTTCTACTAAACTTACAGGATATAAAATAATGTATATAACTAGAATTAATAATAGTGTTTTCTATTCTTAAATGAATAACTAGAATACCTTCCACAACTTCATTGTCAGGTTTCTCTTTGGTAGTAGTGATGGAAAAATCACTCCCTTGAAACCTTGTAGGTTTTTGGTTACCTATGAAAACCATTGGAATAGGGCACTAGTTTGAAAAGTGCCCTTGTTCTTTGTAGTTGAAGAAATGAACAATGCGTTGAGGTTCTAAGGGAGAATTCCTCTCCTCTATCGTAGTAACAGGTTTTTCTTGTTAGCAATTAATGTAAAGGTTCCATTCTCTTTCACATATAATGTATTTACTCATCCTCTTCAGGTAATTTTCAGGGTGATTCTTTCTGCACTTTTGGAAAGTGGGGTGATGTAATTTCCTAAAACCATTGATTTATCCCTCAGACCTCCAAAATTAAAGGCCGCATTATAATTTAAATCCCCATGATACCCCTAAGATTATCTAATCATTATTTTTAGATTTAGGGGACATCAAACAATTTTCTTTTAGATATCAAAGTCACAGATCGCTAGAGATTTCTGTTGTCTAGGTTTTAGATCACCAAAGAAGTGGGAAACCTTGCAGTCAAGGGTAACAATAAAACCTGAGGTATATCATGCTATCCTTATGAAGTTTTCCTCATATAGTCCAATGAATTTTTCATTTTTTTTCTTGAGGGAATGGAAGTCCCTTTAAATATTATGTCGAAGGGTGCAAGGAAAATATTTATCGAAAAACATTTTCGTGAAATCCTTCCATTCCAAGGCCTCAATAATTTTCTCAAGATTCATTTTTTTATCAATGTGCACCATTTATTAAATTAACCCTCTATATGATAAGCATCCAGAATAAACTTCTCTTGTTTAGAACATTGAAGGAAAGAAATGATCTTCTCAATAGAGTGGATCCATTTTTTGGGGATTGAGGGATCAAATTATCCATTAAAAATTGGAGGCATTTGTCTCTTGAATATATCGATTGCAGCTTGTTCTATATTATAGGGGGTTGGATGATCCCCTTGACCCATGATTCTATTCAAATAAGGATTTAACTTAGACGGTATCATGTCAAAGATTGTGATTCCCGCTCCCATTGGTTTGGGTATCTCATTAGAATAGTCTTCCCATTGATCTTTGCATTGGCTGTTAGCCAGAGTCCTCTTATTTCAATCCATTGTTTAGAATAAAGGGAATGTTAGGGGTGACACATAAATGGGAATTCAAAGAAAAAAGGGATAACTTATAATTTACATTTATTTCCTTAGCTTATGAATTTATAGGATTAAATATATGTTATCCATGATCTACTTCCCAACATATATTCAATGGGAAATTTTTTTATTCCCTTAATAATGGTTCATAAATAGCCAATGAATTTTAAAAAGAATATCAATTGGGAGAGTTGTAACCAAGAGTGCATCAAGGTGCATTGTCATGCACCAGTTCCCATTCGAGTCTCACTTAAAGTGGTGTTTTTGGGTTTTACCCCTAGATACATATGTTCCAGCGCCACCTCTACTTGTTCATATCTAGACAAGGATATATTTTCTTGATAATGAACTTAATATATTCTCACCAAAATTTAGGTATGTTTTTATTATACTTATTCTTAATCCCTAAGGTTTTTACTAGGGTTTTCTAATCCTAATCCCAAAAATAACTAAATCTCTCCATTGATACAAACTATAACATCCCTTCTCATTATTACAAATTTAAAGATGATTTCATACATAAATGTGAACTTTAGAGAACTCTGAGTATTGGGAGGTTTAGTGTATTGTGAAATTAGTAACATTACATAACAACTTAAAACATAAAAGACCACATCTTTATTGAAAACATATTTTACATGACCACAACATTCATTGGTACTTATCATTGCATGGGATAACCTGAGGAAATGCATAAGAAAATGGTGAGTTATGAAGCCCAGAATGGTAGTAAACAAGGAATAACATGAATATTACAGAACATGTTAGGCAATAGGAATATCAATGGATCATAAGAGAAATGTGAACAAAAAGACATGATATAGCATGATTATTATAACATGTAAATGAAACAACAACATTTAACATGATAATAGCAAGAGCCAAGGCTGATTTCACTTAGAGCATGAGGAAACCCTCATTGAATTTGAATTATCATGAGGAAAACCTCATTATACTTGAATTATCTTGAGTAATAACTCATTTATATTGACGTATCATGATAAATTTTTTTCCCAATGCATTGGAGCGTTATCAGGGAACACCATTTATAAACATTTCCTTCCATGCTTAAGTGTAAAACATGGATCATACAACATGGATTAATTAAACATCATAATTTATTCAATAAATAAGAGATATGGAATACATAAATGTATGTACAAAATAAAAAATTATATGTGCATTAAGGTGAATACCATTGATAGTGAAATGGGTACGGTATTCACTTACACGATGATTTTGGCATGTAAACTTTTAATGTAACTTATGCAGTATAAAGACGTCAAATAGAAATTGTAAAGTGGGTTGATGGGAGAGAAAAGGGTCCCTAATCATTTATACTTGAAATAGAAACTAAGGGGGTCATGGAAGATAATATACCAACATATTTAATGGAATTTAGATGCATAATATATATGAATTTCATGAAAGTAAATGAGGAGAGAGAAATCTCTTACGGAATTTCGGCATAGTAATGGGTGTACATGGGTGGAATTAATGAGTGAGAGAGGGGTTTATAATCATTAAAAAATAGGGATGGAAGTATAAGTGAGGTGAGAAATCATACCCCAATATTTTTAAATTAAAATAAAAGGGCATAAAAATATTAGAAAATATGGACATAAATAAAGAAGGAACATGAGGATCCCTTATAGAATCCCTGCATGGTAACATGTGTAAATGAGAGGAATTAATGGGAGATAAATATTTATTTAAAAATTAAAACATAAGGATTTAAGTATTGGGGAGGTGAAAAATCATACCCCAACATTTTTAATATAATATAAATGGGTATGACAACAAAAAAAACTTGGAAAAAAAATGAGAAAGGAAGAAATCCATTACTTAATAGTATGATTCGAAAGTCTTGGGAGAGGATTGAGAGGAGATTATTGGGTGCTTGGGGAACCATGGAAGGAATATATATAGAGTAGGGTAGAATGGGGTCGTTCTCAAAGGGTTTTGAGTGAATTGAATTGGGATCTTGGGTGAGTTTATATTGGACAGGAGAGGGAATTGATTATTATTTAGGTTTTGGACACTACACATTAAACTAATCAAAAAAACAAACCTTCCAATGGTTTTTGAATATGTTTTTTTTCAAATGGGAGTGTAAAAAATTATTTTATAAGTAAAATGACTTAAATTATTAAAATATTAGGCTTTTTTATGTGGAGGTGATTCACACTCTCAAGGAAATTATTTTAGAATGTCAAAATATTTTATAAGTCTTAGAGGGTCTACTATGGCATTGAAAATTAGTAAAAAAAATCTATAATGAAATTATTTTAAAGGTAATTCATATATTGTCCAAATATACTTTTAATGGTATTTTTTTACCTCACCATTATGTCATTTGGATTTCATAAAACACATTGTATATTTAAACGGTATTTAATTTTTACCAAAAAAATCCACTATCTATGAAAAATATGAGAAATTCACCGTTAAATATTTCGACATACTAAATACAAAAAATAGTATTTATTTTTTCTAAATAATTTTCTGAATATGTAAATTTCCACTTTTAGAATAAAAACTGACATTTATCGAAAATTCACGGGGTTTGACAAAAAAAGCTTTCAATCCTTAATAAAAATTATAATTGTATTCATAAAAAAATATACCATCATTTATATTTAACTAAATATAATTTAGTTATAATATTTTATAAAAATATTATTTAATTGAAAAATTATTTAATCAATCAAATTAGATTTCTTAATTTAATATTTACTAAAAATACTATTAGATTTTAAAAATTATTTACAAAGTAAAAATAATAAAATGAATGCTTATTTATTTTATACAAAAAATGTAAAAAATCATAGTTCTAGGGTCCTGTTAAATAACTCCATATAACATCCGCATTTGACTTAAGGATGAGGTGTGCAATGGTGACAGAATCATGGGGAGGCTCAGATAACATTGCTCGGGTGGTAATTTATGTTAACTTTGACTTCTACCGTAGGGGATTCACCTCAATCCTTACTCATTGAAGCTCAACTTGGGATTAGTCAAGAGTGAATCCTTGTGAGGGTACTCCCTTTACAAGCTCTGACAAATGAGCTTCATATGGTGCAATTCTACTAGATGAGGCTATGACTTCCTTCATCTGAGTCAACTGGAATTTTTAAAGCCTTATATCTATACTAATCATGTGATCACTTTTCAATGGCTATATTATAAATAGTAAAAATTACTAGCGATATTTTAAAATCCAGAAATATAAAACCAAAGAAGTTCATATGTTTTATATAAAAATTTTAGATAATAATAAATTTAATTATATCAAGAGGAATTTTAATTAATAAAAGTTGAGGTCCTTACATTCATTATTAGTTTTTCAATGCCAGGTAACCATCATCCTTACCACATGAGGCTAATATGAAGGGTTAACATTCATATTAATTGATTTAAAAATCATATAACTACATTTTTATTTATTATTTTTATCACAGGATATGTAGTGACACCTGAATCACCAACTATGGGTCTTGTCACAACATAAAAATGTCCCCCCTTCTGCATGTATGGGTTGTAACATCATAAGGAACTTTTATCAAAGAACTAGGTATGTGTTTATTATTGATTTGATGAGATACATAGTGATGTTTGGATCCTATGTCCCGGTCCAGTCACAGTAATAAAAAAACCCCCCCATTTCTCATGTGTATGAGCTAGATCTATATTTGAGTGTCTAGTATGGGTCTCACCCTTATCGTGAGCATGTATTCAAAGAAAAAATTCCCCCTATTTATAGAAAATATCAATCAATGTGGGGAATAATTTCTATAAATTTGAGGGGATTTATTATCTCTTTGATAAGATAAATACTCACAACCAAACCCTGTGTATCAGGACCATTCAAAAAAAAAGTTCTAATTTCCTATGTATGGGTAATACCTTCATGGGGAAATTATTTCTACCCATTTTTGGCCAATCATGATGGGCACTTTGTACAAGAATAAAATAAAAACCATGTGGTTGAATTAGGTGGATTCCATTTTTAGTGGTTTAGATCCAAATTCAGTGGATGAGGTCTATCTCAAACCCAATCCACGAATGATGAAGGTGGTCAAGGATTATGTTTATTTGAAACTCCTTATGTTCTTCCTCATAATTTTATGGAGCCCTAGATACTAATGTAGTATGCTTCCTAAACCGATTCAGGTTTTACTAATCTAGACCTGGTTCTTTATATAGAACCTTCTTCGATAAAACATCTATAAGTATTCCCCAGGTTCCGGCCCACCTCTCAAATAGTTCAGGAATGAGGTATGGCCATTTTTAAAGAGACCTTGGTTTGCTTAATATTCCCTCATGATCACAATCCCTCTGAGAAGGTGTAGGAATTTTTTATTCATTAGAAATAGTGTTTTTTCATATACACAAAAGAGATAAATTTCCGTGTATTATACTCTTTATCATGAGTTTCAGTACGTGTACCAAAACTAAAGGCTCTCATTGTATCCACACAAAGTAAAAGAACTACAAGGTCCCTCTCTAGGTAGGGTTATTCTCAAACCTGTAATCCATCTTCTTCTAGGTTGTTGAGTGTGGATAATTACTATTCTCAAGAGCCTAGATCTTCTACTTCTATATCCCCCTATTTATTTTACAATGTAATTTGTACCTGATCACAATCCAAACGTCCTTAGGACCATTCATATTCTCATTATAAGTGTGAAAAGTTACTCAGGGAAAAGACAAACACATATTGTTTCATTGATCTCCTTCATAATTTGGAATGTTGGAGGCATGGTTTCTTGGTTAAAGATTGACTACATTATAAAATAACCCGATAATAGTGATGATTCCTTAGTTACAATGCTTTAGCCCAAGCAGTGTCCCTCCAAAGTAGTTGAGTACATGCGAAAACTAAATATTCATGGTTTCAAGCATGCTTGCCCCCATAACCCTGTTATATGTATTTTTTTTGAAATGAAATATATCAGGGGACCTGATTAATAATTTATAGTATTTTTTTATATAACAAATCATGAATAGAAGTCACTAATATTTTCACACATTCATCGACGATACTTGTGATGTTTAGACAAGGGGATCATTATTTCATGTCTTGAATTACGTTAACATAGGGGAGCTGTCATGGATTTTTGGAGGTGACTTCAACATTGTTTCCGATCCAAAGTAGAATCAAGGGATATGATCATTCCCATGAAAGGCCATCCCGATATTCATAGAGTTTTTGGCTCACACTAGGTTTCGAGGAAAGTGGTTCACCCATGATCTTTTTATATGGTTTAATAATTATAAAGAGGGAATTCATACAAGGTTTCATTTAGACAGATTCCATGCCAATTTTCATTCTATTTCAACTTACCCAAATGTGAATGTTAATCACATTTTTAGGATCTCCACTGATCATTATTCTTTCTTGATTGTGATTCCCCCCATGAATAACTGTGGTGGTATTTTTTCATTTTATATGTTGTAAAACATTATTTTGAGATACCATAAAGTTATAAAGGATTCATGGAATAATCCATCACATGTAGATTCATGGATCATCCTTCTCCAAATTTTGTGCTAGATTAATGGAGATATTAAATCATGGATCAAGAATGATACTCCCACCTCTTAGGATATTATTGTGGTGAAGTTGGATATTGAGAAAAATGAAATCATTCTTGAGAATTGTTTATATGAAACCATGTTCTGTGATATCAATCACAGGAAGAATACGCTAGCTGAAATGATTTTAAGATAAGAGTAGTTGAGGCTTGAGTAGTCTAGGATTGTTTTTATTCATTAGGCTGATCATATTATTTTGTTTTTTCATGAATATATCAAAGAGATGAAACACTAAATTAATCCAAACATTTTGATGAATAATATGTACTAATATAATGATATGGATGTGGTTAGAGGAATGGATAAAACATTATTTAAATCAATACTTTTAGGTACTATTCTTCATATGCATGGTGGTTAACTGAGAAGTGTAGAGGAACTCCTCTATGCAGCCCATGTGTGACCTCAACTTCTAAAAATTATCTGATTGAATCCATATCATATGAGAAGGGTATTTTGGTGGTGCTGTTTTGTCTCTCCCTGGATAGGGTGCGAAGCCTGAATGGATTTCCAGGGGTTTTAATCAACACCACTTGGAATATTATTAGTTGTGATTTGGTGAATGTTATCTATGACATCTTTGGGAGAGGATTATTTCCTTGGGTGGTAGGTACATCCAACCTAGTGTTAATACCCAATATCAAATAACCCTCACCCTTACAACATTATCACCCAATTAGTATGTTTAATTATCCTTACAAGGTGCTCACTAATGTTCTTAATAAAAGACTATCCACCTATCTCCCCCACTTGATATCGGATGAGAAACATAGATTTCTGAAGTAAAAGACAACCCAAGGAGTGATATGTCTTCCAGAAGAAGTGATTAGTGAGATGAACCAGAAGGATACTAGATCAAACATAGTTATCAAAATGGATATGGGTAAATCCAACAACCATGTAGAGTTTCTCTTTATCATCAAGGTGTTTGATAGGGTGGGTTTCTCCTGCTGGGCCTCGAACATCATGTTCAGGTGTTATAGCTCTTCATAGAGCTCTATTTCATTTAGGGGTAAAAATTTTGGTATTATAAGGCACTCCTCGGGATTCAGAAAGGGGACCCACTACCCCAACCATTTTCATTATCACTGAGGATGTTCTTAGTAACATGATTAACATGATTATTTTGAGGGGGAATATACTCCTTATAGATGTAGTATGCACTCCAGTACAATATCTCACATTATGCTTTCAGATGGTAATATTACCTTTAAAAACTCTAGTATGAAATTAGTTTGTGGAATAAATAATTTTATTTAACTATATTTAAAATGGAGTGGGAAAATCATCAACTGGATGAGGTGTAGTTTTTACATCTCAAGTAGGTTCCCCGATATCCGTGTCACCTCCTTGAGTAATAATCTCGACATGTAGGGAAGATATTTTCCTCTAGATTACCTTGAATCCATTATCTTACCAAAAACACCATGAATTAAGCACTTATAAAATTGTTGGAAGGATCAATGGGAGAATTATGAACTGGATGAACAAATATTTATCCTTTTATGATTGAATCGCTATGGTAAATAGTGTGTCATTATCTATTCCCATGCATGTGCATTCATATACTAAGTTCCCAAAGGGATTAATTTCTCACATTGAAAATATCCTGGATTCGATCATTTGGGAATCCCATTTAAAATGGAACTATCACTAGGCATCATTGGAAAGAATGTATGGTCTGCTTAAATAAGGAAGAATTAATGTATGAAATATATTGGATTCCCTCCAATGTATGCATGGGAAATTGGCATGGGAGGTTATTGAAACGAGGACACATAGGTGTAGGTTCATGGAATAGATCTATAATGGGAATACATCCATATCAAGAGTTTGTAATTGATTTTAATGGTATGTCATCCAACCTCATTTTCCACCCCCCTAGAGTCACTCTTGATGGATTGTGGGTTGGGGTGATATTTTTTTTGGAACCATAACTAGGATGGCTCCTGTCTCCGTCTCCCTAAATTCCCATTTCTGGATATCTCAATCCATCATGGATTCTGACACTGAGACTTCAACCACGCACTTATTGACAAACAACATTGTGGTGTGTTCAACTTCATCAAGATTAATATTGAACCAAACAAGGTTGTTTTTACAGGATCATATTTTGTCAACTTCTTAGAGAAGGATTTTTAAAGCGTAACACTTTCTCCCAACCATATTGATGTGTATGGTGAGGTGTTATAGTGTAAGGAACTCTATAGAAAACAAAACATCCTTGTATGAAGAATCATAAATGGATCATTTCTTATGGATTAGGATATTAAATAAGTAGGAATAAACCTAGTGTCTAGATGATTATACTACATTTTTCTTTGGGAGGAAATATTGGTACACCTATTCATTGAAGGCTGTTGGGAATGTGAGGTGTGGAAAACATTGGAAGAATTCACTAGATTCTTCTCTACAGAAGGTCATGGGATTGATTTTCATTATTGATGGATATATGGTGCAGAGGAAAGGGAGACATAGAGGATGTGTAGAGAAGTTTTCCTTTAAGAATTTTGTTAGTGTATATGCTAGGTGTTAAACCCATCTTGGTTTGATGAAACCACTTTCACAAGGAGGACTCTCATTAGAAGAACCTGTAACCTGAAGATTGAAATAGTTTGAATCCTCAAAAAATTCGAGGATGCTTCTTCCCCCAATGAAACCTTTGATGGCTGGAGAGACAACCTTTCAAATATTATAAACAATAAGGGATGATGGATTCATTATAATCCTCATAGTTCAGGTCCAAAACTAAACACACGATGTTCATATCTTATGGGTGTTATGAAGGGAGTTAGAGTTTCAAGGGATCCTTAGGGTCCAATCATTGTTTCTTTTACTAGTTACATTAGGGGTGGGGACTCTCCTCATGTTGAGTAATGGGCTATGTACACATGTATACTCTTATGATCGTAGAGTAATAATAGCATATATATTGTTTAAATAGATTATAAATTTCTATAAAATTCTCGACATGGCTCAAGTACTATGAATTTGTCAATTTCCTATATCATTAGATAGTTTAGGGGTTTTATTAACAACAATATGTGTATCCTTAACACTCACTGAGAGGGTAAAAAATATTCAGATTACCTTTAATTAATGGATGAAAAAGAGAAATTATTTTATATTTTATAAGAATGAACTCACTTCTACCTGAGGGTATTAACCTTGTGAAATAGGATTCACTGGGAACCCATTATTTCAATCCTCTATAATTTTCTATTACTTTCTATTTATAATGTACTTTTTTCCCTAGTATGTGGTTTCAACTCCTATGGAAAATAATATATTCAAATATGATTATGATGTCCTTGGAACATGAAATTACAATACACTATGCTTCAACCCACCTTTTCATAAGAAGATATAGTATAGGAGTGGTTTCATATTCATGGATAGTGACAATATGGAAACTACCACACTTCTCTGACACATTCCCATAACAAACCACCCTTCATGTTCTTCATAAATTAAAATCCTCAAAATCCTTCCTTAGACTTCATTAGTAGAATGTATGATTCTTGTGAACACCATTTATTGACGTTGCATAATATTCCTCATCTTGGATCTGCATATGATGACCTAAAAATTCCTATCAACCAAAGTAGAATTCATTTTTAGGAGAGACCACTTCTACTTCCATATTTCCTAAATAATTTACATTATAAACGTATTTTCGTATATGTGATGTGGTCATTCATAACATATTTATCCAATATCATTCACCATATTTGAAAATCTTGAAGTCAGGGCATAAAATAACCCTTTATATGTTTTAATAACATTGGGACATTCCAAGACATCCGTCCCTTTTTAGGTAATCAATTCATAAATCATGGTCACAACTTTTGGACCTAAAACACCAACTACTTGTCCTGCACATAACTAAACATCCAAATTTAAATAATTTTTCTAATATCATTATTATGAGTTAAAGATGATAAAAAATGTATGTTCAGATAAGAATATAAGTTAACTAATATACTAAAATTAAAATTGTAAAAGAAATATGGAATAAATAGTCAGATCATTGAGAAGTGAAAAGCATCCATTAATTTGTGAAATTTTGTAGGAATATCCATATATTAGCATCTCCCAGTGTGAGAAATATATTTTAGTCAGAAATATCACTCATTAGATTCATAAAATTGAATCATAGAATGATTAGAGTCCTATAAGTCTTGGTGTCACTTGGGAAACAAGGTAGTATCAGTATCAAGAACTGTCCCACATTACCTCCTACCTATCAGTAACATCCACTTCAGAATTCTTATCTGGTTCAAGAAGCCATTTACCTCCATCAAATACGGTCTCATCTTGATCCTGTTCTTTCTTGAGCCTCTACAAATATTGGAGAAGGCACTCCCCCATGTCTATTTTCTCTGCATATTGTCCCAGTTGCCTCATAAGTGCCCTCAAATACTCAGTGTCTTTACTAAGAAGGATGTTCCTAGATTTGGAAATATGATCCCTGGTATCTAAAAGAGAGGTAAGAGACTAGAGGGTAGTATAACTCTCTTGAGAAAAAATCACCTATTTTACCATGTCATATATAGTATAAAAATAAACCCCCCGTACTAGTGAAATGAAAAAATATAGTCCAATCTGGGTTTCCCCATTATCAAATACTCTATTGGTTCTGAGAAATCAGCTTCTTTATGTCCTTCCATACTATCTGATGGGAAACACAAATATTGGTGAGAGTATCCTAATCCGATTCAGAATCAATCTCAAATGGTGGAATATATTCACAAAATTGAAACTAGAGAGGTTTTTGACTCAATTACTTCATCGAATGTTGGTTATGTCACAACTAACTTTCTTTTTAGCTTCTGTGTATTGAGATGCTAGAATACCAGTCTCAACCACTGGGGCATGTGGTTTTAATTATAGAGACAAATTATTGAACCAATCAATATTTAAATTTTGACATGAAAAATGTAGTTATATGGGTAGAAAACTCACATTCTCTTGATGAAACACTAGTGTTCCTAATCACCATTGTCTCAAATATTGGAAATGAATGTGACTTGTCCTCAGTATGTGTGTCAAATTTAGAATATTCAAGGCACGAAGGTACTACATGCGTATGTTTTTCCAAATTAGTAGCCTCCAAAAAAGTCACTTACTAATACCGAGCTTGTTTGAATAACGATAAACAAACGAGGAGAAAAAACAGGGTTCAAATCCTCTTGAGATCAATTCATTTCCTCCCCCACAAATGTGCTCCCCGAAGGATAAACATCAGTACACCTGGAAGGTATGGCTACGCATCCATATTCTTATACTAATAGGGAATAGTTTTTTTTATCGTGATGGGTGGATTTTATTGGTCTAGTAATTTCCATTATTTCATCAGTGTTTCTTGAAAACTCATACAACTCACGTACAATCAGTGGTATTGCATCTACTTCTGAAGAAGTAGGGGCTACATTCCCCTAGGAGGTTGGTGCTTTCTATCTCACTGAACCTGCACCAATTCATGTATAGGGTAATTAATTATCACATTGATACACACAACATGATGGCTATGTAAATAGTTACAACTGCAACATTTTACTCCAGACCAAAGATGTATCACCAGCTTCCTTGTATGGAATTGCATTATAGTGATCCATGGATATGGTATCCTTGGGAAGAAATGGGTGGGGATGGGGGTATGCAACTTAAGGATATTTACAAACTACCTCCACATGTTCATATACCTCATAAGATCCTTCTTCAGTATCTACGACACTCGAAAAGATTTTTCCACCAAGAGATTTATCCCCTACAGTATACGATGGAAAAAAGGACAGGTGATTGAATGTACCCAACCTCATATAAGAAGAATTAGTATGGATTCAATACCAAGAAAATAATAATAATATAATTTGATAAGAACAATCATATTACCTCTTTATCATCATCATCCCAATCCACAATGTATATCACCATATTCTATACTTGATTGGACCAGTAAATTCTACCCTTGATTAAATGAATACATGCATCTATCTCTTTGTGATACATATATAATTAATAATGTTTCTCAAAGAAATAAATTCATTTAGGATCTATAGTGATCATGAAACCTCTGTGATCAATGTCATTTTTCTGAAGCGCTTACTAGACTTCTTCAGTGGATTAGCTTGATATCCAAGAATTCCATTATTTTGAAGCCTCCGGGAAGTGTGGAGTAAAGGTAATGGGTAATGTTAGAGGGTCTTCTTATGGATGAAAGGTAGGGTCTAGCTTCCACACTTGCCTCATTGGAATATTATCCACCCTATGACCCCTTGGGGCCGAACTCTTTTGATAATTTAGCCAGTAAGAAGATTTAATGTCCCAATGAATAGTTTTTTAGGTGGTCTAGCTTCATAGTCCCCTTAGAAGTTTGAATATCATGATCTTCACTCTTGTTGACCTTATGACTCAATATTTAAATTAATATCCTAGAAAATATATTTTGATTAAGCTTTTAATTGAATAAGGTATAAGGACCATGAATATATGATTCCACCACCTCATGTTCATCAATATAAGAAACATTCTCACACACTGACACAGATATATATCTTCATAATGCAATCTATTTATCCTGGATTTGTTCTTATAGGTCACTTGTGGGCATGTAAATCCTCAAAGTTTCCCACAATATCCATGCTGTTGGATAAGATACCTAAATGTGGATGAAAACTTCAGATAATGGATAATAACTAGAAGCATACGAAGATAAATCCAAGTTTCCTATCATTTTTAGGGTGTTCTGAAATAAGATATTTTCATGGATTCTTCCTAGTCCTTGATTTTTTGGGTTTTAGCCTTTAATCCCTCTTGGTATTAGGAACTAGATGAAATTTTACTACAGTAACTAGTTTTATAACTTGTCATTGATACCTGACAAAATTCATGATTCTTCAATGGTATTAGTTAAAACAGGTTGAATAATTATTTATGGTGGAATGCCAATCCGAAACCATGTGACTTCATGAGGGAAAATTAGACAGAGCTACCGTGCCACCGTTTAATTCTTTTCCTTTTATGAAATTTTGATATTTGGATGACACCTCATTTTAATACATTGGATTTTAAATGTAAAACTACAGACTGGGTACCCCACATATATCATCTTTCCATTGATCCCGGAAGCCAATAATCCCTCTCTCAAGGAGGTGAGATACTATCTCCTGGAATAGTATCCATTTGTATCATTCACCAAGGAACTAGTAATGGAAGAATTAGGAGTATAAGTTCAATGGTTATGATGGTTGATCCAATCCATTAATTCATGATTATTCTATCTCAATGGGTCTATACAACATATAAAAGGAAATTAAGTCTAGAATTGGGATTCTCGGATCTGTTTTTTGTTCATGATTTCATAAACTCCCATGTGGGCGGTTACCCTGTCCTAAATAACATTAAAGGGGACAAACAACTGATATGATGACATCCCCTTACTAATAAATCCTAAATGATGATATATCAACAAAATAACTAGGACTGTGAGGTTAACACACCTTTTTGTTTTCAACTGAGCCACCGTTACGAAGTTCATGGATCTGGTGCCTAATTCATGCACCTAAAACCACCAACCACTAAGACACTTCGAGATAATGGATGCCAAAAAAATACTTGTTCAATGTTGGGGAAAATCACCCATTCCCACATAGTGGGATGACCCTCCTTAACTGTTGGAATATAGGCACTAAAATGTCTTCGAGTGTCAACAGTGGGGAAAGTCCTTGGACTTCTTGTAAAAGGTTCACAGTCTGCTAGTGTGGTGAAATCCTGAATCTAGTATGAAAAAATAACATCTTGCTTTGGGTGAGGTACATCCTTCATAACTTCCATTTAAATGTCAATAAAATTCTTTTCCATCAATGGGATCCCCTATGTTTCATCCTATGTTTAGGGCGGAGGAAGAAATTCATTATACATATCACCCATGATCAACACTCTTGAGATCAACCAGATATCTGAGAGACTAATTTAAACAATCCAATGAACCAAATGAAAGGAATTAGTTCCAGAATCCATTAGATAATATTCTATGGTAAAAATGATTGGTTTCGATGAGAGTAGATATGTGATACCCAGACGACCCCACACAACGCCATGAACATCATATAAGTTTAGAATTATTCCAATCTTTAGAAAATCCAGAAGGACCACCCTAGTCCAAACCAAATGATCCACTAGGAATAAGGTCCCATTTTTATGACCACCATTACTAAATACTTATGGTGTCCTTTTTTGTAATTTTTTGTTAGGAATAGACATCTTCATCCGGCACCCACATATTTTCTTCTTGCGAAAAAGGAGAATAATTGAAAAGAAATTCGATGCTGGAGGCTTCCAAAATGAATGATCCCTTTGATGAGATGTTATATCGAAGAAAATTTCTATTCTAGAATACCCATGACACATATTTATTTACTGAATTTGGTGCTAGGATCAAAACATCTGATGCTAGTCCAAATCCAAAGAGAGGTAGCCTATTTGGAACTAGGTAACCTCGTTTACCTTCACTCAAAATTCCTAAAAAATATTGAATGTGTGGGTCGATGTTGTGTTTGTAATTTTTTTCAATTGAATAATTCATGAAATTAATCCCCCCATAAGTATTATAATTTTCATAAATAGAAGAAATCATGTGAAAAATGTCCATCCTTTATATTTTATGCAACAAAATCAGAAAATAATGGGATTTCATAAAAAAAAGAAAATTACATCAATACTATATAGCATGAAGTGAATCCAAAGAAACATTTTTTCATAAAGATTAAATATCTATGTTTTTAGTTAGAGAGTATCTCAGTTTTAAAACCATCAATATTGCATCTTTATAACCATATTGCTACGCAGTAGATCAAAAATATCATTCACTAGTGATGAAATTATGTTCATGGAAATTATATCTGTAAAGAATAATTATATGTGGGGAATGAAAGTGAGTGAGATTCTAGAGATAATCCATTCACAAAGAGGTTTTGTAAATGAAAAATGAGTATATCTTCCCTTTTAGAGGAATATTCCATATTGTAGGTCTATAAGAATACTGTAAAACCAATTCAAATGGGACCGACCTTTTTAGCAGAACCAGTACCTCTTCCTCCTGATCGGAACCCATTACATTGAGGGGCATTGTTTTGGTCTTAATATCTGTACATACATGGAGAAAATTATTATATAAATTTTATAAAGGGTAAAATCCACCCGAAATAAGAGTTATAATAATGGTTTAAAGATGAATAATTATGAAGGAAGGCTCATGTATGCAAAACAAATCTCACAATATGGGTCACTGCTCTACATAGTGTCAGACCACTCTACATGGTATCCCACAAACAAAATATTCATTTAAGATGTGAAAAGTTTTTCCAATCCCCCAAAAATGAAAAAGAAATTTACTGGACCATATTCTGTTTCCCATCCCAAGAAAACATAAAAGTTATTTGTGATTCGAGATAATGTTTTTATTCCCGTATAAATGAGACTCCCACCATAGCCACCTGACAACCCTAGTAGTTGGTTACCTTCACTCCACTATAAAAAACCTACAAGGGAGTTGGAATGAGGGAAAAATGACAGACTATGAAATACCAAGGAAGGGTGTGAGAGGATTCAATTTCCAATGGGTAATTTTACCACATAATAAAAAGGTAGAAAGGGAATTCACCTGACCATACATTGACCCGATAATATTTTTGGATTCCATTAAGATAATCATAAGAATATGGAATCTTTGAGATACCTCTTCCAGTATAGAAAATATCTATACATAGGTAGCTTAGACCCACAGAGAAATGCGCTATGTTGAGGGAAGCTCTCACCATATAGTGAAGATCTACAAGAATGGAACCCAGAACCAAGTACAAAACAATACATGGATGGAACCCCATATTAGATATAAAAAATGATATGAGGAATGTGGAATGTCAGGGTTCTCTAATTTCCCTCTCTAATTCCCATCTTCAGGAGTATCGTTAGGCCCCACCTTAGCCACTCAATGAATTTCCATAATATTCTTCTACATCAACCCCTTTTGTGTGAAGCTCTAAGCGCTATGTGTTTCACCTAGTGAGGTATTAGGAGAAGGCCTCTCCAAAAGCCACCAAATATGTATGATCAAATAAATGGGAAAACTAGCATGTCCTTTTGATTGTACATACCATTGGGAAATGAGGTCCTATTGGTAGTATACCTAAAAAGGGGGATCCTCTTCATATTTATGAGAATACATTACCGTGGTAATAAGGAATAAAACCTTGGTAACAATGTTAGATTTATCCCTGGGATAGGTAGTGATATCCATTGTCCGTCTTCCCTCCCTCATCACGTCTTCCACTTTTTGAGTGGGGACTAGGAAAAAATTAGAGCTGGCCTCCCACCTGGATTAATCCCATAGCCTTTATTTCCAATGGTTTCACTACTCCTCTCAACCTTCAATGTCATATCTAGATATGTAATCAGACGTGACTATACTCAATACCAAAATGAGAGAGGATACATGCACATCCAATTACATTTTCCCTCCCTTTAGGCCCAATAATTAAAAAATAGAGAAGATATCAGAATTATATATCTCTCTTTCTATCTTCCTTTGGGATCTAACCTCATCCAAAAAGGGAAAAGTGAGATTGTGTTGCTTTTAGATCTACCACTCCCTCTTATTTCTCATACCAAGCATGAATGACATGGGCTTAGTGGTTAGTGGTGATCATGACATCCAGACAATCCAAATCACAAATGGTAATCCTCCTATGTATAATACACAACCCAAAATCCAAATATTACTGAGTTGAGACTTTCCTCATGATTCTATATTTAGTGGGCCCCTTATTTGGTATAACCCCAACCATACTCACTCAAATGGGACTCCTCTAAATGTGTAATCCAAAAATGTTAGAACTACATGGGATTTGATTCCGGACTAACTGGGAAACATAGAAAGCCTCCATGAGGTCAAAACACGACAACCATGTCCACCATGATGTTCTCGAGTCAACAACCCTGGTAAGCTCATAACCAACTCTGAGGGCCATGCTCCTTTGGTGACCCTTTCATCTCGGTTCTTATTTATACCATATTCCCAATAAATATCATACCCCACGAAAGAGCCCAGATCCCCTCTAGGTTCCCCAGGATACTTCTATGTAAGTCCCATTCCATCCTTGAATGGGAACCTTCCACCGGGACATTCTTTCCATATAATATTAAATTCCATGTTTTGGTCATTGGCACATGATCTTAAAAGGTATGATGTTCCCTGTTAATTGAAACCAAACTATGTGGGTTCTAATTCCATTCCAAAGGATATGTTGGATGCTCATTTAAGGGGTTTTATATTAATGTCAAAACAACTAATGTCTCCATAAGTGATAGTAAATTTCAGAGATCCCCACTACTTTCCTTAAAAATACTATCATAATGAATAATGATATAATAATATCTAGTCTATAAATAAAAAATAACCATTGATGGAAAACACCACATATATATATATATATATCTAAATATCCATCAATGGTGAACCATAGATACATACAGATATTCTTGAATCCATGCATGATAATAATTGACCGTTAATTCAGTGGTGACACAAGATATTCTTAGTAACGAATAAATTGTTCATTGACATGTATTAGTTAAAATACTATTTAGAATAGTAGAAAAAAAAAATAATTCATCTCTGAAGGGTGTGATGAGACTGGCCTACCATCCTATAGACCAATAAAAGTCCACAAAAATCATTAGATCCATTTCCTAATGGCCACCTGGCTTTAGAATGCAGATTTTTGAAACAACCTGAATGTGGGAACCACTAGGTGTTTTTAGCTCCATGAAAAACCCTTTGGAAGCTGTTCAAAAATTGTAAGGCCGATGTGAATGATTCTACATTATCAAGACTACCCAAAATAATTCATACTATGATCCATGCATTTTCTACTGGAAATAGGCATGTAATTAAATAATGATCGATATTATACGAGGCATGGGCTTTCCAATTTCAGGTTATTTTAAAAGCTATCTAAAAATCAGAAAATCTAAAAAATTATAGATATAATGGTGGTAAAAAATATTTTTTTGTATATCATATATGAAATTTAGAAACCAAAAAGAGTATTTATGGCCTATCATGGAAGTGAATATGTTAATTCATTTATAAATAATACATATTGATTTATTTGTACCAATATCTACTTTTAGTATGTTTGAAAGAGGTATCAATTTTTCATTCTTTATGATTTTCATATCTTTACATGGACAAAATTTCTTTAGCATATACTTGATAACTTATCTTTTTTTAAGTGATTTAATATTTTTCAATGAAAAAAATTTATTTTCCTTTTTCTATTATAATTGATAGGGGAGGATAATTTTTAATTCTCTATTTTAGATTTTTTTTGAGCATAATGGTTATTCTATTAATTTTTCTGCCCTATGTAGACCACAAATAAGAGTTGTTTTGGAATGGAATAATTGATATTTACATGGGAATATTAGAATAATTATAAATGAAATTAAAAATCCTTGATAATATTTAACATAAGCAAAAATATAGCTTTTTATGTGTCAAATATAGTTTTAAGACAAATTTAAAAGAAACAAACTTGGAAATTTGGATATATAGAAATCCAAAAATTAGTTATTTTAGAGTAATAGGTTTTAAAGTTTATATTAATAATGTTAAATAATCCTTAGATAAATTTGATTCAAAACACAATGGTGGTATCTTTTTAGTTTTCTCAAAATCTAGAAAATACTGTGTAGTTTACATTGAAAGATCTATGGTTATGGAAGAATCTCTAAATGTGATGTTTTTTAAAAATATTTTAGAATAAAATAATGATGAATTACTACAAAATGTAGAGGTTATTTGGATATTTTTTTTAACTTTGGATAGGTTGAACCTAACAATGAAAATTCATATGCAGAGTGGGATAATTTATATCACCGCATAAATTTACAGGTTTAGAAAACTAAATTTTAATATCCCAAGATATATAGTTCACCTTTCTTTTAGTGAGTGATGGAATGG
Organism: Viscum album; assembly: GCA_963277665.1. NCBI lineage: Eukaryota > Viridiplantae > Streptophyta > Magnoliopsida > Santalales > Viscaceae > Viscum > Viscum album. Next base: position 1,455,135,506 of record OY728126.1, read on the forward strand.
AATATTGAGATAAAATGTTTTAGAATGTGGGGAAAATCATAAGATGATGACATGTTCGGGCTTGTGGGTTGGCCCTAGGTAGGGGAAAACAAATTCTTGTGGGAAAACAGGTGGAAACTGGAGGGATAGAACCCAATGTCCATCTTATATGGGTGGGGTTATTATTATATTAGTTAGGCCTGATTGTTATAGTGTTGTCCAAGAACTATGTATCCTAAAGTGTAGTGGCTCTAATATAGTTGAGAAAGAGGTTCCATAATGAGGATATTTTTCTCTATGGGTTGGTGGTGGAGAATGAAAATCCCCAAAAATTTAAATGGTTAAAATATTAAAGGTTACTACCCATTTCGACTAGGAGAAAAAATCCTTCTAGAAACACACTTGATTAGAAATTCATAGTTAAATGGAATTGGCCTAGAGATGTGATAAAAAAGGTGGTTCCTTGGTAAGTTCACCATGTTTTATGTGAGTGAGGAAAAAGTACATTGATAGAACATATTTTGGCCATTAGGGTAAGTCATAATTTTGATTACTCAATCGGGCACAAGGGTGGGCTCTAGAATGAGGAAAACATGTGAATATGAGTAAATTTGTGGAACTTGGAAGGCTATGAACCAATGAACATGTTAAGTAGGTGGGGTTCCCATTTTATCATTTTGTCCTATTTTTTATAGAATGACAATTAGGTAAAAATCATTAAAATATCATAAATATCACCCTTTAGACAATGTAATTGGAACAATTGATTTAATAATAAAAATAAAAAATTCTTTAAAAACCTTTTTTTATTTTAATTTTATAATTTATGATTTTCTCCTTAAAATATTGATTAATGTTTAAATGGTTATAACTAGAATCATTCTATTGAAGAAGAGTTAAAACATATTTCTAGATGTAATGTCTGGGATATAGTTTAAACTTCAAATAATTCTAAAGGAATAAATATTAAATGGATTTATGGGAATATAATTGATAAATATATAAGTTTTACTATAAATAAAGCTTGATTAGTTACATATTGATATTTATTAGAATTTGAGATAGACTATTATGAATATTTTTCCCGATTGCAATGGTAGAAACTATATGAATTTTATTTTCTTATAATTTTTTAGGGGTTTAAATTATTTCAAATGGATGAAAAAATTTCCACTATATATTTATTAATTTATAAGGATGTATATATTGTAAAAAACTCAGTTTCTAAGATAGAATTTTTAAAAATCATTTTTATATTTATCTAACACACATTAAATACATAAATAAGATCCATGATCATGGTATGAAATATTATTAAATATCATTTTGTGAAATAATTTTATTAAAGGGAAGGTTAATCCTACGTTATTTAAAAGAAATTTCTAAAGAAAATTTTATTGTAAAAAATTATATGGATTATATTATTTTTATATCATCAAATTATGTTTTCTTTAATGAATTTTCCAAATTAATGAGAATTGAATATGAAATGAGTCTTATGGGAGAATTGAAATTCCTACATGGAATTAAATATTTTTCAAATAGAATATGGTACTTTTTTGTAATGGCTCTAGGTATGATAATGACAAAGTAATATGGTTTAGACTTGAATCAAATCAAATTTTCAACAACTTGATGAGTATTTTATAAAAATTAGATGTTGGTGAATCTGAAAAAGCTATGGTCAAATTTTTTTTATAGAGGTCTGATCAATATTATATTATATTTAACTAGTTATTTTCAAAATTTTAAGTTTTTAGAATATATTTACTCTAGATATGAATAAAATACTAGACAATGATTCTAAAAGGCTGTAAAATGAATATTAAAACATGGTAAAGGTTCCTTAAATGATAAAATATTTTTACAGTAGGAAAACTAATTTTAATTTTAATTGTCCTATAAATTATGATTTAGGAATTTTTAGAATTTATAGAGAATGAAAGTGTGGAATTTTTTATTTTATTAGAAAAATATTAGTATCTAGGAGTTCTAATAAATGGAATTCTGTAGATTTATAAACTATGAAACTGTAATTTATTTCTCCTTGGTGGTTTTATTGTCAACCCCTTTGGTTTAAGAAAAAATTACTTATATTATATGTTTAATTTGAAAAGGATACCTATTTTATGTGGTACTTATTATTCTATTAAAATTTTAAATAACCCTTTAAATCATTCAAGAACTAAAAATATTGTCTTTTAATATCATATTATTATTAACCTCATTTATAAAAGAGATATTTATTTGGAATTTCTTCCAAATATTGATCAACTAGCTTATATGACTACAAAACATTTTTATTCACCTGTGTTTAAGAAACTAAAATACTAACATAGAATGATCCAAAAATAACATAAAAGTTTAAGTAATTTTTTCTGAAGAATCTATTTTTTCATAGAAAATTAATTATCAAGGCTAAAATATTTATACTTTCATAATCCCTCTTCATGTCAAAATTATTTGTTTTGAATTAATTAGCGTTATAACACATATTTATATATTGGCTGTTAAGAATACATAATTTTCTTAAATTTTATGATCTAATAACATGATCTTAAATATATTTTTCATTTTTGGTTAGTGTTTGTGTTAAATATTTTATATTGGAACACTTACATATTCATTCACTATTTGTTTCTATTTTTTTCCTTGAATGTATTTTTATATAATTCATTGAATATATCCAACAATGTTTGTGGATCCTTGAGGTTAATATAGTATTTTTAAAGTGACATTTCACTATTTCATAAAATAAAAAATTAATTTATAGACACACACAATTTTGAATATGAAGATTTTTGTGGAAGGAATAAAAGTGTAAATTGAGGGGAATTTTACCAACTTTTCTTATTTAACATTCCACTATAGTTTTTTTGTTTTATTAGTGTTTATTTTATTCATATATTAAATGAATTTATGGGGATATATATCTTTAAAAACCCATATTTATTCATACAAAAATAGTTGGGGAGAGATTAATTTAGAAAAGGGTAATATATTTCAAATAAATTATTATTTTTGATGATTTAAAAAATATGGAGATGGTTTTTAAATTAATTTTTTTTTTCTAATTATCAAAATTGGGATATTGTTGAGTGGATCCTTCTGCTTTACTTAATTATGAATTTATAAATCTAATGCTATTATTTTATTTCCCCTTCCCCGAGTGAAGAAATTAATTTTAGGTTTCCACTACATAGAAGAAAATTTTGTTGTTAATATTTTTTTTCATTCATTATGTGTATTATGAACACATTAAAAAGAAAAATTAACATTATTATATGTTTGAATAAAACTCATACACTGAAGTTCTTATAATTAAATACATATAATTTCTAAAAAACTTATTACCTTATATGCATAATCATAATTATTATTGTTATTAAATTTTAAATTATTATTTATTTATTTTCTATTTTCAATTATTTTTTTATTATCAATAAACTATATTTTTTTTCTCAAATTCTAAATAATTCTAGTTATTTTCTAATCCTTACAGTTTTGTAACTGATTCCCAATGAGTATATTTATGATTACATTTTTTCATCCTTATAACTTTATAAAATCACCCTTATAAGAGTTTGATAGTTATTGAATAGTGATTTTGTTAGTCAAGATTGTTGGCGATTTTATGATTATTTATTTACCCTTACAAAAAATTTCTTGAAGATGAACTAATTCTTACAAATTCATCCCTATGTGAAAAATGATATTGGTAGACATATTCATTTTTATGGAATTCATGATTAGGTATAATCATCCCAATATTGCAGGAGAATGATTATTACACAAAATAAAAAAAATATTCTTACACACACTAATACTTACATTGAACATAAATATGATTTTTCAAGAATTTATTATTATGTAAATTGAAGATAATGTGAAAATTTATACTTACAAAAAATATGATTACACTTATGTCAGAAATTTATTTTTCTAAATTTAGAAATAAGAAATATATATTTTATATATTTTCTTAAATGAATTTATTGCATACATATTGTATTTTGAAGATTAAATTATTCCATAGTTAAATATTTATTATTTATATTTCATGTAAATTTATTTAGAAGTATCTTATGGAGAAATTATTTACAAGGATCAATCGTGTTTCATTTTTCATGCTACATTATTTTACAATATCATATTAAAATTTGAATAATTTATAGTATGATGATTTTTTTCACTTTATTAATGAGATTACTCCAAAAAAAATTATATTGTTTATTATGAAAATATTAATTGATATATTAATTGTTTACTCATTCTCATGAGTTTCACTATACAACATATGGTTTTGTTTTCAAATTATCAAGTTAAAACCACATGAATAAAAATATATCCACACTAAATGGAGAATACACCTAAAATATGTATCAAAAAACATTGATGTAGATTATTTCAAGTTATATATGAAACAATTATTTGAAAAAGACAAAATAGAGTGGATTATAATTTTTTGTAAAATGCCTCACATGTAGATACTACATTAAAAGAGTTTGATAGAAATTGTGCTCAATATTATACTATTTATATCAAAACTGTTTTCAAGGGTACTCTAATAGTACAATTCCTTAATATTTTTTTATCATCTTAGTAGCAATCTCAATTCAATTTCATCATTCTAAAACTTTTATATTAGAGTGATCCTTGTATCATATAAATTCATAAGATCATTATTTTATCTATTTTATAATATAATAAATTCAATATTTTTTTTGTGTGTATAATTTTGGTTATTTTATTTTATATTCAAAATCAGGTCGTTAGTGTCTAGGGTATGGAAATGTTGTAAATAGTATGCTAGGTTGTTACATATCTAGTAAATGGTAGGGCTTCTGGTTGTTTCTCTTTTTAGATAAAGGAAATATTATTTCTTTCTCCAGTTAAAAATGAATGATCATCATTGAAAATATTAGTGAGAAAAATAAATTGGTTGTGTTGTTTCTCTAGAGTTCAAAAAGACATCGGTAAATATTTTTGAATCCATTAAGAAATAGGTTCACTATTTAGTGGGTTCCATTCGTTCACATTGAGAGTGTGATGAGCTATTGTGGGATCATGTTGATCCATGAAAATGTAAACAATTTTGTGTTAAAATTTTTAATAAAAGATTTACTTAATTTTTTAAATTATTTAATATATTATAAAATATTTAATTCCCTCATTTTGAGAATTCATAAATCTTTAATACTAGTAATACACCGCACTCCTCTTGCCTAAATGTCCCATTCACCGATAGAGGAATTCCTAAATTCTTCTAGTTAATAGGGAACCACTCTCTAATGGAAGTAGTGAATCTATTATTAGATGAAGGATAGCCAATCCATTTCTAAGATCAAATCATAGGTCTTAATCTCATCAATAATGAGGTCTAAATAATAATTCTTTCCATTAATATAGATCTATCATCAACAACCACTTTTCTTGAGCATGTGATTGATTCTAGTAAAAGATTATATCCAAACAGATTGGTCTATAGGTTCCACTGTGATTTGTCGCTCTTGAAATATGGATGAAGAAAAATAGGAATATTTTATTCTAGTATCTATGAGTACATGTTCTAGTGTAGACAAGGAAACAATTTCACCATGAACCATATTGGGTTTATCATTTTTAAAACCACATATTATTTTCTTCAAATATTATCCTCAATTTCGAGCTATGTCCTCCTAGAATGATCTTACCAGGGGAAAGGGTAGGGAGGAAAATCATTAAGATCTATGGATTTGGTTTCTCCTATTATTAAATAACCATATGTTATATAATATGAACATCCAAAAGGGCCAACATATATTCCATGATGAGATCTATGATCCCATATGCTCCTTAAATATAGAGGTATATCTTCCATGCCAATATGACTACCATCAATTTCACATCTCTTTAGATAGTCATTATATATATGAACCCATCCCCAACACAACTCCCATGATTTCAATTATTTGGATTGGGGTCATTCATGTGTATTCACGTTGAGTAACAACCATGACACCTACTATTAAAATTTTATAGATGATAGTTTTTCAAGAAAATTGATGCTTCAAAATCCTATAACCTACTACCACTTTCCGAAAAATATATCAACCACTAGATCCATGTACAAAATACTATCAAAGGTAAGGATGAAAAGGTGGAAATACATCCCCTATAGAACCCTATTATACTCTGAAGGTGGAGGAATATACCACTCCAATACAGGTGTAGGAAATTATTTATAAACTACTCATAGAGTAATTACTCCAATATATTTTGGTTAGATAATATCACGATCCAATCATAATTTGGATGCCTTTTTACCCTTATGTTTGTTGAAAAGAGGATCCATCAATAGCACAATAATTTCATGACCCCACATTGGGATCCAGTTTAGTTGTGTATATACAATCACAATACAAATAATAAGATGAAACATATTCATTAAAACATATATAGATAGATGACTCAAGATGTTTATGGAAATAAATGATTAACTCTACCATGATGCACGTACTATTTACTTTTTCACTGTAATGATCACCTTAGATATCTTAGTTTATATTCATGTTATTTGGGTCTTCATGAATGGATACATTGACCAGTGAAAAACATTTGGTTCTATAGGCTAAAATAAAAAAAATCATTAACCCTTGACATTATTTCCCCTAACCTATTAAATGAATCCCCACATTACTCTTTAATCCAAAAACAAACCTTAATACATACCATATTTGAATCAAAATTCACATGACCTGACACACTAAGGCCTTATCATGGATGATAGTGTGGTGAGTCTGCAAACCCAATCTCACAACTAATTAGCCAAGGGGTTTAAAATAACACCATCAAAGAATATCACACAACATAGGTGGAATTAACTTAACACTCTTGTAAGAAACCCCATACCATCATATAATATAAAATAATAAATGTTAGATAATGATATTAAAAATAGTACATATAGTGAAAGTGATATTATAATCATTCATTAATAACCAAAATATAAAATGACATAAACAAAGGGGAAACATGGATAAATTTCCAAAAATAAATGAACCCATAGAACCTCAATTGATGATAGCTGCAAATTTTCTAACTTCCCAAGTTGAAATTCAACTCTGTATGCCACCTATAGTTACCATAATATTCCACTCCACTGATACCACATATACAATGTTTATCTCAAAACATCCCATAATATATACAGGACATTACTTATGTGGGAGAAATTCCTATATAGGGATCCGTATATATATACCTAGTAAGAAAGAATAAAACCATAAATGATATATAAAGGACTCTTGATCTCAATAAAAACACAATTTCAAATGAACTTTGATATGATTTAAATATTGATAAAAAATGACATATAAGAAATATCCACTCTGTAAATCCAATATATTGAAAAATCATCCCCAGAAAGCAACCTAAGACTATGAACTACCCAGCTTAGTAACCCACATCAACTCTTGGAAACAATTTTATGGGCCTCATACCCCACTAAATGAATGTATCACTCAAGGATATAACCCAGCCTAGTAGAGGACCTATGTCGCATTTTTTATGGAACCTCAGATGTGGGAGTACATTTATCCATAGATATAATACTCACTTACTACATAAGTTTGTGGGTTCCTAACACTATTTTTCATGTTTTGGGAAAAAACCTTTTATGTTCTAAGGGAGTATTGATTATATTCTTGAAATAGAGTACTGGTTCCCCAAGTATGATGGATAAGAACAAACTCTAAACAGAATTTGGAAGATCCTTCCCACATTCATAACATTTACAAGGGATATAATCACCCCATCTCAACTCCAATCAACTCACTCAATCAAATATATTGGATCTATATTGCTAAGGCAACTACACATGGGGTATCTCCTCACAAATAAAATTTTATATCGAAGTCTAATGCACTATTTTTATTTGGAAAGTTTCACCAGATGTACTAATCCAATATATGAATTTTGGGATATAGAAAATGATTAAAATCATTTTAAAATGATAAGAAACCATTGGTATAATATATAATAAATTTTTCCTTATCCATTTATATTTTTTTCTATGGGATTAGTCTATACCAATGGGTTTTGTAAATATTTTTATAATATAATTAAATGAAGTATACAATATGGGTTTTGTGAAATGTTAACATATATACTTGAGAAGGAAATGTCCATATCAGCTATCCTACAACCATTTTAGGAAAACTATATATAATATACCCCTGAAAACAACCTGTAAACAAAATTGAAGCCTACGAAATATAATTTGGCCATTTTATCAATTCTTGATTAAATATACATACACACCAAGAAAAAATTATAGTTTTGACATATTACATGTTGATAATTTGAAATCCCAATAATATCATATATAGAAAATTATTTTTTAATAAGATTCCATCCAAAAAGTTGAAATGTTCATAAATATTAAGTTAATAATAGAGTAGATAAATATAATAACACATCCCACAAAAAATAAAAATTGGGAAAATTATACTGATTCACAATAAAAATATTAATTGATATTAATATAATAATAATATGTAATTTATTTTAATAAACACTCTTATTCCTACCTAATCATATCATTTATCCTTAATTTCATCTATAATGCGTAAAAAAGGAGACTGGTTTCCTGGGAATCAGGTCACTATATTTTTCATGTGTCTCCATAAAACATATACATTTGATACTATGTTTACCAACCATTTTAGTCTATTAAGGGTACATTACCATTAAATTTTTATGTTGGTTCCATACATCATTCATGTGAGTACACCCATGCCTCCTAATAATCAATCATTCAACATTGAAAAAATAAAATCTAAATATAAAATAAAAAAAATTTATAAATAAAATCTATTATGGATATAATATTAGAAGAGAGTTCTATTTATATACTTGAGGTTAAAAAATGAGTGATATTTGATAGATCCATTTTCCATGAAAGATCACAATCATTTATAGTGTCAGTGGGATCCAATGTATGATAATAATGATAAGTTTTATCTGGATGATCAGAATGCAAGGATTTAGAACTCAAAGAAGAATAATGATAAAATTTTGTAGATATTGGATAATTTTTAACATTAATTGGAATATAAGTTAGTGGAATACGGTAATAGGAATGATGAGCAGTAGATGGATCAGATAAGGGTAGATGCGAATCTGGGACTGATAGGGACGGTGGTGGCAAAATTGAGAGTTTCAATATCCTTGATGACTTAAGGGGGAAATGTGGGATGAGAAAGTTTAGTAGAAGGTATATTAATTTAAGGTTCGTGGTGTGATTGGGTATAACGAGTTCTTTGAGTACGTATACTATCGAAACCTTGAACTGATTGGTCGATTTCGGATTTTACTAGTGTGGATAATGAATTGTTATCTCTTGAATGGCGGTATCTACTTAAGATTTTAAAATTATTTATACCATGAAATTCTATGTTATTTAATATATATATATATATTTAAAATTATAAACTAAAAATAGTCATCAGTGGATGACTTCTCATATCTCTCAATCCTTGATCATTTTGAACAGTCTATTCAAAATTTTATCTTTAATATTATTCAATTTCTATGTGGGAATGTAAAATTTAAATATAATTTAAAATCCATTAAAAATGGGAATCTTTTATGATATATCATTGGTTACATGATATAATGAGGGAATACTAATTTCTATGTAAAATTAAGGATAGGTGGTGACCCAATATAATCATTCCAAATTTAGTGATAATGAAAACAATGCATAATTGGAGTCATGACATAACCAATTAATACTAATTATCATGAAAAATAATGAATAATAGAAGGAATAACCTATTAAATGGACTCTTTTTTAAAGGTAGTATTAAAAATAGTTTATATTTTTTTGAAAACTGGGTTCAAACAAATCCATATATTAGAAAATAGTTTTATAGTATTTTTAAAATTCAATATTAACATTGATTTTAAATTTTCATTAATTATTATCACTATAGAAAATAATATTTTTTATTTATTTTTAGTTTTATATAATTTCTATATCATTTTAAGTTATCAGTTTTACTATTATATCATCAATTTATGTAAACCATCTAAAATATAAAAAAGAATTATGTCATTTTCATTAAATTTTAGAATATTTTTGCATAATTGTTTTGGCCTATATCTAGAGTTATAGAATTTTTTATTGAGGCATTATTATCTCATTATAAATGTAAAAAAATTAATTACTAATCATTCACTAGGACCCAAAAATATATTGATTTTTACAGTTTTTCAAAATTTCCCCAAAGTCACTAGGCCAAAAGTTGGTTCATATATCTCAGTTATCAAAAAAAAAACATAAATGTACAATTAATATGTTTTGTAGGGGGTGTGAAGGTTAGATGGAACTTTCATATTCCTATATTGATTTACACAATTAAATTGAGAATACAATATTTTAATATTTAGTTTTTATTTTACCCAATTTTAGTTTAAATTGTTATTTTTGAACTATATAAAAACACTTTCTATTTTCATCAAAAAATAATTACATTTTTAAGACATTTCTGAGAAAAAATTAATTTTATAAATCTCGCACCACTAATTTAGGTTCACAATCAATTATAAAAATCTATTTTTTGAATCATTATATATAATATTCAAATCAATACCAATAAGGGAATTTATTATGTTAATTTAATTACCACCGCCATGAAAAAATGTATTTCTATTACATGAAGGATGACATCGATATGAGATTTTAGAGAAATATTTTACCTAAAACACCCTTTTAAATTCTAATTCTATAATATATGGATATTTGGTTAGAAAAAGTGATCATTTAAATAACAAAAAATCTATAATTATGTATAACATTTTTATGTCAATAAATTTAATGAAACCAATATAATGTAAATAAAATTCACTCGACCATGAGATTAATTATTCAAAATTATGATTTTAATTAATAATTCCATAATTAAACACATTTTGACATAAAGTTTGATAATGTTTTGCATCAGAATAATAATATGTCACCATATTTAACACTAGAACATCATTTTTAGTTTTAATGATCAATTATTGACAAGTTGAAACAAATTTATACCAATTGAGTCTATGTTATTTACATTCACGAACAAAATTATTAGACCCAAAATCTAAAAATCATATTTCTAGAGAGATAGCCTCAGCTAATGAACTAAATACCTAAAAAATAAAATCATATTAAATTAGCATGGTCTATAAATTTTTTCATAAATTTAGTGGTCTTAATTGAGTTTCATTCAGGTAAGAAACTCATAACTATGAAAAGGCCATTTCATTTTCAATGGAAATGAATTACGATTTATTCTATTAACTTTTTTATAAAAATAACATGATTTTAAAAGCTTAAGTCATATATATAATTACAAATAATCAGAAAAAATATAGATAGTAAAATTATATGTTGTAGTCAACAAACATATCACAGTTAAACAAGACCATAAAATGTGGCATCTGCAACAGTTCAAGGATAAAACTCACCCAAAGAACATGATCTAGGAATTGGACCTATTTGGGGAATTAATATAAAATAAGTACAAATTTTTTCATATTTATCATATTCATATATTTTTTTCAATTACATATTGTGCTTAAATCACCCAAATACATTGAAAATAAACACCATCATTCTTGAGAAAAATAGACTTTCATTATTGAATCGTAAAAATAATTATTGTTCAAAAAATAATATTTCTTTATTGACGTGTTTATTTCAATTTAATATATCCAATTAAAGGTAATTGGCCCACTAAATAGGAAATCACTAGAAATGGGGTTATTAAGATGCATCAGGCAAGTGAGAAAACCAGAGGGCAATTTTACTTTAAGACATAATGAATTAATGATGTCTCATAGTACATTTCTTTTTAAAAAATTGGTAGTATATTTCAGAATAAAGATATCTATAAAAGGTGAATATTTGAATCACTTATTTCCATAATTTTGTTTACAAAAACAATCATATTTATATTGGAATAAAATCTTAAAGAATTATGTGAGAGTGTTGAGTTTTCAAATATTTCAAGATAAAATATATTCTAATGAACTATTTTTATATATTTATTGAGTGACTATTTGGTACCTTTACCGTCTCATGTACTTACATAAATTTTTTGTCTCTTTGAATTTTTATCACTAAATAATCACATAGAATATTCCAGTAATGATGATAGATAAACTCTAGATATAGTTTATAAATGATACACCAATTCATTGATTCATGCTGAGACCATTAATTAACATTTAGTATTCTACAATATTTTCAGACTCACTATAAGAGATATTTGATGAATATGTTTTTCAATTATTATTATGTCCAAACTGTGATGTATAAAATCGTTTGACTAATAAGGAAAATCATATAAGATTTCTTCTTCCTCCGATTTATATTTTATTCAAAAGATTAATTATTTCTCTTTTTATATTTATACCGAACATTGTTAAACTAAAATATAACATTTTTCAATTCATTAAATACCAAATATCATGTGATATACTATGGTGGATGCCTAGTATCAATTGTTTTTTCAAACTATTGATGAATTTCTTTTACGAATGACTCATTGGAAAGACTCATCATTGTACTGTGAAATGAAAAAGTACTATAAAATTAAATCCTTATGGATCATGTATCATTCTAAAAAATGGGACAATTTAACCTACCCATTGTAATAAAACTAAAAATCATTCCAAAATAAGGAAAATCTTTTACCTTCCACACAAGGACATCAGACATCTTATATGTATGTATAACAAAAGAATTATATATGTGCTCACTATCTTTGAAAATATGATACTAATGTTTTTTAAAGGGTGGAAGTACGTAAATATATCATTTCTATAATCATAAGTTCCAAATATAACTATATCCATCCAGGTAAAATGATTTTTCAAACACATCGATTGATGATGGTCATAAATATGAGTTAAAACTGAAAAAAACTATATTAGGAAAACATATGAAAAAATAGATAAAAACAATGACATGATAAACCCAACATGACCTTATGTATATTAGATATTAAATTAGTATATCATAAATCAAATGTTTCCCATGTCAATCCATTACTTGGATGAACTAATTCATTATTATACTTTTTTATTTCACCATCACTCCATTACTTATATTTTGAAACATTATCATCGATTAATTTGTTTTAAATCCTAGAAATGGACAGAATAGGATATATTAATTTATATGGTACATGAGATAGTGTTCCATATAAATTAAAATTCCAATGGGATATACCACATAGTTTCCAATCATTTATTTTTGGGGTTTTTCGCAAAATGGTTTGCGTTCCATACAGTAAGAATGGATTTTATATGATAGAAATCTAATTTGATCAATTAAATTTGATAGTATATAATCATTTCAGGAAATATCTAAATATTTTTGAAATAATTCCTTTCAAAATATGAAAATAAAATAAATCACAATATTAAAAATTTAATACTTTTTTTCCCATGCCACTATTATAATAAAAATTTCTTCTTATTCATCTTTCTAAATTTATAATACATAAGAGTCATTGATTCATAAATTTTTTTTGCATTTGGAAATTCAGAATTTTCATTACATATATTATGTATAGTGGTACGACAATATTATTGTATCTACCCAATTTCATCCTACCAATTATTAATAAATTAAAAATTATCAAATGAAAAATTCTTAATTCAATCCTCTAGTTTCAAAATCAACTCCCTAAAATAGATTTTTATCTACAATACAATACAATAAAACAATTTAGTTTGAGAAATAAATTTTTTATTTACTAACACACATATTTATATGTTAACTAAGTTCTTCTAGAATAACTATAGAATGGAAAAATAATAATTCCTCAAATTGAATCATTTATAAATGAAAAATATAAAATTAATTCCTAATCATTTGGAAACTCAGGTGAGATATGAAAAGTATTATACACCAACATTTTATAAAAATTAATTTGATATTAAAATTAATATAGTACAAAAAAATCCAAAAAACATTTAGAAGCTATTACTATTCAAAGTTCAAAAATTATCATTTCTAAAATTTGTACCAGAAAAATTCTCTTAAGATTGATATGTGTTTTATTTAAATGATTCAGGTTTAATTATTTCAAAAGTAATAAATACTATAATGAAAATTATAATTTTTAAATATATTTTAAAATATGTTTATCTTGGATTCTGGTAATTATTTTGGTTAAAGTATAGGGTTTTAATTTTTTTTTCAAGATTCCCTTTATTATGGTTAATAAAGGAATCACTTCTAAATTTTCTCAATTTTGATTTAATTGATTTCATCAGTTGAAATATTCATATATATCTTAATTAATATATAATTTATTAGATATTATATATTTTTTTGAATTGAAATTTAAATATTTAGGTTGAAATTTTCTTATTATTTAGAAATGATTTTGTTATTTAATGACAATATACTTATATGATCTATTTCTTTAGATTTATTTCAACGTTTTGATTTAAAATAATGAATCACATCGTAAATATTCTTAAAAAATTAATTATTTCAAAAAAATATCAAATAAAACCACACTTATCACCCTTTTGATAATAACATACTTACTTTTATTTAATATTTACAATTACAGACATGATTATTCAAATAATCACATTGTCATTTTTTTATGTTCAATTTTTTAAATTAGTTATAATTTACTACAAATAATAAAATTATAAACTCATTACACCATGATAAATTAACAAAATAAATTTACATTAATTGATTACATATTCCCCTAATATATATCACCTAAATACAATTTTACATTGGATTAATTTATTTGTAATAAGTAACAAAGATAAAAAAAATATATAGTCAAAAATAATTTTTTACCATGGATTACGGTAAGAAAAACAATATAAATGAACCCCGGTTCTATGAATTAGGATGTATTACTAACTAATATTAACTTGGCTATAAAATGGTGTAAAAAAACGAAAACTCATTCTCGCTAATGAATAAATACTTAATCCCTAAATAATATCAACTAAAAAATAATATTACATTGGGTTATGGTATAAATATAGAGTAACTAAGACAAAATAATCATAGGACCATAATTAAATATAATTTTATTTTCTATAATATAAAAATCAAAACAACTTTTTTTTATGAATGGGGAAGGATAAAAAAGTAATGAGATATTAGAATAAGTATGATATTAGGGAGAAAATAAAAAAAATCGCAAAAGTAGGGATGATCGACTCAAAACTAATATATTTGATGTTGAAAAATATTCTAATTAAAAAAATGGATGAACATTATGGATTTCATGTACTGATCAAAAGAGAGCTTGGGGAGGCTGTTATAGTAGATAACGAGAAAATATGGATCTAGAGGAGGGGGGTGTGCATTTTGGGAATTAAGGGGAGCCTAAAACAATTGGTTTTATAAATCATTGGTATATAGTTTTACTATACTGATAGTTTTTAAACCATGGGCTTCTCTGCCTAATTTCTATAAAATACTAACGACTTGTGTAAAATTTAATATAGATACCCATATTCCAAAGGGTTTTTAAATAGTGGTTATTTGGGAATGGTTATAGAATTGATTTTTTTTTAAATTCACTTATGCCTAGATGTGAATATGAAGAAAGAAGATATGAAAAATATAAATTTATATAAAAAGTACATGATATATAATAGTGGGGAACAATATGTGTATCCCCACAGAATAAGGTTGGTATTTTACTATTGTTCACATTATATGTAGTGGTAAAAATAAATTACATATACCATAACAATCTCAGGAACATGAATTCTCTATGGCATCCCTATCAGATTTATCACTGGGCATTTGGAGCTCATCCCCTTATATGAAAGGCTACCGACTATAAATAAAGTTCTAAGGTGTCACCATAGGGAGATTATTATGTCTAACCGCATTAAGAAAATTAAAAATAACCAATGAAAATACATTATAAAATAATTAATATATACCGAATGAATAAATTTCATCAAGCTATAAAAAATGTAATTCTACGTATACATGTAAATAAAAATGTTCCCGCACAAGACCAGTCACTTATATAAAACGAACTATAGAAATAAATAAAAATAAAATAAAGTTCTACTACAATACCTGTTATTTATAAAATTATTCACTGTAAATTCTAATTAATATACTTTAACCTAATAAATAAAAATTGGGTCTTTTCCCTACTCATGCATATGAACAAGAAGACTGCTTAGATAACAATGTTCTATGATCACCCGAGAATGGTGTTAGGTAAAACCCATAGGCTAAATCCAATGATATCTCTGACATAGTTATTAATAAAATGAATGAAAAACTTATATGATTAGAATAATAAATATAGTATAGAATCATAGTAAAATAACAAGTGTCGAACCTTGGGGTTCTAAGGTGACAACTAATGTAGACCATACATACTTTGGACAATACCAGATATCTTTGGTAATATATCATACCACTACCCATGGGGAACTAGGACCTACCATAAAAGATATAGAGCATCACATGGTAAGACCAAGTTCACCCCATAGTCAACATTAGAGAATCCATCCACCTAAGGGGTAACATTACTTACCATGAACCATGATATATACACCACTTGTGGTGTGAATTCCCTTCCGAGAACAATTATATTTTTTCTACCTAGGTAGTCACTTCCCCTAGCATATACCAGTAAATATCCATAACATGATGGGCTATATCCTCTACTTAGATCCATCATATATCCAAAAATTGTCACTAATCTCTAAACTTATAAATAATACACCATGTTGTTACTTAGTTTAGATCAAAATAATGAATAAACATTAGGGAATTTTCTTTCACGAGAATCAACATAGATCAGACACACATTGGGTAAATACCCTATTCAGAATATGTAATGAGCCTCTGTTAGCTGTGGTCCATATCCCACATGACACTTGAGCTCTCATTACACAAATATATATCATAAAACCCGAGGGTTGCATCCATAATGCAAAATATGTACTGGGAAACCATTACCTGGGGGATATATCCCACACTGGTGTTGGACCCTTATTTCACATATATATACCATAAACATGGGGGGTCTCATTCGGTACCAATAATAGATACTTGTTCTCTATTATCTAGGAGTTGTATCCCTCCCCAAATCCAAAACCCTCAATCAGATACATCTGGGTGGTCCTATAGTCACATCCCCTACCCAGAACAGATACTTTTCCTTCATTAACTGTGAGTCATATCCAACCCCGATTCTCAAACCCCCATTCACATTCACCTAGGGGTCGTATCTTCTTCCTGAAAATCATAAATCATATATATATATAAATAATGCAGGAGTAATCTATAATCCTAACATTACAACATATACCAAATTTTTTAGATACTCAATTGAACAAGAGATACATCCCATAGGTTTTATTATCACATGCACTACCAAAAATCAGAACTATATACATTTTAGGCTATAACATACTAGCCTTGGAAGACTTACCCTCCCACAGTCCTCATAAACCATGGACACAAATCTTGGGCCCCTAGGACCCATCAATTTTTTTTCCCAATATAGGCTCCTCTCAAGAATTCCTAACATGAGGGATCATTGAATTCACTTATAGAGAATATCATCCCTCATCAGTACCATGATTGCATCATCGACCCATTATCCTTAAAGGAAATTCCATTTTGACATCACACATGAGAGATATCATAATTCCCATCTCACTTCCCAATACATGAAAGATCATTACAAACAAACCAATATATCCATAGACCTTTCCTTTGTGTACAAACTTGATCACACCCATACTAGTGTAGTAGGAATGTCTAATCCACTCTATATTCAACTAGCCCAAATATAAAAATGTATCTCAAGGTTCTAATATGGTATCATCCTAAGAAAACCAATGCCAATATACCCCTATACCTACTAAATGGAGCTAAGGGAATATATATATGGTTTACTAAATTTGTTCAATGTCTCCATTAGAACCCTTCCGGGACCTGGTATCATAATTCCCACTTTTAAATCAATCCCTTAGACATTATCAGTCTAGGAATCAATGATTTATCACGAGTTTATAGTAGTCAAATAACCCCCATGATACTCATATATTCTTCTTTAGAGATATGTTTTATTTAGTTAAATATCTACCATCCTTAGTGGAAACACATCATGCTATACAACAAATTAACACAATTCATATATCTTGAGGAATATTCTGGGACCACTAAACACATACGTGGAGTTACCCCATTAAAAACCTATACCCCCATGGCCCGATCTCATTCAATCCTCATATTAAAATTGAGCTGCTATAATAAGGCACATCATGAAAATAATTAATTATATATTTTTTTAATTAATAATAATAAATAATTAAAAAGTGTATATGTACCTAAAATATAAATGAGCCATCGCACTATAATGAAAATAAAATCAACTGCACCAAGAATGTTCATGGTGTATCCTTGAAACTATCCCAAGAAAAATATAACACGTAGAACAATAAATAAATTTAAAATTTAATTTAAATACATAGAAAAATCTATATGGTGACATAACAATCATGAAATTTTATGTGTTTTGTAACACCCCAAGCTTCCACGGTACACTTCTCTTTGAATAATATACTAGCATGTGTTGTACGCAACTTCGAGTTCTAACTCACCACAACCAATCTAGCCGTTATGAATAGTAATACCCACTTTTTTAAATATTATGAATTTTATCTTCCAAAATGGACTTCATTTTTGGATTTGTAATATCAAAATTAGCTTAGGGTGAATTTTTTATAATTTTCTGATAACTTTCATATTTTGATGAATAGGGAAAATTACTAAATTTTCATTAAAAAATACTTTTTTAATCGAAATAATTAATAGTGATAAATTATGAATTTTATTGATTTTAGATTATAATTATATTATATTTTAACCATTTAATACAATTCTGGTCATTGAATATAAATTCACATTTAAACTAGACATAAGCAAGTTCCAATCTTTTGATAGTTATTATCTCTTAAAAACACTCTTCTTGTTTTAACAATGAGAATTAATTTTAAATTAATTTCTGCCACTTATCTGATTTGAATTTAGAAAAATGGATTAAATATTTATAATCAGGAGGTCCAAATTGTGTAAATAGGTAACTTTTATTTTTATACGTTTTGAATAATCACTTTGGAAAGTATTTTATTTACCGTGGTTAAAGGATAAATTCGGTAAATAAGGGAAAAAAATAATATTATAAAAATAATAAATTACCCTAAAACGTGTCCTAATCCTATTGATTGATACATTTCCAACCATTTTCATCTTTGGGTCGATTTTGGGACCCCATGGATCCACTTGTAAGTGATAATGACACTTTATATTAATTAAGTTAAAGTAAATACAAAAATGAAAAAAGAATATATCTTTTAGCAAAACAATTTTTACATAAGGTTAGATATGTTATATTATCGACTATAAATATTCATTATAAAAATAAATATTTCATACATAATGTTATTTTATTTATAATATTTAGACATTGAATAATTAAATTTATTTATGACATGATAATGATGCGGTATTCTCTTTATTAATTAAATAATCAAATAATTGGTATTATAAATGTTAAAATAAATATAATTTTAACGTTTTTATGACATCAAATAATTTAATTTGTTAATATGACACGATATTATTGCTTAAATTTATTTTGTTCGAATTAATAACTTTGTTAACACTTTAACAAAAATCAATTATTAAATAGTGTCAAAATTGACATAAAAGAGTTTTTAAAAGAAATATTATATTATTAATTAATTTTCTATTGAAAAAAATATACGTTTCAGACAAAGGACTTATATAATGATAGTTTTATCTTTAATGGACCACTTGGGGGTCTCTTGGAAGTATATAGTAAGTTTATTAACCATATAATATAAAAATACAATGTGAACTGGAAAATGTCAAACTATTTAACTAAGAGTTAAATATAAATGATAAGGTTCATATAGTGACCCAAACCTCTATAAAATCTATTTTATGAAAGTATTTCGACCCATCCACACCTTAGAATTTTAATAATCCACTTTGGATACATTATAAACCGAATATGAATTTATTATAAATTAATACTTTACGTTTTTTCAAAAGAGCCCCGCCTACCCCTTATAAAAGGACACCACTTCTAAAAAATTATTCATACCATCAAAGCCTTTTGGTTCGGCCACCCCTGCCCAATTATCCTCTCAACATCCATCAATTAAACTTAGAGGAATTCCTTTGGTCAGAAAGACAACTTAAGGGGTCCTTTTGATCAAATCAAAAAGAAGAACCCGAAGAAGAGGTATTGATTTCACCACACTTTTCAAGTTCATTTCTTATTACACTTCTTATTTATTTGTTATTTCCACTCTAAAATTATAACTCCATTGTATTATATATAATTTTATGTTATTATAAATATTTGACAACCATATTCAGTATTCTATCCATCCTTTGAATGACATGTCACCATTCGTGCGTACGTATGGCCTACCGTCTCCACGTCGGGGTGTAATTGTTATTCAAGATATTATTATTTGTATGGGTATAATAATGATGTGTAATTGATGTAAATAATAAATATAACATGATAATTATTTTTTATATATGATATAACATCCAATTATATATTATTTTAACATCAAAAGAATGATGTTGTCGCTCGTGCGTACGAACAGATTACCGTCTCCACGAACGCGATGAGATTCATTTACCATCATATCCATTCAAGACTAAATTTAATTTGATGATTAAAAATAATGTTTAGAGACATGATATAATTCTGGATATGAATAATATACATCCCATCCATAACAAATATGGCTCATGTAACAAAGAATATAAAAGGAAAATGAACCTGTTAACACCCGAAACGATGATAATACTAAGATATTATAAACAAATCAATTTTAAAAGATCATATATGATATCATATTAATGTATATGATTCGTGTATAATTCAATTAAAATTATTTCACCATTATAAACGAGGTTAACCTACCCTCGACGAAGGAAAAATTACAAAGTAAGTGGTTTCTTATATCACTTTTAATTCCGTGATGTTTCCATTGTCACCACCTATTTATTGCATGTGGTGTGTGTACTTCCCATGATTGTATTCATTGTGTAATATAATTTAATTTATGGATATTTTCATCATCATTGTATGATGTTTCTTTCGTGGGTGTATGTTTTGTAAGTTACCAAATCAATAAGGGAATTTGAAATTTCAATTTCCTCTCATTCGTCTTTACGCATACTTCATTGATTATTTTACTCCATGATTATGTGTGGAATCACTATTCATTTTATTATGTCATTATTTCCACTACCCATTCTTTGTATATACTTTTGATACACATAATTATTCCATTGATAAATTCTTAAGTCATCAATATGAACTTGATTAGAGTAATTTTAACTCAATCCCCATTTGTTGAGTTGAATATCCAATTCATTGGTGTTGTTTTTACAAGAATATGTGTGAATGTACATTGATTGTTTTATACTGAATATCCAATAATATTGAGTGTATTTATATTTGTCATACATAATTTTTTCATTGATTTATCCTTAACCTAAGGATACTGTCTTTATGAGAGATTTCATCTCAGTTTACATTCCATTGAGACTCTTTTGTTGTTATACACCAAATAAATTTTATATGGTGTATATAATGTACTTTGACATACTATATTATGAATAACTTTATTCTCAAGATATTACAAAGTTTTTATTACCTCAATTATTTGTATTCAAGTGTCTCTCTTTTGGTTTGGAACTCTAACTAAAATATCATTTTAAAATGTTTTAAAGATTTATTATTCTAAATCATTTAATCAATATCCATGTTTTAAAAATGGTTTTATGGATTTATTCTTATAGACATTAAAGTTTTAAAATGAAAATTATTTTTAAAAGTTTAAAAGTGGTATGAGACACTTTGATTCAAAAATATATTTTTAAAATGGCTTCTTGACAAGTAGAGTGACTTTTAAATGTTTTCAATCGGGGGGGGGGGGGGTATTTCTCTCAAATACTTTTGATGATTATTTTAAACTCTGTCAATATCATTCATTATTATCGATTGAGGTTAATCTGTTACAATAAAATCTTCCATATTGTATTGAATGAGTTATGTTTTACTATGGATGTTCTATTTTTAATCCATCCATGGTTTATGGAGAAAGTATTGACATTTTAAAATCTAGTTTTAAAATGAATGTTTATGTTATGTTTAAACCTATTCATATGGGGAATGCATTGGACTTAGTATGTGATGGGTGGAGCCCTCTCTATCTCTTCAATGCATCGGTAGGTCCCATGAGACTAACTAGTGTATTGTCACAAGACCATGACAAAATATTATTTGTAGTCTTGGAACGAGGCCTTGAATATGTGGTTATGATAGTCTGTTGTTATGAATTCCATCATTATGAAAGTGGATATTTATATTTCATGTGATTATTTGTTTAGTAGAATCTCTCAGTGAATAAGTAAATGGAATTATTTCCTATTTTTTCCATATTATGCTGAAGTTCACATTAAAAAGGATTTTGTTTTAGTTATGCATTGCCTTAAATGTTTATGCTTATTTACCTTACTGAGCAATTGAGATCACCCCTTTCTATGTTTTATTTTTTCCTAGGATGTAAAAAAGTTAGTTATGAGTGACTTGTAGGCATAATCTAGGAAGCTTGGATGTTTCCAATGGAATAATTTAGTGTGGTTTATCTTTTCAAGTTGTAATGTTAACCTTATGAATGTATCTAGTATTTCTAAGGCTAATAAACAGATCGGTCTTTCGGGACCTGATTTCCTTCTATCATGCCAATGTTATGTAATAATGAATAGACTCTGGGTAACTGGGTTCAGGGCGTTACAGTTGGTATCAGAGGAAGTTTAGTAAAAATCTTAGAAGCCAGATTTAGATAAACTCTGATTAGAGCACATAGACCTAAGATGGAATTTGAGGATTAGTATAAAAGAAATTCTTAGAATTTTGGTATTGTAGAGATTTTGTAACTTTTCTGAAAAATACATCTCTATCTGGATACAAGCAGGTAGAGGCGGCTCTGGCACAGATGTACCTAGGGGTAAAACCCAAAAACACCACTTTGAACTACACTCGAATGGGAACTGGTGCACAACAATGGGCCTTACTGCACTCTTGGCTACAACACTTCTGGGGGATATGATTATAATAATTTACATTTCCATTACAAACCGATTTGAAGTAATTTAATATAAGATGAGAATAAATGACCTTGGTTAATCCTAAGGTGTTTCAAATTAAGAATATGGTGACATGATATTCTCTAAATGATTTTATGACTACTGTTTCTCACATAATGATTTCTGGTTTTAGTCAATGGTTGGATTCCAAGGAAGACATAGTGACTTTGAAAATGATGTACAATGTGGGAACAGCGGTGGAAATGAGCAACAAAATAGAATGTTGATAGGTGTAAAAGATATCTTGTTCATGCCAAATCATTTTTCCAAAAATACGATAAAAACATATATATTAACCAACTCCCGAACTCAACAAAGAAGAGAAAGGTGATGAATGATAAGATCTCCAGTAGTGGAGACCAAG
The DNA here is from genome assembly GCA_963277665.1 of Viscum album. Taxonomy (NCBI): domain Eukaryota; kingdom Viridiplantae; phylum Streptophyta; class Magnoliopsida; order Santalales; family Viscaceae; genus Viscum; species Viscum album. The sequence continues at coordinate 1,455,159,115 of OY728126.1, forward strand.
GAAAAAAGAATCCTCAATTTCCATCATGAAGGAAATGTGGAAGGAGACACCGATGAAAGTGTTTCAATGGAACAAAGAAATTCATTACGTGTGGGAAAGAAAGGAATAAAGTGAATAATTGTAGACAAAAAATGAAGAGTACTATGGAAGAAAATAAAAATGGTCCCAATAATCCATTTATATTCATTTGCTGTAAATCTAATGGAGCTGTCCATTAACTGAGTGAATGCCCTATTCTATAGGACATTTTCTTGGCCAAAGCAGAAGCCACCTTAAATTAAATGGTTGGAAGAAATTTTTAAAAGTTCTAGTACTCCTTGTTGATGGGATTACTTTGGAATAATTTTCTATTGTATTTTTAACCCTGCAGTTTGTCATGTGAAAATGATATTTGAGGAAGACTTATCTTTTCTCTTGTGGATACAGTTATAAATAACCATTTGGTTTTATATGATCATTGGGTTTGAGGAAATTACAAGTTACTAAATTTGGGGATGAAAATGCAGGGTATGAGGTTACATTTGTGGTTAAATAATGTTATGGTTATTTTGAGGAATTTATCTCATTTTGGTAATGCTATAAAATATAGTTTTTGAAAAAGGACAACATGCAGACCGTCTGACAACCTATCACTTCGGACAAAGCTGTGGTAATCGAACCCACAACGAAAGTGCGATTGAGTTTTATCGCCTACAACTGGACTATGTGAAGTCCCTGGTTAGTGTGACTAAATATTTTTAGTTAAATGATTTTATTGATCAGTAATAAGTTGATTTTGGATCTTATGTCTTATAAAATGAATTCCCTTAGTATAGCAAAACAATTTGGTGATTAAGTGATAAATGTTATTTTGGCCAAGGAAAATAAAATACTATGGGATTTCGTTTGAGGAGTAATGGTGGATTTTTATTTGTGTTTTTATTGTGGATTTATAGTGATTTGGTTTATTTATGGAAAGGATTAACCTATAATAGAGAATATGTGATTAGGTTAATTACTTTTAAGTATGTGATTTTAATAGTAGTTGATGTCATTTTGAGAAACAATTTAACATGGAAGACTACATAACCAAATTCTTCTTTGTTTTGGGTTTCAATATTAGTTTGGACTATATTGAAGGTTTTTAAGGACAATTGTTTATTTAATGGTATTTATTTAACTTTGGGGTATTGTTAGTTTAGTTTTAGAAATTAATATTAGTGTTTATTTCTCTAATGGAATATACTTTTGGGGGATCATCAGATCTTATACTAACTGTTTTGGTTTTTTTAATCTCTAAATACAAGGTAAATATATAGTTTATCATTCATGGATCATGTGATTCTATAGAAGTTTATTCTAGCTCTTCATGTGTGACCATGTCTTCTTGAGTAATCATCGTTTAAAAATGAGTTAGTAGTAGAAATTTATTAAATAATGCAACTTTACTTAAAAAGTAAGTATATCTTTTTATGTTCTTAGTCAATCTTAGAAATTAATTCTACATCTTTATGTAATTTAACTTAAAACAAAAAAAATTGTTGTCCATTTACTTTTCCTACTTAGAAACTAATGACCATTTTTCCCATCACAAGTTTGTGGTTTTTTTGTTGTTAAATTTCTCCAAATCATGTTTTCAATCCCTCTCCATTAGAACTTGACACTTAGTTTATCATCCACATCCATGTTTTTCTACATGGAATCCTAGTATAGGTTATCTCTGGTGACCTTTGTACTTCTCTTTCTTTTTTTATAGTGATAGTTTCATTGACTCTTATTCTGATGTGGGAATTTTCATTATATTACCAAGACCAATTTTAAAAATTTCGAGGTTGAAATTTATTTAATGAGGGGAGAATTTAACACCCCAATATTCCACGGTACACTTCTCTTTGAATAATATCGTGTGTTGTACGCAACTTCGAGTTCTAACTCACCATAACCAATCTAGTTGTTATGAATAGTAATACACACGTTTTGAAATTTTATAAATTTTATATTTTAAAATGGACTTCATTTTTGGATTTTGAATATCGAAATTAGGTTAGGGTGAATTTTTGGTACTTTTCTGATAACTTTCATATTTTGATGAATAATGAAAATTAGTAAATTTTAAATACAAACAAGTTTTTAAATAGAAATAATTAATAGTGATAAATTATGAATTTTTGTTATTTTAGAGTATAATTAGACTATATTTTTAACATTTAATCCAATTTTGTTCATTTTATAAAAATTCACATTTAAACTGGACATAAGCAAGTGCCAATCTTTTGATAGTTATTATCTCTTAAAAACACGCTTTTAGTTTTAACAACGGGAATTAATTTTAAATTTATTTCTACCAATTCTGTGTCTTAAATTTAGAAAAATGGATTACATATTTAGAATCAGGAGGTCCAAATTTTTTAAATAGGTAACTTTTTTTAGACATTTTGAATAATCACTTCGGTAAATATTTTATTTACCGTGGTTAAATGGTAAATCCGGTAAATAAGGGTAAAAAAATATATATTATAATAACAATAAATTACCCTAAAACGTATCCTAACCCTATTTGTTGATACATGTCCGACTATGAGCATATTTGGGTCTATTTTGGGACCCCATGGTTCCACTTGTAAGTGATAATGACACTGTATATTAATTAAGTTAAAGTAAACACAAAAATGACATAAGCATATAGCTTTTAGAAAAAATATTTTTTACATAGGGTTATAAATGTTATATTATAGACTATAAATATTCATTAAAAATATAAAAATATTTACTACAAAATGATATTTTATTTATTATTTTTTGAAATTGAAAAATAAAATTTATTTATGACACAATAATGATGCAGTATTTTCCTTATTAATGGATGAATCAAATAATTGGTATTATAAATGTTAAAATAAATATAATTTTAATGTTTTTATGACATAAACGAATTTTATTAGTTAATAAGACATTATAGTATTGATAAAATTAATTGTTTTCGAATTAAAGTAGTTTTTTTTACTTTAACAACAATCAATTATTAAACAGTGTCAAAATTGATATAAAGAGTTTTTAAAACAAATATTATAATATTAATTAATATTCTATTACTAGAAATATAAATTTTGGCCAAAGGACTTATATAATGATAAGTATATCATTAATGGAACACTTGTGGGTCGCTTTTAAGTATATAGTAAATTTATTAACCACATAATATAAAAATACAAAGTGATATGGTAAATGTCAAACTATTTAACTAAGAGGTTAATATAAATGATATGGTAAATATAGTGTTACAAACCTGTATAAAATCTTTTGGATGAAATAATTTCGACCCATCCACAACTTAGACTTTTAGTATTATATTTTAAAGCCATTTGAAACCAAATACGAATTATTATAACTTAATACTTTATGTTTTTCCTAAAGAGCCCCTCCCCCCCCTTATAAAAATACACCACTTATAACCAATTATTCATACTTTAAAATCCTATTGGTTCAAACAACCCCTACCTAATTATCCTCTAAAAATCCCTCAATTCAACCTAGAGGACTTAATTTTGTCATATATCCAACTTAGGGATCCCTTTTTATCAAATCAAAAGGAAGAACCCGAAGAAGAGGTAATGATTTCACCACCCTCTTTCAAGTTCCTTTCTTCTTCCACTTATTCTTTCTTAGTTATTTCCACTATAAAATAATAAATCCATTGTCTTATATATACTTTGATGTTATTTTAAATATGGTTCAACCATATTCAGTATTTTATCCATCCTTTTAATGACATGTCACCATACGTGCGTACGTACGACCTACCGTCTCCAAGTCGTGGTGAAATTGTTATTCAATATATTTTTATTTGGATGGGTATAATAATGATGTGTAATTCATGTAAATAATAAATATAACATGATAATTATTCTGTATATATTATATACCATCCAATTATATATTATTTTAATATCAAAATAATGATGTTGTCGCTCGTGCGTACGTACGGATTACTATCTCCATGAACATGATGAGATTCATTCCCCATCATATCCATTAAAGACTAAATTTCATTTGAAGATTAAAAATAATGTTTATAGACATGATATCATTCTGGATATGGATAATATTCTTCCAATCCTTAACAAATATGGCTCATGTAACAAATAATATAAAGGAATATGAATCCGTTAACACCAGAAACGACAATAATACTAAGATATCATCAAAAAATCGTTGGTAAAAGATCATATATGATATAATATTAATGTATATGATTCTTTTATAATTCAATAACAATTATTTAACCATTATACAGGAGGTTAACCTACCCTTGGCCAAGGAAAAAGTACAAAGTAAGGGGTTTCTTATCTCACTTTTTATTCCATGATGTTTCCATTTTTCAACACCTATTTATTGCATGTGGTGTGTGTACTTCCCATGATTTTATTAATTGTGTAATATAATTTAATTTATGGATATCTACATCATTTTTGTATGATCCTTTTTTCATGGGTGTATGTTTCGTAAGTTACCAAATCGATAAGGGAATTCCAAATTTCAATTACCACTCATTCGACTTTATGCATACTTCATTGATTATTTTACTCCAAGATTATGCATGGAATCACTATTAATTTTCTTATGTCATAATTTAAAATCCCTTTTATGTGGATATACCTTTGGTACAAATAATCACTCCATTGATAAATTTTGATGTCATCAATATGAACTTGATAAGATTAATTTTTACTCAATCTCCATTTGTTGAGTTAAATATCTAATTCATTGGTGTTGTTTTTACAAGAATACGTGTGAATGTCCTTTGATTGTTTTACAATGAATATCCAATCATATTGATTGTATTTATATTTTCCACACATAATTATGTCGTTGATTTATCCTTAACCTAAGGATACCATCTTTATGAGAGATTACATCTCAATTTACATTCCATTAAGTCTACTTTGTTGTTATACACCAAATCAATTTTATATGGTGTATATAATGTACTTTGACATAGTATATCATGAATCCCATTATTCTCATGATATTACAAATTTTTGATTACCTTAATTATTTGTTTTCAAGTTTCTCTATTTTGGTTAAAAACTCTAACTAAAGTATCATTTTAAAATGTTTTAAAAATTTATTATTCTAAATCATTCTCATCAATGTCCATGTTTTAAAAATGGTTTTAAGGATTTATTCATATGGAAATTAAAGTTTTAAAATTAAAATTATTTTTAAAAGTTTCAAAGTGGTATGATACACTTTGATTCAAAAATATATTTTTAAAATGGAATCTTGACATGTTGTGTGACTTTTAAATGTTTTCAAGAAGGGGGGGGGGGGGGTATTTATCTCAAATAGTTATGATGATTATTTTCATCTGTGTCAATATCCTTCATTATTATCGATTTAGGTTAATCTGTTACAATACAATCTTCCATATTGTATTGAATGAGTTATGTTTTACTGTGGATGTTCTATTTTTAATCCATCCATGGTTTATGGAGAGAGTATAGACATTTTGTATGATAGTTTTAAAATGAATGTTTATGTTATGTTATAACCTATTCATATGGGGAATGCATTGGACTTAGTAAGTGACGGGTGGAGCCCGCTCTAGCTCCTCAATGCATAGGTAGGTCTCATGAGACAAACTAGTGTCTTGGCACATAGCCGTGAAAAAATATTATTTGTAGTCTTAGCACGAGGCCTTGAATATGTGGTTATGATAGTTTGGAATTATGCATTCCATCATTATGAAAGTGGTGATTGATATTGCATGTGATTATTCGTCTAGTAGAATATCAATTTGAATAAGTAAATGGCATTATTTCATGTTTTTTTCCATATTATGTTGAAGTTCACGTTTAAAAGGATTTTGTTTTAGTTATGCATTTCCTTAAATGATTATGTTATTTATGAAAGTTTCCTCTATGTTGTTATCCTTACTCAGAATTTGAGATCACCCCTTTCTATGTTTTATTTTTTCCCAGGATGTGAAGAAGTTAGTTATGAGTGACTTTCATGCATAATCTATGAAGCTTGGATGTTTCCAATGGAATAATTTAGTGTTTTTTATCTTTTAAAGTTGTAATGTTGACCTTATGAATGTATCTAGTATTTCCAAGGCTACTAAACTGATCGGTCTTTCGGGACATGATTTCCTTGTATCATGCCAATGTTATTTAATAATGCACCAACTCTGGGTAACTGGGGTCGGGGCATTACATGTTTACCCATTTGAGATTTCCTCCAACCACCAAAAGAGAAATACCCATCTTCATAGGATGATTCAACTTTTATCTAGTGGAATTATAAAATAAAACTTTAGTTCGAAACATATAAAATCATATGCGATGATGGAGGATAAAGGAAAATAGATAAATGAGAGGTACATACCTCCAACCCTCTATACACTACCACAAAATCAGTTTTTCCCAGCGCCAACCATTATCAGCGCTAACAAAAAAGCACTGATAAAGGGGGGTTCCTTTATCAGCGCTAAAAAAACGCTAATAAAGGGTCCCTTTATCAGCGCTAAAAAACGTGCTGATAAAAGAACCCCTTTATGAGCGCTTTTTTGGTGCTGATAAAGGAACCCCCTTTATCATCGCTTTTTCGTTAGGGCTGATAAAGTGGGGCCTTTATCAGCGCTTTTAAAAGCGATGATAAAGAGTCAAGTTTAAAAAAATTAACTAAAAATAATTTATTAATATATAAATATATAAATATAGTTATATTGATATAAATATAATATATAATTTTTAAATATATTTTACATAAGTATAAATATACATTTACACTTAATATACTTAATATATAATATATTTAGTGAAAATGGCATATAAAAAAATTTAAAAAATATTTTTAATTAATATTTTGATAATTATTATGGAGTATTTTTCATTTAATATCAATTTGAAGAGTAAAAAATAAAAATAAAAATAAGAAAAGATCCAAAATATGGTGAAAACACAGCTCGAACTTGAAACGGCCATTTCTTTTGATCTGGGTGTTCGTTTGAACTCTACCACATATCAAATCGAAGACTGTGACAAGATCTACGTCTTTATAATTAGGTTAAGCCCTATTGAAGATTTTTTCAAGGACAAAAGAGGCCTATAATGCCTCCAAAACTGAGTTTTTAGTCTGAGTACCCCGATTTTTAACATTTTTTGGATTTTCAGCCTTGTTTAAGGGGGTATTATTGGCTTTTTTGGTGTAGACTGAATTTATTCCAATGTATTTCATTCTTATTGATATTATTCATTTAAAATTTCCATGTTTTTTATAATGTACTACTATTTAGAATCAAATATATAACTATATATACATATTTTTTTTATAGATTCACAGATAAAAATTTAATTATAAATATAAATAATAAAATATATTTACATATAAAATATATTAGCTTTAAATAAATAATAACTGATATCCATTTTATTTAAAATAGAAATATATTAATATTTATATACCTATATATTAATCTAACTATGTATATATATATATTAATCTAATTATATATATATATATTAATATAACTACATATATATATTAATACTACTATAAATATATATATTAATGTCAGTATAAATATATATATTATTATCACTATAAATATATATATTAATATCACTATAAATATATATATTAATATAACTATATATATATTAATATAACTATATATATATTAATATAACTATATATATATTAATATAACTATATTTATATATATTAATATAAAGAAATATTACTATCCGAATAAATATAACTAAGGAGATATATATATATATATAAATAGAGATATATATTAACATAACTATATATATATATATATTAATATTACTATATATATTAATATAACTATATAAATATATTAATATAAATATATATTACAATACAAATAAATATAACTAAATATATATATATATATTAATAGAGATATATATTAATATAACTATATATATATTAATATAAATATATATTACTATAGGAATAAATATAACTAAATATATATATATATATATATATAGATATCATGAATTGGAAAAAAAATCAAAATAGAGGAGTGGTAAGGGCTTAGGCGCGCAGGGGGGAGGTCTCGAGTTCAAATCCTAGTGGAGGCAAGGGTGCGCGCGCATGGTTGAATATGGGAGCAAGCGCTGTTAAAGGGTGGAGGGCGTGTGTGGGGTTCTTTAGGGGGAGGAAAACCATTGTAAATGGGGGGACTGAAGCACTATAAAAGCCCCCTTGATTGGCAGTATTTTTTTTAAATTTTTTTATTTTTTTTAATTTTTTTAATTTTTTTACCTTTTATCAGCTCTTTTAAAAAAGAAATGATAAAAGGGGTCCTTTATTAGCGCTAAAATGAAAGCGATGATAAATGAAGTGCTGATAAAGGGGTATTTTATCAGCGCTAAAACAAAGCGCCGATAATGTACCCCTTTATCAGCGCTTTGTTTTAGCACTAATAAAAGACCCCTTTTATTAGCTCTTTTGTTTAGCGCTAATAAAAGGGGTCTTTATCAGAGTTTTTTGGAGCGTTGATAAAGGGGACTCCCCTTTTATCTTCGCCGGTATTAATAGCACTTTCTTTGTTCTTTTAAAGTCCATTTTTAGTGCTGATAAAATCCGTATTTGTAGTAGTGATAATATCATCCAAGGAATCACCCCTCTCTAGGAAATTTTTGGTAGAGTACTAAGGGGAGAGATCCCATGGTTCATCCGTGTGTGAGTGAATGAAAGTTAGGAAATTCCCATAAAATAATGGGGGGGGGGGGGATAGGTAATTCACAATTTCTTAATAATTAAGGGAATTCACATGTTTTGCACACCCAATTTACTAACCTATTTTCCATCCATGAATCTCACATGATCTCAAGATTCATCCCTTCTCACAGTTTGTTCACACAGTCTTCCAAACTATTATCCTTCCATGTATCACCCTCCAAGTGATTATAACAATAAAAGCAATTCAACATTCACGTTTTTTCAAACCATGAACCATTCATGAAAATATCTCCGTAGAGTATGATTCAAAACAATACACGATTTTCCATCACCATGAGAAAACGATGAATAAATAGAAAAACACATAAAAATTATAATATATATATATAACATGAGAAAATTATTTATGCACTTAAAATATCATCGAATCCTAGAACTATATCAAAAAAATATCATCTTTGGATTCAATACCATAAAGACTTATGTTTTAAAAATATCCCTACCATAACACTTCATATCCTTCAAAAGCCACTACTTTCTTCCATCCATCAATTCCAACCTCTGCCTCTCATTAATTTATGATCCAGTAACTATTCCTCAATCTGAGAACATCAAACATGGTTCAATTTCACAAATATGAATATAGGGTTAAAATATTCAAATAGATTCCAGATAACTACTTTTTACTATCACCAATACTAAGATAGTTCTCAACCACACCTTTCTCTATAATGAAATCTAGGTTTTAAAAAGCAATTCATCCCAATATTATGGTACTCCCCATGTTAAATCTCTTACCATAGAGGATTATTACTAGTCATGGTTCTCCTCATCATATGAATTTCAAACCGATGAATATATATTTAAAAGTACATTTATATACTTAAAGTGGTTTCTATCTTATTTATTCTAATTTATTAAGAAAAATTGATCCTCCTGAGGTTTAATTCTCTTGAAAATGATCACTTACACCCATTGCTGTTCTATAATATCACCCAATCCCAATTACCTAACATTTTAGGCATATTTATATCATCCATACCCCCAAAATATAGTATAATCCCCAAAATTAGTGAAATTACATGGTTTGATCCTTTTTTAATAGAATCATTCACCATACTCTACCCTTAATCATCGATGTAATTTTTATCTTACTTACTCTCCTATCACATCAAATTTTAAATGAAGTCTAATGATAATAAAATAACTACATATATAACAAGATAAAAATATAAATATGGAATTATCTGTGTAAATATATCAAATTTTATGTATCTCATCACCAAATTATTACAAAATCCTATGATTGTATTTGGAATGACTATGTTTGATAATGTACAAGATACACAACATAAGTTTAAATGAAACACAATATTATTGTGTTATTGTTATAACCTAGACATGAATTTGGTAGGTATGATTATGGATAAATGATTTAGGGAAAAAAATTTAAGGATCCTAATCAATATTAAATTATTGGAAATTTTCTAGAAAATAGTCTTCTAATTCTATGTAAAATCAATTTATTTTTCAAAAATAGGTTTTCTTCAAAAATGAGTTTTCTTGTTTTTATTAGAGAATATAAAAACTAGATTTTGGATATTTTAGGTAATTTTTTTTAAAAAAAATTAATTTAATTTTTGAAATCATAATATAACAATTATTTTCAGATTAATTTCATATAATTTCCTAAAAAGACTAATTTTTTATATAAATATTGAAAATACTTCTTTTTATAAAACTGTCAATTTTCTTATATTAAAAATTGCCCTTATAATTCAATTGGGATATAAAATTATTGAATGTACTATGTATTAATATATAATAAAATTTATTATATTTTAATATTACATATAATATTTTTTGGTATGAGTACATTTCTCGACTTCTAATTGATTTTTTTTCAACAAAACTATTTTTGTATTTTCTATTTAGTTTAATTTAAAATAAAATTATGTCACTTTAGTGTTTTAAATTTTTTAAAAGGATTAAACTTTTTTAATCATTGGAACCAAATTTAGGAATTATATACCTTTTATTTTCTATCAATATAAATAGTAACCTTAGTAATTTTTATTACCTCAGTAAATATCATTTGGTTAATTAATGATGAAAATGAAATTATAAGGATTATTAAATTACCTGAGAACATTAAATAATTTTATTTTGTGAATCTATTCTATGCAGTTTCATCTAATATTTGGTTATATTTCATTTTATTGCCAATTGGATGAGATTATGTCCTTTATAATATTATGTTTTTGGAAAAGCCAAACATGTCACCCTTTGTTTTTAAAAACAAAAATAGTTTTAAAATTTTGTTATATGGAGTATATTATTGGCTATAAATATTATTTATAAATATAAGGAATTTATTTTAATTAAGGATTTTTTTTAATTTTTAGTGTGTAAATAGTTACATTAAATTCTTACATAATGTTGATGTAGTAATTATTCATTTAATGAAAAATATAAAATAAAAGATATTAAAAATACTAAATAAATATAATTAGAAACAAATAATATTGTAACATATTTTTATAGAAAAAATTAAATATTATGAATAAAATAAAATATATTTTTCTAATTTTAATTGTTATCATGATATAATTAAAGGCAATGTACATAATGGTGTTAAAAATTGATATTATAGATATTAATAGTAAATAATATTTTAATAAATGATATAAAATTTCAAAACATCTTAAATTTTGAAACATTATTAGGATAATTTTAAAAATATCAAACATGGTCTATTTAAAGGATTTTTTTTATTTTTTAGTAACTACGTTGACCCTTAATGATTAAAAATTCATATTCTCATAGTTAGAGTTAAAGAGGTTAAATAGGGGTCAAAATAAAAATATAAGGGTAGAAATATAGTCAAAGAACATACAATTTATATTAGATGATGGGATTTTAAATAATTCTCATATCATCATCTAAACAACTCCCTTTGTATCTATTTTATGTTGAAAATTGATTTATATTAATTTAATTTTTGTTGAGAAATATTAAGTGTGTTACACCTCTCTCTTATTAAATGGAACCTATTATTTTTATTATTTAATAATTCAAGACTTGTATATTATTTTTATTAGTGTATTTTGATGATTACTAATAATATATTCTAAATAAATCACCTTGGAAAAGTTTTTGAGTGGAAATTAATTTATATTAATTTAATATTTTGATAAATTCTTGTGGGGTCCCTCCTATCTCTTATAAAACAAAACCTCTTATTCTAAATTTTTTTTCACATTAAACCCATTTTTTTTGACAATACACAACCAAATACCTACCTATAGTCAATAATATCATTTTCTTAGTGGTTGTTTATAAATAATACCAATCTGAGAAATATTAAGAAGTTAAGAAAAAGAGGTTATCCAATGAATAGATACAGATTTAATCTGTATGTTTTAGTTTTGTTTCTTCTCAACATCCCTAATACCTTCTTAAACCATTATAAAATAATTAATCCAATATCTTACCTAAAATAAGTTTCTATTATTTTATTGTAGTGACCTATATCCATATTCGCCTCCATCAAATGAGGAAATATTTCATCGTTCGTGTGTATGGTGGGAAATGTCCTCATGAAATGATATATTTCATTATAAATCACCATATCTAATGAATGGTTAAAATTAATGAATTAATGTTTATATATTATATTCATGAAATAACGATCAATTTTTTATGAAAATATATCATACAATTCCTTACTATTTCATAAAATGGAAAATGATAATGTTGTTTGTGCGTACGTGTGGACTACCACCTCAAAGAAACGTTGTGATTTTTTTTTCATCACTACATCACATGGATGATATATATAGGTATATTTAAATATGTAATATTATTTTTATCAAATTATGATCATTTTTAAATATAATATTATAATTAACTTCTTTTCATATTGATTGTCAAAAAATGCATATGTTTCTCCTGCAAAAGTAAAACCTATGGTCCCCATGATTGTAACATAATTCATTTCTAAAAAAAATAAATCATGATTGGTCATATAATAATAATTTATTCATAAAAAATATATTTAATCCATTATTATTATTCTTAATATGATTGAATATAAACCTCTTTAGCCATAGTCAAATTAACGATGCCATTTTCGACATATGAAAATAATATTGTCAAAATATATTTTGTGAACTTAAATAATTTACTAACTGTTATAAAACATTAATAAGTGAAATAGAAGGAATTAAAAATTTGAAAAATTTTCTCTTTAAATTAATAAATCAATATAATTTTATTATTCATGAAGATAAATAATGTATGTGATGTGTTATACTCAGGATAAGGGACTTCATCATGGTCTCTTTTCCTTGAGGCATATTTTGATGTTATGTACTTATATTATTTTATGATGTCTATATAAAACCCATTTGACATTTTATCTCATGAATTTATCTATTATCATGATATTTAAATTTTTTAATATTATTAATTTAAGGGGATTATGATTCGATTGTGTCCAAAGTTGTTAAGGGACTTTCTTTTAAAAATTATATTTTAATGTTCCTCTTTCAAGAACTTTAACTGGTAAAAATGAATGTATTTTCTCATGTATAAGACATGAATGGAATTTATTATTGTCATGTATAATTTATATATTAATGTTTTCCTTAAAATTTTACATTGTCATTCAAAAATTAAGAGGTTTTTTAATATGTTCACAATGTTTTGGTTTTTAGAAGGAATTTCAAATTGGAAAATTATTTTCTTAAAATAATGTATTCATGATTCAATATTTTATGAATTATGAATCTTGTGAATTTTTTATGATGATATGTGGTTCTAAGATAAAGCAATGTCATGTGATCCTGTTATAGTTTTCCAATGAATTGGGTAAAGGGAAAGATCTTAAAATTTTGGGTTCTCTTTAGAGATTATAGCATATATTGTGACAGTTATTAAAAATATGGGATATTGTTAACAATTTAGGTTTCTCCTAAGAGATTATGGTAACATTCCATGATGGTTACTCCAATAATAATGATTTTTCTTATTCTATGTTTAACCATGAAAGTTAATCCAATAATTCTACATGTTTCTTACATGTTTTATCTTGGTCTGTTGTGGGGTATAAAATTATTATTTGAGAAAAAATTGGGTTTATATGATATGGAAATTATTTATTCCATAACAATATGATTAATGTGATCGTGGTATGAAAATTATAAATTTTTATTTTTTTCACTGGATTGATGAACTTTGTTCTTTTATATCCCTTACTGATTTTTTTTGCTCAAACCACATATCAAAATACTTTTTCACACTATTTAATGAAACATTTGTGGAAATGATGAGTCAAGATCAATATTGTTTATATTAATCATGAATATAAAAATATTTATGTTTTAAAAAATTTATATCATGGAAAAAATGGATACTGAGTGGAAGTGTCCACCATATAATTTTTGGGTTTTTATTTAAGATTTATGACATTATTCCATACAACTATAAAACAAAAACACAGTTGGGAATGAGTGAAATTAAAATCTCATTAAATTTACTACAATATATAATTTTTATAGATGAGTATTTATAGTTTTTTTCAGAGTAGGGGTTAGAAAAATTTGGAGATTAGAATGTTTTATAGTGAGGTAAACAGAATAGTTATGAATACCATGATGGGTTTATAATTTTTGGTTTGATTACATGTCCTATGTCTTAGACACCAGTTTTATGTTTAAATTGAATCATGTTATGGTGAATACATGTTCTTTCATGGGTATTTTATATAGAAGGTTAATTGAGTTAGGTATAAAGTATTTAATGTTTAAAATATTATATTGTTTTTAAGGGTACTAGATTTATTAAGGCCATTTTCATTTTCACATGAAATAATTAATTTCATGTTTTAATGGAGTTATTTTTTATAGATTAAGGATTTTATATCTTGATGAATAGAATGTGATGTTTTGAAACCTTCTTATCCATTTCAGATGATTTGATTATCACAATTATTGAAATATTATGGTGAAATGGTTTTGACATATTTTTGTGTATTCAAATCACATGTAAGAATATATTTGACTTATCTGACACCTATTGAATATCTCAAAAAATATTATGGTTTGTGGGGTCTTTTTTGTTTTATTTCAAAATATCAAATACAACATATCTCTTGAAAATTGAAGTTCATAATGGACAAGACCATTTAATTTTTGAAAGTTGGGAAAAATTTCATCTAATAAAGGGTATATAAATGAAATCCTAAGGTCATGATTGATGGTATGAATTATTTTCTCTTTATCTATTTATAAAACATTTTTTGGGTTGATATTGATAAATCATAACAATATAATTCATATATTTGATTGTATGAATGAAGTGTTATGGAATTAGATAGAAAATAATTTTTTATTTACTTTAAACAACATTGAATGATTAATATGTATACACAAAAAATAATTGAAGAGTAATGATACAGTGTTCTATTTAAGGATGATCATTAGTTGAAAGGAATTAATACTCTTTTGATGATGGGAGTATTTTAAGAAATTATTCTTGAGTTTTTATTGATGTTTGAGGTATATAAAATTCTTAAGTTTGTCATGTAAACACCATATTTGAGGAAGAAATATATTCCCATTTCTTAGTCATAAGTTTCAATTTATATATAATATTTAGGGTTTATATATTCTTTTATTTTTTTAATTGTGGGTTATTAACTTTTTTGGGTGAAAAATGAAATGTTTGAGTCAACCTTGGAGGTTAAAAAAATTATTTATTGTTGAATATATTAATTTTTTCCTTGAGGATGTTTATCAAATTTATGGAAATTTTATAATGATATCATTAATATAATTTTTGAGAAAAATGGATAACCAACAAATTGGGAGACAGTAGGTCACATCTGTCAGGGTCATGAGGTTTTAATGGAGAACAGATGGGAAACAATGGTTTAACAAAAACAATGAGACTATCTGAAATCCTGGTTAGTAAGAAATTTTTTAGTAATTTATTTGATATGAAAGATAAAGGAAAAGTTCACATTTGGAATATATGTTTTATCATAAATATAACCACGAGATTAGAAACTGTTTTTGTGATTAAGTTATTAATGTTAATTGAGAAGAAGTTAACTATTTTGGTAACCATATTGGAGTACGTTAGAAAAAATACTGTGGTATTTTATTTGATAAATAAGGGTAGAATTAACTTTTTAAAGAAAATGTAATTTTATTATGGATTTATAATGATTTAGGTTATATAAGTGATATTCATATATTGAATATTATGTGATTTGGAAAATTAAATTTTGGAATGAGACATTAAAATTCATTGATATGATTCGGAGATAAGAGATAAAGTTGTCTTGGAAGATAATTCTATTAAATTATTCTATTTTTTGGGTTTTAATGATAGTTAGAAATATGTTGAGTAATTTTAGGGATATTTATTTATTGAATTCTATTTTATTAAAATTGGATATTAATGTTGAATTTTTGGAGACTAAAGTACTTTTCCTCATATTAAGGTTTCTTAATTTTGGTAATTATCTTACCTTATGATACTGATTTTTTTAGTCTCAAAGTTGAGTAAGAATAATTTTTTATTATTTTAATGATTTCATGACTTGTATAAGTTTATTCTAGTTCCCCATGAATCAAAAAATCATATTGAATAATCATCAATTATAGAAAAGGATGATATTTGGGTAAAAATTGTTAAATGCAAGAAACTCTACATGTCAAGTAAGTATATTTACTCATTTTATTAGTATAGATAGAAATATGAATCATAAACTATATAAAATGGAATTTGAAAATAAAATTTTTCGTGTTTCCTTTTCTTACAACGAAATAAATTAAATCTAACCCATCACAGATTTATGGTTTTGTGATGGTTAAAATTTTCATGACAATTTTTCTCTATAAATCTCAATCGTTCCTTAAAAATTACATTTTATCTTCCATTTCATTATTTTAATAAACTAATACCGACAATGTGTTATTTTATATTATCTTGAAACATCCATTTTATCTCTTATTAAGTTGAAGTTTTATTGAATCATTTTATAAGGTGAGATATAAAAAAAATGGATCCCATAAAAGTTGATTCATTTTTACTCAGCCTATGTAATGTCCCGATTCCAGAAGACACCCAGAGGTGCCCCGTACTCAACTAGTCACATGGCCCAAAGCGCATTTCCCCGAATGTCAGAGGCTTCCAACTTGCCGCGAGGGCCTTCGGTATGATAATGTGGAAACTATGCCCTCATTGGTAGAGTAACACAGCGGAAGAGAAACAGATATACAATAGCGGAAGAAGTAAATATCCAATAACAGTAATCATCAGAAGAATGAGATAAAGAAACAAATGGTGCATACATATATATAAATTATACACAAAACATACATGTCCAGGAAATAATCCAAATAAGTTACAATGCTGAATACAGTGCTAAACCAATGTACAAAAGGAAAATAGATAAACAAATCCTCAACATCACAAGCCTTAGCTTGGTCCCATGCTCTCCAGATCCAATGAAATCAAGTTCCTGCAGTAGAAAGGAACTTACCCTTGTCTATTCCGCCAACAATATAATCTGTTTGGGCCCAAAATCATAACTCAAACAGGACTAGAGATGAATCCCATAAGGCAACCACCACAAGATCTGTGCCTAAAATTCAGTGAATATATGGCAGGAAAAAGTACAGAAAGACGTAAACAAGTAAGTACTCAACTGTAAAAATCCATAGTTCTATATTCAAGAAACAACGAAAAAAGTAGATAAACACAGACTAACCCCTATGGTTCAACCCATCAAGTACAAGCAACCCTCTGGGAAGCACACACAGGCTCACCCCTCAAGTTCAGCTAAAGTATAGACTCTTTGAGGAAGCACTCACCATCAATTCCCCCTATAGTCTCGTATTGTAATAAAGGCACTCTAGGGATGTACTCAACATCAATTCCCTCCGTGGCCCGCGTCGAGGAAGTACATACACTCTGGGGAAGCACTCAACATCAATTCCCCCTGTGGTTTTGCATCGTAAAATTATAAAGACACTATAGAGAAACCCTCAACATCAAATCTCTTTATGTTATATTACACTAGTTTCTCATGGACCTATGTAAATAAACAAGTAGAGCATCGCGTAACAGCCAATGTATACCTATAGAACTACTTGGATAGCATTCGACAGCATAACAGCATATCATAGCAATAGTCACACCATCCTACAATACTAGACATGGGAAAGTAAATAACAACCTACATGCAAACTAGACCCAAAGGTCAATACAAGAAAAACATGCATGGGAAATACATCCAAAACACAGTAAATTACCTCATTCATAAACAACAACCTCTACTCAAGCGTACATGCAAGGCAAGAAAACTACAGGGCTAAAATGGTAAACGCGCAATACCCTATTAATGGGTATTGGGAAAATTTGCACATAAAACTCAAAGACATTCTATAGAAAGGCACAAAAAACCTACATCGGGGTTATAAGATCAATATACTTGATCCATGAAGCTCAAATCTTTTTAGAATGCCATATATCTAAGAAAACATCTAAAAAGTTCAACCCATGATAACATGAGAAAGAAGAGAAATCAAGAAATAAGGATCCAACAGAAGAGAGAACTCACTGATGCGATTCCAACGCAACCAGTGGTGTTTGATTCAGAGGATGGACGGAGGCTTGGGGGCTCATTGATGATCTGTGGCTACTCGGTGCTCTTAGACGAATGGGACATAAAAGAAGTTCCTTCTGGCGATTTGACACAACCCCTGTGCGTTTAATGAAAAAAAATATACAACGTGTTCTTTTAGAGTACACTGCGTGCACTTACTATTCTCATACTCCGCGTTAGGTAGCCTCCAAGTTACCCCACACGACCGTGTGTGTGGCCATGAGATGGCCAGCCCATGACTTATAGTGGCAACGAAGTGGCCGACCTATAATCCTAAAGTATAAGGCGTGTACTTAAAAAATTTCTAGAAAAACCTATTTTTTCAAAAACTACAGAAAAAGGAAAAAAATAACTGAAAAGAAGATCTGGGTTCTTACAAACATCCCCCCTTAAAGAAATTCATCCCTGAATTTCCCTAGGGAATCATAGAAGAAGAAACCTTGAACAACTCCGGCCCCTACACTCATACATCAACCTCCCTCTCCCAAGTCTTGTATTGTACTCGCCCATACTGCCATAGCACCCGTAACAGAGGAACATACCAGCCACATAGAACCTTCATACTGCGATCGACAATCCAAATAGGATGCTCCCCAAACAACGCATCCACTTCCAAATCAACCTCCTTAGGTTGGAAATCATGATACAAGTCTGAAAAGTAACGTCGAATTTGAGAAATGTGGTAGACGTCATGCATAGTCCAATACCTCTGAGGTAACTACAACCGATTGGAAACCCACCCAACTCTCTCCAACAACTCAAATGGCCCGACGTAACTCCGTGAAATCTTACCCGATATCCTCTTCCTTATGTGTCCCAAACTTGGTGTGACACATAGGAAAACCTGATCCCCAACCTCGAACTCCATAGGTCGTCTCTGCTAATCAACATAACACTTATGATGAGTTTTTTTAGTAGCCATCCTCTTCCAAATCAACTATATCTACTCTGTGGTCACCTGAAAAGAACGAGGTCCCAGAAAAGCTGCCTATCCTTCTTCCATCCAACATAACGGTGATCGACTTGACCTACAGTACAAAGACTCATAAGGTTCCATCTGAATATTTTCTTGAAACTATTTTGTAGGAAAACTCCACAAGAGGTATGTGCTTCTCCCAAGAACCTCCAAAATCCAGAATGCAGGCTTGGAGCATATCCTCAGGCACCAGAATCGTACGCTTGGACTAGACATCTGTCTGGGGATGGTAAGCTATACTCAGAAGTACCTATGTTCCCAAATCCTTCTAAATCCCCTACCAGATCCGAGAGGTCAAACAGATGTCCCTGTCTGAAACAATGGATTGTGGAACTCCATTCAAACGTAAAATCTTTCGGATGTACAACCACCCCATCTCATCAACCCTGAAGGCCTCCCTGATTGGGAAAAATTGAGAAACCATCATGATCCTATCAATGATAACCCATACTGCATCATTCCCAGGAGGCGACCTCGGAAACCCTGTCACGAAATCCATCACAATGTTGTTACACTTCCACTCGAGAATGGGTAACTCCTTTAGAAGCCCTACTTGTCGTTGATGCTCCGCCTTCACCTGCTGACAAGTGGAACACCTCATGATGAAACCGAAAACATCCCCCTTCATACCTTTCCACCTATACTGATGATGTAGGTCATGATACATCTTGGTGACGCCAGGATGAACTTCCCAAACTGTGGAATGGAAGTCCCGCATTATCTCCTCACGTATATCGTCTGACACCCATACACGTCCCTTGAAACACAAGATCTCATACTCACCTATGGTCCACCCCGGAATTTGGTACCCTCATGACACACTCTTCCTTAGGACTAGGCGTTCAGAATATGATAGCTGCCTCATTTGAACTCGATCAAGAATCTTAGTGGTAACAAATGCAGAAGATAGAAAATTCTTCCCCTTTCTATCGCCCCCCTCCTGATGCATCTCCAAGAACAGAGCCATAAGCTACCACTCACTAATGTCCTCCTGAACTTCCTATATCTGATTACTCTTGATCAATGCATCATCCACTGCATTGCCCTTCCTAGGTGTATAGGCAAGCTCAATGGCAAAAGACTGTGGGTACTCAACCCACCTTCAATTTCTCAAAATTCAGATCACGCTGAGTGAAGATGTACTTGAGAATTTTGTGGTTGGTGAAAACCACAATAGGCTCTCCCAAATGATAATGTCTCCAACAACATAAGTCTTGGAAAACAACTACCAACTCCAGATCATGCGTCAGATAATTCCTCTCGTGTGGCCTCAACTACCGATACCCACACGCAACAACTCCATCTCCATGCATAAGCAAAACTTCTAGAATGATACCTGAAGAATCAAAATAAATAGTATAGATCATTCCCATATATGGAAATAATAGTATTAGTGTGGATGTAAATCTCCCTTTCAGTTCCTGAAAGGCTGACTCACAAGAATCCGACCATAAGAACTTCACACCCTTATTAGTCTGGCTCATCAGTGGTGCTGCCAAGAGAGAAAAGTCTTGGATGAAATGTCTTTAGTATCCATATAGCCCTAGAAAACTCTGCACCTCAAATAAGTTCTTCAGATTCTCCCATGAAACTACTTCTCTCACTTTATCTGGTTCTACTTATACTCTTGTCTATGAGATAACATGGCCCAAGAAGTGAATCTGATCCATCCAAAAGTGGCATTTTGAGAGCATAGCATATAACTGATGCTCTCTCAGAGTACTCAAAAATATCTCAATATGGGTAGCATGATCATTTTGAGTGTGAGAGTCCACCAAGGTATCATCCACGAAGACCGCTAGTAAAGAGTCCATGTATGGATGGAACACTCAGTTCATTAGTGCCATTAAAACTGCAGGCACATTCGTGAGACCGAACGACATAACCAAGTACTCATATAGACCATACCTAGTCTGGAAGGTAGTGAGAGTTATATAAGATGGTCTACCATGCAACTGATGATAACCAGACCTCGTTTCAATCTTCAGGAATACGCAGGCTCATTGAAGCTGATCAATGAGATCATCAATCCTAGGCAAGGGATATCGGTTCTTGACCGTTAACTGGTTTAACTTCCGAGAGTCCACACAAAGCATGAGGGTACCGTCTTCATTCTTTGAAAACAAGACAGGCAAACCCCAAGGAGAAGTACTAGGTCAGATGAAACCCTTGGCCTATAACTTTTATAACTGTTTCTTAAGCTCCTCCAACTCTAGTGTAGCCATTCTATAAGGAGGAATGGACACGTTTGCCACCCCTAGCACAAGCTCAATAGAAAAGTCTAACTCATGTTCCAGAGGAAAATCTAAAAATT
Source organism: Viscum album (assembly GCA_963277665.1). Taxonomy (NCBI): domain Eukaryota; kingdom Viridiplantae; phylum Streptophyta; class Magnoliopsida; order Santalales; family Viscaceae; genus Viscum; species Viscum album. Next base: position 1,455,180,784 of record OY728126.1, read on the forward strand.
CATCTAGAAAGACATCTCTAAAACTATCCACCACTAGAGGAATGTCTAACTGTGAATTCCCTTGTTCATCCAGTTAAAGACTAGAAATCTTGGCCGTAACTACTCTCAAGCCATGATGCTCTAGACGCACTCTGATAGCCTGGATATCCCACTCGCCCTTGTGAATAAAAGATCCACCCTCTAGTGATATGAAAGTCACCCTATTGTGATAAAAGTCGATAAATTCATGGAAGAGAACTAGCCAGTCCATTATGAGAATTACATCATAGCCTATCATCTCGAGAACATAAAGATACCAAAGGATGTGACACCCAACAAACTAAGAGGGCACTCAATGCACTAACGTACACTAGGTGTTCCATTCCCCAAAGAAGTGTCTAGTATCATGAAATCAGCAAAAGAAAAGATACAGAGCCCAATGATCTCCACAATAATAATATATATAAAGCTATGCGTAGCACCAGTATCGAAAAGAGATGAAGATAAAACCGAAAAACTAGGATCGTATCTCGAACCGTAGAGGGGATGAGATCCTACTCCTGATGGGTCTTCTCCACTACAAAAGTATGGATAGCTGCACGGCCCTGTGACCCTACCTTAGTACTCTGAGTTGGTCCACCCTGCTGTCTCTTGTAGCCTGGTGACTGAACACCGTGGCCAAAACCTCCACCTCGGCCTGAACGGCTGGATGAACTCCAGTTCCCGGACTGGTGAGAAACTGGTGGAGATGCTCCTGTATGAGGGGTCATATATGAACCTCAGTCATAATTTGTTGGTGAGAAGACTTGACAGAAACTCTGAAGTTGTCCCAACTTCCCGCAAGATTGGCACTCCATTGAGTCTCTCTAGCACTGCGGCCTCATATTCCCAATTCTCCCGCACATGTAGCTCACCACCTGGCTACCAGATGATGCATCCCACCTACTCGGATCTCCCCGTGTAGTCTCCCTATGACACTTATGGCTATCAGCTGGAGAATCACTAACTTCGGATGTCATGCCGCCCAGGCTCACAACTCTAGATTCCCTCAGATTCCACTCTTTGATCAAATCCTGGTTGACGATGGAAGTGAAGGAAGTCAACATGAAGATATTCACCTGATAGTGGATGTACTATCTGAGTCCATCCTCAAAGTTCCTTGTTATAAATAACCCATCTCCTCCCTAGAAGGGTGTGAAATGCTAAAGCTCGGTGAAATGAGAGGAATACTCCATAACCGATAGGGCACCCTGATCAAGGCTCATAAACACATGGGCTCAGTTAGCCCTTGGGGCATCTAAATAGAAGTAGTAATATAAGAAGCGTTGGAACTCCTCCCAAGACATAGCCTAATGATGAACCGCCTGTGAGATTACATCCCACCACCTCTTAGTGGAGTCCCGATAAATATAAGTGGAAATCCTCACCCTCCTCTCTGGAGGAATCTACAGATGCTCCAAGATCATTATCCTTGCTTCTATCCATGACTCTGTAGCTTGAGGTCCTCCTTCCCCTGAGAAGGTGGGAGGATGCTACTACAAGAAAACCCGCGTCAAATCAGCCATTGATGGGGCAGGAGGCAACACTCCCTGAAAGGTCTGCATCATCCTCATGAAACATTCCCTGAACTATGCATCAACATAGGTAATATGTATAACTTATAGTGCTAAGACTGGCACAACATGATTATCTTTAGGGAGTCCCTAATCAACCATGTCTTGTGCCTGATCACCTCCTGGAAACTGGCGTACAACCAGAGGACATCTCGGTGGCATGGCTCTTCAAGGTCAAGTGAATACCTTATAAAAAGATTAAAAGGGACTGAAATAAGGAAGTGTAAGAATAGAACAAGAGGAATAAAGCATTCAAGTTTTACAAAACATGACAACACGACGTGTTCCCGGAAGGCATTCACTTGGTCATGTACTTTTTCCAAAACGGGTCATGTAACACCCCAAACAAACGGCATGTTCTCAAAACACACGGCATGTACCTGAATCCTCTTCCCCTGCCCAGGTCCTTCTACATAGTTAAGCCTCACGAATCTACTAATACAAGACTACACAGAGAATTCAAGGTAGACACGACGTGTTTTGGACAAGATTCACCTGGCATGTGTTGTTAGTGTAGGGTAAGAAAAACGGATCAAACGGAACAACATCTTCTGGATAGAAACGGAGTGTACACGAAAGGATAACCCCGAACCATGTGGTTCGTGACATGGCTGGGTACCTGGGACTGACTACACGACGTGTTCAAACCTGACACAGTGTGTATAAGAAGAGACTCCACTGACCCGTGTTGTTAGCTACATGCCCGGGTTCCTAGTATTACACTACACGGTGTGTTCAAATCATACACATAGTGTTCTTACCAGCCTTTCTCCATACCATGTCTCTTCCCATATAGGTAGTGAAACGGTTAGAGACTAAATGGCGTGTACATTATGTACACGGCTCGTACTTAAGAAAAACTATTTCTTCCCGAATAGAAGAACACACGGCATCTAGTCAAAACTAAATGGTAGGTATTCTGGGTTTTTCTGGAAAATAAGCCTAAGAAACTAATTCACAGCCTAGAAAACACTAAAATGAACACTGAAAGCACCAAATTCCAATCTGCGAGGGCCCATACTCCCCAAAAATCAATGTCCGACATCTTATAAAAGTTACCAACAAGAAAACAGTGCAATGATCCATCAAATTCTGGTCCCTGAGGGCCCATAACACCTCAAGAACCAAAGTTTGGCGTTCATCCAAACAATACCTTACACACAATTCCATATCAAACAGTAGGTATTTCTATCAGGGAATCTACCACAAAAACATGAATATTCTACACAACATCTATCACAACAACATGAAATCGCTAATGCATCCTAGATGACATGACAAGAATGCATGGCAAGTGATTTCTAGAAAGTGTTAATATGATGCATGAGATGGAATAACCTCATCTCATCAGTTTGTGATAGACAAAGATCCTCAATAACATCTACGATAATAATACAAAACATACGAATCACCCAATAGTGAAATCAAATTAACTGTAAAATTTGAAAGAACAGAAAAAATTGCAATTAATGAGGTAGATTGGCTATTCTCTATACAGGGGTTAGCTACTCCTGGGCACAACTTAATACCAAGTACCTATTCTGTCCTATCACTGAATATAGGCTCCAAACAGTAATTCAAGTGAAAATAATTCCTCTGATACCACTTTGTAACGTCCTGGTTTCGGAAGGCACCCAGAGGCACCTCGTACCTCGTTGGTCACATGGCCTCAAGTGCATTTCCCTGAATGTTAGAGGCTGCCGACTACCAAGGAGGGAATTGGGTGTTATAATGGGGAAGCTATGCTCTAATTGGCAGAGTAAAAAAACGGAAGAGAAACAAATATACAATGGTGGAATCAATAAATATCCAACAACAGTAATCTGCAAAAGCCAGAGATAAAGAAACAACTAGAGCATACATATATATAAATGATGCACGAAACATACATGTCTAGGAAATCATCCAAAAAACACACAATTCCGAATACAATAAAAAACAAAAGTACAAAAGGAAAATAGATAAACAACTCCTCAGCATCGCAAGCCTTAGCTTGGTCTGATTCTCTCCAGCTTCAATGCAATCAAGTACTTGAAGTAGAAGGGCGCTTTCCCTTCTTTATTCCTGCAACAATATAATCTTTTTGGGCCCAAAAAGCATGACATAACTAGGGTGTGAGATGAATCCTAGTAGGAAACCACCACATGATCTGTGCCTAATAGTCAGTGAATATATGTCTGGAAAAAGTACAGAAAGTAGTAAACAAGGAAGTACTCAACAGTTACAATATATAACTCTATATATTAAGAAACAACTAAACAAAGAAAAAAACATATCCTAACCATTATGGTTCAACCCAACAAGTATAAGAAAATCTTTTGGAAGCACACACTATCTCACCGCTCTGGTTCTGCTAAAGTATATAATCACAGAGGAAGTACTCACCATCAATTCCCCCTATAGTCTTGTATCGTACTAAAGGTGCTCTGGAGAAGCAGTCAACATCAATTCCCCCTGTGGCCCACGTCGAGGAACTAAAAACACTCTAGGGAAGCACTCAAAGTCAATTCCCCCTATAGTATCAAATCATATAATTATAAAGATACTCTGGAGAAGCCCTCAATGTCAATTCTCTCTATGGTCAATTACACTAGGTTCTAACGGCCCAGTGTAAATCAACAAGTATAGCATTGAATAAGGGCCAAAGTATACCTCAAGAACTACTTGAATAGAATTATACAACATAATATCATATTAGAGCAACACTCACACAATCCTAAAATACTAGGCATGGGAAAGTAAACAACATCCTATAGGAAAAATATACTGAGAGGTCAATACTGGAAAAACATGCATGGGAAATACATCCAAAACACAGTAAATTACCCTGTTCACAAACAAAAACCTCTAATCAGGAATACAAGCAAGGTGGGTAAACAACAGGGCTAAAAAAGTAAACACGCAATACCCCGTTCATTGGTATTGTGAAAATTTTCACATAAAACTCACAGAATTTCTATATTAAGGCACAAACCACCTACCTCGGGGTTATGAGATCAATATACTTGTTCCTCGAAGCTTGAATCTCATTAGAACACCATAGATATAAGAAAATGTCTAAAACGTTCAACCCATGATAACTTGGAAAAGAAAAAGAAATAAAGAAATGAGGATCCATTAGAAGAGAAAACTAAACGATGCGATTCCAACGCAACCAGCGGTGTTCTACTCGGAGGAGGAACGAAGGTTTGGGGGCTCGTCGAAGATCCGCGGCTGCTCAGTGCTCTCAGACGAATGAGACCTAAAACATGTTCGTTCTGGTGATTAAACGCGACCCCGATGTGATTAATGAAAAAAATAAAAATACACGGCATGAAATTTTGGAGTACATGACGTGTACTTACTGTTTATGTACTCCGCTTTAGGTGGCCACCACATCACCCCACAAGACCGTGTGTGTGGCTATGACACAGCTAGTACACGACCTCCTGCGATAACTAAGTACATGGCGTGTACTCATAAAGTACACGGTGTGTACATAAAAAATTTCTAGAAACTCTTATTTTCTCAAAATACTCTAGAAAAAGGAAAAACATACTCGAAAAAAGATCCAGGTTCTTACAGTCCGAGTTCAAATTTTGAGGATTACATTTATTAAAGGGGTGAGAATCTAATATCTTGATATTTAAAATGTAAATACTATATTTTATAATTTACAATATACACATCCATGAGTTTAAATGAACACTAAAATACTATTATGTGACCGATATAAATTATCACTAAATTTATTGAGAATTATTAGGAACAACTCTAATTTTAATATAAATATTATGTTTCTATTAAATATCAGTTTAATTTTATGTTTTTAATATAATCTCATATTTTAGATTAATATACCTTTATTATTCAAAAATACATTTTCATTAAAAAGAGTTTTTATGAGTAAATATGATAATTAATTTAATGAACTTTTAGAATATTTTTTAAAAATTCATTTCATTTTTTAATTCATCATATCAAAACAATCATTTGATGAATTTTTGGTATTAATATAAAAGGAATAATTTTATAGTAAATTGTGAAAAATACAGATTTTTATAAAACCAACATTTTATTTATATTAAAAATTCTATTTATGATTATAATTTTATCTCAGAGTAATTGAAGTTCAATATGGTTTTATGTAATCAAATTAGGTACATTTTAATATTTCTTATAACTTTTTCGTTATAAATTCAATTCAGGGTTTAAAAATGCATTTTTCATGAAAACTGATTTCAATTTGTTTTTTGGGATTAATTTTAAATTAAACTCCACCACTTATATATTTTGAATTTTGTAAAAATGATTAAATATTTGGAAGAAGTGGGTAAAAATTTATTAAATAGGCCCCTTTTTGTTTTGATCATTTTTAACAGTAATATTAATAATTTATGTTACCTTGGTAAAGGATAATGAGGTAATTAAAGTTAAAAAGAAAATGATAAGGATTATAAAATTCCTGTAAAAATTTCCTTAATTTTATTGGATGAGTCCATTTCATTAATAGTAATCTAAAATTTGGTTAAATGACCTATTATATCCATTTTGAGGAGATTATTCCATTTATAATATTTTATTGAATGAAAATTCAAACATGTCACCCATTTTTTTAAAAACTAAAATAATTTTAACATAGGGTTACCTAGATGATATGAACTAATATAAATAGTATTCTAAGATTCTTTGTATTTATATTCATAATATTTATTTTTTATTAATTTTAGTGAGTAATTGATTACTATAAATGATGACACATTTATAATTTCATAGTTATTCAATTAATGAAAAAAGGAAATAAATGATATTAAAAATATTTAAATAAATATAATTTTATAAAATTAAAGTGATCCATTTTTTTATATTAACATGAATTTTTTTGGGTTATATCATTTTTTAATTTTATATGTTTTCTTGATATTATTAATTTTAAGGTAATTAATAGTTCTTAAAATTGATATTATGTATATTTTTAGTGAATATAATTTTATTAAATGACATTAAATTCCTAAAATTTTTAAATTCAGAAACATTAAATGGTTATGATTGATAATATCGTCCATGGTTAATTAATGTGTTTTTTCATTTTATAGTAACAATATTGATGCTCAATTAGAATAAATTCATGTTGTCACTATAAGAGTTTAAGAGGTTAATTCTAACAAAAATATATTTGTAGAAATATAATCGAAACTTGAAAAAAAAATTCATGTTATATTAACGAATCATCATCATATATTCTAAATAACTCACATTGTAGGGATTTTTGATTGAAAATTAATTTTATTTAATTTAATTTTTCAAAATTATGCCGGAAATCCCTCCCATCCCTTATAAAAGGCCACCTCTTCTCATTTTTTCATAATTTAAAATCATTTTTTTAAAATACATACCCAAATACCATCATATTTTCCCTGATATTATTTTATTAGTATTTTTTCTAAATAATAACTGTCTTATAGGGCTGAATGTGTTAATTAAAACAAATTTTCTATGAATAGGTATAGTTTTTATCAATATATTTTTGGTTTATTTCTTATTCCATATCCTTAAATACTTCTTCATCAATGATAAAATGATAAATCTAGTATAATAAATATATTTTTATGTTATTAGGTTATTGTATTTAACTATATCCATATACTCTTCTGTCAAATGGAAAAAAATTCATCGTTTGTGTGTACGGTGGTATACCACCTCACAAAATGATGTAATTTTTTCCCATAACCATCTTTAATGTTTGGATATAACGATAGAATTAATATTTATATATGCCATTAAATTTTTTTTTATCTTTTTGAAAGTAAAATATATCATTTAATTACATACCATTCTATACATTGGAAAATGGTAACACCGTTCATGTGTACGTGTGGTCTACCACTTCTATGAGGTGATGTGATTCATAATGCATCACTAAATAACATGGTTGATATATAAATGTATATATTAATAATTAATATAATATTAATGATATTATTATAATTATTGAAATATAAAATTATACTTAACTTTTTCCATTTTTGTCATTGGAAAAAGGAGGATTTATTTATGCGTACGTACGACCCACCATCTCTAAGATTGTCACATAATTCAATTTTTAATAACCATATTTAATAGGTGGATTTATAAATATAATTAATATATGAAAATTATAGTTCTTCCATGATTGTTATTATGTATATAATGGAATAATAAACTCTTTGACCGTATTCGATTTACCAAAATAATTTGGGATTAATGAACTAAATTTTATCAAAACAATCAACATGATCTTAAATAATTACATAATTGTTCTATCACTATTATAAATGAAATAAGGGAATAATAAAATTGGAAAATGTTTTAAATGATGTTAATAATTAGCATAATTTTATTATTCAGGATGAAATAGAACAAATTTGATGTGCCATTCACATTTTTAGGGACTTCATCTTAATCGTTTTTCTTTAAGGTATATTTTGATGATATGCACCTATATGATTTTATAGAGTTTATATACATCCCATTTGACATTTTATATTAATAATTTATCTATTATCATGATATTTAATGTTTTTTAATTTTATTATTACATGGGTATTATGATTCAAACATTTCAAAAAATGGTTAAGGGACATTCTTCTAAAAATCACCTTTCAAAGATTCTCATTTGACTCTTTTTAAAAATAACAAAAGGAATTGTTTTACCTATATAAAATGAACATAATATAATTTCACAACGAAACATTTTTATTTAGAATATTATGTTACATGTTTAGAAGGTTATCTTCAAAGAAGTTTGTTTCTTAAATATGTTCATTGTTTTTTATTTTATCAATTGATTTCAAAATAGAATGTATATTTACTTTATATAATAGTTGTATTTTGTATGATTTTATGTATCAGGGTTCTTGGGTATTTTTTAGGATGATGGGTGGTTTCATGATAAACCAAAGGTGGGTGAGCATATTATAGATCTCCAATGAACTGGGTAAAGGGATAAAGCTAACTGATTAAGATTCTCATAAAATATTATAGATATATAATGGTGGTAATTCCAATTATGGGATGGGATTCAACTGTTCATGATTATCCTAAGAGATTATGGGAATATACTAAGCGGGGTTTAAATGTCTAAATATGGTGGTTATTCTATGTATAACCCTAAAAGTTACTCCAATGATTCCCTAAGTTTCAAACACGTTTATCTATGTTTTATTTGGGTATAAATGTTTTTTTGATAAATAATTAAATATTTTACATATAGAAATGTATTTTTCCATACCTTTATATAATAATCTGATAATGGTACATATATTATAGTTTTTTTTTATTTTTCATTAGAGTAATAAATTTCTTTCTTATATGGCCCTTACTGATTATTTTGTACCCATTATATTATTTAATTTTTTTTTCACAAGGTCAAAGGATGAGTAGGGACTAAGATGAGGTTAGGATCAAAATTGTTAAGATTTGTCATGAAAATAATTTTTTTTTCTTATTTTAAATATTTTATATAGTTAACAATTAGATACTTTTTAGAAATTCCCACCATTTAATTTAGTCATTTTTATGTAAGTGTTGTGTCTTAATTCTATAAAATTATAAAAATAAATATCTTTGGAAATATAAAAAATTGAAATCTAGTTAAAATTAATATAATAAGTTCTCTTTAAGGATGGTTCCTTACAAATACCAGTTTCACCTTGACTTCCCACCGACCCATTTCATCACACCCATAACTCTGTCAATATTATTTTCATACCATTATAACAAATTATATTCCCCCTATAAGATTATTCTTTTGTTTCTATGTAAAACAAAAACGTTGACATCTAACACTTCGTAGATCGATAGGAATGTCATCTATGATATCCACTGAATTTTTATATAGAAAGTGGGTAATACCCTCCAAAAACTAATTTCATAATCCATAGTATATGATTTCCATTACACTACCCCTCAAGAACAACACTTGACTATTCCAATATCACACACATGTCACTCCTCTTAATCTACAATCACCCATCTCTATGAACTATATCAAGGACAAGAATCAAATAAAAAAATATTATACTCTAATACATACAAGATAGAACCTCTCACCTCTAATAGAAACCTTTTATTTTCATTAACACAGAGGGAAACCATTCTGAAGATAATCTCATTGAATCCAAAGTTTATTATCTACAAACAACTACTCCTTAATCCACAACAAATTGGGAAACAAATATACTTAGTTCACACATTCTAGTTGTGTCTCCCCTTTTTCCAATGGGAGTGATCCTTTGAGTAAATTTTCATATTTTCTTGCTCACTATCCATCTATTTATAAGCTTAGTTTTACACTTCTATTAAACACAACTACAGAACATGACTTAGGATACCATGAGTTTTTCAATATCAAACCTAGGATCATGAACATAAAAAAACAATATTTACCTTAAATATCAATCTCATACACAAAGAATAATGCACATTGACTAATTTAAAATAAACCTAAGGCATTTATCTCGTGATATATCCAATCAAATTATCACCTATAACTTTAGAGTTTTCCCAAAACTATATGAATATACCCACTATTTATCCTTCATAAGAACCCTTTTCTAATTAACTAAAAAAGAAGACCTTCCATTAATGTAACAAATATTAAAAATGAAGCACCACCCATGCATACCAATGAAAAATACAAGAGAAATATCCATTTATATATAAATTTTTTGATATGCATTCCTATGTATTTATCTCAAATTTAGAGAATCTAGACATGATTCCTATATTTATGGGAACTCATAACTCCATGATAAACCATATCTCATGTCACTCTCAGGTATTACGAATGAACATTATAACAATAGAAAAAAATCCCACTTTTCAATCATAAAAACTGACTCACCAGTATCCTGAGATACATATCAAAGTGAGTAGGATATCCCACCTACCCCATAACCATATGTTACATTGGTTATATCTCATGGGGAACAATCTCTTATCCCACCTAAAAATCATAAGGTAACTCATTTTAGAACACACTCAATATAGGTCTCCCATATATAAATATCATACATAACATGATGAAAAAACTATAGACTCCACAATAACCAATATTCACAGAGAATACTTATGCTAGATTTCCCCCTTAAGGACCAGGAAACATCAATGTATATATAGTGATATATTCCTTTAACAATTCATATCGATTAATACAATAGTAACATGATATAGTTCATTTGAATACCACCGAAAATATATTTTGGAAAACATCATATAGGTTGTTGATGATGATTTTTGTAAATAAAAACAAATCCCCATATAGAAATAATATCATAATAAATGACATGGGATTGATCAAAAGGGAATGTAATTCCAGTACTATTCCATTTAAGGACACTATACATCCCTTGAATGGAGGGTCATTATTGAATTCATTATTAGGTTATCCTCTTAAAGATCCAAAGTAATTATCATTGTAAATAATTTTTATTATCCAAACAAGCATAATTCCACAAAAAAGTTACATTAAGAAACACCATATAAACTGCTGTTGAAAATTTATGGACAAAAACCATTAGATTTATTTGAAATAACCCACATGAAAGAACAGAAATATCACGTGAATCCAACATTTGAAATATGATTCATGAACATAGCCCACTTACTACTATGGGTCAAGAGAAAAATCCATATATAACAATATGAAATTCATAGATCATTTTAGGAAAGATATCTTCATTATAATAGATAAATCATAGAAAAAAACAAACATCCCTAACATGGGATTTACACTAGAAAATGTTTTGTTAAAACACTTATTTAAGGTCTATTACAACTCCTTCAGATCCCAATATCCATATGTGACACCCAAAAATGTAATAAAAATAAATATTTACTCTGATAAATGTTTTTAACCTCCATGGCATGGGACCACTCATAAATGTCCTAGACAGTGGTTTTGTAGGACAATTGATTTTCCTTGACATATAAGATAGGTTAATAAACAAGTTGTGAGGGTATAAGGCGTTACCACGGGGATAAAACAATATTATATTAGATTAATTCAATAATGGAATATACAAAAAATATCAATAATGAAATCATAAGAGAATGTATAATAAATAAACATATACATGATATGAAAAATGAAATGTTGTGTACAATAAATAATTAGAATGATCATCCACTGGGAAGATCATATATAAAAATAAATCAAATAAAATAATATAAATACAATTTGGATTTACTATTGTCCATGCGCCACAAAAAATACCACTCTACAAATATTTGTCAAGTCACTCTATCTCGGTCAACGAAAATTGAGCCCTTTTCTAAAAAAAACTATATTCATGGGGTCTTCTTGGGAAACAACATACCATGGACTATTGTGTATGGTGTGATTAAAATTTTATAGAAAGACACTAATTATATCCCTAACATAATAATTAATATACTAAATATACATATAATAAAAAACAGTAAATATAATGAGACAGTTCAATAAGATAACCACTGTCGATCCTTGGGTTATAAGATGAAACCCAATGTGGACTATATATACATTATCTAGTATGAGAAATATTTGATCATAAAGTATAAAAACACATAGGACAAACCATTTACTACCCTAGAACCCGAAGAGTATTAACCATATGGGCCAAGTCCTACTATAGAGGATGTTTTTGATAAATCATTCACCTAATGCGTCGCATCCCTTACATGTAGCCATCACATAACCTATGTCATAGGTCACCCTAAAATTCAAATATCATAAAAATATGGGGAATCCAGAAATGGACTCTCAAAAATCAATCACCTAGGGGAATTCCCTCCCCATGATCCTTTAAATATCACATGATGAGGGGTTAAATACCATACCCAAAAAAGGACAAGGCCTCCATTACTGTGGCTCATATACCATACCTAAGCCAAAACTATCATTTTCCACACAAAATATATAAACATATACATACACACATACATACATATATATATATTACATACACTTGGGTGGCCTCATACCTTATCTGAAATAGGTACCATACCTTCTATAGTTGGGGATCATGTAACACCAAAGTGGATGAGCCCACATTATATATATATATATATATATATATATATAACCTAAACCTAGGGGAGGTTACATACCCTAACTAAAATAGGCTTCATGAAACAACTACCAAGGAGATGTATCCCGACCTGATGCTTGAAACCATATTAAAAAATACTTGGGGCATCACATATACAATCAATAACATCATAAATCATGCACAGACACACAAATGTATATACATATATACACACATAGATAAAAAACTATTCTTAGAAACTCACATCATATCCCAAGTGGGTTATCTAATTATATAAATGCGATATACATCACCTAGGATGGAATCTCCACTCCCAACCTATACTTGTTTCCATATTCATATCAGGAAACAACATACTATAATTTCAACACTAACTATACCTAGTTTTATCATAGAATTGGGGAACCTATTGAGCCCCCCTCATTATCATAAACAATCAAATTCCTTACAAAATATTCTATCAAGAATTACCTACCCTATGTTCTATACTCATCAGTTAGTGGATGTAGCATTTCGTAACATCACCATGATTTGGTGATGGTTTCATCATAATAATTGGCAATACCTTACCGGCATCACAATAGAGAGATTTCATAATGCACATGTAATTTCCATATGCATCCAAATTTATCCTCATGCTCATAACCTAACCATATCCCCCCTACGTATAACTACTCCACTACTCACATACTACAATGGGAGGAATGCTATGCCATCAATCTAGTCAATTATTATAAAGGTTATATGATATCTCATGATTCTTAAAAGGCCTACGCGTAGGCCAAACATTCCGAATCCATCCCCCATTCTCAATAGAAAAAGGATCTTGTCACAAGTCCACTACATTCATTCCATTTGTCTCATTCATACCTCTATAGGGTACCTATATCTGAAGGATCATATTTTTGTCACAAAATTGATATTGATGTCTAAGGAATCAATGAGTTACCAAGGGGCCATCATGGACCTTAACAATCTATTTTAACCCATAAGGATTTTTCTTTAAAGTAATATTTCATATATTTACGGGGAAATCACCAATAGTGGTAAGCCACAAAAAAACATTCTAGATAAAATCAATTTTTAAAATAAGTGTGATATTCCTAGACTACATATATCATACACCGAGTTATACCCTTTTTAATGATTAATAATAATAGACTATGCTCATCCATTCCTCATATCAACACCGTGGTCATATCTCAATCCATAATATAAAAATATTTGTTATTAACAATTTATAAATAATTATTGAGATTAATTCAAGTAGGCACAATTTTACAAAAAATCACTGAGCCATCGTTCGAGAATGAAACCATAACAAACCACACCCTGAATTTCTATATCATAAAATTGACATAATCATAAAAAAATCCATAGCATATAAAACCAAATAACTAAACAAGCCCATTAAAGTTTATTTTAAATCATATTAAATATATATATAAAGAAACCCCCAATGAAATGGTATGGAACTAAATGTATTCTCTCTTTAGGGATGTCCTATATCTACAAAAAATAATCCATAACATTATGAGATTATTCCATCATCATTTGGTGGAATATTAAATTAAAATATTGATTGAAATTTCTAAATTCAGAGGAAATAAAAAAGGGGAATTAAAAATTATAGAGTGTAAGAACTTACCTCCAAGCCACTATAGAATCATCCAAGTAATCACTCGGCTCAAGAATATTTAAATTCTATGATCATGGAAATAAACACCCTTGATTTTCCATATGAAAATGAAGAAATGGAAGTAACTAACACCATAATTGAGGGGGGGGGGGTATTCACTCTTTTCCAAGGAATTCATGGAATCTAGATGGTAAGAACACATAGTTTATGAAATCATTAAACAACTATTTGAATAACAATATCCTAAGATGAACCACATTGAAAAGTTTGGTAAAACATGAATCAATAATGAAACACCCATTGTGAAATTATATTAAAATGCATGATACCCATCATATGATTTTTAAAACCATAAATTGACTATCTGTAGGGAAATATAAAAAAATATCACCCCACATAGTGTCCTCTAGAAATCCACTGTGTTTTCTCTAATTGTTTTGTAACTATAATCAAATTGAAAACCTTTCAGAATATCCAAAAACCCAATCCAAAACATCAAAAATACATATGAGCCCTAAAGACCAATCCTAAGCCTCAAAACATGTCCAAAAACATCCAATCTAGATGCTCAAACCCTCATAATTCTGATTTGAATCACAATTTTGAAAATGACTACTGGTCCCAGACCAGAAATCCATATTCCATATGAATTTCAAAACCTGTAACAAAATGATTTTTATATGTACAATTTTTATATAGTGTATAAGACTAGAATGGTTAAATGACTTGCACCACAAAAATTATCACTTATGTACTCCCAATATACATGATGTGTCTAAGGACCAATATGATGTGTGAGGCTAAATAACTAGCGAGACATTTAACCTCGAAAATATTGATCTAGTTAACAAAGGTCTATACAAAATGTACATGAAAATTATAGGTAGTGGGACTCAGAAGCCCTAGAAATCACTTAAAAAGAAATACATGATGTGTGGGTTTTTATTAGACCACACATGATCTCATGTTTATGTTCATATTCTATTTTTCATTATAAATAATGAATATTACATTTAAGCATCTATGATTATGTCCATAATAATTTTCCAATCTTATAATTATCCCATTGCGCCCCTAAGGGTCAATTATATCCTCTGTTAATGTCTTTTTTGACCATTATTGGTCATTAATACAACTAGAAACACATTCATACCATGCATGAAACACCACTAGCCCAACGAGTCTCATTCCACATGTGAATACTAATATATATTAATTTCCACTCTAGTGACACACATGCATCCAAAACCTTTCCCAAGTTTCCTAATGGTTTTTACAACCATATTGATTCTTTTTTCATTGAAATGAATTTTTTTAACAAACTGCTATCCATAGAAAGGGATGGTAGTGAAATCATGGAGAATACCAAGGGAAATATTAAAGGAATTAAAAATTAGGGTGGTTAGTGTCATGGTATACCGACCATTCATCATGTTTTCATTTTCCAATTATGAAGAAAATGAAGAAGAAACAGATTTTAAAATAATTAATTCAAAAACTAAAATTATATGGAATTGAATGGACTACCAAATAACAAGGATAATTAAAAAGTCATGGAATAATCATAATATTAGTAAATAATAGAGAAATGTTGACCTTAACAATAATTACCTTGATATGGAATTGTAAATTAGTGTTGATCAAAACAACAATAATTTTTGATAGCAATCCTCCTCAAAGATGACATTTATCAGCTCTGTGAATCTCAAATTCCTCTCTTATTTCTCCATATGAATATTAACAAAATTACCAAATGGAAGAATAAAATTCATTATTTAAATAGATAATTAAGTAACTCATTCACCATTCCCAACCCATAGGTACAATTTACCCATAATAAATTTCCTATATTCTTTGAGAAGTTTGACCTTGCAACCAATATTTGACATACATCTGATATCTAATGAACATTATTTAGATTTATAAAAAAATATTTTCATATAATATAGTTTCTATCACCAATATTATATTGATTCTCAATCAATCAAATAATATTGAGTAGTTTTATATTTTTATAGAGCTTAGAATGCCGAAAAGTGATGATTTATTACACATGACATCTTATGTCATATGTATCTGTGTACAAATATTCATAAGAATTTTTTCCTTATTTAGATCTATTAGAAAATGTTTCATATAGTGTGGGTTTATCTTGGATGTATAATTTTACCTCATTAATTTAAAAAATTCCAAAATTATACTTCCCACTGATGAAAATGTTCCATTAAATTTTTCTTTGAAAAGTAATGATCTCATTAGTAAATGTGATTTTGAGTTTACTTCCTTGAATATCAATAATTAAATATGTTTAATTATAATTATCATGTATATTAGACTAAGAGGATATAAATAGGTGGTGGAGTTGAATTGTGTTTATTAAATTTATATCTAAAAAAATTAACATAAATAGTATTTGGATGAGATTTGAAAATAAAAATAGAATAAAAATACTGTTTTCAGTAAATGTAAATGGAGTTAATAATTTTTTAATGAAGTTTTAAAAATACAAAAATGGCCAAGTTCCTTTATCCCCTCTCATAAATTCATTGAGATTTCCATTTATCTCTTGTATTTAGTGGAATCCAACTCACCAAAAATATGATTTAAAAGTCCATTATAGTAGTTTTAGAAAGAAACCTATAAACATAAATTTAATTGCAGTGGTCACTAATGAAATAAAAAAGGAAGAGGTGTTAGATTATTTTAATGGAATACAAGTAATACAAACTCAAATACAAAAATAATAAGGGTTAAGATAAGTGAAAAGTGGGAGAATGAGTGGAGGTTTGAGAATGTAAAAAAATGAAAAATTTAATGAATGAGTGTAATCATAGTAACTACTTATTAATTCATTTTGATTATTTTTCTTGTATAAATTTCCATTAACCTATTTTGTGTTTTTCCCAATGGAGGTTAAAGATATTTATTAATGGTAAAATATATCTGTTGAGGTATAAAAACATATGGGGGTGTACTTATATAAAATAGACACTAGATTATTGTTGTTATCTAGTAGAGTATAGTTAGTTTCACCTTGGAAATATGGGTTCATCTAGACTATGATGGAGTTCTTGTTATTTAATCAGTGGACTCCCTCTTCTTCGCTGGCCATGTAGTGGAATTCGTTGTACTTATCATTGGAAATGACGAAAAATTGTTTTCAACTGGATTCCAACTTGATGGGTTGATAATTATGGGACCCAACAAGATCTGTTTTAATTTTAAACCAAATTATCTAATTTAATAAATACATTAGTATCAAAAGAGAAAATTTTGGATCATTTAATAAAATTATTGGGTACCATACCCATTCAAAATAATCACCACTTTTTTATTTTAAAAAATTCATATATAAATAAGAATAAAAATATAAATAATTCAAATAGCCAGACATAAGCGTGATTAAAGATATAATATTTTAAATATTATTTTTCTCCGTTTTCTATTATGGTGGATCATTTTCTAAAATTAAGATGTGTTTTTCTAATTATATAATTAACTTAAAAAACACAATTATAGTGGAGATTATTTCTACCCCATTGTGATTAAAAAAAATAAAACACTAGAGATATATTTTTATAAAAATTAAATATTTATTGGAAACTTTTAGGGAAAAATTAAAAGATAACATCAGACTCTATGTTGTTCATCTATGTAAAGTCATTAAAAAAACTATATGTATTTTAAAAATTATAAAAATAATTCTAGGTGTATTTTGTAGGTTAGTAATTACCAAGACAAAAATGTTATTATATGGAATATAGAATTACTCAATTCTATTCCATAAAAAACACTCAGATATCATATAATAAATATTTTCCCTTTAAAAGTTTCAATGCAACTTTTTTATTTTAATATATTTTTTTCATAGAATTTTCATAGGTTTATCAATTAAATAACATATCCAATTAAATCCTCTAAATTATTATCTCATGCATATTCTGGATTTTTCCTAGGGCAAATGTTATCCTCAGTAATTTATTCTTCATCACATTATTTATGGGAATGTTTTTATAATTATTATTCTTCAATTTTATCATATTTTTCCCCTCATAAATGAAATATTTTTTAAATGGTAGGGGAATCCTTCATTAGGGATCTAGCTTTATGATGAGGGGAGTTATTCATCGAGAAACTTTTAAAATCATAAACCCATTTTTTATTTTAGGAATTATATTGAATAAAAATCCATTTAATTGAAATTTTATATATCAATTCTCCATTATTAGGTTAATTAAAATTTGAA
Organism: Viscum album; assembly: GCA_963277665.1. NCBI lineage: Eukaryota > Viridiplantae > Streptophyta > Magnoliopsida > Santalales > Viscaceae > Viscum > Viscum album. The sequence goes on from OY728126.1 coordinate 1,455,199,312, forward strand.
AAAGATAGGTCAAGTTAATAAGAAATAAATATTTGAGTAAGGAGTTAAAAAATTTTTAAAAAATTGTGTTGTTTGTATATGAAGTGATGAATTTTATGACATGAAAATGAATCAAATGAGATTAAACCAAATAGTTTTAGGGAAAATATAAAATATATAATTTTTAATATACTTCATGGAATAAAAATTTCAATGGAATTAGAAAAAGGGAGTTCGATTTACTCTCTTGACGACATGAATGTCAAATTAGGAATCTGTGATCTTGATTTTAGTTGATTTTTATTTATCTATGGTAATTCAAAGAACTTGAAAAAATTAATGTCAGGGTCATTTATAAAGGCTATATATATAAAAATATGACCCTTCATAAAGAATTTACCTAAAGTCAACAAAATCAATGTTGTCGATTCTCATGGGAATACAATTGATGTTATAAAAAATGATATTAAAGTTTTCACCACATTAAAATAGATTTTAACATAGAATTATTTAATTTCATTGGTATATATGACATAGAATAGTGAAAATTGGGGGTTCCAAATCAATTTTTATATATTTTTTATGTTTGTTGTAATATTATGTTTTTTAAAGTGACATTGTGAATATTTTTTTCATGTTGGTTATTATTAACGAACATGAAGACTACATTTCCAATATGTTGATAGGAAACTATCATTGAAATCAATATAAAAATATAAAATAAGAATGGTTTATCTAGTTTGTTTTATGATAACCGATGTGAAAACCCTTTATCACATTAATTATTTAATATAAATACAGTATTTTACTCATTTTTAGTTCATTTATTCTATAACAGATGTGGAAAACATATTTTGTTTTCAAATTTTCGACATCATTTTTAAAATAAGTGGTTAGATAAAGGAATTTCTAAAATGAATTATTATATATTTTCCAAACAATAGTACATAAAAATGAGAAATAGAGAACATTGTCACAAAAAACTATAAAAACTTATAAAAAATTCAAATCATATTAACTTTACAAATGGAACTTTAACTTAAAAATATATATTCAAAATAAACTAAATCCTAGAAAAACCAATGAAATAATCTATCCATTCTTTTATTAATGTATTTATCTCTTCTTCAGTATAAGAGAGAGGGTCATCAGAAACCTAAAAACGAAAAACAATGAATTTATCATGTTCTTTTAATGTTTTTACAAGATAAATTAATGAAACTTTTATAATAATATATATTTTTTTGAAAATTTAAATAGTCCCAATTAAATTTATTTAAAATATAAATATTAGAACATAATATTTACATTTTTTACTCATTTAGGAAGAAAAATCTGTTTCAAAAATATTTTTCAATTAGATAAACCATTTTTATTCCTTAAACTTGAAATATATAGTAACTATAAATGTTAATGCACTTTTGTATTTACATATTTGATCTCTATATTTATCGTTCCTATTTTCTCTGTAAATTAATCCAAAACCCACAATATAATGATATATAAAAAATTAAATTAAATATATTTATAATATACAAGTGTTTTAATAAAAAACTAATTAGTTTAATACATTTCTAAATGTTTCTGACATGTCACCATGTATAAAGCACAACCAATATTATATGTTCTATTTTGAAAAAACACACAATATCCAATGGAGACTAATATTAAAAAAATATAACGTGAGTGACTATTATTTATAGAATAAAACTATATGAAATATATGTTCCCTATCCTTAATGATAAAGTATTGTCCAATGCTAAATAACATTATTTTGAAATATTTCAGCAATATATAATAATATTTCTATATCATTCATTGTCTTCACTATTGGGGAAATAAATTTTGGGTCCAAAAATGCATAGAGGGATATTTTATAATGATAAATAAAAAGTGTATAAAGATAGATAATACCAAAAACATAAGAATTATGTTTAATATATTTAAATAACAAAAAAAAATAAAATAATAGAATTGAATGTAAAATAAATGAATCATATTGATGTATAGTCAATATCTAGATATAACTTCCATGAAATCCATATTTAAAATCATCAATGTCCTTTCACAACCAAAAATTTAAAAATGTAGTGGAACATTATAAAATACAAAAAATATGATTTTTTGATAATCTATCATGTCTTCAAGAAGTTTTATTTGAAGTCATAGAAAACTATACATGTTTTTTATATATTATGTCTTTACCTTTAAATTATTCCTTAGAAAAAATAATAAATATATAAATTTTAAAATGTTAAAATAAAACTATCACGAATATAAAATTAATAATATTATTTTTACATACCTCAATGGTAATTCATTGGATGTGTCTAGATGGAAAATATAATGAATGTTTTATTCTTTTTCCAACTATAGTGAGCTCATCTGTATATAATAATAAACTTTATTATCTATATATAATTTCATGATTCATGACCTAAATATCCCTTTTTCATTTCTGCTTATAATATAAGATATTCCCAATAAAATATAAAATCCTATATGTAACAATAATATTATACGAATCCTCTATATATAAGTCACAATAGATGGGAATATATGGTGGATGAGGTTTATGAATTGGATAAGTAGGTGGTGTTGGAGTAGTGAGATCTTCTAGTGGAGGTGGAGGAGTGTGATCCATAGTTGGTGGGGGTGTAATGTGATATGCATCAAATAATTATCTTTTTTATATAAGAAAACATTTATTATAAAAAATTTCCAATTCTTTCCTCTATCATATCACCTATCTCCTAAACATTATCTTTTAGAGGTTATATTTTCAATATCTATCCTCCTTTTGTGATGATCCAAAATGAAAAAAATACTTCTTTTATCGATACACCTTCCATATATCTGGATATGTGACCCTGGTGTTTGGGATTTCCCAATACATTAGTGAAAATATTCTTTATAACCTTAGGTATGATTGTCCTCCATGTACACTACTGATTAAGAGATTCCTATATAAAACATTTAATAAATTAATTATTCAATTATAATATATAAAGAGTTTAATTAAATTAAATGAAATAAAAATATCGAATAACTCATTATAAACCTTCCAGATACAATTATAATATCTTCCATAAGATGTTTCTCATTTTTTGTCATTCACACACTCTTCTATTTTTTCAGCTCTATATTTTGGGGAAAGGGGATAACCTTTTCGAATCTTGAATACTCAACTCTAATATTTTGTAAAATTTTCAATCTTCATTTTTTCTTTCAATAACATAAATCATCGAAGAGAAAAATTATATGGGTATATTTTCATGGATTGGATCTCTAGATTATATCTCCTTAGATACTATAAATTGAGAATAAGTAAATCATTAATATGATTATTAATTTATAAAACTTCTAAATGATAACATTACACTTATGAAAAATAATTCATGTTGCCTATATTAAAAAGATTACATCCACGTATCTTCCTCTTGAAAAGGATATATATTATATGGTTTTTTGTTTTTTCTTTCACAAAAAATGAAATCTTATATAAGGGTTAATTGAGACATTGTGTCGTTTTTGGGATTTTCCATTTTAAAATAAAAATACTAACATTCAAACGATGATTAATTTTAACAAAAGTATTAAATTTTTTTGGATTTAGATCCATAATAATATCATTATCATGAAAGTAAATTTATATCCCCTATTTATAGCCATTAGAAAATTATAGTTCTCGTAATTGTATGATGGCCGATTTACCAACCCTGGAAGCCTTTTCTTCTCTGGTGGAAGAAAATGTATTATCTATATAATCATGAGGAGTCTCTTTAGTAGAATTATGTGTACGTTCCTCTATAAAATATTTAGGGGACTCAGATATTTGATACGACATTATCATAAAAGTCAAATTTTCAATCAATTTGTATACAAATATACAAAATACAACATTTACATAAAAGAATTAATAAAATATAATTATTTTTGGAAAAAAGTAAACGTAACTAAATAATTTTTAATTTATATTTTTTATTTAGTTAAATAAAATATTAAAAAAAATTAATTATATATGAAATAAAATAAATAAAGTTAAACAAAAAAGTATTTAAAAAATATGAAAAACATGAAATTACCTAAAAACGTGAATGAAAATTTAAATGGTTGCAATGAGAATAATTATATAAAATAGGCCACTCTTATTAATATTAATTTTAATATTTAATAACACTGTTAAAAATAATAATTATAATATTATTTATCATATTCATTAATATATAAAAATATTAAATGAATAATGAAAATATTAATGAAAAGTAAAATGACATAGATAGAAGAGAAAAATCATATGTAAAAATTAATACAAAACAAAGAGTTACATATAAGTTTAATAATTGAAAAAATATGATAACAAAACTCAACTAATAAAAATAATCAAAATATGATATTTTTTGCAATATGAATATTAATTAAAAAAATTAAAACAAATATATCTAACATTTTATGAGGTTTAAAAAGGTAAACTAGAAATAAATATATGTTACCTATAATATTAGAAAATCAATAATGACTTATTTTCCCGTATCACTTCTAAATGATAGTTCTTATAAATAAAAAAACCATTTCTATAATTTGGTTATCAATATTATCTGATAATCCATCCATGTAAGTAAGGAAATCAAAAAAATCTCCATCATTTCCAATTTTTTCATCATCAAAATGCAATTCTTCCATTGTAAAATGATTGAACACTACACATTTTATGGATTAGAAACATATAAAATTTGTTTCCATGTGTTTCCAGGATAAATAGATCAGTTGTGTATTCCAATCTATTATTACTAACTAGTGTCATGCCAAATTCATCATGTCTAACAATATTTTTACCGATGAAATAATTCTACTGGAAACTGGAAATTAAAATTTAATTTAATCAGGTTCCCATATTTTTTAAACAACACCGTAATATGCACTTGACATAGATATTGGTATTTTATCTTTGGATCTTGAGAAATTCATTTCTTCCATAAACACCAATACACTTCTATTTTGAACCACACTTCTATTTTTCTTGTCATTAGCATTAAATATAGATCCACTAACATTATAAATGAACCATGATATCTAATTTTAACTTGGGATTCCCTCTAATCATATCAATGTTTTTGATGCAACCTAAATACCCTACATAGTCTCTTTAATCCATGAAAATGTTTTTTATTACCATTTAAAAGCATCAAAGCATTATTCTTTGGATAAACTTGTAATAACATATTAATATGTAATGTTATATATGGATAAACATCGTCATTATTATTCAAGGTTTAAAAATATAAATAATTTATCTATTCATCTATTAGTGATTTTACTTTCAAGCAAAGAATCCCATTTACACCATATTTCACTTGTTTATGGTGATATATAGACTAACCAATGTGATCTATATAATTAAATTAGTTTTTAAAACAACTACGGAACCTCGTAAAAATATACTTCTAGATAGTGTAGGCTTCAGGTCAATTTGGATTCTTCACATAATTATTCAATATCTTCACATACTATTCAGAAGGATATATCCAATATAAATAGACAGGTCCTAAAATCATTATTTCTCACAAAAAAAGTTACCTATAAATGAACCATGAAATTAAAAAAAGGAGGAAAATAAATTTACACTTGAAAATGTATATAAATTGCATCATTGTCCAAATTATTCAATGAATTCAGTTTAATCTATTTTTAAAAATTTAATTGAACAAATAACACACCATCATGATAATAATTCTTACATGGATGGTTAATATTCCATTCATCAAAATCTTTCATACCTATTATACAATGACAGGAAAATCCTGATATTTCATGAATTTTAGCTTCTAATCATTTTGTGACACAAATTTTTTACATTTAAAGAAGAACAGTATAAAACATTAACACCATTGATAAATTGAGAAAACTAAATTTCTCATTATTGATTTTTTATAATATAGATTTATTTATATTCATCTTCCACTGGGAGTGGGAGAAATATCTAAATGTATTCCCATTGAGAGTTAGTCCAATCTCTCATTATAACACTGTGAAATTCGAAAATAAATATATTTTATTTGATAGTGTGAATGAAATAAATAAAAAAAGTATAGAAAGAAAGATAACATCCCAAGACATTATAATATCTTTAACATTTTAAATAAATTAAAAATTTGAATTAGGTTTCATAACACATAAGGTTGACTTTGCCTCGTGTTACACACAAAAATGAATTTCTTCAATGGATTGCATAAAAAGAAATATTTTTAAAGGGGTTGTTTTCCACCTTCAAATGGCCTTCCTATTTTAAATATTTTTTGGAACTTTTAAAAATTTTATACAAAAAAATAAACTTCATTTCTAAATTAATATTGTCCAAATTCTATTATAGTAAATTTTTTGTATTTTTCTGTGATGTTTTGATTTTGGACGAATTTTTAAAAATACAGAATTGAAATTTAATGATGACTTTTTATCTAAATAATTTGTTGTTTAAAATTATATTTTTTAGTTTTAAAGTATTATTTGAATAATTTTACATCTATTAGAACAATTTTAGTCAATTAATAATTATTATTTTTAATTTAAATATAAAAAGTTAGTGAAATTTTAGGCATTTTCACTTTAATATCTCACTTTCCCATCCCATCTATGGGATTAATTTTATTTAATTTCTACCACTTATGCCTTTTGAAATTATAAAAATGGATTCAATATTTTTAATCAAAATAATTTATTATTTATAGTATGCTAAAGTTATTTTTTTACAAAAACTAATAATGAATGCAATTAAAATTAATTACAGCGATTACGGTTAAAATGAGTTTACTAGTGGTTAAACATTAGTATTAAGGGGATAAATGAACTATTAACTGGCCAAAAAAACCATTTTAGACACATTTTATAGCCATATACCCTCTTTTTTGTAATAGGGTTCATTATCATATGTACATGAAGTAAGTAAGAACTCCCAATATGTTTTTCCGTTTTATATTTATAATAATACCACCCTTCCTCCACTATAAAAAAGAACTCACCCCATCACTCATTAAAACATTTAAATTATTTTAGATCATCCAAAACCTTCAAAAATAAGTTCTCAAAATACCTCCCATAATTCTAGAAGCCTAAATGTTTCTGCAAATGAAATCATAGAAGTATTTTTGTATAATCCTATTGGATTTACACAAAAAGGTGTATCTTTTTTCAATGAGATTTTTTTTATTTCTATATCCATACATTAAATTATTATTATATATTAATTATATAATAACCATTGAATCTAGAATAAAATAAGATGTTTTCATCTTAAGGGTATGAGATACACCTTTTTAGAATTCCATCAAATGGGATAGTCAATCATCGTTTGTGTGTACGAAAGACTACCACCACACGTACTGATGCCATTTTTTCTTCCACCACCACATTTTAGGGTTGTAAATAATTATGTATTTATAGTTTATATATAGTATATATGATATTTATAATTTATTTATTCTCCTTTAATTGTTTTATAAAGCAAACCTTCAAGCTCCCCGTTTTTTGGAATAAAATAACATAGTTTGTGGATGTGTAGACTATCGCCTCCCCAAAGCAATGTTAGACATTCATGGTTTTCAAAGAATGTATTAAAGATGGGTTTAATAAAAATCAGTTAAATATATTAGACAAATATTCTAATTTAATTATATTGTACATATATATCATTAACCTTTCATTCTTTTTTAATGAAAAGAAAATTGAAACAATGTTAATGCTTACATACAACATACTCTTCGTAAATGTTGTTTTTCATTTCATATATGAAAACATTAATGATTACTTAAAATAAATTTATAATGAATATATATAATATTTACATCACTTTTTAAATTTTTAGATTATGAAATTCTGATCTATTAAATAGTAACAAAAATGAAATTTTCAAAACACACTCGAAGAACGAGGCAATTTAAACCCAAAGTAATGAAAATAATAAAATATTATTGATGACTGGGATATAATATGTTCTAAAAAACTATATATGATATAATAAATATTAACATAGTTCTGTTAAAAGTTATATACAAGATTAAAACCATTATATAGTAGGTTTTTGAGAATTCAACCAAAAGAGAGCATAAGGTAATGATAATTCTTGTCAACTTTTATTTATGTGGGACTTTTCCTTAATCACAACTCATTTATCTTGTGTAGAGTATATAATACCCTATGACATGATGTACCATGAATTTAATTTATTTCATGATATAAAATTTTCTACTTTTTTTATCCATTCAAGGATCTCATGATTCAAAAGATACTCATATATTATAGGATTTCATCTCCATTTAAATTTCATTAAGGCTTAATTATTATTTTCAACCAATTCACTTTTATGTGATCTATATACTATAAATTTGAAATTTAATATAATAATTCACTCAAATTTTATGGAAATTTAACTTTTACTTTGAATTATCTCATTCAAAGGGACTTGAAATGAAAATTTTCAGGTGGTAAAATCCATCGTACAATTTAAATTTCATTTAAAGATTGTTATCATTTTCTTGAAACTAGAAAATTAGTGTCATAATATTTAATTGTAAATTATATTTATATTAATATCCATATTATTTTATAATGGATATGGTTATTTCCTAAATCTTATATCCTTTTTTCATATGGTTTTTTCTTTTGTAGTTATATTATTTATTGGGGAAATATTGATAAATCTGTATCCTTTACTCAATATGGATATTTGATAATAAAATTTGTTTATGTGTTAAATTTATTATTAAATATTTTAGTAATGTTTAAAAAAAATATAATTTTTGGGGATCGGGTAATATAGGCCCATCGATACATCATTCGTATCATGGGATGAATTTAGTTGGTGATAAACACTTCATGTTTAATTCTAAGAAGTTTTAAACTGTTTAGAGGATAGAAGACAACAGTTGTGTCCTTTGAAAGTTTATGAAATACATAAGGTTTGTTTTAAACCCTAGAATTTAACTATCATAAGGATAAATACTTATAGTAACTATCTTATGTATATATCTTGATAGTCTAAACATCTAAAATTATACAATATGTTACTATTGTTATTCCATGTGATTAATTGATTAGATATAATATCTAAGGTCATGTTTCATGATCATGTCATTATTTATATGGAATTATTTGATCATATTTTATTATTTTCATATTTTTATGAATTGACTAGATATTTAATTTCATGTGCACTTAGAAATTTACCTTTCTCTGTTTCTTATTCACATTTATTAATAACACATTCTAATATTCTCTACCCTTATGGAGAATTAGAGATCTACCTTATTTTTTTACTTCACCAAGATTCCACTAAGTGTAATAAGAAAGAATTTAAAGGATACTATGCATTGAATAAAGTCATTATCGAAAAAAATATTTTGTTATAATTTGTTTATTTATGTATGAATGTAGATTACACCCACTACTAAACTAAATGGTCCATCGAGACACGATTTCCTTGTATTTTTTCTAGTTTAATAGTAGTAGGAACCTGATATAGACTATTGGGGTCATGTTCTCTATAATTGGTAATAGAAAATGTTTATTAGAACCCATGGGAGGTATATTTATGAGAATATATATTATGAAGCATAACTCTAAGATCGACTTTGAGGATTAATATAAAAGAAAATATTTATTCATTATCTTAACAGTTATGGATACCATTAAAATATTATAAGATTAAGTATGATCATAAGTTTTAATTATTAATCATCACTTTTGGGGTTTTAATTTAATGGAGTATACAAATATGAAGGATATTTGGAGAAACATATTGAAAGTACATGTTTTATTGGAAACAAATAATTTGAAGAATAATTTCGATTCATTTTATAGAAGTAATATTAATGGTATTGATAAAAATTAAGGTTGATATGATCATTAATGACATTATAGTCAAAAAATATAATTAGAATCTTAAAAAATATGTTTTATTGAAAACCATTGAGAAAAGTTTATATAATGGTTAGTTATATTTCAATGATATATGTCATATTTTTGGGGATTTCTCAGGATTTATATTAATATTATTTTGAGATAAGAATGATCGACATGTAGGATAGAAACCCATTGCATCCATCAGGGATTTGGTTCTTGAACCCATGAACGAAGAATGATAAAGATTTCATGTCTACCATAATCCAATGTTTTATCCTAGTTCATATGTCATTTTTTTAGTTAAATAAATTCACAAATAAATATTAATGATAAACCAATAGTATAACTTTTGATGTTTAGATATAAAAAGAAATACTTTCCCTCTTTTATGGATCATACGACCTGTTACACATGAATTTTAGTGATTTAGGAATATCAGAAAATATTTTGGATATTAATTTCCAAGAATAAGATATGGAAGTAGAAAAAATTATGAACTTTTGTTTATATAAATACATAAATTAAGTATATTTATTTATATTCTTTGTTAGTAAAATTATATATCAATATTTGAAAATAATCTCGAAATAAAATGTTATCCAAATAATTAATTTTTTTAACTGATGGTATTTATTATCAATGGACTCAATCACTCCCAATATATATTTTTTCATCCATTTCTATATCTTCACATTACAGTAATGGTCTCTTAATTTGAAACCTAATTATATGTTATTTTATGTGACCTTTGTACTTTGGGCTCTCTATTATCAATTTGGTGTTTTCCAACCCTTATAATGATATGGGATATCATTAATGGAATACAAAAATATAAAATGATTTATTACCAAGATCTTGTTAAATTGTGAAGATACAATCTATTTAAGGTGGGGAGAATATAACTCCCCAAAATTCTAAAATAAGGATATCGTATTTGATAGTGTGTGTAGAAATAATACCAAGAGTAGAAAGAAATATAACAACCCGAGACTTTAAAATATATTTAGTAATTATTTTAAAAATTTTCATTGAACTATAAGAAACACTGAGTTTGTCTTGTGCTACACATAACTATGACTTCGATAGATTTCATTAAACGAAAGAAAAAGATTTACCAAAAAGTATTAATATTATTATTTGAAATGAAAATTATATCCTGTAAATTATATTATAGGATATATATAGGATTTTATAAGTTATAATATTATATGTTTTAATGCATAGGATACCAATTAATAATAAATGAATACAAAAACCAATTCAATATAAAAGATAATGTTTTTTTAAAGAACTACTTTCATAATACCAAAGGTGATTTATCATAATAAAATAAATAAATTATTATTAGGGAATGGATCTAAATTAAATTCATATATTATATATTAATTAAAATTTATTTACATTTATCTAATTGATTTTATAGGCATAATATAATAAAAAAATCCAATTGTAAGTTTGAAATGCTATAATTTTCTAAAGAAAATTTTGCCTCCCTTTAATGGTGGAACTATTTTAAAAATAAATATTGGAACCTTTATAAATTTTATATGATATGATAAAATTACTTTTAAATATTCATATTTCAAAAATATCATAGGGTGATGTTTTTTTATTTTTTTGTGAAGTTTTATTTTTTGAGGATTACTGAGATATACAAAATTTTAAATGAAATATAACTTTAAGTATAAATAATTTATAGTTCTAAATTAAAATTTTAATTGGTGTGAATTACTATTTTATCCATTATACAAATATTTATACAATATAGTTAATTTTAATCATTTTTGTGATGAATTTATTTATGAAGCATTAGTGCTATTTTCTTCATTTTTACATTAAATACTCGCTTTCTCATCATGTTAGCAGGATTAATTTTAAATTAATTTCTATCACTTACATATTTTGAATCCTCATAAACTATAATTTATATTAATTCCCATTTTTTAATAATAATATTACTGAACGAAATTAAAATTAATTACATCGATTAAGGTGAAAATGAGTTTACTAGTTGTAAACCTTTACCCTTAAGGAAATAAATGTCATAGAAACTAACTAAAAACCAAATAGATGTACATTTTTATACTATATCCCATATTATTTATAATTTTTATCATTATTTTAGGCACATTATGTATGTAAGCCTTCCAAATAGTGTTTTATTTTTAATATTTATAAGAATACCACGCCTCCTCCACTATAAAAAAGAACATCCCCTCACATCATCCCACCTCTCAATAAATTGATCTATCGAAGCTAGGACACAATAATAACTCAAAATTCCTCTCATAATCAGAGTAGCATATTTTTTGGCATAAATCTAACAAACCATGTATTTTTTTACAATCTAAAAGGATTTATGTGAAAAAGTGGCAATGTTCTTCAACGAGCCCTTTTATTTCATTTCTTAATCCACCACTTCAATTATTATTATCTATCAGTTATATGGTAACATAAGTATCCCAAATATACTAATATGTATTTACCATATTATTTTTATAATAACCTTCAAATAATTCCATCAAATGAGATACACAATAATTTCTCTTATCGACAACAAAGTACCGAATCACGAACGGATGACATTTATTTTTCTCTGACCAAATATCAATAATGAAAATAATGATAGATTTAGATTTTATATATGTTATATATGATATTTATAATTTCTTTATCATACATTAATTTTTATGTCATATAAATTTAGGCCTTCCATTTTGTGGGAATAAGATAACATCATTTGTGGACGGGAGGATTAGTGCCTCCTCAAAGCGATGTGATACATTCACGCTTTACATGAAATGTATTAAAGACGAGTTTAATAAATGTATATTAAATATATATATATAAATATTTTAATTTAATTATAATATACATATATTTCATTTACCATTCATTCTTTTAACACAACAAGAGACTGGAATTAATGTTTACGGTTACGTACAGCCTACCGTCTCCATGAATGGGTTATTTCATTTCATGTCTTAAAAATTTATCGATTATGAGAAGAAAATATATACTGAAAATATACAATATTTATATTTTGTTTTAAATTCTATATATTATTAAATAATTATCTATGTAATAGGAACAAAAAACTACAAGTCAACACATAGTAAAAAACAAGGCAATTAACATATGCAATGATGAAAATGGTGAAATATTTTTAATGAACATGTAATAATATATTATAAAATAACTTTATATGATATCATAAATATTAATATGGTTCTTTTATAAGTTAATTAAATTCATTAAACCATTATAAATTATGTTTAAGAGCATTCAACCAAAAGATAGAGTAAGGTAAGGGGATTTCTTGTCACACTTTTATTTCTTCGAGACTTATGCCATATTCACCACTCATTTATTTTATGTGGTATATATAATACCCTATGAGATTTAATGTCATAAATTTAATTAATTTATTGATACTAAAATATTCATTCTATGTTATTATTTCTTGGGTCTAACGATTTAAAAATTACACATGTATTAAGGGATTTCTTCTCAATTTACATTTAATTGAGTCTTATTTGTTATTATCATACAATTCACTTTTACGTAGTGTATATACAACAAATTTGACATGTAATATCATAATTTATACATACTTGGTATTATTTTAAGTTTCTACTTGAATTAACTCATCCATGGGTATTTGACTAGAAAATTAACATGTGTTGATAGTTATCATGAAATTTCAATTCCTTTTGTACTTATTAACATTATCCTGAAAAAATCAATTTATTGTAATAAATTTTCATTTGAAATAATATTTTTTTAATATCTATAATATTTTTTTATGTATATGATCATTTCTTAAATCCTATACAATTTGTTATATATAGTGTTTACTTTGAAGGTTATATGATTTAATCGGAAAATATTGATAAATTAGTATCCTTCACTGATTACAAATGTTTGATAAGGAACATTTTTTATGATTTATATTATGTAGTCAATATATGAGGAATGTTTTGAAAAAATAGTATATGGTTTGGGGAAAAATTAATACAATCCCCTAAATGCATCAACACCCTCATGAGATGAATTCAGTTGGTGAAATCTCATTGCATTTGTCAGTAAGTAGTTTTAAATTATGAGGAGGGTAGATCTTGACAATTTCATTTTTGTTAAAGGTCATGGAAAAAATAAGACATGTTTATACCCATAGGAATAAAATTTATTGAGGATTGATATTGATAGTAACTATATTGAGAAATAATCATGATAGTTCATAAATCCGACCGTTTTTATTCGATCACTATTGTTATTCAATGTAATTATTTGATTGGATATAATGTCCATAGTCATGTGATTTTTAAATGGAATTATGTGGTCATATTTTATTTTTTCCATATTTATTTTGTAGTATGTACTTATTTACCTTTCTATATTGATTATTCTTAATGATTCATGATATCTTCCACTATACCAAAACCTTATCGATAATTTGAGATCACTTTTATTTCATTTCCATTCCCAAGGATCTCATGAATCGTACTAAGAACGATATGCACAAATATTTTTGATGGAATAATGTTAATATCAAAAATCTTGTTAGTATAATTAGTGTATTAATTTTTATTAATAGAATCTTTTATGAATCTATTTTACCAAGACTACTAAATTTTTCGGTCCTTTAGGAGGAAATTTCCTTGTATGTTATTCCAATGTAATGGTAGTAGGCACTGACACTGGGATTTCAGGTTATGGGTATCTATATCCATTAAACCCATATTTACACTTTCCTTGAATGTCTAACAATATTCTAATCAAACAATCATAGGTATTTTTCTCTACATATATTAAATAAATTTTAGGTTTTCCCTCATGATATATATAGTATGGATGGTTAAGAAATATTGACCATTTTACCCAAATATATATATATATTATTACAATATTTTTTTTGTCTTTCTAAATATGACATAAATGTTTTCCACCCATTCAATGTAATAATTAGTGGACATAATTTTTGGAGAAACATAAAAAATTGAGTCATTTAATTACTTTTTTATCTTCGATATGAGTGATCCATATATAATATCCTATGATGATACATCTACAACTGTTTATCCCATATTCTAGTAAACAGTATGAAGTCCATTCTTCACAAATTTGGAAAAGGTTTAGGCCAATTAACATTGTATCCAAAAAAAATTCCATATGATGTGATGTAATTTAAATTGAAAAAAACTATTGAACATAGTTGAAAATGTACCATTTTTTATGAATCATAGACTCTAATTACTTCCTCACATAAAAGATTCTAATCATTAGTTAATGGTGATAATAAATTATCAATATCATTTCTAGGATGTTTCCTCTAGAAATGTTTAAACTCAACATGATGTATTTATGTTTCATAAAAAATTTAGGTTATTAGTTTTAAATTACAAATAAAATAGGTCATGAAACATGGTTTATAATAATGATTTGATAAGTATTCATTCAATATACATTGAATAAATGTCTAATATGTGTGACTTTATTTCTAAATATTGGAAATTTGTGATCAATTTTCTTCAACCATGACCAATTATCTAGATGATATAATATTTTATCAAATATCCACTAATATCCGGGTAATATTACAATTTTTTAATCATTTAAATTTGATAATAAATATTTCAAACGAAGAATTATCGTATGATATTGAATTTCCTTAGGAGTCTCTGTAACTTATAAACACACTTTTAATTTTTCTTTTAACTTATACCATGATGTCACACATTTACAAAACTTCAACAGACATTGTATTCTGGTCTATATAGAACACACTAATTAATGCGTTCATGTATCTTATTGTACCCAAAACCCATTTGGTATAGTATTTTCTAATCATTATAATGTTAATTTGGAGCCTAGTTGTCTTTAGTAATTATGACTTTTAATAGCCATAACAACTTTTTATACCTGTTTTCAATCCATTATTTTTCACATTCTATTTAATTAATCATAACATTTTGGATAAAGCCATAAATTCCATATTTTGTGGATACATTGGTTTTTTAGAGTTACCACATAGGAACTAAATTATTAGTGAATTCACAATTTCCTCAAAATTAGTATCACAAATCATTTATTCAATCATCTTGGAAATCATCATCATCAATATATATATTTAAATATTCTTAGTTCCACCATGAAAAATCAAAGGGTTGTAACTCAGATTAAAACCATTAATAATTAAAAGATCAAGGATTTCTCTACTTTTTATCTTTTCCATATTAAACAATTTTAATCATGGTTCGAAAAAGAGGTTGTTTTTTGGAACATTTTTTAGAAAATTCCAAAAATCACCAATACTTCCTTATATTAATCACTTGTTCATATTGTAATTATTCAACATGGACATATCAATATATATATAAAAATTTAATTAATAAAAATGAGTTATTATATTATGAATTTCAACTTTAAATTTACTTTTATAAAAAATAAAATAAAATATATCACAAGTAAAATAAATAAAATATATTATTTAGAAAAGGATCAATTTGAACATATTTAATTTTCATCCTTTCACAATTTGTTGTAAAAAAGAATTGTTTAGAAAAAATAACATTGATATCAAAATTTAGACCACAAATAAAACACAATTTTTCATTTTTTTATGTAATTTCAAAATTATATATATATATTTTTTCAAATTAAATGATGATATATCATTATATAATGGGATGGATAATTGAAATTGATAAAAATTTGAAAAAACATGATAAATATTTTGAATACATTTATACAAATATGGTAAAATTTACATACAATGGTGACTACAAAACATTCTCATCAGGCTCTCCAAAAGCCAATTCCATTCAAATAAATTTTAAAGGAAAATCCAATCATTTTAATTTAATATTTCTAGATTAATTTCAATATATTTAAATATATCATGTTATATAACAAATAAAATAATTTAAGTGATTCAATTAATAAATTCATAGGTATTCCTGACATTTTAAATTTAAATAATTATATATTAAAATCAATTCATTGTTCAACATGAGTTAGGACCTATTTAGTATTTGAAGGGTTAATAAAAAATTCACTAAAGTAAAATTATCTCCCAATGAGAAATATGATAGTGAAACCATTTTTTAGTAGTTCCATGATTATTTGTAATTTATAATGATTTTTATCATTAAAAAAACATGAGTAAATATAATCAACTAAATATATTTTATCAATACTATACATTAAATCTACACAATATATTTTACCTTGAAAACACCAATTTACAATATAAACAAAAAAATTCCTTAGACACCCAAGAAAAAGTAACATAAAAATATTTATAAAACTAATTTATTATATAGTAATTTGATCAACTCTTAATCTCAAAATCTTTATTCATCCATTAAAAAATATACTTTAATTACAAATAGCTGAAACAAAACATACATATCATGAAGACATGTTAAATAGAAGTAGTTACAGAGAAAATTCATGAAAAAAAATTAAAAACAAAATTCATTAAATTAAACATAACTTGGATGAAGGTTTAATTGAAATAGTAAATGAAAACCAAAAATTTATATCAATGATAAAGAACAAAAGTGGAAGATAAAAAATTATAAGGCGACAATGACGATGATGATGCAGAATATAGTTTTTGAATTTTTTAATATATGAAATATAATAATTAAATAAAGAGTTTTATAAATCAAAATTCTCATGACGATAATAGAACATTTAATAAGAAGGAACATAAAACCATAAACAATATAATGAAGATACCCGAGAGGGTGGAGAAGAAGAATAGATAGTAAATTAAGGAAATGCGATAGTTTGAAAACCTAGAACAACAATTCTTGAGAGCCTACAAGTGGTAGCCAAGGATGGTTGATGGTTATAGGTGGATGACAATAGATAAGACCAGATAAAAGTAATTCTGGGTAAACAAATAATATAATGAAGGATTTTGCTTCATCGTGTAAGAGAAAAATGATTGCTTTTTTGAAAATGAATGAACATAAAATGATTTGTCTTGAAATTTCATAACGTTTTAAAGGTATTGAATTCTAGTTGTTAAATAATGGATATTAAAAAGAAATCTTCAGTGTATGTTATTTAATGACTAACATTCAATATTTATTTGTCAACATCAAATAATAAATAACTATCACCTTAAAGATATGACTCACTTTTTAAAAATATTTTATTTTATAACCATTCAGAAAAACAATTTATAATGTTAATTATAAATACACGACCAGAGAAATACATAATTTTAAATGAATTTTATACTTGTGATATTTTTATATTGGTTTCAATAATATCATAAAAGAATTCGAAATAGAATTTAATCTATATAATATTGATGATCAGACCAAATATAATGGTTTTATTTAGTTTTATATAATCAATAGGAGTAATAGGTTCTGACTTTGATGATTCACTTACATCTTCATTTCCGTTTTTTATTTTTATGGTCCCATTTTAATTAGAAAAAGGAATTCAAAGGAATAAGAAAACCAAATTATTATGAACCGATATAAGGGATTATGAGATATTTAATTTTTATGAATCTAGAAGAAACTTAATTAAAGATGAAGGAAATGATGAAAAAAATTCATGTTTTGTGTTAAGATATTACCAAAAAATGAGAAGAAAATGAATAAACCCAGCGTGTCACTACTGGAGACTAAAGAGGAGTCCATAAGGTGTCTGGTTTCGCCAGTATAAAAGTGAAATTCTACATTTTTATAGCTCTAAAGTGTCATTAGTGATATATTAGGATATAATATATCACTCTTGTATGGCTGACCATAACTCCACTATAAAATATATTAACAACTCTCTTTAGTATTTGAAATTTAGAGCACCTCACTGAATTTCTTTTTTTTCCTATTACTATAAGAAGAAAACAACAATATAACATAAAAATGAAGAGTTATAAACATATGATTAAAAAGAAATCTAAATAACTAAAAAAACATAAATTTATAGGAATTTAGTGACAATTTTTATGAAAATAATAAAATGTTAATTCCTACTTTTTTTCTATATATATAAATTTTAAATGTTAGTAAAAAATTATGTTTTTTAGAAAATTATTAGATGAATCATATATAAGTGGAATAAATATTTAAAAATATTCCATAATGAAAATTAATTAAATTATAAAAAAATTATAATTGATAATGAATTGAAAAAAATATATAATAGCCATATATAAAATTAAATTCATTCATCATATGCATAAATAAAAATGAAATAAAGATCAATTTTTTGATAAAAGATACATTTTTTAAGAATATTTATATTGCATTGATGCTTTAGAATGATTCAAAATCCTTTTATTCATATAACCCCTTTATAAGGTCAAAACATTTTTGATTGATTGGGTTGGTGAATATTTCATCTTTTTGATGATCACTTCTTATAAACTAAAATAAGATAGAACCATTTTGAAAGTCGTCACTCATGAATATGGTTCTTAGGTCATTGTTACCAGTGAAGGAGTGGCAAAATAGATTTATAGATACACTTGTTAGTATAATGTTTTTATACATAATTTTAGTATGATAAAAAGAATGATAATATTTAAGAACTATGTTCCTCATCAAAATTATTAGATAAATATAATTATAAAAACTCTAACTCTATCTACATAAAGATGGTGGTGGTTTATTATATTTATACAGAATAAAAAGAACTAAATAAATAGGATTCAATTTGTATCTATTTCAGGTTACTAGTTTCATACAATATTAATTCAATGAAAGGGTATCATCATTATAATGTATGAAATATTATTATCTCTTCTTTTCTAATCCTTAGATAAGTCAATATAGTCTTATTCATTTCCTTGGGAAAAGTTGAATAAAAAGTATGTGGTGATCTTTCAAACTCAATAAGGGTCAAAATACTATGAAAGATATTATAATATCAAATTACTACAAAAAACCAATGACATAAAAGATAAAATAACTCCATTTAACTGAATGAATTAGCATAATATATCCATGGATGAAATAACCAAAAATAAATAAATAATCACATCGATTGTAATAAATAATATCATGGATATATAATGAATATTATAGGATATCATAAACATACCATTAAGGCCTTATCCAATAAATCATAAAATAATTGGTTATAATGCTTATATTACCCAATTCTAGTTTTTCAAGAGACCCATCAATGATTTATGAGAATATATAATACAAATAACCACTTTTCACTTTGTAATTATAATTCAATTATCACGTGAGAAGAATAAATTGATAAATAATACAATACATAATGTTCAATAAAGAAGCTATATCATCAAAATGGATATGAATACAATAATAATCCATAATGAGATAATACATATCTTTTTTACATCAATATTTACCTTGTCTAATAAATAGAATATAGTTTTTGGTAAAAATACTTCAATCTAAATTAGGGTATTAAAAAATATTGGGTGATGTCTATATAATCCCGAAAAATTTAAAAATTCCATAGGAATAGTGGGAAATGTGTGGAAATAGATCAAAAAGATAAATATGAGAGAACATGATTAAAATTAAAAAATTAGGATACAAATCTTATTATATATTTTTAAGGATTGTAATTGGTATTAAAGTTTGAGTTGAGGTATTAGAAGTCAAAAAACGTATTATGAGAAATAAACATTTCATTTGTTTTATAAATAGTTTTAAATTATTCAGTGGGTGTTGTATGAAGAGGGATAGATACATGAAGAAAAAAACCTTTTATAAAAAGAAAGAGAGTTTGAGAAAATCTATTTTTACGGGAATGAAGTAATAAATTTTTTTTCAAATAAGATACGAACATGAATAATTTATGTTAAAAAAGGTTATTTGTTGAAATAATAGTAAGGTAATAGTCTTTATAATATTAAATCATAAAACAGATTGTGAAGAAGAAGTTTTCACTTTTTCGGGTTTGATTTAATGAAATTAAAATATAAGAAATTAGAATTATATTCATATAAGCATTAAAATAATAAATATATTAATTAGTTATTATCATGGAGAGATATATTATTAATATAAATAATTTGGATAAGGGGGGAAACAAGGTTAAGGAATAGGGTATAAATTTTTTCATTAAGAAACATAGAATGTTTCCCCTACCTCATGATCAACTTCCTCCAATTCACTTATGACAGTATAAAAGTTATATAGTACAATAAATTTTTATTATTGGCTTAAAATCATGAAAGGTATCTTTTTATGATTTATTTCAGTGGTTAAAATGGATATGATCAATTATTATTAATAGAATTGATGTAATTCATGATTTATCTTTACATAATCATAATCATTTCAAAAATATATATATTAATTAATTAATAATAATTTGAAATTATACCACGTTAGGTGATAATACATTTGTATAATTTATATAATAAACTAAGCTTATGGTGTAAGGATATGTTGGGTTGTATATATAAGTGGATAAGAGGGGTGTTTCAGAATAAAATATTTATTATTTAATTATCTTTTATCAAGATAATAAATAGTGATGGGTCTTATTGGTATACAAAGTAATTTATGTATACTATTATGAGATAATTGTTAAATACATTATCTACCATACAATAAATCATATATTTTACTTATAAAGTGAAATACCATATTTTATTTTATTTCAGCATTATATTTTTTAACTATTTTGAAAAAAATTAAAATAATCTTTTATGTAATTTTAAAAGGATGTTTTAAAAAATATATTTAATTTTAAAAAATAAAAATCACAATTAAAAAAGATTTATATTTAATTATTTTCCTTAAAATTTGTGTTTTATTAAATAATAAAAAATTTGTTCAACTAAAAATAAACAAATACACTTTTATTTTGTTACTTTGATTTAGTTTTTATTTACTAGTATTTTGATACTTTATTTTTTTATTTATTTGATGATAATGTTTTTAGGATGCTTAATCCATCACTTAACAAAAAGTTGATTTTACTATTCTAATTACTAGGTTTCAGTTTTAACTAAAATATTACAATTCCAATTGTCATATCTCGTTACATTTTAATTATTTACTTGTGTATATTATGAAATTTTATTGTTTCCAATTCTGAATACTATGTTTTAAAATTTATGTAACATTAAGTGTCACATACGTTACTTTGAATGTAATTTTTTTATTTTTGATATTCTAATATGATGTGGAAAATGTACAAGTGTCACAATGATATATCTATTAAAAAATACAAGGTTTTAAATGTCCCTGTTAAATAGTTTCTCTGATTTTTTTTCTTTACGTGAATAATTTTGGGTAGTATTTCTCAATACATAGGATTCCATTTTGTTTCATTAAAATTATCATTCCTATATAATATCAGTCATGTTAAAGACTCCATAAAATTTTCTCAGAAGTATCAAGAATCCTTATAGTCTCATCATTATATAAACCTTTAGGCTTGATCTAAATTTATTTGATGGGGTTTATATACTGTGGGATAAGATTGTACTTCCATAAAAACAAGGCATGAAATATTTTTGGATTTGTAGATAGTTTTTCTTTCATAGAAAAATGATAATCTACACCTACAATTCTTCCCTAAATATAAAAAGGACAAATATTTGTTGGATCTGGATTTAACTTTTTCTAAATCATTTAACCCTATCCATAATTATACCATCAATAATGCTTGACCAAAAAGAAAAATTCCAAGTATTTACATTTATTATAAACATATATTTCTATCTAGATTCAATATGCCTTGATATGATTCTATATTTCTCTAAATTTCTAAGATATCTACTCAATAAGTTTTAGACCAAATAGACTCCTTTCTACAACATCATTAGAATATCATGGAGTATGATATACTTATACATACATGGATTCATATGGTTCCATTGAATAAAATCTGTTATTAAATATGAATTGCTCTAAAGGTAAGTACATGAACCAATTACCTTGGAATTCATGATAGTATGACATAAATATTTCCTATAAAAAAATCATTTATAAATGAAATTCCCCTTTTTAAATGAATAAATTCTTTATTTATGTAATGTAATTATAGATAGTGCATACCTTACTTTGGTTATTTTGGAATTTTATATCATAGAAGATTTGAATGATTGTTATGAAACAAAGGCATTGATAATATAGCCATTAAATAATGATCATATGATTAGAATACGTATAGGGTAATGATAAATTCATGTTGACATAGATGAATGAAGCACTGTCCTCCACTAGTAGGATCACACACTTTGAATCCTATATATATATGAGAGTTAATTGGATGTATCATCAATGGAATTCTACCTTGACCAATCCCAAGCTAATATTCAATAACTAAAGCTTGAGTAGAACTGATCAGAGGCGAAAATCATGTTCATCGATATCATGATGAAAACTATGTATGATGAACCAACACATGAGAATATCACCATCACACACATTACCCTTAGGGAATTCATTGTAGTAATAAAGGGTTAGGTATTTAGATGTTACATCCCAAGTAAATAAAGAAATAATAAATTTTAATAAATTTTCATAATTATTCATATTTGTGATTTAAATATTAATTTTACTTTAAAGGGGTCGATATGCTTGATTTCATACCCAATACGCCACAACGGGTTTCTTTGAAATCTTACGTTTCACAATAATAATATAATATTATTATTTTAAATTGTTTTTAATGCCTAGTTGTTGTATTGGTGCGAAAGAACTGAACTAACTACAATATGATTATACATATTTCTTAAATGTTTTTATGTTTATCCAATAAAATTTAGAGGCTTAAAATGTTAATGAATCAAAATTTGAGCATAATTTACTTGAAAAGGTTGATTTATCAACTTTTAATGTCGAACCCTCTTTAAATCTAGTTTTATTCACTTTTATATGTTTTATGTAACCTAATAATGTTTTTTAGATTCGGGACTTCAAAATTTACTTTGGGTAAATTTTTGGTATTTTTCATTTAAATAAAATTTTTCCACATCTGTGAATTGAATTTTAAAAATCCAAAATACATTGTTTTTATTAGTAAATAAAATGTGGTTCAACAGGATGTAAATAATTTTTGGTGAATAGTAACCTTTTACTTTTATTTACCTCGGTTAATGTTAAATAGGGTATTTCAATGTAAAAATAATATAATAATATCACAAAATTACCTTAAAACTTGTCTTAACCTTATTAGACGAGTAATGGATGACCATGGGCATCCTTGATTCTTTTTTGGGACCCCATGGAGCCTCTTTGGAGTGATAATGACACTTCATATTAATTTACTTAAAGTAAAGACAAAAATGACATAAAAAATATCTTTTAGTAAATTATTTCTTACATAGGGTTATAGAAGTTATATTTTCGACTATAAATATTATTTGGAATTATAAAAAGATTTAATACATTATGGTATTTTTTTATAATTTTTAGACATCAAATAAATAAAATTATTTATGACACAATAATGATGCAGTGTTTATCTCATTAATTAATGATTTAAAAAAATAATCTTATAAATATTAAATTAATATCCAAAACCCGTCCAATTATTATTGGATGATTTTATTTCGACCATGAATCATCTTATCTTCATCATTAAATAGTTTTTGACCTTTATAAAACGAAAATCATTATATAATAAAATAATATCTTCACACTTTCATAAAGACCCCCTCCTCTCCCTTATAAAAATCCCTCACTTCTAACTCATTACTCACACCTCTCAAGCCTCTTAACATGTTGAAACCTTTCCCAAATAATCTCTCAATATCCCTATTTTCCCTCTAGAAGCCTTACCTTCGGTAGAAGTCACTTCAAGAAGTCCATTTGGTTCAAACCCAAGGGAGTTACTAAAAATAAAGGTAACAGTTTCTCTAAACATTTTTCTTTTATTTTTCTTTTCTGACACCTAAACTCTTTTTATTAATTTCTTTTATAAAAAAAACAATATCCTCAATAAACTATGATGTTGTTATAAGAATTATTCAAACTACACCTATACAGACCTCCATCTAATGGGAGAAGAACATACTGTTTCTGTGGATAGAAAACTAACGCCTCACGAAACTATGATAGTTCGATTATCTCCTAACACCTCTAATGGTGGCCATTATAATGGTACTATATTTATATAGGATATATATTATGTTTTATTTCTTTATTCTTCTTTATTTTCCATTTATATCATACCTTTATGGTTTCCATTATGGGTAAATGCGATAATTTTATTTTAGGAAGTGTGGAGTACCTCCCCCTCAAAGTGATATGACTCATTCATGCCTTTTGTGGAATGTATAAAGGGTACAGTTAATGAAATTATATATTATATTATACTGGAATTATAATATACCTATGTATCATTATTTTTTCATTCCATTAAAATATGAAATAGAAAATAAAGTAGCATTCATGCGTATGTATGGTTTACTGTGTCCATGAATGGTGCTTTTCGTTTCTTAAATCAAAATGTTATGTACTGTTATAAATATATATATATATTGGATATATAAGATATATATGTTATCTAAATCATGAATATAATTCTGGATATATTATACTTTTGACCACATAGAAAACATTTAAATATTTGAAGTTCATTTTTGACTCAAGTACCAAAAATCGACAAAATGACCGTTATTAACTTAAATGATTACATAATGTTTATAAAATATAAATAAATGATATAAAAGGAGTAATAAACTTGAAAAAGTAGAAATTAACTTTGTTTATTATTCATGAGATTAAAGAACGAACATGTCAAGTCAGACATGAGGTAAGGGACATCGTCTCAATCTCCTTTCATTGAGGTATATTTTGTTTTAATACATGATTTTCGTTTATATGATATAAAAACACCTTTGATTTTTCATTTCATTTAAAGGAAATATTTTTCTATGAAGTGTTTTACTAAACTAAAAAAAGAATGACTCTTTTAACGTACATGGTGACAATGACCTTTCCACCACCGTGAGTATTATTTGATCTTTTTCTTCCTTAACAAGCTATAATGTTTCCAAACATAAAAATAAATACCATATAATCTATTATGTATTTTGGCATTTTAAATGGTTTTGATAATGGATTTATTATGTCAATATATGGAAACGATATATTTTGATTAAAATGTGGGAATTTTATATTTTCCTTATGTTTGTTTTATGTGTTACGAATATGTTATTATTCTTGGGCATTGTTATGCATATGGGTGGTTCCGTGATAAACCTAGGGCGTGTGACCCTGATAAAGCTCTCCAATGGATTGGGTAACATGATGGATGTAAATAGGAATGTTTCTCCTAAGAGTTTTAGGGAATATACTGTGATGGGTATTCCAAATGTAACTCCCTATGTAGCTGTGATAACTAAAATATAGGTATGATATGGATGCCACAAGTTACCTTTATGATTTATGAGTTCAATGTGTTACTCATAAATCTTATTATTTCAGGAGGTATGTTAAAGAGTTTATGTTTTGTATGTATTGATGAACTTATTATTTCTTTCTTTATTTTATAACCATTACTGAGATATTTATGCCCATCCCATGTTTCGAAATGTTTTTTTACAGGACATAGTGATGAATAGGGTCAAGGATGGGATCTAGGAAAAGTCATTCTATCTTAAACAATGGACTAGACATGACTTTTTTTCCCAGAGATTTTATTTTATAAAAAAAATTTAAACTGAGTAAAAGTGTCTACCTTGTAATTTTTGAGATGTAATGTAATAGTTATGACCTAATTCTCTAAAACTCTAAGCCTGAAAAGATCCTCAATATGAATTATTCATTTAATTCAAGATTGTGTAATGTTTAAGGCTGGGTCCTTATAGTTGGTATCAGAGGTTTGTTTAGATAATTTTACGAGTTAGGGTATTATTAAATTAATATCCATAAATTGCGTTATGTAAATATTGAAATGATATTGCATTTACAAATTACCATGTTGCTTCGCCTAAGATATTTCGATTTGGAGAATGTTTTTTCGCAGAGGAAACTAGAAGCTATATTGGGACGACTTCAGGAGGAATAAAACCTTGAAAATCATCAACCTGCGATGGTATGAATCAGAACGGAACAATTTGTTGTAGTGATGGAATAGTTGACTCGGGTTATAAATGGTTGTGGTATGCATGCATGAGATCGGCCAAATGAACCACATAAGATCATGTCAGTAGTGGAGCATTTCATGAGTAAACATCCACCATCATTCAAAGGATCATCTGACCCTGTTCTAGGAGAAGGGTGGAATAAAGCACCGGAGAAAATATTTGATGTCATGGGGTGTTCAGAAAATCAAAAGGTTAGTCTTTTTGTTTACAATTTTTATGGTGAAGCTGATCAGTGGTGGTTGATGGTGAAAAATATCAGGGATATTTAGAGGATTGTTGTTCTTTATTGGGATGAATTCAAAGGTATGTTTCTTGAGAAATATTTTCCTAAGGTGGTTCGTCTTAGGATGGAAAAACATTTCCTGGAATTGAGGTAGGAGGATGACTTAGTGGCTACTTATGAAGAAAAATTCACTCAACTGGAAAGGTATGCTTCAAATTTAATACATGATCTTGATAATAAAATCAACCATTTTTACTTAGTATTAAAGCCAACGCATTGAAGTGCTTTAACATCTTGTGAGTTTAAAAGTTATGAAAAAACATGTTTGTTGGGCGTAGAAGGTGGAAATAGAGTTTTCTTATTATCATGTGTTCTTTGAAAAAATAGCAAAATAAGAGGTCAAGGTGGCAGGAGAAAGGGAAGAAATATTTCAAAAAGTCTATAGGTAAAAAACTTAGTTTTACAGTTTGCGAAAATTGTGGTAAAAACCATGATGGGTAATGTCTTTTGATTTCTGCTAAATGCTACCGATGTGGTCAAATGGGACATAAGGCTCATAATTCCATTAAAAAAGGCAATGGTAATGGTAAGAAAAAATATGATTTACAATCAGTAAAATGTTTAAAGTGAAATGATATGGTACATTATGAAAATGAGTGTCCAATGAAGAACTTGACTGAGGGAAAGAAACCAGACAACAAAAAGAAATGGGTGGTAAAATCATTTGCAACTACTTAAACATGTATTGGGTAATTGAATGATGTAGTATCTGGTATACTGTTTGTTTTTTCAGATTATGCCAATGTGTTATTTTATTGAGGGTCTACACACTCTATCATTTTTTAGAAGTTTTCTAGTAAATTGGGAATTCCATATCTGGATATGAATACATATCTTAAGGTAAAAACCCATGGAGTATGTTTTGAGAAAAAAAGAAAACATAAGATCCTTCCTGTCCTTGTGTGTGAGAATAGTCTACCCGCGAACATTATTATTTTTCCTCTAGTTGAGTTTGATGTTATTTTGGGTATGGATTGTCTTTCTGTTTATCATGCTAAGATTGACTGTAGAGATAAAAAGGTTTCTTTTTTATAATGATTTTCAGTTTGTGTACAAGAATGAACCCTTTCTTTTGATAACATATAAGGAAGATGAGAAACTAGTAAAAGATGGAAATGAATGTTACCTTGCACATATTGTTGAAAACAAAGGAACTATTCAGATTAATGATGTTCCTATGGTAAATGAGTACCGTGATGTTTTTTTCTGGTGAGTTTCTTGGTATTATACCTGATTGAGAAGTTGAATTTAATGTTGACTTAGTTCCTGATGCTAATCCAATTTCAAAACCCCCTTATTAAGGGGCTCAAATTGAACAATTAGAGTTAAAGAACCAATTACAGGAGTTATTAGAAGAATGTTTCATTTATCCAAGAACATCACCATGGGGTGATCCTGTCTTGTTTGTTAAAAAGAAAGATGGTTAAATGAGAAATCTCATTGATTATAGAACATTTAATAACATCCCTATAAAGAAAAAGTATCATTTGCCTCATATTGATGATTTATTTGATGATCTCCAGGGAGCTCTGTATTTTTTGGAAGATTGACTTGAGGTTGGGGTACCGTTAGTTGAAAGTAAAGGAAGAAGATATTCTGAAGACCGCGTTTCATTCTAGATATAGCCATTATGAATTTGTATTTATGTCTTTTGGGTTACCCAATAAACCTACTTTATTCAGGGACCTTATGAATAGAATTTTCAATGAGTTCTTGGATAAATTTGTGGCTGTGTTCATTGATGATATTTTGGTTTTTTATAAAAATAAAAAGGATCTTTAAATCCATTTAAGGGTTTTCGTGAAAACCTTAAAAAAAATTGTATGGGAAATTCAGCAAGTGTGAGTTTTGGTTACAAAAAATTTCTTTCCTTGGTCAAAATGTTTCAAATAATGGCATACCTGTTGATCCTGTTAAAAAACAATTTGTTGAAGAATGGCCAATAACCACAAATATAACTGAGATGCATAGTTTTCATTGTTATGTAGGTTATTACCAAAGGGTTGTTGTGAATTTCTCTTGGTTATCTAGTCCAACGACTAAGTTAACTTGAAATGGGGTGAAGTTCATTTTGACAAGACAATGTGATGAATCTTTTCAGGAATTGAAAAGAAGATTAATGAATGCTCTAGTTTGGCACTAGCTTCCAAAAATTGTGAGTTTGTTATCTATAGTGATGCTTCATTAAAAGGACTTGGTTTTGTCTTTATGCAGAATGATCAGGTAATTGCTTATGATTCACGTCAGTTCAAAACTCATGTGTTAAATTACACTACACATGACTTGGAATTAGCTTCTATTGTTTTTTGCTTTAAATATTTGGAGGCATAATTTGTATGGAGTAAAATGTGAAATATATACTAACCACAAAAGGATGAAGTGTATATTCACTCAGAAAGAATTGAACATGAGATAGAGGAGATGGTTGGAATTAATCAAGGATTATGATAGCACGATCGTTTAACTTCCTGGAAAATAAAATAATGTGGTTGATGCTTTTAGTCAAAAACGTAATGCTACATTAACCATGCTATGTTTGGAATGAGATACTTTGGTTTTTTATTTTATATACTTTGGTATAGAAGTTTTTGGTGTAGAAAATTGTTCTGTTTTGTTTTAGGTGTCTGTGAAATCAGCTCTATCAGACAGAATTAGGAAAGCGTAGAAGGAAGATAATGATTTACAATAAAAGGATCAGTTGATTCAGAAGAACATGAGAACATATCAGAGTATGTAGAAAATTTATGCAGATAACAGGAGGAAGGATATCTCTTTTGAGGTATGTGATCATGTGTTTCTCAATGTTTCTCCATGGAAAAGTGTGATGCATTTTGGTTAGAAGGGATAGTAGAGTCCGTGGTTCATTGTACCCTATGAAATCTTGGAGAACGTTAGATCAGTTGCATATAGAGTGGCTTTACCTACATTTTTGTCCCAAGTACACAATGTTTTTCATGATTCAATGTTGAGAAAGTATATGCCATATTCATCTAATGTTTTAAGTCTATAGGTAATACAGTTGGAAGAGAATATCTCATATAAGGAAAAACCAGTCCAGGTTCTTAATCGAAGAGGGAAAATTTTTCAGAATAAGGTAATTCACCAGGTAAAGGTTTTTTTGGAAAATCCATATGGTTGAAGAGGCAATGTAAGATTCGGGAAATACTATGAGGGATAAATACTCCCATTTATTTGATAAGTGAATAAAATTGCGAGGACGCAATTTCCAAAAGGGGGGAGGGATGTATCATCCAAGGTAAATAAATAAATAACAAATTTTTATAATTATTCATATAATTGATTTAAATATTAATTTTACTTTAAAGGGGTTGATATGCTCAATGGCGTAGCGGATACGCAATAATGGGTTTCTTTGAAATCTTATGTTGCACAATAATAATATAATACTTTTATTTTAAATGGTAGTTAACACTTAGCCATTGTATCGGCAGTAATGAATTGAACTAACTAAAATATGATTATAAATGTTTCTTAAATGTTTTTCATTTATCCAATAACATTTAGACCCTTAAAATGTCAATGAATCAAATTTTAAGCATAATTTACTTGAAAAGGTTGATTATCACCTTTTAATGGTGTATCCTATTTAAATATTGTTTTGGTCACTTTTATATGTTATATTTGAACAAATAAAATTCTTCTTTAGAATCGGGACATCAAAATTTAATTTGGGTAAATTTTTTGTATTTTTTTCATAAAATTCGATTTTTAATGAAAAGTGAAAAATACTATATTTTAATTCAAAACCGCCTTTTAATCTAATTTATTTATATAATTATATTATTTTTTAATTTGTCTTAAAGTTTAATTAGATTATATTTTTACGATTTAATCCAATTTTGATCATTGAAAATAATTTCACTTCGAAATTGGACCTAAACAAGTGTCCTTCTTTTGATAGTTAATATTTCTTGAAAACATGCCTTTTGTTTTGACAATAAGAATTAATTTTAAATTAATTTATCCAAATTATATATTTTTTAATTTGGTAAAATAGACATAAATTTTTAATTCGAAATATAAAATATAGGATAGACTGAATTTTGGGTATTTTTCCGAAAAACATCAATTTTTGATGAATAGTGAAACCACTTAGTAGTAGTTAAAAAACTGACTTTTTCATTTAAATGAAATTTTACCACTTCTGTGAATTGAATTTTGAAAATATGACATGCATTATTGTTATTAGTAAGTAAAATGTGGTTCAATAAGAGAAAATAATTTTTTGGTGAATAGTAACTTTTGCCTTTTATTTACCACGATTAAAGTTAAATAGGGAAATTCAAGGTAAAAATAATATCATAATAATACTAAATTATCTTAACATTTGTCCTAACCATATTGGTTGAGTCATGGAATACCATGGGTATCCTTGGGTTGATTTTGGGACCCCATAGAGCCACTTGGTAGTGATAATGACACTTTATATTAATTAAATTAAAGTAATGACAAAAATGACATAAACAAATATCTTTCAGTAAATTAATTTTTACATAGGGTTATAAAAGAAATATTTTAAACTATAAATATTATTTGTAAAGCTAAAAAGATTTCTTAAATTATCCTATTTTTTTATAATATTTAGACATCACATAAGTTATATAATTTATGACACAATAATGATTCAATGTTTACCTGATTAATAAATGATTTAAATAAATAAGATTATGAACATTAAAATAATTTCCAAAACCGGTCCAATTACTATTAGATGATTTTATTTCGACCATGAGTCATCTTATATTCTACTTTAATTTGTTTTGGAACTTTAGAAACCTAAAATCATTATATAATAAAATAATATTTTCACACTATCTTAAAGAGGCCCTCCTGTCCCTTATAAAGAGCCCTCACTTCTAACTCATTCCTCACACCTATCAAGCCCCGTCGATCATCCAATACCTTCCCAAATAAGATCTCAAAATCCCTCTATTACTCCTAGAAGAATTACCTTAAGCAGATGTCACTTCAAGAAATATTTTTGGTTCTACCAAAGGGAGTTACCGAAATTAAAGGTAATAGTTTCTCTTAACATCTTTCCTTCTATTTTACATCTCCAAACCCATAAAATATTTTTATTAAATTATTTTATAACAACACCATTATCCTCAATATACTTTGATGTTGTTATGAGAAAGATCCGAACTACACTTACGTACACATCAAACTAATGGATGAAGAACATACTGCTTCTGTGGATGGAAAACTAACGCCTCACAAAATGTTGATTGTTCGATTATCTTCTACCATCTCTCATGGTGGTTATTATGATGGAACTGTATTTATATATGATATATATTATGTTTATGTTTTCTTTATGCTTCGGTATTTTTCATTTATATCATACCTTTATGGTTTCTGTTATGGGTAAACACAATAATTTCAATTGAGGAAGTGCGGACTACCGCCCCTCAAAGTGATATGACTCGTTCATGCCTTATGTGGAACATATAAAGGGTATAATTAATGAAATTATATATGATATTATACTGGAATTATAATATACCTATGTATCATAAAAATTTTCATTCCATTAAAATATGAAATAAAAATGAAATTTGTGTTCATGCGTACGTACAACTTACCATCTCCACGAACGATTCTATTCATTTATTACATCCAAATGTTATGTAATGTTATAAATAAATATATAAATTAGATATATAAGATATAAATGATATCTAACTAATAAATATCATTTTGGATATAATGGAATTTTGACACATATACAACTTTTAAATATAAGAAGTTCATTTTTGACACATGTACCAAATATCAAAAAAAACGACCATTATTAAATTAAATGAATACATAATGTTTATTACATGGTAATAAGTCATATAAAAGAAATAATAATATTGAAAAAGGTTTTTAAGAATGTAGAAATAAACTTTAGTTTATTATTTAGGATATTAAAGAACGAATACGCCATGTCGGACACGAGGTAAGGGACTTTGTCTCAATCTCCTTTCATTGAGGCATATTTTGTTTCAATACACGATTTTCTTTTATATAATGTATAAACACCTTTGAATTTTCATTTAATTCAAATGGAATCTTTTTCTATGAAGCATTTTACTAAACTAAAAAAAATAATGTTTCTTTTAACGTATGCGGTGACATCGACCTTTCCGCCACTGTGAGTATTATTTGATCTTTGGATTCCTTACCAAGCCGTAATGTTTTTAAAAGGAAAATAAATACCATATACTATTTTACATATTTTTGTATTGAAAATGGTTATGATAATGGATTTTTTATTTCAATATATTTAAAATATATATTTCTAATTGAAAGGTGGAAATGTTATCATTCCTTTATGAGTGTTTAATGTGTTACGAATATGTTATGGACTTGGGAATTGTTACGTATACGGGTGGTTCAATGATATACCTAGGGTGGGTGAGCCCGGGATAGCTCCCCAATGCATTGGGTAACATGACTGAGGTAAATATGTATGTTTCACCTAAGAGATTTGGGGAATATATTGTGATGGGTATTCTAAATGTAACTCCCTATGTAGTTGTGATAACTACCATGTAAGTATGATATGGATTCCACAAATTACCTTTATGATTTATGATTTCAATGTGTTATTCATAAATCTTATGATTTCATGAGGTTTGTTAAATATTTTATGTTTTGTATATTTTGATGGGCTAATGATTTCTTTCTTTATTTTATAACCCTTACTGAGCTTTGTATTCTCATCCAAAGTTTTGAAATGTTTTTCCCAGGACCTAAAGATGAATATGGTCAAGATGGGATCAAGGAAAAGTCATGTTGTTTAAAACACGGGACTAGAAATGACTATTTTTTTCAAGAGTTTTTATTTTATGAAAAAAATTAAAACTAAGCAGAAGTGTTTACCTAGTAATTTTTGAGATGTAATGTATTAGTTATGGCCTAATTATCTAAATCACTAAACCTGAAAAGATTCACAATGTTAATTATTCATTTAATTCAATATTATGTAATGTTTAAGGTCATGTCCTTATACAAGATCCTAATAGTATTAATTTATATATTATTTAATTTTTTTCATAAAATAATGACCATTTTTATTCCTTTTTAAATATTAATTTTAAAATTACTAAATATTGATTTTGATTAAAAAATTATTTTTATACAATGAAATGAAAACTATATATTTGGGAAATATATAGTTTCAATCCAGGCACTATTTTTTAATAATTATTAAATATTGAAAATAAATTATTATTTAGAATGGTATTATTAAATAATTTTTTTCAAATATAAATGATAAAATAATTTTTACAATGTGAAAATAAATTTTTATGAGGGTTAAAAAACTATTATTGAATACAATACAAATATTTTTCACTAACTGAGTATTTAGATTTAAAATTTCAAATTGTCAATTTAAAAAATTATTTCATTAAAATAAATATTGTTATCGGGATCAACACATTTACATTATCTAATAGTTAATTTTTTATAATTTTCTATGACTCTTGAATTTTTGAAAAAAAATTTAATATAAAATCTATTTTCTGTCTAATGAAAAAAGTGATGTAATATATTCCATAAAAAGTATTCATGAAAAAATGTATACTTAGACTTTAAAAAATAAGGTTTTGCGGTTAATTTTTTAATTTTATAAAGATTTAACGAATCCTTCAAAAACTATATTTTATAATAATGTTTTACAATCAATTCTTTACAATCAAGATTCACTTCTACATCACTAATGGTAATATTTTAACATTCTCAGTTCATGGGATTATGAAATAATGAAACAAATCACATTTATCATATGAAATGTGTGAATACCATACAATATTTTTTGGTTTTTATTTCATTATTTTAAAGAGTAAAAAACCTTGGTTTGGGATATTATAAAGATCTCCCCTCTTTTACTATATGAAAGTACAAAATATTGCATTATTATTCACTAAAAAAACATGGTACCTAAAATTACTCAATAAATTCAGTTGAGTCAATAAGGATTCATTATGACCTTTCCATTACATTTTGTTTTGAAAATCACAAACAATCAATCTTAAAGAAAATTTTATTTTCCCTAATATTTATTTTTTTAAAGAATATTTTCCATCCTCATAGAAATTTCCCCGTTACCCATATTTTCTTTACTAAGGAAAATTTTCCTTCCACAAGAAAATGTAATCCTTACCTGTGTTTCGTTGGTCATATTTTAGTTTCTCTAAATCTAACTTTTTTCATTCCTAAGAGAAAAAATCAATTTCACATCTAAAACCATGGAATTCTATAAATACTTAGATTGAGAGTATTATATTTTTAGGATCTGAATTTGGGTTCCGAATTCCTCAGAATTAAGGTTATGAATTCTCTAAAAGTCAGAATCCGAATTCTCAAAAATTTATACTCCGAATTCTCTGAAATTCAGACTCTAAATTATCTGAAATTTATACATCAGATTCTATGAAATTCAGAATTAAAATTCTCTGAAATATAGTCTTCTAATTCTCTAAAATTCAGACTCATAATTATCTAAAATTCAGACTTTGAATTCCTTAGAATTAAGGTTCTGAATTCTTGAGAATTCAGGTTCGAAATTCCTTAGAATTCGGGTTCCAAATTTCTCAAAATCCAGGTTCTGAATTCCTCAGAATTCATATTCCTAATTCCTCAAAATCAAGGTTCCAAATTCCATAAAATTTAAACATGAAATTCATTGTAATTTAGACTCCAAAATCTATATAATTCTAATTCAAAATTCATTGAAAACTAGAATCCTAATATCCATGTAATATATACTCTGAATGTTTATTTTCTTAGACTTCGAACATTATTTTCCTTAGACTTCCGAAAATTAGATTTGGCTGAGTAACCATATTTTTAATACCATTGTTATAGTTATAAAACGATGTCGTACTTTCTGTTTCTAACTAACCATTGTTTTAGTGACACGTGTATTGGTCCCTCCGAGATTCAAGGGAAAATATGACCATTGTAGGAGGGAGAAGACCGTTGAGAATGTGCCTATAAATAAGAGCTCATTTGAATGAGAACATTAATGTTCTATAAATCAAGAGATTACTTGTTATAGAAGTGATTTCTAGAGAGATAGACTCTCATGCTTTGTGCACACTGAACATCTTGTTCTTCTTACTTTGTGAGGCTCCGATTGTTACTGTGTACAATCTAGGGCTTCTGGGGATAGAAAGACAGATTCATCGACTACCTTAATGTTTGAGGACTTCCTTGATAAGGAAGACATATGTACTGACTTCCTTGGAGTTTGAGGGCTTCCAAGGATTGCAAGACATAGTCTAGTATTCCTATCGAGGGCTTACCCTAGTGTGGGTAAGACATAATTTCTTTAAAGTATAAATCAAGGGACCTTTATCCAAGGTTGTTGGATACACTACTCTTTAGGTTAAAAGATTCTATACTTGTTACTTGTATTGTTTAAAGATTATTTCTAACTGCATTTTTCTTTATAAGGAAATGATAAATATCTTATACTTTCTTGTACTTTAAGGTAGAATATTTTTTTGGTAAACTTTTCTTATGTTTCATTTCTGGAACCATATTTCCAGAATCTAGAAAGTTTTTACAACTAAGAGGTCTTGTGAATTTACCTTGTTTAACTTTGTTACACGTAGTTTTCCCTATGGTTTAAAATGAAAGTTTTATAACCAAATTTAAATGTTCCAAAGGAATTATTAATGTATACAATTCAACCCCTATTGTATATTGAGCATCTATACTCATTATTTTAATCCTATAATTGGTATCCGAGGAGGTATCTGAAATACTTATATTCACATATATGTATTCTTTCTCAGTTTTCATAGTTCTATATTTTCCTTGATTAGGTTTTTTTCTTCTTTACAAGTTTTTCTTATTAACAATATTCTCTGGAAATATATCTTCTTATATATGGAAAGATTGAATGTTGGTTTGATTGAAAATATTAATCATACTAGACCACCAATTTATGATGGGAATAATTATGAATATTAGAGAGATCATTTGAAGACTTTTGTTATTAATACTGGAGTGTACAACTTTTTCATGCTTACTGAACATTACAAGATTCCTGATAAGGAAGTCAGAACTTTTACTAATCAAGAAAAGTAAGAATATCAAGTTAACTATAAGGTACATAATAAGTTGTTTTGTTCCATGACCAGGAATATATATATCTAGATTTCTTATTCTGAAACTGCAAATTGTATTTGGAATAAATTGGAAGTTACTCATTTTGGTACATCCAAAGTTATAGAATCTAGAAGAGCAATGGTAAGAGTAGAATATCATGGATTTTTATTTACTTATGGAGAACCAATTTTTAAGGTACAAAAAAGGTTTATGAATATTGTTAATTGTTTAAGATCTATGGGTGAGAAAGGAATAGATGATGAGGAACTTGTGGACAAGATTATAGATATCATTCCTAACAAGTGGGAATCTAAGAGAACATCTATTTTTGAGAATAAGAAAGTATCTCAAATTACTCGTGATGATATTTTTGGAACTCTTCTTCAACATGAGACAAGAATGAGAATAGATACTTATTTGAATAAAAAGAAGAATGGAAATGGAAGTGTAGCCTTTAAAACTACTAAAGTAAAAAATCTTGAAAGGGTTACTATATCCAAGTCTAAGAAGGTCACTATTTTATCTAAACCTATTGAATGTGAACATTCTGAGAATGAACTAGATAATATTGCTCGAAGGATGACTGAGATAGTAGGAAATAAATACTTTCACTGTAGATATACGATGAATGAAAGGAAAGAAAAATATGGTTTCTGAAGTTACTTATTATTAATACAAAAAGAGTAGGGAA
The DNA here is from genome assembly GCA_963277665.1 of Viscum album. Classification (NCBI taxonomy): domain Eukaryota; kingdom Viridiplantae; phylum Streptophyta; class Magnoliopsida; order Santalales; family Viscaceae; genus Viscum; species Viscum album. The sequence continues at coordinate 1,455,237,356 of OY728126.1, forward strand.
TTTAAGACCGAAATATCCTATGCTTATGTAAAATTATAGAAAAAAATCATTCTGAAAGGAATAGAATGAAATAATACAAGGCTAAGGCTTAGAATGTTTTGAAATCTAATGACACTAATAGTGTCTGTGGTTGAGCCTCTTCTTATGAATCTTCTGAGTATTAATATTTTAATCATAGAAATGTTGGTTTAATTGCCAGATTACCTATTGAAAATCATTTTCTAATGGCCAAGGTACACAATCCTGAATCTATAACAAATGTATCCTAGAATTCTCATTATAGTTGTAAAATTATTATGAATATTAAAATTACGAATCTTGTTTTGATGAAGATAATATATTACCTATTATGAAGACGTTTCTAGGTTTTATAAGCACCTTGAGAATGAAAATTCAATAGTCACGAAAAAGCATGATAAGGAAAATTCTTGAAATACTATTCTTACCAATGAAATATAATGTCTTTCTAAAGATCTTGATAATAAAATTCATGATTTTGAAAGTATTTCAAAAAACCTTGAGGAAGTTAATTATAATAAGGATAAAATTTATAAGGATCTAGATAAAATTATTTCTAAGGAAAATATTATATAGTCTAACTCTTATGGTAAAACTAGTTTTTTTGAGGATAAAAACATAGTTATTAGACTGAAGTAAGAAATATTTCCCTTGAGGAAGTGTTTGTCAATCTTTATCTTAGTTAAGAAAAACTTTGATAAGATGTACTCTCAAATTCGACCTCTAAGTTATAATTCTGGATTTGGTTATACTCATTCAAAACTGGTTTTTAGAAACAATTATTTTGTTCATCAAAGTGCTCCTTTCTGTACTAAATGATAGTGTGGTAGACATTGGGCATAAATTTGTTCTTTAAAAAAAACTCATCATTTAGGCTTTCAAAAAGCTTATTTTTCTATGAAAATGTAGATTCCTAGAATTTTTCTTCCTGAAGTTTCTGGATCCAAGAAATTTTGGGTTCCAAAAGTCTAACATTCTTAATTTTTAGAAAATAGAGGGTATACCAACAGAAATACATGGTACGTGGACAGTGGATGCTACTGACATATGAATGGTAACAAAAAATTCCTTGAAAAGATTATCAAGACGAAAGGAGGAAAGGTAACTTTCGGAGATAATGCTCAGGTAGAAATTATTGCAATAGGTAACATTGTTCTTCTTGGAAAAACATTGATTTCAAATGTTTTGTTTGTCAAGGGTCTTAAACAGATTCTTATTATAATATGTCACTTATTTGATGATGGTCACCTTTTGAATTTTAGTAATGAAAAATGTTTAGTACACAATTCTAAGGAAGATTTTATTCTTTCTAACCTTAGGTAAGAGAATGTATACACATTAATCAGAGAAGACCTTAGAAGCCAAGACCTACCTTGACTTAGTGAAATTCAAGATCATTCTTGGTTATGGAATAGACGGTTTGAACATTGTAACTTTAGGAACCTATGAAAAATCTCTAAGGAAAGGATTTTTAAGGATTTACCAGAGCTAATATTTGATTATTCAAAAGCTTGTGATCCTTGTCAACATGGAAACCAACATAAATCGAGTTTTAAATCGATCGATGAAGTCTCAACTACTGATTCATTACAGTTGGTGCATATGGATCTTTTTGGTCCAACACAAACTAGAAGCATTGGAGGAAACTATTATGTATTTTTCTTAGATGATGATTACACTAGATTTACGTGGGACTATTTTCTAGAAAAAAAATCTGAATCCTTTTCTTATTTTAAAAGTTTTTGAGCCTAGGTAAAAAATGATAAAAAACATCCATTCATAGCTATTCATAGTGATCATGGAGGAGAATTTAAAAATTCGGATTTTGAACCTTTTTGTAGTAGAAAAGGAATTACTCATAACTTCCCAGCACCAAGAACTCTTCAACAAAATTGTGTTGTTGAAAGAAGAAATATGATTCTTTAAGAGATAACTGGAATCCTGTGGAGTGAATATTCTACAGCCAAACATTTTTGGGATGAAGCTATATGTAATGCTTACTGTACTATAAGTCATGTTTTGATTAGAAATTTTCTTAATAAAACTCCCAACGAATTATGGAGTGGTAAAAAACCTATTCTTTCCTATTTCAAATTGTTTGGTTGAAAAATATTCATTCTAAATACAAAAGATAATCTACATAAATTCGCACCCAAATCTAATGGTGGAATCTTCTTTGGTTATTCCACAACTTCTAAGGCTTATACAGTTTTCAATAAAAATACTTGTACTCTTGAAGAAACAGTACATGTTAAATTTCATGAAACCGATCTTTTTGTTTTTAAACATCTTCAACCTACATCTTCAGATGTGTATTAAAAATCTGATTATCAATTCTTAACAGAAGATCCTTCTGATAAAGAAAATGTTCAAGAAAATATTTCTAAACCATTTACCCTAGATGATTTTCTACTTTATGTTGATGAAATGGTTTTACAAAACCCAAATAGGTTGTTTCAAAAGAATCATCCCAGTGATAGTATCATTGGTGACGTAAATCAACCAGTATGGACTACAAGTTCCTTAAGGAATGAAGTAGAACATATATCATTTCTTTCTCAATTAAAACATAAAATCATTGATGAATCCTTAGGAAAATATGATAGGATAAAATCCATGCAAGATGATCTAAATGAATTTGAAAAGAATAATGTCTATACCTTGTTTCAATGACCTAATGAAACTTCTATTATTGGAGTAAAATGGGTGTTAAGAAAGAAATGTGATGAAAATGGAATCATTGTAAAATATAAATCTAGATTAGTTGTTAAGGTATATAATCAGCAACAAGGAATATACTATGATGAAACCAATGCTCTAGTAGATAAACTTGAATCTAGTCATATTTTACTTGCCTTCGAAGAATTCTTTAACTTAAAACTTTTTCAAATGGATGTTAAATATGATTTCTTTAATGGTTATGTTCATGATGTATTTTTTAGAATAACCTCCTAGTTATTAAGATTCAAATAATCCTGAATATGTTTTCAAACATACCAAATCTTTATATTGACTTAAGTAAGCTCCAAGATCTTGGTATGATTGGCCTACATGGTTTTTACTTCAAAACAATTATGTTAAGGGAAATGATAATATAACCCTTTTCATAAATGAAAATAAGAAATTTATTTTGATTGTTCAAATATTTGTTGATGATATTATATTTGGATCAACTTTGTAGTCTATAACTGATTCCTTTGCAGATCTAATGAAATTTGAGTTTGAAATCAGTATGATGGGTGAGTTAACATTTTTCCTTGGTTTTCAAATTTCTCAAAAATCATAAGAAATCTATATATCCCAACATATGTATATTAAATATATTCTAAAAAATTATGTATATGACAACACTAAGAGTATAAGTACTCCCATTGGCACCTCAAATTCACTTCATCTTGATGAAGATGAGAAACCAATAGATCGAACATCCTTTATAGGTATGATAGGAAATCTACATTAATTGAAAACTTATCATCCAGACTTAATGTTTTCAGTATGCCTATGTGGATGATATCATTCCAGTCTGAATAAATCTCATTTAAAGGTAGTGAAAAATGATTTTTCACTACTTTATGGGAACCATGGATTTAGGACTCTTTTATACTTCTAGAAATGATTTTGATTCAAAAAAAAATTTCAGATGAAGACTTCGGTGGGTGTAGAATGGATATGAAAATTACATCCAGAACCTGTCATTTTTAGGAGATTAATTATTTTCTTGGACATGAAAAAAGATACACTCAAAAGAACTTTCCACATCTGAAGCTGAATATGTAGCATCTGGAAGTTGCTGTGCACAAGTGTTGTGGATGCAACACACACTCACATACTTTGGTATGACTTTTACCAAAAACACAAAATTTGTGTGTTAATACTAGTTCCACTTCCTTATGTAAAAACCCTACACATCACTATCATGCAAAACACATAGATATTAGAAATCACTTTCTTATGGATCACACACAAAAAAGAGATATCATTATTCAATTTATCGAAAAACAAGATCAACTTGATGATATTTTCATAAAATCATTACCATAGGATAGATTTGAATACATTAAAGAGATGTTAGGAATGATAACCGTAAGGTAATATTTCATATTAAATTATTGTTCAAACCTATCTCCTTACTGTATGAATCCCTTATTCAATAGGGGAGTACATTTGTTCGGTAGTCAAAAATTTTCGTAAACTAAAATTTTCAGTAATCTCAAAATTTTTCGTATTCAAATTTTTTTTCATAATCAATTTTTTTAATCAAAATTTTTTGTAGTCTAAAAATTTTCATAGTCTAAAATTTTCATAATCAAAATTTTTATAATCTAATGTAATTGAAGAAGAATTTACCTCATAATGAATAATTTTTCTAGAAATCCGATAGGAATGTTTACCTTTCCTAAATTTTCATAATCCTGTTTTAATTATTGGTATTTTCATGTAGTTTTAAATATCACAGATTCACTTTTCCTTATATCCGAATGTTTTTATTAAACACCTCAAAAGATTGGAATCTATGAAAATAATTCTTTGGCTCTCATCTCAACCATCAGATTTTCTCAAGAAGTTTTTAACCATTTGATTAATTAGGGAAGTTGAATCATCGCTTCAATTGCCTATATAATGGACCCTCGATGGTCTCCCCACATCATTTTTCAATCTCTTGATTAATGAAGCTCTTCCCTTCTTACATAAGACCATTTAGAATTTGTTAGGTCTTCCATAGTTCTGAATGTCTAAAAAAGCCTCTCCCTAGAGAGAAATGACTTCAGTAAAGGAAATATCAGAATGGAAAATATATTGAGAGAGATTAGTTGATTCAAAGTTCTTCTCCAAATAAGATTATATCATTTCCAAGAATATTATGTTGAATGGCTGGGAGAGGCATTTTATTTCGAAGCCAAAAGAACAATATCTGGTGTATCTGGAGTTACTGGTTGAGTTCTAGGAATCAGTTATCTTTTTCAATGAAGGAGGATGGGATTAATTTTCGTTCAAGTGTTATGGAAAGACCCACTCTCCCCCTTATACTACGGCTGTAAGATTTGTTGGAATTTCTTATGAAGGAGAAGTTCAGTTATGCACTCACAAATTACCCGATGTAGTAGGATCCTTTGACAAAGAAATGGATCTAGCTTGTATTGGTCTTTCAGAGGAAAAGATTACGAAGATTGTTCATATTTCTACTAATTTCCAGATACTAGAATTGTGGGTTCAAGGATTTGTCATTCCGAGGAAAGAGGATAAGTATACCCTAAAAAAGAGTGATATATATATATATTGGATTTTTTGGTCAACTTCAGGAAGATAAACATTGTTAAGTATATCTTGTTGATGATTGAGAATATCAAGAATGAAAATATGAAGTCTCAGATTTTTATTTATCAAGCCATTCTTGTTAGATCGGACTGACTATAACCATAACATAAGAGGGGGTGAATTGTGTATTTTAAAATTATTCGTCAATTCTATGTTAACAAAATAGTAGACACTGCTTGAGATGTTTCTATAATAGATAATATGTAGTGGATAGAACAGAAAATAGGAAAAAGCAATTTATAGTGGTTCATGGCACGAATATCCCCTAGTCCACTCCACCAATCACCCTCTCTACGGGTTTGGTGAATTTCACTAGTAAGGTCCTCTTATCATAAGACCATTCCAAAACTGAGTAGTGGAAGTTGTTGCCCTTAGAACAAAGGCTTTATAAAATAGAGCCTTCTGGTTCTTTACAACAGAGAACAAAAATTCACATCTTAGTGCAAGATGCTGATACTCCACCACGACTGAATATGAGTAGCCGATACACACGATAAAAGATGTTTGTTTATAGAAAAAAATTCTGCTCATAGTTGCAGCAACACACAACTGATAAAAGATATATCTTAGTCTTTAGAAAATAATAAACCTTGAAGGATTTCTGAAGAGATCCGGTTTCATAAAAGATCTATGAATATTTAATAACAACAACAAAAATAGAGTGTCTTATTCACAGAAATCAAAAGATATATTTTTGATGAAGTTCGCATTCCTATGCTACTTGATCATTGTAGAATTGAAAAAAAAATCACAGATGATTGATTGATTCCATAAAATAGAGATTGATCTATATCTTTAGATGAAAAACTGGAAGGATTTATAACGAGTAGAAACTTTAGCATGGTTTTTCAGATCCGCAAAAGATGCCTAAGAAAAGGAACAGGTCAGAACAGAGACGTCGTAACAGCCCTTAAGAATAGGAATGAAAATCTCCACTTTAATTGGATCTTTGAATATATCATAAAATCATGCTGAAACATTAAGTAACAGGATTTATATTGTCATGATATTCCGTAGAGACCGTTGCATGAATCTTTGATAAAGACGTAAATTCAAATCCTCAGTGTTGAAAAGTCAAATGTAAGGTTCCTCCACTAGAAGAAAAAATAGAAAATGTAGGGTAGATCATGAACATAAGTTTTATGATCCATACATGTTTCTTCTCAAATGTAAGGTTGATCACCCATACATTTCTATCAAAACTTAGGGTTCAATACCAAAGCAAGTTTCAAGATCCATACGTTTTGTGATACAAACGTAAGGTTCAATATGAATGTAAGGTTCCTCAACCATTCTTTAATGATTTTTTCGCACGTAGGGTTCCTTCCAAATGTAAGGTACATTAACCAAAATTTTCTGATAATGTAAGGTTTTTTCCATACATTACTTTTGTTGATGAATAAAATGAATAGTATTTTCAGCAATACGACAAATGATGAAAAGTGTTTCTAGAATACACTTAAGAGCGTTATGCACACTTTAACGAATAACTTGCGAATAAATATTAATTTTAATGAATATAAATTCCATAAAATATACTCAAAATAAAATCATTATAATAGAAAACAAGGGTATTTGTGAACATAATAATCATCATAAAATATAGAGTATTGTTGAGAAAACATATGCCCGACAATATCCCCCTTTTTGATGATCCCAAAACCCATAAACTAAAACTATAATCATGGATACATAATTTATAAATTTTTTAAACATAGATAGGTGTAAATGTAGTGTCTAAATTTCTCCCCCTTTTGTGATATAAAAAATATTTTTTAGAAATAAATTAGAACACATGTAATATTTTAATAGATTAGAAGTGAATGTTATAATTAAGTGTAATTAAATTAAGAGAAATGGATTTGGAAATGTAGACAAACTTTAAAATTCATATAAAATACATATAAACAGAGAAATTTCATTTATCAATAAATGAATTTTCTATAAATCATTATGGGACCAAGATACACGAATAGTCATTGTCAGAAAGGATAAAATATTCGAGGGATTAAGAATTGGCTAGGCTGGAATTTTGTATGACTTGAAACATATCTTTCAGCTCTGTCAATTTTAATCTCAGCTTCTGTATCATACTATCTCCAATTTGAATTGTCAACATTCTAGAGTCATTGTTAACATGCAGATTCTACATGATATTCACTTTCAAAAACTTCTGAAGACTGGTCTCTTGCTTTATGAACTGCTCTAGCTTCTATGAAAAGGTGTTCAATAAGGATTGAATACCAATATCTGATTGAGTTAGCTGGTCAAGAAAATGCTTTTGATTCTCTATAAAAACTGACAGTGGTGCATTGTTACACTACAGATCTTCAATTCTGATATTTATATTTTCCAGTACTACTGTAATGGCTTGAAATTTGGGAATCAGATATAGAAAGGAAGGCGAAGCTGATGTAGATGCAGTAGGCTGACTCACACTACTTCTCATTGATATGAATTGGCTTCCAAAATACCATTTGAGATCAATAAAGTCAGTATTAGACACAGATTCAGACCTAATATTTCCAATTTCTGCCATCATTTCCCTCTTGAAAGCATCAAATTTTTCTCTTGGAGACTGAGTTATCCTCATGATCTTGTAAGCTCTTCCTTGCAGCTTTCAGCTATTTCTTTAGAGATGCATTATGTTCTTGAATTTTATTATAATTCATCACTAGTTCCTCCACATTCTGTGATAGAGAGTCATATGTATCCTCATTTACATTCATAGGCCGATTAACAATAATGAAGGGTGTGTCTTTATCCACTGATTTTACAACTAAAAATTCATCTGAAAAAGACCGGTTCAACAGAACATCAATCTATACTCCTGAAAGTTGATCTGACTATCCCACAGTCTGATCTACTATCATTGTTTGACTCTAAGTCACTGACTGTTGAACAATCTGTTCTGCTTGCTCAGCTCTATCTTCAATATTTTTCTCTTTCACTACTTCCATGTGAACAATTATTTCTTGAGCTTCTGTTCCATGAACCTTCTCAACATGAGTGATTTCTTGTGCTCTATCACCAATCACAAGCACAATTGCAAGATCAAAGGCTTGACTTTCCACTCCTTACTCTTCCTCCATAAGGGATTCATCAAGATGAACTGAGCATGTTGCTTCTCCTGAAGCTAACTCTTACTATGTAGCTTGCATAACTATCTTTATCCTGGGCTTCTGAACAAGTCCTTGAGCTTGTTCCTCATCCTCCTCCTCCTCCTCCTCTTCTTCTTCTTCTTCTTGGGTAGCATACTTGAGTCTTCTCCTTGAGGGTTGGGAAACCCTATATGTTTTGGACTTAGCTATCCATTCTTTGCTAGCATCTATTCTCTCCTCCGGATGTCCCGAGCTCTGGTCTTCCTCAGCTCCTACGGGTTGAATCTTTCCTTTGATGGTGCTCCAGCAAAATTTGAGTTTTCTTAGGGAGGCAGCATTTAGCAAATTGTTGTGATGGAAATTGACTCTTGCCTCTACTAACCTGATCATCCCCTTTTTCAACAGGATCCTTGAAATTATCCGTCCATATGGATAAAAGGTCATCCTCATATCAGGTTGATAGCAGTAGTACAAATATTTGAATAAGTACCTTGGAAAATTTAGCTTAATATCACTCAAAAATAGAAACATGATGTACATTTCTGGGTAGAGGATCTTCTCCATATCCGCTAAACTTGGAGAAATAGCAATTTGAATGATCTTTACCAGGATCTAGTGGTTAGCTTCAAGATCTTTTACAAACATTTTCTAAATGTTTGTTGAGTTGAAATGATAAGACATAATGGATTTTAAGGTGTGGGTATATTCTGCAATTGATATAAGGTCAAAATGAAATACACCCTCATGCGAACAGTTTATAATATTTTTCTCTTCAGTTGAAGAGATTGAGAGGACCTTATTCTCAATATTAGTATACATCATATCTTCCTCTTCACCAAAAAAAAACTGCGCGCTACCATAAAAATACCTCAGATGTGCCTCATAAAAGAATTCTGAAATTGCATTGTTGCTGAAGACAGTTTCTAGTCCTTGAAAGGATATGGCTTGTTTGAGAAGTAGGTTTGTCTGAACCAGCCACTCGAAATCAATAACCTCACCCTAGATAATCTTTCTTATCGTAACTATCTTTCACTTCAGATCTCTTGGTTCTCCTTCTTCAATGTGCTTAGTCTTCATCATCTCAGAAGGTTTGAAAAACTGATGGTCTGAAAGTCTGAATATTTCAATGTTTAGGGTTTAGAACGGTAGATGAAGGTCTCGAGTTAGCCGATAGGTTTTGGGAAGATGACGTGTAAAGTAGATGAAAGGTTTTTCTGACAGATGACATGTGTTCTCATTTCTTGTCTCATAGTGTAATAATTACAAAAATTTTTAAATGACTTCCTGGTTTGAAACACAAATTTAAACTCCAAAATTATTTAAAATACATTATGAAAAAAAATTTGAGGAATAAAATAAAATATACTTAAAATCACAATAAAATTGAAACATAATTATTTTAGAAATTTAATAAACCTATCTCTCCCTTTATAAAATCAAAACTAGCAGTGGGTAGTGGTTTAGTGAAAATATCATCTAATTGATTTTTAGTGCTAACAAATTCTAAAGATATATCCTTTTTGAGAACCTGATCTCTTAGAAAATGATGTCTAATATCAATATGCTTTGTTCTTGAATGACATATTGGATTTTTTTAAATATTTATTGCACTAGTATTATCATATAAAATAGGTATATTAACAAAATTATGTTCAAAGTCCATCAATTTGTTTTTCATCCACAATGCTTGTGCACAACAACTACCTACATACACATATTCTGCCTCGGCTGTTGAGAGTGCAACTGAGTGTTGCTTCTTACTTGTCCATGACACTAATGATTTTTATAAGAAGTGACAGGTTCCAGAACTACTCCTTATATCTAATCTACATCCTCCAAAATCTACATCTGATTTTGATGTTATATTAAAATTAGAAGTTCTTGTGTAGAGAAGGGATTGAAAAATAGTTCCTTTCAAATATATAAAAATTCTTTTGATAGTCATAAGATTATATTCTTCAGGATTTGATTGAAATATTGCACATAAACATACAGAGAACATAATATTAAGTCTTCTTGTAGTCAGATATAGTAAGCTACCAATCATACCATTATAGAACTTGTTATCCACTGGTTTTCCAGTTTCATCCAAATCAAGCTTAATATTGGTACACATGGGAGTTGAATATGTCTTGATATTTTCAAGACCAAAATTTTTCAATAGATCAATAATATATTTACTTTGATTTTAAACATTTCCATAGTCCTTTTGATAAATCTGAAGTCCTAAAAAGAAATTTAATTCTCCCGTCATCATCATTTCAAATTCTTTTTGCATAAATTTTGAAAAGTCATTACAAATATTTTTTTGTTGATAAAAAAATGACATCATCAATATAAATTTTTACTAACATAAAATTAGAACTTATTGTTTTCTTAAAAAGATTTGGGTATTTCAGACCAACAGTAAAACCATTTTTCAAAAGAAAAAGAATTTAATCTTTTATACCAGGCTCTAGGTGCTTGTTTAGGGCCATATAGAGCATTAGTAAGTTTAAAAACTGAATCTGGTTTTTTAGGATTTTCAAATCTATGAGGTTTCACAACATAAACTTCCCCCTCTAAATAACCATTTAAAAAGGGATATTTAACATCAATATGATATAATTTAAAATTCACATGAGATGCATAATCTAAGAGAATCTTAATGGATTCTAGTCTGGCTACAAGATCAAAGGTGTCGTCATAATATATACCTTCTTCATGACTATAACCTTTTGCTACAAGTCTAGATTTTTTTTCTAGTTATGATACCTTGATCATATTGCTTATTCCTAAAGACCCATTTAGTTCCTATTATAGGAAAACATGATGATCTTTCCACTAATTTCCAAACATTATTTCTTCCAAATTGATTAACTCCTCTTGCCTAGCTAACATCAAACTTTCATATTCTAAAGCTTCTTCAAAGTATTTAGGCACTAATTGAGATAGAAAAGAAAATAATTCCACTAGGTTTTCAACATTTCCTTTGAGTTTAATACCTAAGAGTAAGTTTCCTATAACTATTTGTAAATGATGATCCTTTAAGGTTCTGGTCTTTCTAGGCAGAACACTCTCATGTTCATCAGTGTCATATTCTTCTAAATTGGACTGAATTTCATTCATATTGTTTTCAAAATCAATTTTCATATTTTCAAGTCTCATGTTATTAGCAGGATCAGTAAACTCACCATCTTGATCATTCTCTTTATTAAAAGGGTTAGTTTCGTCAACCTTTAAATGAACTGATTCATCAATAATCCATGACTTTTTATTGAGAATTATATAAGCTTTTGAAGTACCATAATGTCCTAAATATATTCCTCCATCAGCTTTTGGATCAAACTTACCATGATTATCCTTGGTGTTCAGGATAACACTTTTCATCCAAAAACATTAAAGTACTTTAATTTCGGTTTTCTGTTATTGCAATGTTCATAAGGAGTCTTTTTGAAAATAGGCCGAATTAAAACTCTATTCATAATATAGCATGTTGTACTTACAGCTTCTGACCATAAATAGGTAGGTAGGCTATTTTCATTTAGAATGGTCCTATCCATTTCTTGTAAAGATCTATTTCTTGTTTCAACAATTCCATTTTGTTGAGGTGTTCTTGGTGAAGAGAAGGTGTGTTTAATACCCATGTTTGAGCAAAAATAGTTGAAGTATTGATTCTCAAATTCTCCACCATGATCAATTCTTAATGAAACTATCTTAGAACCTTTTTCATTTTCAACACTCTTACAAAAAAATTCAAAAACATAAAAAGCTCCATTCTTAAGTTTTAGAAAATATACCAAAGTAAATCTAGAGTAATCATCCACAAAAACATATACTTATTGTTTACTAGCCAAATCTGCTACTCTCTAAGGTATAATTAAATCCATATTGATGAGTTCTAAGGGTTTTCTGTAGCAATTTTGTTAATAGATTTTAAGGTAGATTTTTGTTTCACAACAATTTGGAATGCATCACATAATCTATTAACATCAAATTTAAGACAAGGTAAATCTGAAACTAGTTACTTCTTGGATTATTTATTTAAAGCATATATGTTACAATGTATAAGCATTATATTCCAAATCCGTGACTCGTTTATTTTGGCAGTTAAATAGTTCACTTTTTTTACATAGGAAGTTTAAATCCACAGTGTAGAAATTTTCTATTCTGGGGGATTTGAATTTAAGTATTTTATCCATAAAAACATAGAAGAAGTTATTTAAAAAATCAACATAGTATCCATCATCACAGAGTTGAGAGATACTTATCAGATTGTGATTTAGCCTTGTACATATAGTAATTTATTAATTGAGAAAGAATATGGATCTCTAATTGTCCTAAGTCCAATAATTTATCCATTAACATTGACAATAGAGGTGACTAGGCCTCCATCAAAATTTTTTTGGGTGTGGAAATTTGATGAGTTTTAACTCATATGTCTTGAACATTCGTTGTCTATATACTATATGTATTTTCCTATTTTGTGACCTCTTACCCACAACGACAGATTAAGAAAGAGTTTGTTATGGTACCCATATTTTTTTGGGTCCAGCAGTGATAACATTCAATGATTTTGGAATCCAAACATATTTACACTACTCAAAGTCATTATAATTAATGCTTGATAATTTCTTTGTGTAATGAACATTCCTGATACCACATAATTGAGGCTTTCTAAAATAACAGTCATTAGCATAATGTCCATTAATACCACAGTAGAAACATCTAACAATAGATATTATTTGGCTTTTGGTTCTAAGAACAGTCTAATTTTTGTATAGTTTGGGTTTTATACCTTACTACCATTGCCAAATCTTTCCTTTTTAACAGCATTTTTCAAAGTATTTCATTTAGTTTATCTTCTAATTTTATAAACACAAGAGTAGAAAATTTAAAAGTTTCTACTTCTTTTTGTAGAACTTTAATCTTATTTTCATGAAGATCACAATTTGTAGTTGTTGAATTTAATTTTTCAACAAGCTCTTGATGTTGTTTAACTAAAGTATCCCTTTCTTTTATAGTATTGCTATGAATATGTTTTAAGGAGTTATGCTTCTTTAACAAGGAATCATATTTCTATTCACGAAATTTACATTAGGCAGTCATTTTATCATTTGAGTAACTAGAGTCAGAATCTGTTGAATAATAAGTTTGTACCTCATCTTCATTAGCCATGATGCACAAATTATCCTTCAGATTTGACTACCTTTCTGTATCAGAATCAGATGTTCTATTAGAGTCTTCTGAGACACTCCATATACCCTTCATTTATCTCTTTTTTTATTCTCATAATCAGCATTATTATGATATAAATTTTCTACCTTTCTCTTATCTCCTTTCAATTGAGGACGATCAGTTCGTATATGACCCAATTTTTTACATTCATAGCATCTTACTTCCATTGCATCTTTCTCATCCTTTTTGAAGGTCTTTCTTAATCCTTTCTTCTTTCTGCAGAACTTGATGAATTTTCGATCTAGTTGATTCAGTTCTATTTTAGAGTCAAATGAGTCGCTATCTTTTTCATTCTTCCCTTGTTGTTTCATTTTACTATGCTTCTTCTGAGATGTGACCTTTAAAGCAGTGTTTTTATTTTTCACTAGAACCTTATGATCTTTCAATTCATCTTGAATTTCAGCTTCATACATCATCAATGTCCCAATGAGTTCTCTCATGGTCAGATCCTTAATATGTGTTGATTGTCGAATAGCAGCTGATATTGCATTCCACTTTGTAGGTAGAACTCTTATATATTTTAAGGCTTGTTCAGATTGGTTGATTGGTTCACCTAAGGATGTCACATTGTCGACAATTTCTGTCAATATTCCATTAATCTGAGTGATTCTCTCTCCATCAAACATTTTAAAAGTATCAAACATTAATTTCTCTATTTCATATCTCATTTTCCCAACATTTTCAGTACCTTAATAGGTTACTCCAATTGTCTGTCACATTTCATAGCTTGTTGGGAACTATGATACATGATTGAATTCATCTAGTCCATGACGGCATATGATAGGAATTATTGCCTTTGAATTTGTATCATATTCAGCTTTTGTAGTAGTATCCCATGTTTTTGGTTTCACCGGAATCCTAGAGGGAGATGGAATTTTTTAGTAGACTTTGTATCCAAGACTCTTCAAATATATAATCATCCTTGATTTCCAGCAACCATAATTCTATCCATTAAAGTATGGAGTACGAACCATTGAAATACCTTCCCTTAGGCCAGTAATTGCAATATTGATGTAGATTTTATGATTTTAGCTTATTAAGGCTCTGATGAAAAGCTCAACCTCTGATACCAAATGTTGGGTCGGATTGACTATGATAATAACACAAGAGGGGGGGGGGAATTGCCTATTTTAAAATTATTCATCGATTCTGTCTTAACAAAATAGTATACTGATCTTGACCTGTTTCTATAAAAGATAATATGAAGTGTCTAGAACAGAAAATAGGAAAACAAAATTTACATTGGTTTGGGTCACAAATATCACCCGGTCCACTCTACTAATCAACCTCTCTGCGGGTTTGGAGAAATTCACTAGTAAGGTCCTCTTATCAAAAGACAATTCCAAAACTAAGTAGAGGCAGTTGTCACCCTTACAAAAGGCTTTATAAAACAGAGCCTTCTAGTTTTTACAAAAGAGAACCGAAATCCACATCTTAGTGCGAGAAGCTGATACTCATGATAAAAGATATTTGTTTATAGAAAAAAAAATTCAGATTATAGTTGCAGAAGAACGCAACTGATAAAAGATGGATATTTGTATTTAGAAAGGAATAAACATTGAAGGATGTATGAAGAGATGTGGTTTCACAGAAGATCTTTGAAACTTTAAGAACAACAACCAAAAAAGAGCGTCGTATTCACAGAAATCAAAAGATAACTTTTGGGTGAAGTTCGCATTCCTATGATGCTTGATCGCTGTAGAATTGAAAAACAATTTTCACAGATGATTGTTTTATTTCAAAAACCAGAGTTTCATCTATATCATTAGACTAAAACTAAGAAGGATTTATAACGAGCAGAAACATCATCATAGTTTTTCAGATTCGCAAAAGATTCCTAAGAAAAATAAAAGATCAGATCAGAGACGTCATAACTCCCCTTAAGAATTGGAATTCAAATCTCCACTATAATTGGTTCTTTGAATATATCATAAAATCACGCTGAAACAGTCAATAAAGGGATTTAAATTGTCCTGATATTCCGTAGATACTGTTTCATGAATCTCCAATAAAGAAGTAAATTCAAATCCTTGGCGTTGAAAAGTCAAACATAAGGTTCCTTCACGAGAAGAAAAAACAGAAAACGTATGGTAGATCATGAATGTAAGTTTGATGATCCATACACTTTTCCTCTCAAATTTAAGTTTGATCATCCATAGGTTTCTATCAAAACATAGATTTCAATACCAAAGTAAGGTTCTTGATCCATACGTTTTGTGATACAAATGTGCGATTCTTTATGAACATAAGGTTCCTCAACCATACTTTTCTGATTTTGTCGCACGTAGGGTCCCATCCAATCATAAGGTACATTAACCATAATTTTATGATAATGTAAGGTTTCTTCCATACATTACATTTGTTGATGAATAAAATGAACATTATTTTCAGCAAAACAACCAACGATGGACAGTGTTTCCAGAATACACTTAATAACGTTCTATACACTTTAACGAATTATATGCGAATAAATATGAATTATAATGAATTTAAATTCCCTAAAATATACTCAAAATAAAATCATTGAAATAACAGACAAGGGTATTTGTGAACATCAAAATCATCATAAAATACATAGTATTGTTAAGAAAACATATGCCCAAAAATTCTTTCAAAGATTATTATTCTATGTCTTAAGTCATTGATGATTCCTTACAGTTCAAAGTTGAGAAATTGTAAAGTGATGTTGCTAAGTGATAACACATTTAGGAGGATTAAGATCGAATTTAATAATCAATATAGATATTTCTATTATTTATCGAAAGAAGAAGATGGAGCTCTATCAAAGAAAAAGGATGTGGTTGAGACATCCAAAAAGGGCCGAAGGAAGAGGAAATCAAAGGAACTGGTAGGAAATGAAAAAACCTATGTGGCAAACGATATTCAGTATACACCTCCAAAGGCAAAGAAACAAAAGGATTGTCCTGATGAAGTTGTGGCTAAGTGGAGAGAACATAAGAATAACCAAAATGAAGGGGATCCAAAGTTTGGCTTGGACCATGCTGAGGCAAAAGCATTAAATAAATATAATAATAAAGATAATGCGAAGAAACAAAAAGAGAAAAATAAAAATAAGAAGATATTTGAAGCTAAAATCGTTCAATCCCTTCTTAAGGGTGTTGAAAAAGTCTCTGAACAAATTCTGATACCAGAATCATTTTTGAAAGAATCACTTCTACAGACTCTGGGAAAGAAGATGGTTTTTCCATAACTAGATCAAGAAGAAATATTACACGAAGTAGAAGTGGAATATGAAAAATAAGAAGATAGTAGTGGTGATTCTGAGGACATGATAAATCAATTTGATTATTTTTATGACAAGTAAAACCTCTATTTTAAGTCTTAAATCCGAACACCTGAAGTTGAATACTCAAAAATTGATACACCAGGAAAAGATGATAAGGGTGAAGAATAAGTGAATAAGCCAACAGATGATGAAAATAGTAATCAAGATTTCATTCATCTGGAATATCATCTGACTAATGCATAGAAAGAGATTGTAGAGGAAGAATGAATAGTTCAGTTATCTGAAAGTGATCATGAATTGGCCAAGGAAGAAGTAATCATATCGAGAACAGATATGGGAAAACAGGTGATCTTTGATACTCCTGCCAAGACATTGGTCATTAAGAAAGATTATGATGCTTCATCAAAGCAGAAAGCTGATGTACTTGAAAAGGAATCCTCGTCAAAAAAGCATTCAGACTCAGAATCATCTTATCTTAGACTTGAATTTTCTTTTAGTCTTTGAAGAAGCTGGTTGGTACTATTCCCTTTTTCCCAAGCATGTACTCGAGATACCATATGCTTCAGAAAATGTTAAATCCAAAATCCGATTCAGTTTCCCTGGCGATGGATAAATGTGTTAGTCGCGAGGGAGATTTCAAATCCTTTCCCATTGGTTATGTGTCTTAGAATAGATCTTGTATAAAGATTACAAGCTGGTCAGGGAAGAAAATAGAAGAAATTAGAATCTTGGATGAATTTCATGACAGTGTCAAGGATTCTTTTGTCACAGAAGATGTGATGATCAAGGATCTTTCTAATAGTTTTAAGAAATAACTATGTCTTCAAGAAACTACTCGGAAGCAAGAAGTAAAAGATATGAATGTGATATTGTTTTCAGTTGCTCAGATTTGTAAGAGGGAAATGGAACTTAGAATCAAACATGAAGAAAAACGTGCTAAACAAGAATAATCCTCAAAGGCTCAGGATGATATGCTTAAGGCTCGAGAAGATAAAAATTAATGTCTTTGAGATGAAAAGTGAAGAACAAGATAAGTTACTCAAGCGCTTGGAAGAAGATCATAAAGATGTAAAAAATATGAAAACCATTATGAAGAAGCTGATGTCGAAGGAAAAATAAGGATAATATTTCTTAAATGAAATCATTTTTTGTATTTCCCTATTGTACAAATTCTTTCAATCTTAATGATTTTTTTTTCACTTCATATTTTTGGTTGTTTAGTACTAATATTTCAGGTACAATATTTTCTTTTTCATCCCCTTTATTCATTTTTGAAAATCACAGAGGGGGAGAATAGAATGTCAAAAAGAATACTAAGTAATGAAGAAATTTCCCTAAGTAAGGGGGTGTTCATCTAAGGGAACATTTTTCTCATGAAGATTTTTGTATGTAAGGAAATGTAAAATATCATTCCGAAAATCAAGAATACGATCCTTAGGGATTTTAAATCCACAGGGGGAGTTAGTTGTACACACTATGATCTATATGTAAAGGGAGATAAGTGTTTATTTTCCAGATCATCAAATTTCAATGTCCTTAATTTTTTTTACTTGGGATGTTTGTGCTTTACAAAAAGCACAAGATTGTTGAGTTAATAAGGTTTACTTATGACCTTTCCATTTCTTTATGTTTTGAAAATCAAAAACACTCTATCTTAAGGAAAATTTTATTTTCCCTAAGATTTATTTTAATAAGGAATATTTTCCTTCCACAAGGAAATTTTCTCCTTACCCAGATTTTCATTAATAAGTGAAATTTTCCTTCTCCATGGAAACTTTATCCTTGCATCTTTTTCTTTGTTCATATTTGTGTTTCTCTAAATCTAACTCTTTTTATTCCAAAGTGAAAAATTTGATTTCAAATCTAAAACCTCAGAATTATATAAATACTTAAATATAGAGTATCCTATTTTTATATCTGAATTTAGGTTCTGAATTCCTCAGAATTCAGATTTCGAATTCTCTTAAATTTAGACTCTGAATTTTTTGAAATTTAGACTCAGAATTCTCTAAAATTCAAACTCCAAATTCTCTGAAATTAGGAATCTGAATTCTCTAAAATTCAGACTCCGAATTCTCTAAAATTCAATACCTGAATTCCTTGAAATTTAGAAGCTGATTTAATTATAATTCAGGTTCAGAATTCCATAGAATTCTGGTTCTGAATTCCTTAGAATTGACGTTCTGGATTCCTATGAATTCAGGTTTTGAAGTCCTTAGAATTCATACTCTAAATTCATTGGAATTTGGACTCCAAAATTTATTGAATTCCGATTTATTATGCCTTGAAAAAGCTAATCTGAATATCCATGTAATATATACTCAGATTTTTTATTTTCATAGACTCCTAACTTTATTTTTCTTTGACTTCTGAAAATTGGATATAATTGAGAAACCATATTTTTAATTAATTTCTTATAGTTATAAAACGATGTTGTTCTTTCAGTTTCTAACTAACTATTGTTTGAGTGACACATGTATATGTCCCTCCAAGATTCAAGGAAAAATATGACTGCTGGAGGAGGAAGCTGGCCATTTAGAAAGTGCCTATAAATAAGAGCTCATTTGAATGATCTGATTACTATTCTACAACTCTAGAGATTACTTGCTGCTGAAGTGATTTCTTAGGAGATAGAATCTCATGCTTTGTGCATACTGAACATCTTGTTCCGCTTTCTTTAGGAGACTCCGATTATTGTTGTGTACAATCGAGGGCTTCCAGGGATAGGAAGACTGAGGTGCCAACTACCGTAAGGTTCGAGGACTTCCTTGATAAAGAAGACAAAGGTGCAAACTACCTTGAAGTTCAAGGGCTTGCATGGATAGAAAGATATAGTCCGATATTCTTATCGAGGGATTACCCTTTTGTGGGTAAGACGGACTTTCTTGAAATTATAAATCAAGGGACCTTTATCCAAGGTTGTTAGATACACTACTCTTTCTGTTATAAGATTCTATACTTATTACTTGTATTATTTCAAGTTTATTTTCCACTTCATTTTAATTTATAAGGATGTATAACTATATTATTCTTTCTTGTACTTGTATACTCGGATTAGTAAGATTCTATACGCTTTAATGTAGAATATTTTTCCTTGTAAACTTTTCTTAAGTTTCATTTTCGGAACCATATCTCTGGAATCTAGCAAGTTTGTAGAACAAAGAGGTCCTATAAATTTACCTTGTTTAACTGTGTCAAACATAGTTTTCCTCTAGGTTTAAAATGAATGTTTTATAACCAACGTTAATGGTTCCAAAGGATTTTTTAATGTATAAAATTTACCCCCTCTTTTATATTGAGCATCTACATTCATTATTTCGATCCTACAAATTCATATCTATATCCCTCCCAATGATCCCCCAAGACCTCAATAATCTCATGAATATCTTTTGGAGTCATACTCTAAAGGGAAGGGATCATCCACTCTCCATTTCCATTTGGGGACCTTTGTTGTAAATAACCTTTTAAATCTCAATTTGTTATGTTTTTAAGATTTTATAGACATCAATTTAATTTCAAATTGGTATTGTATTAATGAGAGATCATTTATCCCCTCATGTTATGACCTTCACTACAAATATTACCACGCTGAAACAAAGGTATCCTCTCTTTCTCCTCTTTATTCAAGATTTTTTTTCTTATGCCTTTTAATTCACAAATTTTCTTGTTAGGAAGTGGTATTACATATACATATTACTAAATTCATGGTTTAAAAGTGACGAGAGTCCCCTTTTACTATCATTATTCACTCCCTTGATTTATTAGGTACCCTGTTATGATGCCCAAATTATTTGTTTATTCTTCTAAGTCAAACCATTGAATTGTGAATACCATCACCATTTCCACTCTAGGGTACTCACCTAAAAATAAAAATCATTCTTTAATTGTGTAATAATTTGTATATATTGCACAATCCATAATAATATGATCAAATGTAATGAAATATGGTCATATGTTGAATGATATAGGTTCCACACATTTTTGAGTACATGATATGAAAGTGATGAGTTCACCCAGAATAATATAACAATCCATCGAATTGGGTAGCGTTTTTTGTAACACCTGATATTTTTATGAGAATTATTTTGTTTTTATGTTATATACATCATCAATCGAATATTTCACTACACAAAACACTATCTTGACTTTCTTTAACCACAATCGTGACCTTCCTCGATTGATTGCGTTCTACGCAATACTGAGTTTTACTAAACAACGATATGGTATTAAACTATTATTAAAACAAGCCGTTACGAACAATAATACCCCCGTTTTAAAATTTTATAAATTTTATCTTTCAAAATGGACTTCATTTTTGGATTCGGAATATCGAAATTAGCCTAGGGGGAATTTTTGGTATTTTTCTGAAAACTTCCAATTTTTGATGAATAGTGAAAACACTGGGTTACTATTTAAAAACAGACTTTTTATTTAAAAAATTATTTATTTTATTTAAATTTATTTTAGGTCAAAATTAATACCTAATACCTATATGAGTTCAAAGTAATTCATTGGAGTCATTTTATAATAATTTTAGATATATAAAAATTTTATTGAACTTTTCACCGTCTTTTACCCACCTCTTAGGAGAGTTTGAAAATTTATATAAAACATAATTTAACTGCTTCTGTGAGTGGAATTTCACAAATCCAAGATACTCTATAAATATCAAGGAGTAAAATTTGGTTCAATAAGAAAAATATAATTTTTTGTGAATAGTAACTTTTTACTTTTATTTACCACGGTTAAAAATAAATAGGGTAATTAAGGGTAAAAATGGAATTATTGTTTCCCTAACACATGTCCTAATTCTATTGGATAAATTTAATTCAACCAAAAAAAAACATAGGAAAAAAATATGACCATTTAGGTCCACTTGGATTAGATTAGGACATTTAATATTATTTTATTTAAAGAAGAGTTAAAATAGTTAAAATCAATGTTTAACAACTAAAACACGTTTAATATAGGGATAAAAATAAGATAAATTCCACTACAAATAATAATTAGAAATATAAAACGATTTCCTAAATAATTATATTTTATTTATAATTTTTATAATTTAAATAATTTAATTTATTTATGACACAATGATGATGCGGTAATTACCTTATTAAAGAAATATTAAAATAATTGATATTAAAAATACCAAAATAAATGTAATTTGAGACTTTTTATAAATCACACTAATTTTATAGGTTAATATGACATATTAGTACTGATTTAATTATCTTTTTTTGAACTAATCATGCTGTAATGATTTTCACAATAATCAATGACCAAATAGTGTCAAAATTGACATAAAATAGTTTTTAAAACAAATATTATATTATTAATTGTTATTTTATTCTTAAAAATCTAAATTTAGGAAAAATAAATTAGATAAGTTTATATATATATTAATAATTAACCACTTGGGGTTCGTCTGGATTTTTATAGTAGGTTTATTGACCATATTGTGTAAGAAAACAAGAAGACACGCTAAATGTTAAATTAATTAACTTAGAGTTAAATCTAAATGATAATGTTAAAATAGTGACCTAAACTTGTATAAACTCTATTGGTTGAGAAGATTTAGACCCATACCCACATTATATTTAAAATATATCAATTTGGAGCTATTAAAAACTGAATATGACATTATTATAAAATAATATTTTAAGTTTTTCCTAAAGTTCCCCTCTCCTCCCTTATAAAAGGGAACCTCCTACCTCTCCCCTTTACACAACTTTGAACCTTCAAGCTCGGAAATCCCTTGCCAATTTCTCTTATACACTTCCTTAGAAACATCCTAGAGGTCTTGGTCTTCTTAAAAAACCATCTTTAGTGCCCTAAGAGGAGGTTAAGAAGAGGCGCTTCAAAGAAGAGGTAATGTCCGTTACCGATTCTTTCATCTTTATTTCTTCTTCTACTTATTCTTCTTTAGTTGTTTCACTATGAAGTAATAACATCAGTATCAATAATATACTGATATGTTATTATAAATAGGAACCAACCCTATTTCACCTTCTATCCATCCTATGGAAAACGAAATCACCGTGCGTGCGTACGTACGGAATACCATCTCCACGTCGTGGTGTAATCTGTTTTCCACCACCACCTTACTTGGATGGGTATAATGGTGTAAAGAATGACTATATATGATTATTTTAAATTTATATTGATTTTAAAAAATTATAAATACACTTCAATAGAGTTCCACGATCATGGGAACGATATCATAGCTCGTGCGTACGTACGGCCTACCGTCTCCACGTTGTGATGCGACTCGTTCTACATGATCTTCAATTAATAATGATTATATAAATGAATTGAATGAATAAATATAATATATATTACACTAATACCATTCGTGAAATTAGGTATTTATAAAATAAAGAGAAGAATAAGAATTTATTCGACAAAACACGCATAAGAACAAAATGCAATAAACACCCGAATAACAAGTAACAATGAAATATTACTAAAAAGAAGCTAATAATATGACCATATATGATATCATAAAAATTATTACGATTCTAGAATAAGTCAATAACATTATTTAAATCATTATACAGGAGGTTCGGACACATACGAAGCAAATCAGACCTAAGGTAAGGGAAAATCTCACGATCTCATTTTTATCTGAGATTTTTTATACTTCAGAATTTACTGGGGAATATTTATCATCCACATCCATGTTTTCTCCATATGTAATATTATTTCTATCTACCTAAAAATTATTATATCTAATTTTACTCTTCGGTGAGTTTTTAGTAAAAGATATTAAAGTAATCTTTTTTCGTTTTTCATACGATGTACTTTTTGACTTTTCTGGCCAATGTACAAGAAAAATGTTTTTTTAACTTATACTGAATGAATGGATTCATAGAAAATTATTTCCATGAAGCTTCCTTTACAAATTTAAAATTTTATTTTTAGTCAACTTCTTTTATTTTAAAATTGTATGACATGTTAAGAAAGGAAAAAAAATTTGAAGTAGAAAGGATATTTTCCTCAAGAATGGAGTTCAAGCATTTTATCAAAATTATTTTCCATCAAAAAGAATATAGAGTTATGTTTCTATCCCAATTTTTACATTGATTTGATTATTTTATGAAGGAATTATTTTTATGATGTCCTTTTATCTTATATGGATTATGTTACGATGGCATGATGTTTTAGAATCCCATTTTTTTTACATTGGTTATGCTTTGATATATGATTTCTGATCTTGTGGAACAAATAATAATGGTATCATTATGAGATGGGTGGGACCTATATCTCCCTTCAATGCATTGGGTAATTATTTATATCTCATGAGATAGACATGGATGGAGTGGAAGGTTAATCCAGTTCAGTGATACAGGACTGAAACGAGGAGTGAACTCAGTTGAGAAATGTACTTTGTCTGCTAAGATAGTCTTGGGAATGAGTCTTGACTACTACGAAATGATTTTCTATGATTATGTGTGCATGACACAAAGTTTTATGTTATGATTATTGGGATTACATTTCAGTACTAGGATTTATCTCATGTTATGAAATTATGATCTCTTTTGCAGGTTAAGATTTCCAAAATGTTATGTTCTTATGAATATGATGTGATTGATATTTCTTTTTTTTACCCTTACTGAGCATTTGGGCTCACCCTTTTGTATGTTTTATTTTCCCTAGGTCAGGAAGAAGAGTATTTTGTATGATATGCCAAAAGGGATGATAAAACAAAAGGGATACAATGTATATGATTTATGAACCAACTATTTATGTTTCCCAATTTCTAAAGACACTATACCTATACGGTCCTTTCATGGTTTTGTTATATGTTGTAAGAAGTGTGATTCAATTTTTAAGTAATAACAATGTATGTAAAGTATGGGTCGTTATAGTTGGTATCAGAGGAAAGGTATAATCATCCTTTGAAAACAAGGATGTGAAAGCCTTAGTAAGAACCCTAATGATAAGTTTAAGCATAGAACACAATATTAGTGTTTTAGAAATGGCCATGAACAACCTATGATAAGACCTTAAGTTTGAAATTTTATTTTTGATTATATGGTTTTCCTATTATAATTAGTGTTTCTCACACTATTATTTTTGGTTTTAGTCAATGGATGGAACCCGAGGAACCGTGTTAATGCTGAATGCGACGGGAAATGCAATGATTGTCCCCCTAAGTAACCAAACGTTATGGGAGCTGGAATGAAAAATCTTGTAGCCATGCTCACACAACTTTCTCAGGATATGAATCATGCAGGACTTCCAAACGAGCAATGGAAGGAGAAACATTCTATTAAATCCTTCATGAGGCAGCGTCCACCCTAATTCAGGGGGTCTAGTGATCCATTGGTGTCTGAACAGTGGACTAGTACCACTAAAAAGATATTTTTAGTTCTTCAATGATATGAACATGATAAATTCATCCTAGCAGTATATCGTTTGGAAGGTGAATATTATCAATGGTGGAATATTATCAAGAATACAAGTCCAAGAGATGAAATTGAGTCCATGGAATGGTACGAGTTCAAGAACTTATTTTCAATAAGTACTTCCCTTGTATTCTTCGAACAAAGAGGGAGATGAAGTTTCTTGAACTAAAGAAAAAGGATGATGAATCTGTGGGTACCTAAAAATAAAATTTTACAAGACTTGCAAGGTATGTTTCCGGAATTTTTATCCAACCTGATATTAAGATTGATTGATTCTTTATTGGCATAAAACCATGTCTTCAAAGGGAGTTAGACATAAGGGACATCAATAGGTATGAGGAAATTGTTCGATGTTCTCTTAAGGTTGAAAGGGAGATTAGAGTAACCCATCAGTTATATACGTTTGATAAGAAGAGGAAAATGGAATTCAAAGGGAAATCTAAAGACCACACTGAAAAGAAGATGAGTTTTCCGTTATTCTCAAAGTTTGGAAAGAAACATGGAGAGATTTTTCTTAAATGGAAATGTAAATGTTTCAAATCTGGAAAAGAATTTCATCAGGCATTTGAATGCCGTAATGATGGGAAGAAGTTTTCTAGTGATGCAGACAATGAAAAGGATACACATAGTCCTCCTCCTACACTTCAATGTTACAAGTGCAAGGAAACAGGGCATTATTCCAATCAATGCCCTAATCCAAGTGTTTTTGAAGATGATCGACGTCAACAAACTCGTAAAGACAAAGACAAAGGAAAGTCACATGCAATTTCTATCGGCGATGTGGAGTATGATAATGAAGTAGTGAACGGTACACATACCATCCACTCTAAGGTAGAAAATGTTTTATTTGATTCTGAATCCACCCACTCTTTTATTTCTAAAGAATTTTTTATGGTTATCCCCATATTACCTCAGTAGTTAGATATTGAGTTAGATGTGACATCCCCTAATGGCACAACAGTCGCATCAAAAGTTTATAATTCTTCTCCGATTGAAGTTTGTGGGAACGTGATTCCTGCACATCTTGTGATCCATCCAATAGTGGAATTTGATGTGATTATTGGCATGTATTGGATTTATTTATATGGAGTTTATATCAATTTCTAATTAAGGGAAGTCACATTTCATATTCCAGATCAATCTATGATCGTCTATCCATGCAAGGATGAACATAACCTTCCAGCGGAAATTTTTACATCTTATGGGTCTTGATTCCACTATATGAAGGTTATTTATCTCAAATGGTTGGAGGGAAACTCAAGATTAAGAATATGCCCATTTTACGAGAGTTTGATAATGTCTTTCGAGAGGAATTTCTAAGTCTTCCACCAAATCGTAATGTAGAGTTTTCAATTGAACTCATACCGGGTGCGATGCCTATTTCAAAGACACCTTATAGAATGGCTCCAATTGAGTTGTAGGAATTGAAGAAGCAACTCCAAGAGAATCTTGATAAGGGATTCATACGCCCTAGTGCATCACCTTGGGAGCACCTGTTCTGTTTTTTAAGAAGAACGATGGATCAATGAGACTCTGCATTGATTATAAAGAACTTAACAAGATCACTATCAAGAAAAAATATCCTCTCCCGCACATTGATGACTTATTTGACCAACTACGCGGAGCTCAATACTTTTCCAAGATTGATCATCATTCATGATTTCATCAATTAAGGGTCAAAAGGTAGGATATACCAAAGACGACTTTCCGTACAAGGTATGGACACTATGAATTTATAGTGATGCCATTTGGTCTTACTAATTACCCAGCTATCTTCATGGATCTAATGAATAGAGTCTTTATAGACTATCTTGATCAGTTTGTGGTAGTCTTTATAGATGACATTCATGTCTATTAAAAGGGAAAGGAAGAACATGAAGATCACTTGTGAATTGTATTGAAGACACTGAAAAAGGAGAATCATTATGCCAAATTTACCAATTCTGAATTTTGGCTTAAAAAATTTTCATTTTTGGGTCACATAATCTCAAAAGAGGGGATATTTGTGGATCTAGAAAAAACAGAGGTTATCGAAAGATGGTCGACACCAACAACAGTAACTGAGATCTGACGTTTTCTTGGTTTGGATGGATATTATCGACGTTTTGTGAAATATTTTTCATGATTATCTAATCCACTCACCAGGTTGACTCGAAAAAGAGTTAAGTTCGTTTGGACGGAGGAGTGTGAAGAGAATTTCAAGGAGTTAAAAAGAATGTAATCCAGTGCACCTTTGCTCACCCTGCCTTGTAGTGGAGAAGGGTTTGTGATTTATAGTGATGCATCCAAAAAGGGAATGGTGTGTGTTCTCATGCAAAACAATATGGTGATAGCTTATTCCTCACGACATTGGAAAATCCATGTTCAAAATTACCCAACTCATGATTTGGAGTTAGCTGCGGTAATATTTGCATTAAAAATATGGAGGCATTATCTTTATGGTGAAAGGTGTTATATTTATACTGATCATACAACTTTAAAGTATATTTTCACACAAAAGTAGATGAATATGTGCCAAAGAAGATGGTTGGAGCTAATTAAGTATTACGACTGATCAATTCATTACCACCCTGGGAATGCAAACAGGGTGGAAGATGCATTAAGTCGACAAGACCATGCTAGCTTATCCATGATAAGGATCAAAAAAGATCCAATATTTATGGATTTACAAAGGACGGATCTGTGAATTAAAATGGAAGGGGAAAAATCTTATCTTTATCAAATGAATTTTCAACCATCTATTCATGTGAAGATTAAAGAGGCACAAAAACAATTAGTAGAGTTTCAAAAGAAGGTGTGAAATGTTCCTGAATTCAACCTTGAATGTGATGGGAAAACAAAGTTCAGGAATTGAGTTTGTGTTCCTCCCATCCCAGAATTAAATAAGGAGCTGCTGGATGAGGCTCATAGTTCTTCATTCCTTATTCATCTTGGAAGCACAAAGATGTATAGGGAACTGAAAGAGTACTTCTGGTGGGATGGCATGAAAAGAGATGTTGCTTAATTTGTCTCCCGATGCTTGGTTTGTCAGCAAGTTAAAGCTGAGAGATAGAAGTCTAAGGGTATGTTACAACCATTAACCATACCCGAATGTAAATGGGAAAAAATAAATATGGACTTTGTCACTGGACTTCCTAAAACATCCATAGGAAATGTTGCTATCTGGGTCATAGTTGATCGTCTTACGAAGTCGGTACACCTCATTGATATTAGAGAAGATTTCTCTCTTGATCTGCTTTCCCGGATATATGTAATGGAAGTGTTAATATTGCATGGAGTACCACTTTCCGTTATATCTAATAAGGATCTGAGGTTTACCTCGATGTTTTGGCGAAGTATTCAACATACTTTAGATACAGAGTTGAGTTTCATCACTGCTTATCATCCTCAGATAGACCGTCATTCTGAGAGGGAAATTCAAACTCCAGAAGATATGTTGAGATCTTGCTCAATGGATTTCAAAGGTGGTTGGGATCAACACCTACCTTTGGTGGAATTTTCTTATAATAATATCTTTCACTCCAGTATTCAGATGGCTCCTTATGAAGATCTCAATGTAAGGAAATGTCGAACTCCAACTTGCTGGGATGAAGTTCGGGAAAGAAAGCTATTAGGAACTGATCTTGTTGATGAGATAGTAGAAAAGGTCTGATCTATTCAACAACACATAAGAGAAGCTCAGAGTACACCAAAAAGTTATTCTGATAACCGAAGAAAATACCAAGAGTTTGAAGTGGGTGATAAAGTGTTCTTACGAATATCTCCTTGGAAGAGAGTAATGAGATTTGGAAAGAAGGGAAAGCTGAGCCCTAGGTATATTTGTCCTTTTGAAATATTGGATCATATTGGGAAGGTAGCTTAATGATTGTTGCTTCCACAGAATCTCTCTCAAGTTCATGATGTGTTCTATGTATCTCTCCTGAGAAAGTACATACCAGATCCTTCACATGTACTTAGCTCAGAAGTTGTACCACTGGAGCAAGTCCTTTCTTATGAAGAACAGCCAATAGAGATTCTGGATCGAAGCGAAAAAGTCTTATGGAACTAGACCACTCGCTTGGTGAAAGTTTTATGGAGGAACCACAAATTAGAAGAATCTACATGGGAGTTTGAGGATATGATGAGGGAGAGGTATCCTTATCTGTTTTTTACAAAGTGACAAATTTCAAGGGTGAAATTCAAGGGCGGTAGAATGTAACACCCGATATTTTTATGTGAAATTTTTTGTTTTTATGTTATATACATCATCAAAGGAATCTTTTACTACACAAAACACTATATTGGATTGCATTACATGCAATCACGACCTTTCTCAATATCTTGCATTGTACGCAATACTGAGTTTCAGTAAACAATGATATGCTATTAAATTATTATTAAAAATAGCTGTTGTGAATAGTAATACCCACTTTTTTAAATTTTATAAATTTTAGCTTTCAAAATGGACTTCATTTTTGGATTCGTAATATTGATATTATCCTTGGGTGATTTTTTGTATTTTTCTGAAAACTTTCAAATTTTGAATAATAGTGAAAACACTGGGTTACTATTTAAAAACTGATATTTTATTTAAATAATTATTTATTTTATTTAAATTTAATTTAGGTCAAAATTGATACATAATACCTATATAAGTTCAGATTAATTCATTGGAGTCATTTTATAATATTTTTAGATAAAAATGTTTTTTATTGAACTTTTTACTGCCATTTACCCACCTTCTAGGAGAGTTTGAAATTTTACATAAAACATAATTTTACAGCTTCTATGAGTGGAATTTCGAAAATCCAAGAGACACAGTTAATATCAAGGAGTAAAATGTAGTTCGATAAGATAAAAATATTTTTTGGTGAATAGTAACTTTTTACTTTTATTTACCACGGTTAAAAGTAAACAGGGTAATTAAGGGTAAAAATTGTATTATTATTACTCTAAAAAATGTTCTAATTCTATTGGATAAGTTTAATTCAACAAAAAATAACCTTAGAAACAAAATATGTCCATTTAGGTCCACTTGTATTAGATTTGGACGTTTAATATTATTTTATTTAAAGAATAGTTAAAATATTTAAAATCAACGTTTAATAACTAAAACATTTTTAATATTGGGCTATAAATAGGATAAATTCGACTATAAATATTCATTAGAAAGAAAAAACTATTTCCTACTTAATGGTATTTTATTTATAATTTTTATAATTTAAATAAGTTAATTTATTTATGAAACAATGATGATGCAGTAATTAACTTATTAAGGAAATATTAACATAATTGATATTATAAATACCCAAATAAATGTAATTTGAGACTTTTTATGAATTACACCAATTTTATAGGTTAATATGACATATTATTATTTATTTAATTTACATTGTTCGAACTAATCATGCTGTTATGATTTTCACAAAAATCAATTACCAAAGAGTGTCAAAATTGACATAAAATAGTTTTTAAAACAACTATTATATTATTAATTGTTATTTTATTCTTAAAACCCTAAGGATCAGCCAAATGACTTAGATATGGTTATATATATTAATAATGAACCACTTGGGGTTCTTTTTCCTTGTAATAGTAAGTTTATTAACCATATATTGTAAGAAAACAAGAAGACACAATAAAAGTTAAATTATTTGACTTAGAGTTAAATCTAAATTATAAGGTTAAAATAGTAACCTAAACTTGTCTAAAATCTATTGGTTGAGAGGGGTTCTGACCCATCCCTACATTATCTTTTAAATAAATCAATTTTGAGCTATTAAAAACCGAATATGACTTTATTATAAAATAATAGTTTATGTTTTCCCTAAAGTGCCCCTCTCCTCCCTTATAAAAGGGCACCTCCTCCCTCTCCTCTTTACACAACATTGAGCCTTCATGCTCGGCCAACACTGCAAATTTCACTTCTCCACTTCCCTAGAAACATCCTAGAGCTCTAGGTATTCTTCAAAGACCATCTTTAGATCCCTAAGAGGAGGTTAAGAAGAGTCGCTTCAAAGAAGAGGTAATGTTCGTTACCGATTCTTTCAACTTTATTTCTTCTTCTACTTCTTGTTCTTCAGTTGTTTCATTATGAAGTAATAACATAAGTATCAATAATATAATGATATGTTACTATAAATATAAAACAACCCTATTTCAACTTCTATCCATCCTACGGAAAACGAAATCAACGCGCGTGCGTACAAACATAATACAATCTCCACGCCGTGGTGTAATCTGTTTTCCACCACCACCTTACTTGGATGGGTATAATGGTGTAAAGAATAACTGTATATTATTATTGTAAAGTGATATTGATTCTGAAATAGTATACATATACTTCAATAGAATTCCACGATCATGGGAACGATATCATCTCTCGTGCGTACGTACGGCCTACCATCTTCACGATGTGATGTGACTCATTCTACATGATCTTCAATGGATAATGATTATATAAATGAATTGAATGAATACATATGATATATATTACACTAATACCATTCATGAAATGAGGTATCTATAACCTAAAATTAAAAATAAGAATTTATTCGACAAAACACGCATAAGAACAAAAAGTAATAAACTCCAAAATAACAAGTAAAAATGAAATATTACTAATAAGAAGCTAAGAAAATGACCATATATGATATCATAAAAATGAGTAAAATTCTGTAATAAGTCAATAACATTATTTAAATCATTATACAGGTGGTTTAGACATGTACGAAGCAAATCATACCTAAGGTTAGGGAAAATCTCACAATCTCATTTTTATCCGATATTGTTTATACTTCAGAATTTACTGGGGAATATTTATAATCCACATCCATGTTTCTGCAATATGTAATATTATTTCTATCCCCCTAAAATTTTTTAAATCCAATTTTACCCTTCGGTGAGTTTTTAGTAAAATATATGAAAGGAATCATTTGTCATTTTTCGTACGTGGTACTTTTTGAATTTTCCGGCCAAAGTATGAGAAAAATGTTTTTTAACTTATATGGCACGAATATATTCATAGAACATTATTTCCATGAAGCTTCCTTTACAAGATTTCAAGTATATTTTTAATAAATTTATTTTAGTTTAAAATTGAATGGCATGTTAAAAAAATGTTTTTGAAGTAGAAAGGATATTTTCCTCAAGAATGGAGTTCAAGCGTTTTATCAAAATTATTTTCCATCTACGATAATATAGGGTTCTGTTTCTATCCCTATTTTTACATTGATTTGATTATGTTATGATGTAATTATTTTTATGATGTCCTTTTATCTTATATGGATTATGTTATGATGGCATGATGTTTAAGAATCCCATTTTTATTACATGGGATATGCTTTGAGGTATGATTTATGATCTTGTGGAACACTTAAGAATGGTATCATTATGAGACGGGTTTGACGTATTTCTCCCTCTAATTCATTGGGTAAATATTTATATCTCATGAGAGAGACATGGCTGGAACATATGGTTAATCCAGTTCAAGGATACATGACTGAAACTAGGAGTGAACTCAGTTCAGAAATGGACCTTGTCTGCGAAGATTGTCTTGGAAATGAGTCTTGACTACTAAGAAATTATTTTCTATGATTATGTGTGTATTCCACAAAGAATCATTTTATGATTATTGGGATTTCATTTCACTACTATGATTTGCCTCATGTTATGAAATTATGACCTCTTTTCCAGGTTAATATTTCCAAAATGTTAAGTTCTTATGAATATGATGTGATTGATATTTCTTTTGTTTACCCTTAATATGAATTTGAGCTCACCCTTTTGTATGTTTTCTTTTCCCTAGGTCAAGAAGAAGAGTATTAAGTAAGATATGCCAAAAGGTATGGTAAAATAAAATGGAGACAGTGCAGATGATTAATGAACTAATTGTTTATGTTTCCCAGTTTCTAAGGACACTATACCTATACGGTCCTTTAATGGTTTTGTTAAATGTTGTAATAAGTGTGCTTCAATTTTGAAGTAATAACAATGTATGTAAAGTATGATTCGTTATAGTTTTAGTCTCATGAGATGTCATAGGTAGTAATCCTAATCCACTTTAGGATGTTTTCATCCATGTTTTGTGATCTAGTAGGTTATGAATGACTGATGGTTATGATGTCATGTTTTATGTTATTTCCATATTCCAGTGTTTCCCTTATGTTATAAACATATACCATGATTCTATGTTCATGTTGTGTTTCTCTCCCCTTATATGTCCCCTTGAAATTATTGATGACTAACATGTAAATTTTTTATCATGATATGATTTGTTTATTCCCTTATCAGGCACCATGGGGAACCCATTTCATATGAATGTTCCGTGGTTATCCCGTCTAGTTTCAAAAAGGTGAAATGGAATTTTATAAGCATGTTTAGGAATTTTTCAACAATTTTATAGTATCTATGATCCAGTTGATTTTTTGTGTATCTAATTTCCCAAATATTCTAGGTTTATTAATCTCCTTTGTTTTAAATAGTGTTATTTTCTGTAATAAATCAAAAAAAATTATTAACGGTATAGGATTTGATTATCTACAACAAAGTAATGTATAGTTATTTTTTTGGGAGCAGGATTAGAAAACCCTAGAAAAAGTCTTTGGGATAAGAATAAACATCGGAAAATATTTCTATATTTTAAAAATATATTTTTAAGTTTTTTTAAGAAAATACATTCATGTTTGGAGTCTAATAGTGGATGTGTATTTAGAAAAGATGTATATAGTGGTAAAAACCCAAAAAGGGAGAACTGAACTAGACTAGATCATCACCTGGTGCAATTAAATGGGCCTTTCTTTACACCTGCTTTGACACCCTATGGTGATATGATTTGGTAAAACAAAAAGATCATTACAAACCATTACTAAGGGAATAAAAAAATTTCCATAAGATTTAATATTAATAAATATATCACGGATATATTAGATTTATGTCTATAAACTCATATGATAAGAAGTATATGTCATTTATGAGATATACATTTAAATTCCACAATTTCAATTTTTTATTTTTTAAAAATACTCCTCCCTAATATTCCATTTAGTATATTAAATGGATGGTAATATGATAAATTTATCCAAAAACTAATATAATGGGCAATGCGATGAATTCTTAATGACAATCATACCATTTTGAGTGATCAAGTAATACATATTGTTGTTATGCCAAAATTGGTAAAACAAATCATGATTAAAAATTACAATATAGTTGAATTGTAAAACACATAAATTAAATGGAGGAAAATGTCTCAAGGAATTTATTCTAATAAAGGTGATAAAATAATGGGTTCCTAGTTACCTTTATGAATTTTTTTGGAAAGAGGCACCATGGGAAATGTCATAAAAGAAATTGGGAGATGTTTTATGTGTGGAAAATATGGAATAATTTATTTAATTTCCTTGCTTAAATGAATAATGCGATGAATATAAATTGATTCCATTATAATGTACTATAAATTTTTATACTTGGTAAATGTCGAAATGTTTGAAATTATATAAGACAATTCACTATTTTAAGATCTTAAAATCATGATGAACACTAATAGTCTTTGGGACTAAGGGATCAAGGAATTTCATATGCTTAGATGGATCAACATGAATGAAGTACATGTAACAAATAAAATATAGTTATGTAGGTCATTTCGTATTTCAAATCATGCCCTGTTTACATATCATGTAAGTTTTCCATTTATATCGAGTCAACACCCTAGAGGATTTGACATCATCAGAGAAAACTTCTGTGGTTAATATATCTCAAGCCAATGTTTGTTGGAATATTCTTTGATAAAATATTTTCAATATCCATTTTATGAAATTTAATATTATCCTAGTTATAGAATTGGTTTCCATTTATAAATCAAAAAATAGTTCATAATATATTTAAATCACGTCTCATATAGAAATTCATCCTCACTTCTATATAAATGCAAGGATGAGGATGAATCTTTTTTAGTATATTCATATCAACAATGGATATTTTTTCCCTTTGAGAAATAATATCTACCTAAAATGATTGACACTAAGGAATAGGTATTCCTTTATTAAATGTTTTTAAAATATCATATGTTCAAGAATTTCCCATATAAATTCTCTTTTTTCATCATAATCGAGTGGTTATGTTCTCAATCGAACTTACATCAGGACTAGGTAACATTCCTGGGGAATGTTATGACTAGGAATGAATATCGGTGGATAATTTAAAATATATGAAATTAAATGATGGACATGAACAATATTTTGTGAGATATATCCATAGTTTTTATGGATTAGATGTTTACTATATTTGTTTGGTGATGAAGTTATCACAATTTTCAAGAACACTTACCGAGATGAATCGTGAGGGATTTATTTTTTTCTACAATAATGAATGTTTAGAAATATTTAAGGTTATAAATAAGTGGCTAAAAAATAAACATATAAATACATTACCAACCAGTAAGGATGGATTTTTGATCTTCAATGATGCATCCAGAAATGGTCTAGGTTGTGTACTCATAAAATATGATAGAGTGATAGTATATTCCTCTTGCGATCTAAATATCCATGAGAAGAAAAACCAAAATCAAGATATAGAATTAAAATCAATGATCTTATAGTAGAATTTTATTTCAAATTAACTCCATGGGGACCAAGGGTTAAAAATTTTCAATCTATTACCATCTTAGGAAGGGTAACGATGTAGTAAATTCTCTTAGAAGAAAGGATCATACATCTCTATCCATTATGAAGATTTCAAGGGATAAAATATTCATGGAAATGAAAATAATAGATGGATCATCATAATAACAAGATCAAATAACTACCCTACCATTCATTCTTGATAAAATATAGGATCCTCATAAATATGACGAGTTTCTATAGAAGTTTCTAGAAAATAATAGAAAGTTTAACTTCAATGAAAATGGAATTATATGAAATGGAAACTAGAAATGTTCCCTCATAACCAAAAATGAAGAGGTAATTTTTGGATGAAGTATACAACTCATACTTCTTTATTCATCTAGGAAGACCTAAGAAGTATAAAGGATTGAAGAAAAATTTCAGGTGCGAGAAAATGAAATGCGAGATTGTGGAATTCAAATATGGATGTTTTGTATGACTAAAATTCAATATATAATGGTTCAATTCTAGTGGTATTATGCATCCATCTCCATAAGTACTATGGAAATAAGAAAACAAAACTGTGTATTTTATTGTAGGAATCTGGAAGAACCCTAAAGGTAATAATTCCATTTGGTAGGTAGTAGATCACCATCAAAATTTTGGGGTTTTAATTTTATAAGTGAATATTTCACTCTTTACAAACATTCCAATATATATGTATATGTGTGTGTTTGGGATGTCATGACACATTATGCATTTACAATCTCTACTTTATCTGACCATGATACAAGGTTTAACTTATAGTTTTAGATAATCATTTAAAAAGTGTCGAATATATGACTGAGATCTTGTATTTTTAATCACCCTCAGATAGTTGTTCATTCAAAAAGGACCATTCAAACTTTAGAAGATATTTTGAAATCATGTTAAGTGTAGTTCCAAGTATTTTGGTATTGACTCAAAATTCTATAAGGGTAATTATATGAATTTTTTTTCAATTCTTTCATTAAAATGGATCTTAATGATTCTCTATATGAGATTTAGTGTTAGACTCCATCATCCTGTGAAGATGCTAGAGTGGAAGAGCTAATGGGACCTGATGTTTTCTAATTGTTTACAGTGAAAGTTAAAACCATTTATGTCACATGAAATTCATGAAAATTCGACAAAAAATAAATGAGTACAGTTATCGATGAGGCCTATACTTTTAGGATGGTGATAAATTGTTGATTTTTATATCACTATAGAAGAAATTTATGAGGTTTGGGAAGAAGGTAAAGCTTATTCCTAGTTATATCATCCCCTTTGGGAGCCTTGATCACATCATATATGTGGCCTATATACTTCAAATCCCACCAAACCTTCCATAAGTACATGATGTTCTCTATATATCCCTCTTGAGAAATAAATACCATATCTCTCACATGTACTATATCCAAATGTGGTAAATTTAGAAAATTATCATAAATACAAAGAGAAGTCGGTGAAAATATTATATCTTAGAAACAATGTTCTAGAAAAAATGATATTTGACCTAGTAAAAGTGTTGAGGTGGAACCCCAAGATTGAAGAAGTGATATGGGAATGAGAAGAGTAAATGAAACAAAACTAAGCTCAATTGTTTTTTTGCATGAAATGAAAAATTCAAGGTAAATCTTTTCGAAGTGGAAATACTATTACAAACCAATTTTTTTAAGTTAAATTAGCTTTTTAATTGAATTAATTCCTTATTTATATAATGTAATTATTGAAAATACATGAACTACTTTGGATATTTGTGGCCTTTATATCCTACCCAATTTAAAATCCCGTTACACATCATTAATATATAAATTTATTAGAGATCATATGATTAACATATATCATGATTCCTAACAATGTCCAATTGGTAATGATAACTGAAATGATGGCCTCGACCACTAGATTAGTACCCTAAAAAACCCACATATCATGGATTCTAAGGGAGATTGAATTCATATGATATATACTTTATCAAGCCCAAGCTAAGACTCAACCACTAAGGAATTTGTGAAAGAAATTTTGAGAGACATTCAAAATCATCTCGATCATGACCCAACCCACATATATTGAACCATACCATGAGAATCTCCCTATTACACACCTTACCCTGAAGCTGGTCATGAGGGTAAAAAATGGTTATGTATCTAGACCCTAATAGTATGAATTTTTATATTATTTTATTTTTAATAAAATAATGATTATAATTTTTTTAATATTAATATTATGTTTGAAATGATTAAATACTGAGTTTGAATAATAACGTATATTTGGATATGATGAAACATAAACACTATTTTTGGAATAAATATTATTTTAATAAACCCACGCATTTTTAGTTATTTAGAAAATTTTAAAATAAATTATATTTTAATAAATTAAAATTATTAATTAATTATTATTAAATATAAATGATAACATAATATTTATGATGAAAAAATGTTATTTTTATAAGGGTTGGAAATATTTAATATAAAAAACAAATTTTATAATCAATGAGGTTTTTTATTTAAAATTATAACTTATAACATTTATTTGAATTATTTTTAAACAATAAATATTATACTCGGAATAATCATGTTTAAATTATCCAACAATGAATATTTAATAGATTTTCATGACAACCAAAGTTTCGGTAAATATTTAAGTACACTATAAAATTTTGGTTTGTATTATTACATCATAATGACCCAAAAGCAATTTTATACATTCCATATAAAGGTATCCATGACCAAATATGTATTTAAAATTTAAATTAATGTGTTTTGGAGGTTATTTTATTTATTTTATAAATATCTAATGAATCATCCAAAAGAACGGTCATATTTTAATGTTTTAAAATTAATTTTTATAAACATGACTCAGTTGCACATAACCAAGGCTAATATATTAATGAAAATGGTTCTTCGTAATATAAAATAATTAAAATTTCTCCTCTTCGGTAGAATCCATTGGAAAAAACCATGGTAATGTCTGTGGTTTTGATAACTTTATTATACAGAGTCCAAAACCTATGTTTGGGAATCAATAAAGAGATCTCCTATATTTTCCTACATAAAAGCATCCAAGATCCATCCATATTCACTCAAACACCATGGATCATGAAATTAATCTATTCATTACTCTCTAGATACCTCCTAATGTTCCCCCAAGCTCTCAAGATGTTTTTCCCAACTTGTGAAATCACCCTCTCAAGGCACGAGATCTTCCACTCTTGTTTTCCATTCAATAACCTTATTTGTAATTTTCCTTTCTAATATCAGTTGGTGGTGTTTTAATTAATTTATAAACAACCCCTAAATATCAAATTTTTATTCTTATAATTGGTGATAATTTATCTCATCTCGTTATTTTCTTTACCCAATCCTTTTCCATCCCAAATTTATGGGATACACTCATTACCTTCTTTACTCAATAAACTTTTTGTCTTATGAATTTTAATTCCAAATTTTCCAACTAGTATTATGTAATAACATATCCATATTACAAACCTTTTGATTTAAAATTGATGATGCACCACATACACTGTCATTAATCCCTCCAATGAATCATTATGTACTAGTGTAAGGTTTCTAAAATTATCCTCCATTTTTTCCATGCCAAACCATTGAATTGTAAATAGCATCACCATTTTCACTGATGGGTATTCACCGTGACATTCAGATTCTTATTTTATTTTGGAAATAAATTCATTTATTCCACAATAATTATTTTGGGATTAAATATGATGAAATATGGTATTATTTTGAATGATATACGTGGTATAATTATGTATTTACATGATATGATAGCGATAGGTGAACCTATAATTATATAGTTCTCTAATGCATTAGGAAAAATATTAGTCTCATGACACATAATGTATGGTATTAGGTTATAAAAATATTACACTATGAATTGTTTTCCACCATGTTATGATTTATTTATTGTTAAACTTGACCTATGTTTATGCTTTCATGTTTAATTTTTTTTTCACATTCCCATTCTTCCTTTATATTATCAACATATACCAAGATTTTTTGTAAATGTTATGTTTCTCACCCCTATTATATCTCAATGAAATACATATTTACTAACATGAAATAATTCAATCATGTTATTATTTTTTATATAACTAATTGAATTTTTATCTCCCCTTATAATATTTATGTCCCCATGTCATCCCATTTAGTTTTAAAATGGGGAAATCAAATTTTAGAATCATTTTAAGTATATTACTAATAATTTTGTTATATTTATCTATCAAGATAATGTTATATGTTACTAAATACCAAAATACAAAAGGAATCTATATCTTATGGGTTATACTAAGTGTTCTTTTATGTAATAAATAATGAAATATTGTTACTTAATGATATTAGTTCTTATATTTCCTCTAATGTTAAGATTCTATTTTCAGAAGGTCCTTGAATTTGAGGATGATAAGTGGTGCTAAAATATGTCTCCATGTTTTGTGGTATTTTAAGGCTCCTCTATAATTTAAATTTCCAATATGGGCCATGATTAGATATGATAGATATTGGTGGTTGGTATTGTCATATATAATCCTTAATCTACAATAGTTTATAATTATCAAGAGGTATGTCCTCCATTATGAATAGGAAATTTGAAGGCTTAAAAAGTCCCATATTTCATTTTTTACTCTTATATTTACTAGTAATCCCATGAAAAAAATCTATTATTATATTTTCCCATTTACATATTAATATAGGTATAGGTTTTATTAAAACCTTTGGTTGTAACCACTTAGTGTTTACTTACTATTATACCAAATATATTGATACATAGATTGAAATTTTACACTTCATGTTGTATAATGATTTTTTGTCATAAATCCCAATATATCTTTCTTCTACAAGGGTGTTTAGAGAATTTAATGTTATTATATTCATATGTTAATTCCTTCAACTCAGTCATTGTTGGTATAGAAATAAACTTACCAAAATTTAAAACATTATCTTTATTTTTTATTCCCTTAAATATCCAAAATTCAGGGCCTTTAATAATATT
Source organism: Viscum album (assembly GCA_963277665.1). Classification (NCBI taxonomy): domain Eukaryota; kingdom Viridiplantae; phylum Streptophyta; class Magnoliopsida; order Santalales; family Viscaceae; genus Viscum; species Viscum album. Next base: position 1,455,278,274 of record OY728126.1, read on the forward strand.
TTATAGATCCTAGTAATCCAAGTGAAACTTATTTATTTTACCCAATAATGATAGTTGGGAAATTACTTGTAAACTAAATAATTTTCCTCTATTTCTAACATTATTAAATACAAGATCACAAGATCATTTTCCTCTATTTTCATTGATATAGCTCCATGATTCTTCCCAGTCAAAGATTGTCTTACCTGTTTTCCTTCATATGATGGTAGTGTATTACATTTTCATATTCCTTGAGTAGTTATGTTCAAGTCCTCTATCTCATTTATATCTTTTTCGAAGTAAAAATATGCTAAATGTTCTTGTGATTTATATAGATGTTATATCTTTCAATGTAAATATTTCTTGTTGTTATATTTATGGAAAATATTAAAAACACATGATAAATATTTTGAGTTGGATTACTATATTTATCAATTTTTTTAAAACATTTCAAAAAATATATTGAGATAGATAGTTTTACTTATCATTTTTAAATCCATCCCCATTAACATTATATGATGCTTCACTATATATTAAAAATACATCCTTCCCTGATGAAAAATTTAATTTGAGAAAATGAGAAAATAACTTCTTAATTTCTATTAAATATTATTCTTTTTGTTTTTAACATGTGAATTTGTCCCGTTCACATGTCAACTTGGTTAATAGGTTAGTCAATTGGTAAGTATTTTCAATAAATTATTGTTAGTAACTATCTAAGATAAGAAAAATACATATTTTGGTAATGTTGATGGAGTTTTCTATTACTCAATATCCTTATTCTTTCAATGTTAAATATATATTCAATCACTTCGAAAAAAATTGAAAAATAAATAGAATTTGAGAATCAAACTTTTATACTTATTTAATTTACCATAAACCCCCTCCCTCTAAGAGTCTACATTATTAAATCTAAATTTGCCTCATGTTGTTCTTATATTTTAGATTATATGAAGACATCATCAATAAAGACCACAATAATTTATAAATATAGTCTTTGAATACATTATTAATAAAATCTATTAATATTTGGGGTTTGTATGTTAATCCAAAAGGCATTTATGTGAACTCATAATTCCAATACATAACACTAAATTATTTCATTTGAATATTATCCGTCATAAAATTTAGTTGATGACGACTAGAATGTATTTCAATTTTTAAGAGGTAATGATATTATTTTAGTTAATTAAATATATATTTAATTATTGGTAAAGGATACTTGTTATTAATATTAATTTCATTGATTTTTATTCTCAATAAATATCCTCACAGGCTCATCCTTATCTTTTTCTAATAGGTCATGTGATCTCCATAGGGAGACAATAGTGTGTATAAATACCTCATGGAAATATTCTTTTATTACGTAATTTATTTTTACTAATTCCATTTGATCCATTATATTTGTTATTCGGGTAATGATTTTCAAATTATGGATAAGATTTCTGAATAGGTTTACTTCAGATCATGTGGAAATCCCTATTATTTCTTATGAAGCACATTAATGTAATGATTGAAAATCAATAATTTTTGAATTATTATTATATAAATAAATTTCGTAGATTATGTTTTATCCTAAAATCCATGTATTTCAATAATATGTGATAGGAATGGTTGATTTATACCATGATTATTTAATGAATTCACTGCTAATTTTTTTTTTCTCTTCCAATATCACAATGTATAATATTTTTTTCTTGAAAAACCCTTGAATTAAACCTTGATCACATATCCTTCCTAATAATTATGCGAATGTAAACCATTGGTTGATTACCAAGATTTCAAATTTATAGCCACTAAGTAATTTAAAAGATACAACCCAAAAAATATTGTTACAATAATACTTCCTCAATGTGTTTTATTTAAAACATCCTAACGCATCAAAGGATGATTCAATTTTTTTAATAATAATTTTGGACATTGATGACTATGCATATTCAAAATTAAACAATATATTTTCTATATTTGAGTTTATGAATAGTATATGCACTGTTACATTATCTTTATTCTCTACCTCAACCATAATAATTTCACAAGGCCGATATTTCTTCATTAGAATCCTCTAAGGTAAATTACCTTGAAATTAGGAGTATAGATTTGAATAGTTCCCATTTCATGTTAATTAATGAATTTTAAAATTGTGGATTTTATTTTTAATTTATACTAATGATTTTGATGTTTATTATCTCCACAGGTGAAACAGTATAAAATTCCATTGAAAAAAGATTCATGATGTTTCCTCCCACAACTATTAATTCTTATAAATTTCACAATTCCCTTTTTTTAGAAAAAGTTATTTCAAAAAATTCATTTTATTTTCTTTATTTCATTTTAAAACATAATAATTGATAATCACTATTTCAGTCACAATTATACTTTACACTATCTCCCCATTTGGGCAAAATTTTAAAGTCACTAGTTTTATTAAATTCTATGATTTAACCCATCAAAGAAGTCATCGATATTGATTTATAGACTGTATTTATTGTCCAAATCATGTCATTATGAAATTATAATAAATTATTTATACTTTCTAATTTTTTTCCATTTATCCCAAATTCAAGAATTTCCTTTCCATATAATTCTCTTCCAATAAAGGGAAATATTTATGTAGGTATAATGCCTAAAAATCACATATTTCTATTCCTTATGTCTATTTTTCCTCATTTGTGTTTTAAATCAATGACTAATATTGATTATAAACACCCTTTAGAAATTATATATATATAATAATTTTTACTTGATATTGTATCCCATATTAATAGATATCTTTTATGAGGATGTTATCCAATACTATACAAATAGTGGATTAGTCGTTGCACTAATATGTGTGTGTTTACATATCATAATTTGATTAAGGCATAGTAAAACATTTTGTGGGGAAATATATTTCCCCATATATTCATTTTTTTTCATTATAACCTGAGTAATCAACCCTTGTAAATTATAATTTTCTCATCGTTAGCATAAACTTAAATGTTTTGATTAGTTGGTGAATCCCTACACAGGTTATGGGTGTTAGCAAAATTTCTATCCAGCACATTTTTATTTAATTCAAGACTATGTAATATACCTAACTGGGCCATGCATATTTTTATGAATTATGAATAATTATACATAATTTATATGCATTTTATTTAAATTTATATATAATATTTCTTGATTATTGTATGTTATTTCCTAGGGTTTTGTTCATTAAATATGTTCTTATAAATATATATCATATGATTTATACTAAAATTTATCTTATACTTACCATAAAAACCTTTTCTCTAACTAACTAGAACTAGAGGCCTTTAATTATATTGGAATAAAAAAATGATATCAATACATAGGATTAAATTATCAGTAGTCTCAAGAGCCTTGATACATACAAGATTTATAAAATACATGGTTAACATCTTTACAACCAGAGCAAACTAGTTATACCTCATTTTTTTATCCTCATATATTTCATATTATTATTCTTGGTTTCCTTAGGAAAAATAAATACAAGAGGGAGGGGTGAGCTTAAACATTCAGTAAGTGGAAGTGTAAAAAAGAAGCTATTATAAAATTTATATTTCATACATAATATGTAAGGGAAAATTAATCAAATAATGTCATATAATTAAAAAATTGAGAATAATATATCCACAATTATATTAATAATAGAAATAAATATTCATGTGGATTAATATATATATTATCATGGTGATTGAATGCATAATACTAGACATTATAACTCTATTATCAATCCATTTTTCATGATATTATAAAATAAATGGAAAGGATTCTCTCATTAAACTATTATAGTTAGTTTCATTGGGTATATTAATGCATCAAGGGCCTAAATAAATCCCAACCACACCCATTACATACAATATAAAATTAATTAACTAAATGATACGAAGAAATGGATAAAAAATACATTATAGAATATTTACTAAAGAACATCATTCATAAACACATCCATGTAATGAAAAATGATCCGTATTGAAAAAATATCTATACAGATTTTATGTGAATCTTCAATAAATTATGTAGGAGTTTTTTAGGTAAATACCATAGAATAAAAACCAGATAATTCAAACCATATAGAGTATAGTGCATATGTATATTTAAATATTTTAAACCTTATAGGAATAGTGGGGAATTTTTGTTAGTACCTCCAAAATATAATGATTAGGGAACACTATTAATGAAAAATATCTATACATTAATATCCTTATGAATTTAATAATGTGTGTCATATATATTAATTTTTGAGTTATGCTATATAAAATCAAGTTCTAGTAAATGTTATGATGCTCCGGGGAAAATTAAAAATTTATTCTTCATAATAAGGTTTTTTTTGAGAATCATGATTTAGATCAAGAATCCATGAGTTTGGAAAAATTTAGATTTCATTTTTGTATATGTTTTGAGGCTCTTATGATTGGTCTGTTAGTTGAGAGTAGGGATTCGTAATGATCCAAGTGCTTTTATTTTGTATGAAGACCCCATTATGGTGTTGGGGTTCTTTGGGGGGGTATAAATTGGTTTATAAGTTCATAGAGAGGATTTATGATAACCCATAATCATTTATGAAGGTTTGGAATGATTTTATTTTTAAAGGGAATGATTTTTGGATATTCGGGGGACTTAGTAGTGAATATGGTTGTTTTTGGAAAAAATATTAATTTTTTTTAGATTTTCATAAGATAATTCGGGTAGGAAGAAAATATATGAAATTTGACCCTCTATTATCTAGAGGGAGGCTTCTATGAGATCATTAGAAGAAGATCCTTTCATTCTTCATAAGAAAATATTTTGAATTTTTTGGAAGATATATGTGTCTATCGATAGATAATGAACCTTATGTGTGAATCAAGAAGATTATTAGAATGCGAGGTGTCACCACGTTATATTTATATTAAATTCATACTTTGGATTATTTTTGAAATAGTAAGTATATTTTTATATCATCTAGTGTATTGGGAGTTTGAGAATAGGATGTTCGGATGGAAGTGAAAAAAGATGATTGAACATAAGTTTTTATTTTGGAATAGAAAGACCTGAGAGTAACCTGTGAGATATGTAGTGGTAAATGTTTCAGAGGTTGGAGACTATTGATTCAATAAATTATTTGGTCGGATTAGTTTACTCAAGAGGGTAGGGGTGAATTGAGTAACTATAAAAATTTTTGTTACAAAAATATTGTCTTAAGATAAATTGTTTTCCCCAAAAATAGATAGAGCCCAGTTAATCAAGGTTATACTGTTATAAGAGTTCGGTAGTTTAAACAACCTCTTAGAAGATTGATGAATTCTCAGTAATCTTAATATGTATTATTAATATTACTTTTGAAGTTATCCTACTATGACAAATCCGTTATAACTTTTTTCCATGACTAACTATCAAAGTGAAATTAAAGTTTTCAGGATTATGCAATAAATCAATAAAACAGATAAGACTAAATTTAAATAGCACAGAGGATATGAAAAAGTGGATCAATCTCAAGCAAAGACCTAATCCACTCTACTTATTGATCACCTTCCACTAAGTAGTTTATATAAATATACTGTGATCCACACCCTAGATCGGGGTTAACAACTATACATAGACTGTCCAGGTCACACAAGGACCTCTTCTACAGTTTTCGTGGGTAAACAAAAATAATAACAAGGCCACATAAAGACCTCTTCCACAATTTTCGTGGGTAAACAAAAGTATATAGTGTCTAGTGTATGGATTTAGAAATCCTTCAGTTTAGAATAGGAGTCAATGTGTGTATTGAATATACAGAGTACACACACTGCTCAAAAGAAAGTAAAAGAATCACTAAGAGAGAGTAGATATGAGTTTAGAATGATCTAGTGATTTAAAGTGCAGCTTTGGACTCCTTTGATTAAATAGAGATGCTTTTGAGTCCTTCTATAGTTTTTTCTTGAAAACAGAGTGTCTGAATTAAGCTTGTGTTCTTCACGAGTGTTGATAATGTGAAGATGTTCTATGGATTCCGGTGTACTTCGTATGTTATTCAGAAGTGTTAGATTTTATGTATGACACAATGATTTCTTTGAAAATCATGCAATGCGTTATTCTTGGTCGTGCTCATAGGCTTGTTTTTCCGTTCAGTATCGCGCGTTGTGGTTGTTGGTCACTCTCCACTATTTATCTTCGAATGCATGTGTTTAAGCCGAAAGGTTCCATGTGATTCGTACCTCGTACTTCGTACTATGACTACAAGGAAACATTAATTATATAAGTACATTAATGGAATGGAATATGACCGTTAAACATTAAATTGAAAGTTGAAATGATATTTTAAGAAACAGTGTCACAGTATGTTATACAGACGGTGTCTCCTTCACACGATGTCTTAGTGTCACGACCTGAGTGTCACAATGTCTTTCTCACGGTGTCTTGCTCAAGGTGTCTTGCTCACAGTGTCTTTCTCACAGTTTCTTGCTCATAGTGTCTTTCTCATGGTGTCTTGCTCACGATGTCTTGCTCATGGTGTCTTGCTCACGGTGTCTTGTACTTAGGAAAATAACAGTATTCAGACTTAAGCAGTAATATGCATGAAATGGATTGAGATTAACCATTATAAAGCTTGAGTGAACTTGAAACATAAATCCACATGATTGCTTATAATTTTAGAGTTAACTAGGTTGATTGATATTTTTTATCACTGAAGAGATTTGTGATCATTAAAACATTATTAATACATGAGAAGTCCAACAATCTCCCCCTTTTTGAAGATCACAAATCATTCACAATTAAAGTGTAAATTTGAGGCAACTATAGAGAAAATAACATATAGAAACTATAGCGACCCGTACATTACATACATTGTTATTACTTCAAAATTGAAACACACTTATTACAACATATAACAAAACCATGAAAGGACCATATAGGTATTGTGTCTTTAGAAACTGGGAAACATAAACAACTGGTTGATAAATCATATAAATTGTCTCCCATTTATTTCATCATATCTAGAGTCCCTTTTAGCATATCCTACTTAATAACTTTCTTCCCAACCTGGGGAAAATAAAACATACAAAATGGTGTGCTCAAATGATCAGAAAGGAAAAAATAATAGTAGTGAAAAGTAATTAAAATAATAAAAACATAAAATATGAAACTTTTTGGCATACACACATAATCCTAGAAAATCATTTCTTAGTATTCAAGACTCATTTCCAAGACTATCTTAGCGGACAAAGTCCATTTCTAAACCGAGTTCACTCCTCGTTCCAATCCTGTATCATTGAACCAGTTTAATTTGCCATTCCAGCCATGTCTATCTCATGAGATATAAATCGTTACACAATGCATTGGAGGGAGATATGGGTCACACCCATCTCATAGTGAAACCATTCTTATGTGTGCCACAAAATCGTAAATCAGTGCATAACCCATGTAATAAAAAATGAGATTCTTAAACATCATGACACCATAACATAATCCAAATAAGATAATAGGACATCATAAAATTAATTCCATCATAACATAATCAAATAAATGTAAAAATAGGGATAGAAACAGAACCCTATATTATCTTAGATGAAAAATAATTTTGATAAAACACTTGAACTCCATTCTTCAGGAAAATATCCTTTCTACTTCTAAAACATTTTTCCTTTCTTAACATGTAATTAAATTTTAAAATAAAAGAAGCTGATTAAAAATAAAATTGAAAATTTTTAAAGGAAGCTTCATGGAAATAATGTTATATGAAATCATAAAAATACCGTCATGCTATATAAGTTAAAAAACAATTTTCTCGTACTTTGGCCAGAAAAATCAAAAAGTACCTCGTACTAAAAACTACAAAATATTCCGTTCATATCTTTTAATAAAAATCCAACAATGAGTAAAATTTTATTTAAACAATTGTAGGAGGATAGAAATAATATTAAATATTGAGGAATCATGGATGGGGATGATAAATATTTTCCAGTAAATTCTGAGGTATAAACAATCTCAGATAAAAATGAGATTGTGAGGTTTTCCCTTACCTTAGGTCCGATTTGCTTCTTACGTATCCGAACCTCCTGTATAATGATTTAAATAATGTCATTTACTTATTAAAGAATAATATTCATTTTTTATGATATCATATATGGTCATATTCTTATCTTCTTATTAGTAATATTTCATTGCTACTTGTTATTCGGGTGTTCATTGCATTATGTTCTTATGCCTGCTTTTTCGAATAAATTTTTATTCTTATTGCTAGGTTATAGATAAATCATTTCCAGAATGGTATTACTGTAATATATATCATACTTATTCATTTAATTAATTTATATAATCATTATTCAATGAAGATCATGTAGAACGAGTCACATCACATCGTGGAGACGGTAGGTTGTACGTACGCATAAGCGATGATATCATTCCCATGATCATTGAATTGTATTGAAGTTTATGTATACTATCTCAGATTCAGTATTACTACAAAATAATCATATATAGTTATTATTTACATCATTATACCAATACAAGTAAGGTGGTGGTGGAAAACAGATTACACCCCGGCGTGGAGACGATATTCCGTACATACGCACGCACGGTGATTTCGTTTTCCGTAGGATGGATAGAAAGTGAAATAGGGTTGTTTCATATTTATAATAAAAAATAGGTATATGAGTGATACTGATGTTATTAATTCATAATGAAACAACTAAATAAGAGGAAGTATAAGAAAAAATAAATTTTAAAGAATCGGTAACGGATATTACCTCTTCTTCGACACGCCTCTTTGAAACCTCCTCTTAGGGCACTAAAATTGGTCTTTGAAGAAGAACAAGACCTCTATTATTTTTTTAGGGAAGTTGATAAGGTAAATGGTCAGGGTTTGTCCGAGTTTTAAGGCTCTAAATTGTGCAAAGTGGAGAGGGAGGAGGTTCCCTTTTATAAGGGAGGAGAGGGGCACCTTTGGAAAAACATAAAATATTATTTTATAATAAAGTCATATTCGGTTTTTAATAGATCCAAATTGATTTATTTCGAAGCTATGGTGGGTATGGGTCGAAATACTCTCAGACAATAGGTTTTAGACATGTTTAGGTTACTATTTTTATCTTATCATTTAGATTTAACTCTAAGTTAAATAATTTAACATTTAATGTGTCTTCTTGTTTTCTTACACTATATGGTTAATAAAATTACTATATGAAGCCCAAAGAACCCCAATTGGGTCATTATTAATATATATAACATTATATAAGTCATTTTCCGAACCATATATTTTTACAAATAAAATAAAAATTAATAATATATTATTTGTTTTTAAAACTATTTTATGTCAATTTTGTCATTATTTGGTAATTGATTTTTTTGAAATTTATAACATCATGATTAGTTCGAGAAAAGTTAATTAAATCAATACTAACATGTCATATTAGCCTAGAAAATTAGTGTAATTTATAAAAAGTCTCAAATTAAATTTATTTGGGTATTTATAACATCAATTATGTTAATATTTCATTAATAAGGTAATTAGTACATCATCATTGTGTCATAAATAAATTAAATTATTTAATGTCTAAAAATTATAAATAAAATACCATTATGTAGGAAATATTTTTATCTTTATAATGAATATTTATAGTCGATTATAGATTATGTATAACACTATATTAAAAATGTTTTACTTATTAAACTTTGATTTTAACTCTTTTAACTCTTATTTTAACAAAATAATAATAAGTGTCCTAATCTAATACAAGTGGACCTAAAGGGTAATATTTTATTTCTAATGTTGTTTTTGGTTGAATTAAACTTATACAATATAATTAGGACATGTGTTAGTTTAATAATAATATCATTTTACCCTTAATTACCCTATTTACTTTAAACCGTGGTAAAAAAGAAAAAATTTACTATTCACCAAACATTATTTTTATCTTATTGATCCACATTTTACTCCTTGATATTTATCATGTCTCTAGTATTTTTGAAATTCCACTCACAGAAGCGGTAAAATTATGTTTTATGTAAATTTTCATATTCTCATACGAGGTGGGTAAAAGACGGTGAAATGTTCAATAAAATTTTTATATATCTAAAATTATTATAAAATGACTCCAATGAATTACATTGAACTTATATAGGTATTATGTATCAATTTCAAGATAAAATAAATTTAAATAAATAATTATTTAAATAAAAAGTCGTTTTTAAATAGTAATCCATTGTTTTTAGTATTCATCAAAAATTGAATGTTTTCAGAAAAATACCAAAAATTCACCCTAGGCTAATTTCGATATTCTTAATCCAAAGATGAAGTCCATTTTGAAAGAAAAAATTTAAAAAATTTGCAAAATCATGTATTACTATTCATAACTGCTAGTTTATATAATATTTTAATAACATATCGTTGTTTTGTGAAACTCAGTATTACGTACAACGCAAGATATCGAGGAAGGTTGCTATTGCGTATAAAGCAAGACTAGATAGTGTTGTGTGTAGTGAAATATTTGTTTTCTTATGCATATAACATAAGAAAAATATTTCTTATAAAATCTCAGGAGTTACATTCTACCCCCCCTTAAAATGAATTTCTCCCTCGAAATTCGTCACTTTGTACAAAAGGACCAATATACCTAGGGCTCAACCTTCCCTTCTTTCCAAATCTAATTACTCTCTTTCTAGGATATATTCATAAGAACACTTTATCTCCCACTTCAAACTATAGGTCTTTTCTTCGGTTTTCGGCATAAATTTTTTGCCGACTCTGAGCGGCTCTTATGTGTTGTTGAATAGATCGGGCCTTTTCTACCATCTCATCAACAAGATCAGGTCATAATATCTTTCTTTCCCTAACTTCATCTCAGCAAGTTGGAGTTTGGCATTTTCTTTCCATAGATGGCTTCATAAGGAGCCATCTGAATATTGGAGCAAAATCTATTATTATACGAAAATTACACCAATGCTATGTATTGATCCCAACCACATTTGAAATACATAGAGAAATATCTTAACATATCTTATAGAGTTTTAATTGTTCTCTTAGACTGACCGTCTGTCTGAGGATGATAAGCAGTGCTGAAACTCAACTCTGTATCTAAAGTATGATGAAGACTTCTCCAGAACTTCGAGGTAATCCTCGGATCCCAATTAGATATAATGGAACATGGTACTCCATGCAATCTTACCACTTCCTTAACATATATCCTGGAATGTTGATCAAGAGATAAATCCAATCTAATAGAAATAAAGTGTGCCGACTTCGTAAGACGATCAACTATAACCCAGATAACATTATTTTCTTGGGATGTTTTAGGAAGTATAGTGACAAATTCCATAGTTCTGTTTTCCTATTTCCATTCTGGTATGGGTAATGGTTGTAACACCTCTTTTGAATTCTGTCTCTCAGCTTTAACAGGCTGACAAACGAAGCATGGAGAGACATAGTCAACAACTTCTCTTTTCATTACATCCAACCAGAAGTACTATTTCAGATCCCTATACATCTTCGTGCTTCTAGGGTGAATAGAGAATTAATAAATATGAGATTCATCCAATATTTACTTCTTAAATTCTGGGATGGGAGGAACACAAACCCGATTCTTGAACCTTATTATTTCATCACAATCAATGTGGAATTCAGGAACATTTCTCACCTTCTTTTGTAACTCTAAATCTTCTTTCGGTTCCTCTTTAATATTCACATGTATAGATGGTTGAACATTTATTTGAGAAATATAATATTGTTCCCCTTCCATTATAATTCCATGATCCATCCTTTGTAAATCCATAAATATTGGTTCTTTTGTGATCCTCATCATGGATAAGTTATCGTGGTTTTGTCGACTTAATGCATCTTCCACCTTGTTTGTTTTCGCGGGGTGATAATGAATTGAGCAGTCGTAGACCTTAATCAACTCCAACCATATTCTTTGGCGCATATTCTTCTCGTTTTGTGTGAAATATACTTTAAAGTTTTATGATCAGTATAAATATCACACCTTTCACCATAAAGAAAATGCCTCCAAATATTTAATGCAAAGATTGCTGCAGCTAACTCCAAATCATGAGTTGGGTAATTTTGATCATAGATTTTCAACTATCGTGAGGCATAAGCTATCACCATATCATTTTGCATGAGAACACACTACAACCCCTTCATGGTTGCATCACTGTAGATCAAAAACCTTCCTCCACTACAAGGCAGTGTGAGCACAGGTGCACTAGATAATCTTCTTTTTAACTCCTTGAAATTATCTTCACATTTCTCTGTCCAAACAAACTTAACTCCTTTCCGAGTTAATTTGGTGAGTGGGTTAGATAATCTAGAAAAATATTTCATAAAGCATCAATAGTACCCACCGAAACCAAGAAAACTTCACATATCAGTTATTGTGGTTGGTCTCAACCATCTTTAAATAACCTCCATTTTGGCTGGATCCACATATATCCCTTCATTTGAGATTATGTGACCCAAAAATGAGACTTTTTGAATCCAAAATTCACACTTGGTAAATATGGCATAAAGGGTCTCCTTTCTCAGGGTCATTAATACAATTATCAAGTGATATTTATGTTCTTCATTTATCTTTGAATAGAAAAGAATATCGTCTATAAAGACTACCACAAACCGATCTAGATAGTCTCTAAATACTATATTCATTAGATCCATGAAGATAGAAGGGGAATTTTTAAGAAAAAATGGCATCATTATAAATTCATAGTGTCCATACCTTGTATGGAAAGCTGTCTTTGGTATATCCTCCCTTTTTACCCTTAATTGATGATATCCTAAACAATGATCAATCTTGGAAATGTATTGAGCTCCGCGTAGTTGCTCAAGTAAGTCATCAATTAATGGGAGATGATATTTTTTCTTAATAGTGATCATGTAATGTTCTCGATAATCAATGTTGAGTCTCATTTATCCATCTTTCTTCTTAACAAACAGAATAGGTGCTACCCAGGGTGATGTACTAGGGCGTATCAATCCCTTATCAAGATTCTCTTGGATTTTCTTCTTCAATTCATGCAACTCAGTTGAGGCCATTCTATAAGGTGTGCTTTAAATATTTACAACACCCAATATGAGTTCTATTGGAAACACAACTTCATGATTTGGTGTAAGACCTGGCAATTCCGCTGGAAAGAAATAATCAAAATCCCATACAATTGGAATATTCTAAATTTTGAGTTTCTCTTCAACCATTTGAGATAAATAACCTTCATTTAGTGGAATCAAGTCCCATAAGATGGATGAAATTTCCACTGGAAGGTTATGTTCATCCTTGCATTGATAGATGATCATAAATTGATCTGGAATATGAAATGTGACTTCCTTATTTGGAAATTGAAATGAGCTCCATAAAAAGAAAGCCAATCTATGCCAAGAATCACATCATATTCCACTATAGGAAGGATCACAAGATTTTCTGGAAGCACTTTCCCACAAACTTCAATTGGAGAAGAATTATAAACTTTTGATGCGACCGTTGCTCCATAAGGGGTTGCCACAGCTAACTCAACATCTAATTGGTGAGGTAATACATTGATACCCTTAGAAAATTCTTCAAAAATAAAAGAGTTGGTGGATCCAGAATCAAATAAAACATTTTATACATTAGAGTGGATGGTATGTGTACCTTTCACCACTTCATTATCGTTCTCCACATCGTCGATAGAAATTGCATGTGACTTTCCTTTGTCTTTGGTATTAATAGTTTATTGACATTGATCATGATCAACAACGCTTGGATAAGGGCATTGATTGGAATAATTCACCATTTCCTTTCACTTGAAACATTGAAGTGTAGGAGGAGCATTATGTTTATCCCTTTCATTGTTCATGTCATTAGAAATATTCTTCCCATTATTTCCACTTTCAACTGCCCGATGACCTTCTTTTCTACACTTAAAACTTTTACTTGTCCCTTTAAGACAATTCCCTCCATGTATCTTTACACACTTTCAGAATAAGGGAAAAATCATCTTTTTTTCATTGTGGTCTTTAGATTTCCCTTCGAATTCCATTTTCCTCTTCTTATCAAACTCAAATGTCTGATGTCTTACTCCAATCTCTATATCAACCTTCAGAGCACATCGAACAATTTCCTCATAGCTATTGAGGTCCCTTTTGGCTAAAGCCCTTCGAAGACTTGGTTTTAAGCCACTAAAGAGTTGATTGATCTTACTCTCAGGTTGGATAATAATCCCAGAAGCATACCTTGCAAGCCTTGTAAAATTTTCTTCATAGATACCAATAGATTCATCATCCTTTTTCTTTAGTTAAAGAAACTCATTCTCCATATTTGTTGGAAGAATATGAGGGAAATACTTATTGAAAAATAATTTCTTGAACTCATCCCATTCCATGGACTCAATTTCATCCCTTTACCTTGTATTCTAAATAACATTACACCATTGATGAGCTTAACCTTTTAAACGATATACCGCTAAGAAGACTTTATCATGTTTAGAACATTGTAGAACTGAAAATATCTTTTTAGTGGTACTGATCCATTGTTCAGCCACTAATGGTTTAGTAGACCCGCTAAATGAGGGTGGACACTGCCTCATGAAGGATTCAGCAAAGTGTTTCTCCTTCCTCTGCTAGTTTGGGAGTCCTTCATGGTTCATAGATGGAGAATGTCGTGTGAGCATGGCTACAAGATTTTGTATTCTAGCTCCGATAACGTTTGTTTGCTCAGGGGGACAATCATTGCATTGTCCGTCGCATTCATCATTAACAAGGTTCAATCGTGTTCAATCCATTGACTAAAACCAATAAGCATAGTGTGAGAAACACAAATCATAATAGGAAAACCACATAGTCAAGAATAAAATTTCACACTTAAGGACTTATCATAGGTTATTCATTTCCATTTCTAAAACACTAATATTTTGTCCTATGCTTAGAAATATCCTTAGGGTTCTTACTAAGGCTTTCACATCCTAGTTTCCAAAGGTTGACTATAACTTTCCTCTGATACCAAATATAAAGACCCGTAGATTATATACATTGTTATTATGTCAAAATTTAAGAACACTTATTAAAACATATAACAAAACTATGAAAGGACCTTATAGGTACAGAGTCTTTAGAAACTGGGAAACATAAACAATTAGTTCATAAATCATCAAAATTATCTCCCATTTATTTCATCATATCTAGAGTCACTTTTGGCATATCCTACATAATACCCTTATTCCTGACCTGGGGAAAATAAAACATACAAAAGGGTGATCTCAAATTCTCAGTAAGGGTAAATAAATAAAATATCAATAATATCATATTCATAAGAACATAACATTTTGAAAATCTTAACCTACAAAAGAGTTCATAATATCATAACACGGGATAAATCATAGTAATGAAATATAATCCCAATAATCATAACATAAAATATAAAACTTTGTGGAATACACACATAATCATTGAAAATCACTTCTTTGTAGTCAAGACTCATTTCCAAGACTATCTTAGCGGACAAAGTCCATTTATAAACCGAGTTCACTCCTCGTTCCAGTCATGTATCACTAGACCAGTTTAACTTGCCATTCTAGATATGTCTATCTCATGATATATAAATCTTTACCCAATGCATTGGAAGGAGATATAGGTCCCACCCATCTCATAATTAAACCATTCTTATGTGTGCCACAAAATCATAAATCATAGCATAACCCATGTAATTAAAAATGGGATTCTTAAACATCATGCCATAATAACATAATCCATATAAGATAAAAGAACATCATAAAATTGATTCCATCATAAAATAATAAAATCAATGTATAAATAGGGATAGAAACAGAACCCTATATTATCTTAGATGGAAAATAATTTTGATAAAACACTTAAACTCAATTCTTGAGGTAAATATCCTTTCTAGTTCAAAAACATTTTTGCTTTCTTAACATGTCATACAATTTTATACTAATAGAAGTTGATTAAAAATTATATTTAAAACATGTAAAGGAAGCTTCATGGAATAATGTTCTATGAAATCAAAAAAATCCATTCATTCCGTATGAGTAAAAAACATTTTTCTCGTACTTTGGCCGGAAAAATTAAAAAGTACCTCGTACTAAAAACGACAAAATATTCCTTTCCTATATTTTACTAAAAATTAACCAATGGGTAAAATTGGATTTAAAAAATTGTAGTAGGATAGAAATTATATTATATATTGAGGAAACATGGATGTGGATGATAAATATTCGCCAATAAATTATGAAGTATAAACAATCTCGGATAGAAATGAGATTGCGAGATTTTCCCTTACCTTAGGTCCGATTTGCTCCGTACATATCCGAACCTCCTATATAATTATTTAAATAATGTCATTGTCTTTTATAGACACATATTCATTTTTATGATATCATATATTGTCATATTGTTACATTCTTATTAGTAAAATTTCATTGCTACTTGTTATTCGGGTGTTTATTGCTTTATGTTCTTATGCATGTTTTGTCGAAAAAATTATTATTATTCTTTTTAGATTATAGAAAACTCATTTAAGTTATGGTATTAGTGTAATATATATAATATTTATTCATTAAATTCATTTATATAATCATTATTCAATGAAGATCATGCAGAACAAGTCGCATCACATCGTGGAGACGGTAGGCCGTACGTACGCACGAGTGATGATATCGTTCCAATGATCGTGGAATTGTATTGAAGTGTATGTATACAATATCATAATCAATATAACATTAATATAATAATATATAGTTATTATTTACACCATTATACCCATCCAAATAAGGTGGTGGTGGAAAACAGATTACACCACGGCGTGGAGACGGTATTCCGTACGTACGCACGCACGGTGATTTCGTTTTCTGTAGGATGGATAGAAGGTGAAATAGGGTTGTTTCATATTTATAATAACATATCAGTATATGAGTGATACTTATGTTATTACTTCATAATTATACAACCAAAGAAGAGGAAGTATAGAAAGAAATAAATTTGAAAGAATCGGTAACAGATATTACCTCTTCTTCGACACGCCTCTTTGAAACCTCCTCTTAGGGCAATAAAATTGGTCTTTGAAGAAGACCAGGACACTAATTTGTTTCTAGGGAAGCTGAAAAGTTAAATGGGAAGGGTTTGTCGAAGCTTAAAGGCTCTAAATTGTATAAATAGGAGTGGGAGGAGGTGCCCTTTTATAAGGGAGGAGAGGGGAACCTTTGGAAAAACTTAAAATATTATTTTATTATAAAGTCATATTCGGTTTTTAATAGATCCAATTTGACTTATTTTTAAGGAAAGGTGGGTATGTTTCTAAATACTCTCAACAAATATGTTTTATACAAGTTTAGGTTAGTATTTTAACCTTATCATTTAGATTTAACTCTAAGTTAAATAATTTATCTTTTATTGTGTCTTCTTGTTTTCTTACACTATATGGTTCATAAACATACTATAACAAGGAAAAAGAACCTAAAGTGTTTCATTATTAATATATATATTATCATATAAGTCATTTTTACCAACCTTATATTTTTACGAATAAAATAAAAATTAATAATATAATATTAAAAAAAAACTATTTTATGTCAATTTTGACACCATTTGGTAATTGATTTATTTAAAAATTATAACAGAATGATTAGTTCAAAAAAGTTAATTAAATAAATAATAACATGTTCTATTAACCTAGAAAATTAGTGGAAATTATAAAAAGTCTCAAATTATATTTATTTGTGTATTTATAACATCAATTATGTAAATATTTTATTAATAAGGTAATTACTACATCATCCTTGTGTCATAAATTAATTAATTTATTTAATGTTTTTAAAATTATAAATAAAATACCATTATGTAGGAACTTTTTTTATCTTTCTAATTAATACTTATAGTCTATTTTATCTTATGTATAACCCTATATTAAAAATGGTTTAGTTGTTAAACTTTGATCATAACTCTTTTAGCTATCCTTTAAATAAAATAATAATAAGTGTCTGAATCTAATACAAGTGGACATAAAGGGTACGATTTTATTCCTAAGATTTTTTTTGGCCGCATTACACTTATCCAATAGAATTAGGACATTTTTTGGGTAATAATAATATCATTTTTACTCTTAATTACCCTATTTACTTTTAACTGTGGTAAAAAAGTAAAAAGATACTATTAACCAAAAATTATTTCTATGTCATTGAACCACATTTTACTCCTTTATATTAACCATGTTTCTCTTATTTTTGAAATTCCACTCCCAGAAGCTGTAAAATTAAGTTTTCTGTAAATTTTGAAATTCTTCTAGGAGGTGGGTAAAAGACGGTGAAAAGTTCAATAAATTTTTTATATATCTAAAATTATTATAAAATGAATCCAATGAATTACATTGAACTTATATAGGTATTATGTATAAATTTTAACCTGTAATAAATTTAAATAAATAATTTTTTAAATAAAAAGTCGGTTTTTAAATAGTAACCCAGTGTTTTCACTATTCAACAAAAATTGAAAGTTTTCAGAAAAATACCAAAACTTCACCCTTGGCTAATTTTAATATTAAGAATCCAAAAATGAAGTCCATTTTGAATGATAAAATTTATTAAATTTCATAAAGTGGGTATTACTATTCATAATGGCTAGTTTATATAATATTTTAATAACATATTGTTGTTTAGTGAAACTCTGTATTGCGTACAAAGCATGCTATCGAGGAAGGTTGAACTTGCGTATAACGTAAGCCAAGAAAGTGTTGTGTGTAGTGAATGATTCATTTGGTGATGCATATAACATTAAAAAAATATTTCTCATAAAATCTATGGTGTTACAGAAACTTTATGCAGAAACTTCTCCCCATTTTGGTATTATCAAAATCTGGAAATAAAAGAGGGTAAACAGTGCACATTCCATTAAGAGTAAATAGTTCAGTAAAAAATAGAAATAGATACAAAAATAATGATATCCCCATCAAAAAAGGTGTAAGTATTGGTCTTCTTGAGGTATTGGCCTTCTCTTTTCCTTTATCAGCAGCAGAAGAGGAAGCCAGAGGGGTAGTGGTTGATGTAGAAGAAGGAAGAGTGGTGGTAGATAGTGAAGGTAAAGGGAGACCTTAAAAGACCGAGGGAGCCAAGGTAAGAGTAGTAGAAGATCTAGGTAGTTGCTGATCCAGAATTACATTCCCGATCTGACTAAGAGCTTGGCCAAAAGACATGGTAGATTATGCTAAGGCATAGGTGAATGTAGGCAGTCATGGTCTGAGAGGTGCAGCTGCTGGTGCAACAATTTCTATACTCTAGACCGGAAGATAAAGTCTTAGGAGTTTGATGAAGTCTGCACTAATTTCTACACCATACTGCATGGCTTTTTCAAAGTCATCTTTGTCTTCCATGAACTTGGCCAACAATCTGGTAAACTTAGTTCGCTTCTGGACTTGGTTTTTAAAGGCTTGAGTTACAGGAGGAATTCACAGATTCTCTACAAGGTATTTGAAGTTGTTCATCATTTCAGTCTTGCAAAAATTTAGTTGAAATAGAAATCCACTTTCTTAGAAATCTCCTGCTGGGCATCATTTGCAATCTTGGAATGAATTTGCACAAGCTCAAGAACTCTATCACTGTTCTTGACACCTTTATAGAAAGAAGCCACATTAAATCCACTGAAAGTATTATGAAGTTCTTATTTGACTATTGATCTGAGAAAAGTATTTTCCAAATAAGGTATAGAGGATTTACCAAAGGTATTATAAGCTTTGACAGTTGTGGTCGGAGATTTGACCTGATTCAGTACCTTTTGAAGACAACCAGTGTACTAATCAGTGAGTTTATTTAGGTTCACCACATTCTCTCTCATTTACTTCAACAAATATTTGTGCCTTTATGCAATATTTTCATCAACGGATAACAAATAAGGGTGAATATGAGACACAAAAACTCGAGATATTTAAGAAACAGTGGGTTCGAAAGGAGTAGTAGCAGGCTCTGATCTCGAATGAAGCTCTTTCTGAATGTCTCCCACCATGCTTCTCAGGGTTGTGACTTCATTAATATGAAACATACTTTCAACTCGATATTCTTGAATTTCATAGAGCATCTTTCGTTGGATTTTCCCGATAATTTTCTCCAAAAGTAATAAGGAATCTCTCTCACTCAGATTTGCCACAACATGAGGTTGTGAGTTCATAAGCTTCTCAACTCCAGATAAGAGAGTGTCTCCAATGTCCTTCAGATTGTATTTACTGACAAAAGGCAACTGGTTAGGAAAAGGTTTAGGTGAAATAATTATTACAAGGATAGGTTTAGGTTCTAGTTCCTTCTCAGGTTAGAAAGTTAGAAACTGAGTTCAACTGAAACAGGGAAGGGAGATCAAGCCCGGTTGTAGTAACCTGCCGAGACTCACTCACAACCTAAAAACTAGGAAATTTTTACTGAGTGTCCATTGGACATGAATCAGTTGGATGTGAGGCTTCATCAGACTCAAGATTTTGGGTTTCGTCCCCCTCAATAGGTGCTTCGTTTTTAGGATTGAGAGGCTTAGGAGCATGGTCTAAATCCACAGTTTCATCTCTAAGTTTCTCATTAATCTCTTGTCTAGCCAGCTGAAAGGATATCTCCATCCTCTATTTAATAGAGGGTATTATTTCAGGAACATGTTGTTCCTTTGGGAGTTCTTCTAGATTTACTCCTTGCATAACAAGGAGTTCTTCTACTATATACAATTCCATGGCTTGCTGCTCAGATTCTGTCACACCTGATTCTTTTTCAGGCTTGTGTTGGATTTATAGATTAACATCTTCACTAGGGGTAGGAACTTCTTTTTAAAGAACAATAAGAAGAAAAATATTCCTTTCATCTTCAACAATAACTTCTTCCCTACAAGGTACTTCAGATTATTCTTCCTCGTCTTCTGAAAACACACCATGTTTATCTGGTACCAAACCAGGATCAGAAATGTCTTTTAGCCTTGATGGATAATCAACAGGATTAAAATTCTCATAAACCTTATCGTGGTCTTCCACCCATTCCTTTTTCCAAGGATTCCAATTTGTCATCATTCTCCAGATGATGGATTTAGAGAGACAATACACATAGACCATAAGCACTTCTTCATTAGGTCTAACTACGCCTTTTGCAACAAGCATGGCTGATATCAGCCGAGAGTAGAACAGAGAGGTGGACTTCAATGTAATCTTGATCAACTGACACATATGATGAATGATGTACTTGCACAGGTTAATATTGTATCCATTCTTCATAAGATGAATTAAAAACACATCTAAATACATTAATACAACAATGTCACATTTTCTTGGACTGTCAAGATTCTGAACAAACTTAAACAACAGCCTTGTTTCCCCATCAAGATTTGCAGCTATAGACTTTCTCTTGGTTCCATTTATGGTTAGGGTTTTTAGAGCATCTTTAAGGACAAATTAATTATTTGTAGGTGGAGGTTCTCTCTGATAATCATCACAAATTCCATTGTGAGTTATCCTAAGGCATGTATCCCATAACCTCGACGAGAAGTAGCATCTTTGTCCATTAATCGAGCTCCTAACAACCTAACTTTCACCAGAATCAAAAGAGAATTATGCGCACTAGTAGAACTGAGCTACTAACCTAGGATATATAGTTCTGTTCTCCATTGAGAGACACTCTAACCAGCCTTGTTCTTTTAACACATTCATGACTAGAGATTTTCTAGATAATAGCCATTTGGGGAAGATTTCTTTCTCAAGAAAAACACTTTGATTTACCTGGTTCAGGTTCAAAGGTCCTTCGGGCGTCAGTATAGGTTCTATCTTTTCATCTTTGGGCGTCCCTTATATGGTGTGGATGATGAATACATTTCATTCTTGGAAACCACTGAAGGTTTGAGAGAGAGAGAGATAAAGAGAGAAGGGGTTGCAAGGTTGATAGGGTTCGAAACGAGAGAGATTCCGACTGAGGAACCGAGTGAATTTTTTTTTATCATTTGGGAATGTCAAATTTCACAAAAATGAAAATGTGGGAAAGTAAAAGAGGTGAAATAAAAATTAACACGATACGAGTTTAAAGAAAATCATAAATAATTTCCACAACAAGAACGCAAATGGTTGTTACGGTGAGACAGTGATCGGTCATCACGGTGGGACAGTGAGTGTGTATTACGGTGAGACAGTGAGTGAACGTCACGGTGAGGTATTGAGTGATCATTTCAGTTCGCGTTACGGTGAGACAATAAGTGTCAGACAGTAAGTGCAAAGTGCTAACTATGAGACCGTAAACATGAGAGGCAGTAACTGAGAAACCTTAATCAGGAAAGAGTAAAGTAAAACATAGTAAAATGTTGAACAGTAAGACAAGTATGATATCTATTTGAGATTTATCATGCCAAGATCATGAATGATGTAGTCTATTCTCTCAGAATTTAATGGTTTAGTGAATATATCAGCAAGTTCATATTGAGTACCAATGAATTCCAAGGTGATATCTCCTTTTTGATAAGGATCTCTCAAAAAGTGATGTCTTACATTAATATTTTTTGTCCTATAATGTGAAACCAGATTTTTTGAGATGTTAATAGAACTTGTGTTGTCACAATTTATTGGTACATGTCTGAATTGATATCCATAATCTAGGAATGTGTGTTTCATCCACAAAATTGTGCACAACAATTGCCAGCAGCTATGTATTCAGCTTCTGCAGTAGATAAGGCAACAGAATTTGGTTTCGTAATACACCATGATACTATTGACATTCCTAAAAGGTCACATGTTTCAGAGGTGTTCTTTCTATCTAACTTACAGCCACCGAAGTTAGCATCAAAATAACTGACTAGTTCAAGTGATTTTCCATTAGGATAGAAGAGTCCTAGATTGGGTGTATGCTTGAGGTTTTTGAATATTCTTTTTACAGCATTTAAATGAGATTATTTAGGATTTTCTTGAAAATGAGCACACATACACACACTAAACCTAATGTTCGTACAACTAGCAGTTATGTAGAGTAAAGTTCCAATCATTTATCTATAAGTGGTTTGATCAACAGATTTTCTATCTTCATCAAGATCCAACTTACATGTGATATTCATTGGAGTGTCACTACATTTAGTGATATCCAATACAAAACATTTTAGAATATATCTAGTGTATTTACATTTATTTAAAACAATTCCATCATAATTTTGAATGATTTGAAGTCCAAGAAAGAATTTTAGTTCACCCATTATACTCATTTCCAATTTGTTTCGCATCATTTTAGAAAAATAAATACATAGTAAATTTTTTGAAGATCCAAAAATAACATCATCCACATATATTTGAATAAATAAAACATCATCAGAAATTTATTTCATAAAGAGGGTCGGATCAACTATTCCTTTTGTAAAACCTTTGAAAATATGAAAAGTACTCAATCTATCATACTGATCTCATAGAGATAGTTTTAATCCAGATAAAGCTTTTGATAGTTTGAAAATATGATAGGGAAAATTGAGGAATTATAAATCCAAGGGGTAGTTCAAAAAAGTCAACCTCAGCTATATACCCATTTAAGAATGCACTCTTAACATCCATTTGATATAGTTGGAAATTCAAATGTGCAGCATAAACAAGTAGGATTCGGATGGCTTCAAGTCTGGATACTGAAGAAAATGTCTCCTAATAGTCAATTCCTTCTTATTTACTATAGCCTTGTGATACTAATATACCCTTATTCCTAACTATATTTCCAGCTTCATCTACCTTATTTCTAAACACCCATTTAGTGCCTATGATGAAAGTGTCCTTCGGTCTTTCACCAAGTTTCCAAACATTATTTCTTTCAAACTGATTAAGTTATTCTTGCATTGACATTATCCAAAATTCATCGTTGATGGCATCATCAATGTTTTTAGGTCAAGTTGTGACAAGAAGGCTTGATGTTCAACCTGATTTCTAATAGAATCTCTAGTTTGTGTTCCTTTCTTTAATTCTCCTACAACAGCATCTAAGGGATTGTTTTTATGGGTTCTAACCTTTATAGAAAATGAGGGACTTGTTATTTCAGGTTCATCAATATATTTTGTTTCATTATGACTCGATGGTAGGGAATTTCTAGAATTGGAAGTTTTCGCAGATTCTTTCACAGAGGAAATTGCCGATTTTGAGTTGATGTTCAGATTTGATACATCATCCTCCAGATTTTAAAGGATGGTTATAGGCTCATGTGGATCTATTTCATCAAACATTATACGAACATATTCTCCCACACAATTAGTTCTCTTATTGAATACTCTATAAGATTTAATTGATATTGAGTAACCTAGGAAAATTCCTTCATCACTTTTGGATGCAAATTTTTCAAGATTATCCTTACTGTTGGGAATGAAGACCATGAAACCAAAAACTCTAAAGTAATTAACCTTAGGCTTCCTATTGTTCCAGTGTTCATACATGGTCTTTTTGAGAATTAGTCTAATCATGACTATATTGATTATGTAGCATGATGTATTAAAATCTTCAACCCAAAAGTAAATAGGTAAGTCAAATTCACTAAGCATTATTCTAGCAATTTATTGCAGGGTTCTATTTCTTATTTCTACAACATCATTCTTCTTAGGTGTTCCAGGGGTATAGAAATTGCGACTATAACCATTTTGTGAGAAAAAGGATTAAAACTATTTATTTTCAAACTCACAGCCATGATCACTTATTAAAGATTTAATTTTAAGGCCACTATGATTTTCTAACGACATGGAATACTTAGTAAAATAAGAGAAGGCTTCACTTTTGTGATCCATGAAGAAGGTCCAAGTATATCTAGAAAAATAAACTACCAGAAGATAAACATAGTACTTCCCATTTAAACTAGAAACTTTAGATGGTCCAAACAAATCCATGTGAACCAATTCAAGAGGTTGAGAAGTAGAAACTTATTTCATTGATTTGAAAGAGATTTTTTGTTGTTTTCACTTTTAACAAGGATAACACACTTTGTCATTTGATAACTCAAGTTTGGGTTTGTCTTTAACTAGTATTTTTTTAATAAGCTTTATACGGGAGTGAACATTACAGTGTCCTAGTATCCTATGCCAGAGCCAAGATTCGTTATGAAATACACTTAAGAATGAATAATTTTGAGAAGATAAGGAATATAAATTAACAGAATAAACATACACATTCCTTGATGTAGAAAATATTATTTCATATTTAGAATTAAAGACATTATAGACATAATTTTCAAATTTAACATGATATCCATCATCACATAATTGTGAGATACTAAGTATATTATATTTTAAGCCATTACCAAACAGTACTTTAGAAATTAAAATAAAATCAGAGTTACCAATCTGGACTAATCCAATGATCTTCCCTTTGGAATTTTAACCAAATGTGACATTTCCTCCATCGAATTTTATCAGGTTTTTGAAGCATGAGTAGTCTCCTTCCATGTTCCTTCAACATCCACTATCCATGTACCATAAATTTTTGCAGGAGCTCTTTAAGTTACTTTACTATAGCATGATCATGCAAAGACATATTTTGGTAACCAAACTTGTTTGGGTCCAGTAACATTAGTAATAAGTCCTTTAGGAACACATATTTGTCTCATAGGTTTCCTATAAGAATTATGTAATGTTTTTGAAAAATAAATTGTATTTAGTCCACAAAAACATAAAAAAATAGAGTATGTAACATGACTTGAACTAGTTGAGTTATGTCCAGAGTTGGGAACATAATTATATATCCTAGATTTTGAAACAAAATTCATTCTACCAATTTTTTTTACCAGGTTGATAACCAATGCGAGTATTATATCTGGGGGCAATTTGTTTTCCTAGCATTTGGGTAAGGGTATTTTTCCCATTAGTAATGTTTTCTAAGTTTCTTTTTTATTGCTCATTAGAAATTTTTAATTCATTGTTTTCTTTGAGCAGCTGATAATTTTTCTCATTTTCAGTAGTAAGTTCATATTTTATATTTAAAGTGAGAGCATGCTGTTTCTTCAATGATTTATATTTAACTTTTAATTAATTGCATGCCTCTTAAGGAATGTTATAGTATTCAAACATTTCTTCATTAGTCATATTTTCAGAGTCACTTTCCTCTTCAGAATAGTATGAATTATGTACAGAAGAGTTCTGTGTTACCTCAGATGTGTTTGTCATAAAACACATATTGGATTTGTTATCCTATTCATCATGTGATGTCTCTGAGTCACTTGAACTATCCACAAAGGCCCTCCAAGATTCCTTCATGGCATTTTTTTACTTCTTATCCTTGTCCTCATATTTCTTCTTATACTTCAGCTTTCGATATTCATCCTTTATATGTCTTTTGCTGTTACACTCATAGCATAAAATTTCAACAGTTTTGTCACTTATTTTCCAGTCCTTTTTCCAGCTTCCTTTTAGATCATACTTTCCATTGAAGTTAGGATTTCTGAAAAAGTTCTTATTTTTGTAGAATTATTTGAATCTTCTAGCCAGTTGATCCATCTCCTCATCACTGTCAGGTGATGATTTTTCAGCAGTTGAACTTTTTATAGAAGCTTCCAATTTCCCTTTTTCTTTGTAATTCGAGAAGGTGGTGTTGAATGCTATAGATTTCCTCTTTGGTTCATCCTCATATTCTTTGTTTACTTTCATCTATTCCTCATACATCATCAGTTTCCCAATGAGTTCTTTTACAAGTAGCTTGCTTATGTCACATGATTCTCTAATTGAGACAGAGGTTCCCCTCCATCTGTCCGGTAGACATCTAAGGATTCTCACGATCTGTTCTTTGGCAGTGACTTCTCTTCCAAGAGAAATAATTGTGTTGAAAATCTCATTGAACCTGAGATACATGTCATAAATAGGCTCATCGGGTTTCATTTTAAAATTATCATATTTTATAGTATAAGTATTAAGATTCATTTCCTTTACACTGGATGTACCTTCATGTGAGACAGAAAAGGTATCCCAAATTTCATGGGATGTTTTACAAGAATAAATCTTATTAAATTCTGAATCTCCTAAAGAACATTACAAAGCATTCATGGATTTGAAATTGTTATTGTAAAAAAGTTTTGTAGGTTCATCCTATGTAAGTCTATCATTCACAGGGCGTTTTTATTCGTCTATAATGGTTGACTAAAATTTAAAGCTCATACTCGCTGGATGTATTTTCATTTTAATCTTCCATTGAGTATAATTGGTTCCATTAAAGAATGGTGGTCTGTTGGTTTCATCACCTTCAAATCTATTATCCATACGAAAAATTAATTTTAAAGAGCATGAAATTAGGAATTAAAAGAAATGTATAGATCTTTAAATTACAAATACAACCGCAGTTGAGTAAGAGTGAATAGAGTCCTAATAAAGAAACCTCTGATACCAAATGTTGTTCGGAGCAGTTTACTCAAGAGGGGAGGGGTGAATTGAGTTACTATAAAAATTTATGTTACAAAAATATTGTTTTAAGAGAAATGGTTTTTCCAAAAATTATATAGAGCCCAGTTAATCAAGGTTACACTGTTATAAGAGTTTGACAGTTTAAACTACTTCTTAGAAGATTGATTAATTCTCAGTAATATTAATATGTATTATTAATATTACTTTTGAAGTTATACTACTAATACAAATCAGTTATAACTTATTTCCAAGACTAAATATCAAAGTGAAATTAGAGTTTTCTTGATTATGCAATAAAGCAGTAAAATAGAGAAGACTAAATTTAAATAGCACAGCGGATATGAAACAAGTGGTTCGGTTGAAAGCAGAGACCTAGTTCACTCCACATGGTGATCACATTCCACCAACCAGTTTATATAAATAAACATTGATCCACACCCTGGATCGGGGTTAACAACAGTACACAGACTGTCCAGGTCACACAGGGACCACTTCCATAGTTTTCATGGGTAAACAAAAGTAATAACCAGGCCACAGAGGGACCTCTTCCACTATTGTTGTGGGTAAAAAAAGTATAAAGAGTTTAGTGAAAGGATTTATAAATCTTCCAGTTTAGCATAGGAGTCAGTGTATGTA
The DNA here is from genome assembly GCA_963277665.1 of Viscum album. Classification (NCBI taxonomy): domain Eukaryota; kingdom Viridiplantae; phylum Streptophyta; class Magnoliopsida; order Santalales; family Viscaceae; genus Viscum; species Viscum album. The sequence continues at coordinate 1,455,306,169 of OY728126.1, forward strand.
TGGAATATACATAGTACAAACACTGCTCAAAAGTAAGTAATAGAATCACTAAGGGAGAGTAGATACGAGTTTAGACTTATCAATGGATTTGAAGTGCAGATCTGGACTCCTTTGATTAAACAGAGATTCTTCTAAGTCCTTCTCTGGTTTTTGTATTGAAAACAAAGTGTCGTAATTAAGCTTGTGCTCTTCACGAGTGTTGATAATGTGAATATGTTCTCTGTATTCTAGTGTACTTCATATGTTCTTCAGTAGTGTCGGATTTCATGTATGAGACAATGATTTCTTTGAAAATCTTGCAATGTGTTCTTCGTGGTTGTGCTCACAGGCTTGTTTTTTCTTTCAATATCACACGTTGTGGTTATTGGGCACTCTCCACTCTTTATCTTCTAATACATGGGTTTTAGCTGATAGGTTCCATGTGTTTCATACCTCATACCTCATACTAATTCTACAAAGAAAAATTAATTATATCAGTGCATTAAAGGAATCAAATATGACCGTTAAACATTAAATTGAAAGATGACAAAATAGTTTAACAAACACTGTCACAGTATGTTATGCAAACAGTGTCTCCTTCACACAGTGTTTGAGGGTCACAGTCTGAGTGTCACTGTTTCTTGATCATGGTGTCTTGCTCACAGTGTCTTGATAATGGTGTCTTTCTCATGGTGTCTTTCTCAAGGTGTCATGCTCACAGTGTCTTGCTCATGCTGTCTTGCTCACGGTGTCTTGTACATAGGAAAATAATAGTATTCAGACTTAAACTGTAATATGCATGAAATGTATTGAGGTTAACCATTATAAATAATGAGTTAACTTGAAACATAAATACACATGATTGGATGTAATTTATAAGTAATCTAGGTTGAATGAGATTTGAGATCATGGATGAGATTTGTGATCATTAAAACATGATTAATACATGAGGAGTCCAACAAGATTATTTTAAGGGAATACACTATTGTTATTGAAAATTTCTAGATTTATCCTTATAATTCTAGAAGGGATTCTGATGAGGTCACCTTGATGATCCATTTTGAAAATAAGGGAAATATTTGGGCATTCTATAGAATTTAAGAGTTAGAATAACAAATGTTTATATAGGTCATAGTGGATGAGGGTAGAGCTATTTAGAATTTGAGGCTCCATAAAAAAGTTAATCAGTTGCTCAATTAAAAATTAATGTGATGTTTATCAGAAGAAGGAATTATGGTGACTAAAAGTGTGATTTGAGTTTAATATATCATTATATTGAATTAATAAATTAATAAATTATTTAAATGAAAATTAATATACGTATTTTGGTCCTTTCAAATAAGTGGGAACTATGGGTTTTGTTTATAACATTCCCCTTTTACTAAAAGGGAGTTTCTCCCCTGATTATAATAGGAATCATGTTTTGTTTAAACCATATAAAATTTAATGTAAATATTACACTCTTTATTGATTATTTTATGATTTTATTTCCACTTATCACTAATATTTTATTTCAACCCAAAATAGGGTGTGAGTAAAGATACCACAAAATCATAGTATAATCATAACAATATGATTGGGGGTTTGACAAGATTAGTAAGATAATTTTTTTACAGGAATACCACAGGATATTAGTCACTATTCTGTGAAGGTTTCATATATTTATGAAATTGTATAGCATTTTTTATTAAATTGGTTGAAATTTGTTATTGAACAAGTGCCAATGGAAACATATTTTTCTCAGTTTGGTGTTGTGGGTGGGAACTAAGCCTTCAGGGTGTGGTAAGTTGAGGTTTCAATGAGAGGATATTTCCTGGTGAATTTTTATTTCAATAAAGATCTTTGGATTAAAATGGATATTTAATTTTAAATTTTTCTAATTAATTATTATGATATTATAACATGATATATGATCTTCTGTTGTGGTAAAAGAATAGACTAGGATGACTGAATGTACCTAATGTGATGGTAAGTTTATATGAGCTAGGTGTTCCCTTGAGTCTACCCATATGGTATATGATTTAATTTATAAATATAGTGGGTGTTATGTGGTCTGACAAATGTGGGCGATCAACCATTTATTTAAATAAATTATTTTATTTATATAAAATATTTATGGATGAATGGAAGTGTCACAAGCCATGATAAATTGTAGATAACTCTATGATTCCTCAACCACTGATAAAGAAGTTTTTGATTATAAACAAGTTCAGTATGATATAAGGACCTAATAGGGGAATAAATAAATTTAATGATATATATTGGATACTAGTAATGGTTCCCATAGAACCACCATGCTAGAGATAGTGTTTTATTGTAAATAGTTGGTTTTATTATTCCATGGGAGATATTTGAGACTCCATATATCTTTATATATAGATTTGAAATAAAAGGGGTGAGTATTCCTCCCCCATAACAACTTGAGTACATAGGTGGGTATACTCTAGGTATATTAGTGATATGTTCTGTCTTTGATAACTGACATATGATAGACTTGGGATGTGGGATGGACATTATTCAATCTCTTAAGATTAATTTATAAAATAATTTTCCAATGAGGTATATTTTTCCATGATTTGATAGTGATTATGTATCAGAATTCTATAAAATCATTATGATGGTATTGGCCCCATAATTGTTATTGAGATAGTCGATCCCATGTTGAGTGTCTCAATTATGGTGAGACATAGGGGACCTCAGTGGGTTCCCCAGTTGTTTCTTGACTTAAGAGAGGGGTAGTTAATGTAGGGGAATGTTATATATCAGGGGTTTCACAATAGAAGTATAATCAATGGTGTGATCCTCGAATGATTTCGAGGATAGTTATAGGTTGTTCACTTGAGAGGCCGAACATGTTTATGTGAGAGGGGGTGCATCGGTGACCAAACCATGTTATTATTATTGAGGAGTTTTCATTTGAATATTATCCCTTGAATATTAGATATATAATTAAAGAGAGATGACATCAGATTAAATTTCCATACTTATATGGAATGATATATATGTTAGTTGGATGTTGATAAATATTACTATATGGAATGACTAGGATATTACAACATATGTTTTTGTTGTACAATCGTTGAATTCCTAGGGAGTGATCTTGGATTTATATTTCATCATGATGTTTATGGATTATGAGTACAACTTGGATTTTATTATTGATCATGATTCTATCCAGATGGTTAAGAAACCCTCTAGTAAAATTCTATTGGGCCAAAAACTATTTCTATGTATAAGATACTCTGTTGCATCTTGCTATTGATCCTGATACAGTATGGATCACTAGGGTAATTCTTATGATCTTATCATTGATTGGGATACTATATATATTTGTAGGATACTCTATAGGATTTGATGACCATCCAGATGACAAGAAATGCCAAGATTACTATATTGGACTCAATGAGTTTTCCGATATATAATTCCATGTCTGGTATTTGGAATTCAAAACATATGATGATACATAATTCCTATGTTATTTCTTAGTATTAATATATTATTCTTATTTCAAATTACATTTATTTTCACTTTTGATTAGTATTTATGCAATTAGATATGATATTCCATGGATATCATCACAATATTTGGAGTATACACTGAATGAATATTTATTCATATGATACTTTTTCATATTTCGTGTTCATTATTTTTATTTTATGACATGGTAGAGTCTCCTTTTTATTTTATTATTTTCGTTATCTTGTATTTTTTATCATTTCATTGGGAAATTAATTGATGTATGTGTCTGTAAGAATGTGTTATTCTGTATTTCTTTTTTATTGAATTTTGGTTTTACTGATTATGCATAATATGATGATTAGTTATGATGGATTATGATTTTTTATTTTTTATTATTTCATAGTATGAGATGGGTTTTTGTATCACCACAGAAATAATTTTGAATACCACTACTTATATTAATCCTTTAGTATATAGGGATGCGTTTCTGGATTTCGACCAATAAAATGGTTACTTTTCTTCAGTTTGGGGGAAACAAAAAGTGGCATAAAATTTCATTTGTGTCTTACTAGTTTTCTAAATGTTAGATATATTATATAAAAATATGTCATGTATTATGATGGATCATGGAATGATGCGTTATGAACTATTTTTAGGGGGATTTCATAGATTCCATGAATATAGGATTCTAATAATTGTTTTTGAGGAGGAATTTGGGATTTTTATTTCTAATGATGTTTTTATTTGAAATTGTTATTTTGGTTTTAGTTCTTGGTCAATTGTAAATTGCTTTGTGACCTTTTATCACATTTGGAACATAGGATTCACATGACATTCACAAGCCAATGTCTGAATGATGTCATGAACAATTGTGTGTTCAATAATTATATGTGTCAATAATAATTTATAAAGTGATTTTCTATATAAAATATTGTGGTAATTTAACACTTTTATAATTCATTATAATTATTTATAATGTTAGGTCATGTGTATTTTATAGAAAAATGCTACTCATTGATGACTATACATTCGCTCTTTTAAGGGATACATGGTGACCCATGGTGGGTCTGTATAGGAACATTGTGTCTTGGTTTTTGTTTAGGAAAAGAAATGGGTCTGTTTATTTAAGGTGTGTTAAAAAGACTCTATTATATATTTCCAAATATATATTTATCGAAATTGACACTAACAATACAACAATTTTATGGTGTGATTTAAATAATTAATTATAGGGTGGTGTTAGTATAAGTATATGTATGATAATGTGATACTTATTGGGGTCACACAATATCTTGATTTTTAGTGATGTTTGGTACCCTATAATTTACTAATGTTTGATATGTGATTATATATATATGGGATACCCAAGATATATTTTTTTGGATGTGAGTTCTATTGTGATATTTGAGATGACAATAGAGGTGTTTTCACTAATAAAAAATTCCCCTATGATAGTGATAAATATGACTTTATAAGTACTAAAATAGTGATTATTATCACAACACTGTTAAAATTCATAAGCTTTTATAACCACTATAAATGTGTTGATAAAATTTTACTTTACCAGTGCTAAAAAAATCACTGATAAATAATAATTTAGAAACAATTTTACAAGTGCTGATAAAATTCACCATTTATAATTTCTAATATAGGGTGAGTATTTCAGAATATTTACATTCACTAATGAAGGATTATTTTATCAGTTTACTAATTAGAACTGATAAAAACACATACTCTAGTACGATACTACAATAAACTGAAGCATAAAGAACAAGGAATACTTCTGTGTGCTATAGAATCACAATACGACAATAGAAACCATAATAGAAATTATAAAAATCATATAGAAATACTAAATTTAAATGAAATGATATTTACAACACAAATTCAAGAAAAACAGACTATTATAGGGGAAATGAATGAACCCAAATAAAAGAAAAATCCACCCCAGTGGAAGAAAAATAAACACTTATATTTGAAATTAATTCTTCTATTAATAATAATAGAATGAATTAAAATAAACAAAAATTGGTAATTTTAAACTATACTTGGATTTATATATGAGGAACTCTCTCTATCTGATTGAGTGGTGGTTGGTTCTTACACGTCACACCATTTATTGTTCATATTCAATAATTATCTCTTTAAAAATTAACAAAATAATTATATGATAAAAATGATTTGTAAATTAATTAATTAATATGAGATAAATGTAGGTAGGGACTTATCTAAGTAATAAAGGATCCATGTAATCTTACATCAGTCCCAAGTTCATATCTGAGATGGAGAAAATTTCCTCAGGTAGGCGGTGACGTAGGCATGACATAGACATGAATCATGCATGCAATGACCTAGACATGATGCATTCAAGATTACACTGGTAGTATGACTCAGGCATGATGCTTCACTGGGCCTTGGGCCATGTAATGGGTTTCATGCCCACTATCCCTACAAGCTATGTAATGAATAAATATTGATTGATGGGTGGGATATACCTAGGGGGTATGACCTACCTTTCTAGCCTATGCGTATGGTGTGTGTGTTTGTTTAATGTATTTTTATGCACAAAATCATAATAAATAATAATAGTCATAATGATGAGAAAATAATCTAGGTTCATTTTCCAAGTTTTCGCGATAGATGTGTGTTTTAAACTAAAAAGACACTTTTATATTAAAAAGACACACTTGGAGTCATAACAGTCAGACCAAGCATCATATTTTGGTGTATCTAATAAAAATATATTCCAAATTAATTATGTATCATTTTACTAATGTATCAATACAATCCAAATGAGTCTTCCTAACTTTGAATATACCACTTGTGTTTTTTAGTAAAATGTAATTTTAAATAGGAAACAAGTACTTTCAAAAATACCATCACTTAGTTTGTGGGTTTGACATGAGACTAATTCCAACATGTCAAAAATGAGTTATAAATAATTTTACAAAGTTGTCAATACAACCCGTGAATGTTATTTCAGTTTTTAGTGATCAACACTTTCTGAACTAAATTCTCAATTTTATATTGATAATAGAGACTATGAGTCATAGTAGGCACATCCAATATCAGATAGAGTTAGGTATGATTCCTAAATATCAAAAATTACATATTCATTGTTTCCTTTTTTATCAAAACGATATTAATGTGTTTTTTGGTTTTGAGTATGTTTGCTTCCTTTTTATAAAAAATAATGTCGATCTTAAATAAAAAGATGAACACAGAGTTGTACTAGTTAAACTGTGCATCATATTGAGGGGTAATTATTTCTACATGTTCAAATTGACATATGGATCATTCTATTCATGTTTCAAAATAATATGAAGGAATTTTATTGGTTTTGAGTACCCCACTTTTTTTCTTACCAAAATATCTTTTTAAACTAGAAACAATATCTTTTAGTCATATGGGTCACATTTTGTGTCGATTTGACAAGAAAATGATTCCTAAAAGTCAAAAATTCATTATCAATAATTTTAATACATTACCAAGACACTCCAAGTGTTTTTTACTTTAATTTTAGTGAAACTTTTAAAACAAATTTTTTAATTTTAAATTGATAATTCAAACTTTTAGTCATACCCATCACATTTTTTATCAGATTGAGGTGAGGCTAATTCCAACATGTCACAAATGACATTTTAAATATTTTACAAAATTATAAAAACAATATAAATTTGTTTTCTTCATTTATATCATGTATATTTTCTTTTTTACCAAAACTAATTTCAGTTTTAAATAAAACGATGCAGTTAAAGTTATACTGATCAAACTGTGAGTCTGATTAAGGATTGAATGATTCTTACATGTACCAAATGACATATGAATAAATTTAAGAATGTTTCAAAAAAAAATTAGAGTGCATTTTCATAGTTATGAGTATTCCACTTTTTTTTAGTAAAATTTCATTTCAAAATGGAAACATGCAATTTCCGTCATACTGGCCACATCATGCATCAGATAGAGGTGTGATTGATTGAATATGTGATGTTTTTTTTCATTAAACCATATTCACTAAGGTATAAAAAGTAGTAATATTTCTTTTATATAGAAGAAGAGACCCCGTTCTACCTTAAATATCTCATCCAAAAGCATCGTGTAGTGTATTTTATTGGCTTATTGTAGATGATTGAAGGAAACATACTACTCCCTAAAATCTATGTTCAATAAATATATAATGTATACTAAAATTAACAATAACATATTAAATAAAATGATGAAAAAACTAAATAAATATGTATCATAAACCCACCATTTCATGATGGGTTTATAAATCGTGGACCCTGTTCATTATTGTGGTTATTTTTGTTACAGCCTTAAAGTCCTATAACTCACAGGAACGTGAAGGTTCAAACACACCAACCCAAAAAATGAAAAGGAATCCACCTATATAATAAAATAATTTATATGTTAGCAGTATTATAAATAAATATATTAAAAATAAATATGAAACAATACATTAATAAAATGTCAATTTTAAATTTAAACTATAAAATATAAGTCATACAAGGTTAACCATTTATTTCTTTTAGGTATTGTTGATTCTGTCAAGTCTTTTTATCATATAGTGCATTCAGAACTCTGGGTCATTAACAATATTGAAGTTTGATAACCTAGATTATTGAATACATAGGAGCATAAAAAGGAAAATTCATCCTCATTAGTGAATCATACTTATTGAGTGCATGATCATAGTACATGTGTGAATCATAATTTTTGAATAAGTCATTTATTCCTATAAAACATTATTCATTCTTGTAAACCTATCATCGTTAATATATTTTACTAAAATAAATATCTAATTATGAGTTTTAATAGAACATAATAAAATATAACTTACACTTTCACCTTCATAGAGATTAAAAACTCCAGAACCAACCATTTACATTCTTTGATTGAAAAAACAACAGTGTGAACAATTATGTATTTTTAGAATACACTATCCTCTATTATAAAATTTTTTACCCATTTTTGAGCATATAAAACATTATTATTTCTTTTTATAGCATCAAAATGATGTTGAAATATAGTGCATAAATTACGTCTTCTTGGATTGTGTTATAGATTAGAAAATCCTTTTCAATATTCTAGGTGATGATAAAATCTAACATAGCATCATAATTATTTTTTATTCAAAATTAGAAAAGACCTATTCTCATGTATTTTTTTTTATTTAGAATGATGATGCATTTTTTATTAATGATCTTGTGAATATAGATCCTTATATATAAGGAATGTGCAAAATCATAATGGATGTTAGTTGTATAGATTTCCCAATCATTTTTGATAATATATAATGAATCTAATTGATAATCAAATAGTCCAAATAATTCCACTACCCACTAAAATAAAACCAATATGTTGTTATTTAATGAAAATTCATGGTTTATTTAATACAAATATTCATTTCATTTATTTTATAGAGGTATCGTATCAGGATACTAGATTATTTTTCAATTCTGTCTTCTTAGGGATTTTTGGTTCTTCAATATTTTATTTTATGTAGGTTTTTTTCATGTATTTATTTATATGCTTCCATATTTTTATTTGACGTCATGTTTTCTTTGACACCGTCAATCCTTGATGACCACACTCTCTTAATGACTAGTTTCCTCCAATAGTTATCCCATACACCTTCTGGAATTTGTGGTTGATTACAAACATATTTAATAAAAAATTATGTTTGATTATATACCTTTTTTATTATTGAATTGGTGTTTCATGAATCTCAGGTAACCATTGGATAAATATTGAGACCCTTTTTTTGTAATTCAGAAGTCTTGGGAAAGAAACAACATTTGTTTTTTGTCATTGTTTAGTTTATTATTTAAAAGGTATTTCATTAAAATTTCCATAAACATTGATAGTGCATGGAATGTTCTAATATAAATTTTTTCTGGTGATTTTCCATTTGAAAAACTAAGTGGTTTTTTTTTGTATCTGAAAAATTTATTCCACTTAAACTCTGGTACTAAATCATTTAAACTTGTTTTGAAAGGCATTATTACTATATTCCATGTGAAACCCATGAATAATGGTAATTATATTAAATGAAAATTGTTTTGTGAAATTTTCAAAAAAATTTATCAAACACAACCTTTCTATAATCCCCATTATACAATGTTTCCCAAAAATGTTATTGATACAGGCCAATGCTTCATATCCTCATCCACCTTAATATCTGCCTCAGTGACTGCCTCTAACTCCTTCATCACTTAAGTCTCTAAATCGGCCTCCAAATTCACCTCTTCTCCCATCTCCCCCCTCCTCTATTACCATACAATCATATAGTTTGCAGGTCAGTGATTCTGAAAAAACTGATTTCCTCCATTATACTTCGCCTAGAGAAACTAATCTCAAAAATATATATATGTATTCTCAAATTAATTCTTCACACCCCAAATTTATTTATAAGGTAATCGATCATTCTAGATTATTAAAATAATAGGAAATCACATAAATTTCTTGTTATAAAACATCCAAAAAACATGTACACTACCAACTTATCCCTAAAAAGATTACTTGTTCTTTAATGTATGAAGGTTTTTGGAAATATTGATACTAAAAAGAAAATATAGACAAAACTAATAAATATATTTATTAAAATTTAAATTACCTTTAGAATTTACCTATTGGGGGATGCTAGTATTTTCATTCTTTATGACCTCTGTTATAAATTTTCTAACATGACATCCAGAATTTTTAACATTATATTGCTTCTGACATAATAAAACATTAAACAAAATTAGTAAATTGTTATTAAATATGGTTAGATAATTAATTATTTCTTTATATATACCCTAATAAATTTCCATTTGTTGTAATCCATAGGCTTTATATTTTTTGAATCCAACATCATGCCATGATTTATATTATATTTAGTGACCTCCATATAATAAAATAACTCATCACAAAACATAGAATAAAACAAATAATTATACGTTTATCCATAATATATTTATTTTATTGTATTACAAATTGAAAATATACATCATGTATGGATGTTTTGTTCTATATCCATTCCTTGGATCCAAAAAATTAATATTTGGGGATGTTCTAATTGATTGCGATCAACATACAACATTTCGTCAATAAAAAATGAAATAAAAATAAAAATATATTTTCTTTGATTAGATTGTATAGTTTTACTTGTGAAAATTTCGACTAAAAATTGGTTTTAATCAATTTTTTTCTCAACAAAATCAAGTGGATCATCTTATTTCATCCAAATTTCATCCTAATCCAAAAAATTTCTATATAAAATAAATACGGATTAGAGAATCCAAATAATTATTCACCTGATTTTCCCTATATATAGTAGTTATATATTCTCCTAAAAAAATAAATATATTTATTAACATCAATAAACAAATAATCTCCCAATTTGGACAACGGTATTATAAAAATTCACCTTATTTACGTAATCCAAACTTAGAATCAGAGCCATTAATGATTTAGAATCTCATTTATAGTCTCATGAATAATTATGTCTATCATGAATGTCAAATATATTTATTTCTAATATGGAATTTAAGATATATTCACATATTTAAATGTGGTCTATACATGAATTTCTTTTGATAATAAATGTTTCTCGAGAACTAGCGAGGAGAAGATACTCTAAGAATATCTTTTTTATTTCTTGGTTGATTCACTAGATTATCTTAATCACACATTCCATTTACAATCACTTTATCTAGGAGTAATATCACACCTAACATTATGATTTTTTTCATTAATAATTATTCGTATTTCATATTATATTTTTTGTTAGAGACATACCTCGTGCATCTTTAAAATAGTATACGACCTTGTAATGAAAATTATAATAGCATCATTGACTGTTGTATTATCCAGGTTATTATGTGGAATATGAAACTCAGAAGTTGGCTCATGATCTACCTCACTACCCAATATCGTGGGATATTTTGGTAGGTCATTATTGTTTATCTTGTATTCTTGGATATTATCAATTGGACCCCTTGTAATAAGAAGGCACATGGGTGGTTAAAGAGACAAATTACATAAAAATATACCATATAGAAATTTAGTAATATAATGTTATCAGAAGTTTTATTGATTCACATTTAGAAGAAAGAGTAATGATAATATTTAATACATTGGGTAATTTATATGGTTGGGGGTAATGGATATCGTCAAATCTAGTAGGGTTATTTGGTTCATGTGCAAATATTTTCACAACACCAATTTTCTTTGACCCTTTCCCATACACTGGTTCACTAAAACTGACTAGATAATAATATATAATATTTAGTATATTTGTGACTATAATCATTTCACCATATTATATGTATCTTCATGGGGTTTTATCATCTAGAAATATGTTCATGGTGACACTCCAAAACCCACTCCTCTAACACAACCATATTTATTTGGCCACTTTGAAGCTACTAAAACTAGTTTTTTACAGTATGGAAATATTTTATTCTTGTTTCTAAACCATATAAAAAATATGAACATAGATATATATTTGTATATATTTATGTTATAAATCATTACTGATTAGTATTTTTCATACTTAAATTTTTATCCAATAATGTTTTTCTGTTTTCGTCAACTAGTTTACCCTCTATATTTACGTTATCCTCCTATATTTACGTTATCCTACTCTAATATCACATTGTGTGGGGTGGTAGTGGAATAAAATTTTTCTTCATCAATATAATTATAAACAAAGGAACATATGTTGTTTCATATCAAATGAAACTTTTATTATTTATTTGAAATACATCTTAATTTATTCTCTAGTTAAGAATACCACATCATTTCATTGTGATAAATGTACATTGGTTTTGATGATTGTTAATTATTATCATCAATGTTTTGATGTTTCATAAATTATTAATTTTGATTCAAATGGGGTAAAATAATCAATTCAAATAATGTATTATCAAATGAAATGCACCTGAATTGATTTTTCATTATGAATTTGATAATAGCTGTCTATGTTTCCTTCTTTATAATGTGTGAATATCTAACTCCTTGGTGCGGAATTACTTTACCCTCAACATCCCTAAGATATAACTTGGTTGAAATAGTTTGGAAGCCTCTGTGGGATTTTCCTGGGACCAATAAGACAAGATAATATTTAAATATACTAAATTAAAAGAACTCCACATGGAATAATGAATATTAAAACAATATTTCATTATATATTTTTTCTATAAAATAGAGAAAGTATTTTAAAATATTATAGTTAAATATTTTCAATGTATTTCCTTTGTTACAATTTGGACATGCCACCATGAATCAATATCTATCATAACATTCATCAACATTGTGACCCCAACATAACTAATGAAAATTGACTTGTTGGGGTCAATAGGTAGGATACAATGATTCCATCCAAACTCAAATTTTATAACACAACTTCTCACGTTGATAATTTTATTCAACACTATGATGATGCACCGTCATTTTTTTCATCAATATTCAGTTGATCGACTTATAATTATGCAGTTTAATCACCAACAATATGTTGTTCCTCATGATCAGAAACATCATCATGTGCAGAAGACATTGTCTATATGAGTACTCAAACATTGAAATTGTGTTGAATTAAAACATTGTAAACACAGATAAATTATTTGATAAGGTTATTATTCATTTTATATTATAATCATGATGAACACTCTAACTATATTTTCATACTACCTTTTCAACAGATTAGTGTGAATCTATTTTGAATGGAATAGTTAATTGAATTAAAGAAATGAATAAATCATTTATGGTAGGTTTTATCCGTTGAATTCATCCAAATGTGAAGCTTATAGTCAACTTTCATCCCCAACACCTTCATCTCATGAACATTTATTTTATTATTGATAGTAATCATCCATCTCTTATGGACATGCTCCTATGTTTGTTGAACTTCTATGAATAGTACTCATGAAATACCGGGTACTGGTGATCATTTTGGATGAATAAATCTTAGAGTAGTTATAGAAACATAGGAGATATGGGGGACGAGTCACGAGAAGAAAAATTAAATAATAAATCTTTTGTAAATGATGCTGGTGAGGATGGAATTGGTCTCATTAGAACTATTCAATTTAACAAATATTAATTTAAAATTTAAAATCTCATCTCAAAATGATAAATGGTCCCTAACACTAACATGTGAACCTAAAATCTTACCCACTGATGCTCATGTGTCGGGTGTGTGTAAACAAATTATCACATCAATACAAATATAGCCACAAAAATATAAAATGATGCATATATTTGAGTATATGTTCAAAGTATTTTCATTAAAAATATACATTTAAGACATGTAATTATGTAATAAATAGTACTACATAATAATCGAAAACACTAACTTCATTTCAGACCAGGGAATTATATAGATCATACCAAAAGTTAATACCATGGTTGTTCCCCAACATTAAAATCATTTCAATAACAAGAGTTTTACCTTTCAATCATAGGGGGATCAAAAATTATTTATTTCCCTATAGAAATATCTACATTCTAGTTAAAATGATATTTGACCTCATACCCCTAGAATCCAAGAATATTCCTAAGGGATAACCATCACATTTACTTAATAAAGACAAATCTTGAAATGGGTAAACAATAAACTTATATCATAGGAAATTAATTTGAAATATGTTGATGTATTGATATAATTGGTTTACTTCATTGTGAACCACACAATGGGTTCCAAAATACATTAGTTGAACTTAAATTTTGAAAAAACAGTTAACAAGAAGAGACAACAACAAAAATTTCACATCAACGTCACCCAATCCCTTGATGAATTACTAACATGTATATAATAACTCAAATTATATTCTAACATTAGTATCATCAAAACCAAATTCTATAAATATTTCAAAAAATTCATTATCATAATATCAAAATCCACCATTAATCAACATAACTAAATAGAAATAATTTATTAAAATAATATTTATTATATTTTAAATTAACTTTTAGAATAGTTTCCAACCATTTCAACATCCACCAAAACATTCCACCATGTATTAATTCATATTGATCCCATTAATTGAATTTTTATTTATTTAAACATAACATAAATATTAATAATAACTTAAAAATGATCTATCATCATAATCTTTATCATTAATTCTCATGAGTTGTGAAACAATTATAGAAGAAAATATGTAGAAAAAATTAAAAATACTATAAAAATACGCGAATCAAAATTAACTACCGTATTTTTTGGATTACTTAAAATCCTCAATCACCAAAAAATACTAATCAATTCCATTTATAAAATAGTACTTAATATATACCATATTATAATCACATACCCAAATCATGTGGAAAATAAAAATTCAAGCAATAATAAACAATTTCACATTGAAATCATCTTGGAAAAACAATTAATTATATCCAGTGGATCTTTATATAATTTTTTTGTGGATCATAGTTTTAAATTAATGGATGTGACTATTTTCATTATTTATTGAATATATTATGTGAGATTTATTATATTTTTATACCTTTTATTTTAATAATAATATAATTTTAATTATTTATTAAGAGTATAATGCTCATATATTAAGTAGAATTGACTGTACTGATGTAATTTAAGAAAACATCTCATAATAAATATTTTCCCTCTACTCATTAAACCATGATAAAGAGATAATTTTCAAATCTCATAAAAAAGGAGAATAAATATATTGGAATATACGAGGAAATATTTATAAATCATTCATGGTACACCTCTGACATTATTGTCTACCTTGTTAAAAACATATACAGTTTCATTTTTTTAAAACCATATTTCTATGAATATCTAGTTATCCAAAACATTTGATATTATGATTTTGTATTCTCCAATTATATTTATGTAAATATTGATTTTAGTGAATTATCCCATGTTTGTTGTGATATGAAATGAATTATAGAGTCACACTAGAGCTCAAATAAAAAAGTACATGGTCAGAAAAATATACAACTCTGCATATGTCAAATATATTTTTCGATAGACCCCATTAGTATTCCAAAGTAAACTATGAATTGGTTATAGTGTTATAAAATATGTAATATACTACATTATTATTTTAAGGACATTAAAATATAACTATATAAAATTAAAAATTAAAAGAACTAACTCATAAAACTATAAAAATTTCAACGATTATACTACAAGGAATATGTGAATAGTTTAATCCAATAAAACCATGTAATTTCCAATGATGATTATTAATATAAAAATAAACTTCAGCAATGTAAATAATGGTGGTGATGTGAAAAGGTAAATCCAACTACATAAAGGTCATGTGAAGTAAAAATGGGTACCAAGTATGGATCATGTTGTATTGGTTATTGGGATAGACTTCTAGTTTGATTATGAGAAATGGGAAGTCATATATGGGAACGTTTTTCACCCATTGAAGAACATAAAAATGTTAAAAAGAATGAGGAATCATTAATATATAGTGATGAAGTAGGGTTATTAATGGTTGAGAACAATAAAAAAACACCAACTGTAGAACCAAAAGAATCGATCAATGCGATAGAAAAATTAAAAGATAGAAAACATTGGATTGTAGCCTAGATTTTTCTCAGAGAACATAGAGGAGGAACTCAAGATGTTTGAATGTTTTGAGAGAGACAAAGAATTTTTACTGAATTAGTCATGGTCATGATTCTTTTAAATTGATCACAATCACTTTTATCAGTTCTTACAAAAAAGTGCTGATAAGGATTGATTTTATCAGAAATAAATTGACAAGAACTCAGAAAAGGAATATTGATTAGTCCTTAAAAAGCATTTATAAAATTTATTTTTATCAGTGCTAATGAAGTGATGATAAAAGGAACCATTATAATCAATAAAACATTATCTTGGATAAAGTATTTATAATTATAATTATATTAAAAACATGTTGTAAATAAATTTATGTAATTACATATTTTTTTGTTATAGTTTTATATTTATTTAAATACATTAGTATTTATTTACACAAATTCTTAAAAAAAATATTTTTTTTATACATTTTAAAATATAATTATAATATTAAATATATTTATGAATTTATATATATTTATATAAATCAATATAAATATAAATATAGTAATTTTATAGATTATTTAACTATATTTATTATAATTTTATATTTATAAATATATTTATATCATTATAAATATTTAGATACTAACAACTATATGTAGTAAATATATATAAATATAAATATAGATAATATTTTCATTATTTAACTATAATTATTATAATTTTAAAATTATTAAAATACATAATAAATTATTTATAAATATATTAATACTTTTAATAAATAATATTTATATATTTATATACTTATATATATATAATTATATATATAAATATATATAACACCTAGGGTGTATCTTAGTGATAGCTGCCCCTATGGGTTTCCGTGATGTCTGAAGTTAGCGACTCGTCGAGTACATCCATACATTTTATGTTTCTTATTATTCTTTATAATATAGCCCATTTCTCTTACTAAACTGACGCTTCAACTTCAAATTATATATTTGTATACATTAAATATAAATATAAATATAGTTTATTATATATTTAAATTATTCTTTTTTATAATTTAATAATAATATAAAAATATATATTAATTTATTTAAAATTCTATAAACAATTTTAAGAAAATATTATTTTTTATTTATAATAATTTTAAATATATAAATTAATAAATATTTTAAATATATGTTTATAAAAATATTTGTGTATAATTATTTATTTAAAAATATATTTTTGACATTATTAATGATTATATAATAGTAAAAGGTTTAAATTAGGGAATTTTGGCATCAAAGCACAATTTGGGATGCTATTTTCCCATTGGTACTCTAATCAAACGTGATATGAAGACTATTTGTATTAGGTATGGTAATTTTTCTCACATTTTTATTGAGTTTGATAAAACACTACCCCTTGATCTGACTGTTTACTTGCCAGTTGGTGACATTTTGATTGAACTTGATATTGAATTTGTCCATGTTCTTGAGAACTTTATTAATTTTTCAACTATTGGACTTGTTATGGACAATTATTAGAAAGGGATGAGATGGCCTAACTATAAAAGGTATAGTTATATTGATGAAAAGTGTAAGTTATAAATGTCGTCAACTTGTGATGTTTCTCCCTTAAATAATGTGTTATGGAATAAGGTTACATATGATGGTGTGACGGATGCTGCTATACCTACATCCAATGAGGGGAACCTGATGTATAACAGAAGTCATGGTCCAGTGAATAGAGCCCTCTATTTTTGTGATGTTGTTTCGGGGAAAAATCATATTGTTATGCAATGTTAAGTTGATGGTTGTGGGGTAGTGCTACCTCTAGGTGAACCCTCCAATAAAAATATACCTATTTTTTATATGATTCAAGGAGAGAACTATTATAAATGGGGTGATGTTGATAGTCATGATTGTGATGATGAAATGGATCATGTGATTTTATTAAATGAATAATTACAATTAAAACAAAAGCGTGATTCTGGTTCCATACAATTTAGAAGGACGTTACCTTTAACTGTTGAGATCAATGGTACATCATTGTGTGTCACTGTTGATTCTTATAATTTCTTTTAGGCTACCATAGAACCTATTTTTTATATATGAGATTATGGGGGTTGCATAGATTACTTCTATAAAATTCGTACAGGTCAAATTCTCCATGGAGCTTGTGGTTCCTTATGCACATGCCCCTATTGCAAAACATACAGTAGGAATGCATGTGTATTTCGATGGAAATTATCTTGCTATTTATCCTCTTTGTGATGATGCTACATATCTTCATGGTGATTTTGAAGATGATGTTACATTATAAGCTATGAGGGCAGTGTAATATACTTCTAGTGAACATGTGTAGTGTAGAAATTTTTAAGGGCATGTATTTCTTACACATGTCCCTGTTTCTATATCCATAGTAGAAAAGGTGTTCTCACATAATGATGGAACTCATGTTGTTTCACCAAAAAATTATAATTTTAAGAAAACCATATTCACCATTTTGTATTCTATCAACACTCCAAATTTTCATGAGATATACAAAGTGAGTTGTGAGAAAAAATGTATAAAAAATTCAATATCACACATGACTAATGTCTCTCCTTTGTTGATTAACCAGGATGGGGTGAAAGTTCTTAAGATAGGGAATCCATCAATCAAGGATGAGGTGGATGAAAAATATATTGGTAAGGTTGGTAAAGAGGTTAATGAATTTAAGTGAAATCAAGTTTTTGATGATCCATTGGATATTGATGATAAAGATGGTGCATGGAAGGCACTGAAGTTGTGGTGGAGAGAAAGACACCCTAGAGGTCGTGGTTGATTTCATGGGAGGGGTGGTAGAAATATGGGATGAAAAATGAACTTTTTTTTTGTGTCTTGTTTTCCACTCTTAAAAAGTGCTCTCTTTGTTTATACATTGAATTTTTATATAGTAATTTTGTGGGGCCATGGAGTCTCATTATGGTCTGTGTTGTTTGACTATAAATAAACAATAGAAAATTATTAAATATATAAAATAAAAAATTAAATAATTTTTTTTCATAATGAATAAAAAATAGATAATTTTTATAATATTTAAAATAAATAAATATAATTGTACGATTAAGAAACTAATTTATTAAATGTGTCTTGTTATAATTAAATTAAAAGGTAAATATAAATTTAAATAAATTTAATAAATAGTAGTTGTGTATGTTTCTATATAAGATTTCATCAATTACATAAATATCTGTGTGTGTGTGTGGTGTATAAAAACATACTAATTATTAATATTTATGTCGAATTAAAATAACATTGGTTTGATATATGTTAAATTAATGGAAAACAGTATTACAACAGAAAAGACAGTGTTTATTTTAATTATTACACATTATTCATTTTCATCATATTTATATTTAATATATATTATTTATTACTATTTATAACATATATATATATATATATTAATCATCTTCATTTTTATGAATAATTGTATCATTAAAAAATTTGTTAATAAATTTTCGATGTATTCATTTTTTATTTTTTTAATTATTTGAATTTATTCATTTTTAAATTTTTTATTTAGTTATTATAATTTGTTCATGTTATTTTTCTATTTTTAATATAAAATATTTATTAATGATTATAATCTATATATATATATAGATTAAAATTATTAATTTTTATAAACAATTATTTAATTAATTAAATGTTTAATAGTTTTTATAATATACACATTTTAACTTATTTTTGTTTAATTAGTTCATTTTATTCATTTTGCATAACTATATATATACTATATACTATATATTAGTATTTATAATTTAGTTATATGTATATTCACTTCATTCATGTTTATGAATTATTATTTAATTAATAAAATTATTAATATATATATATATATTAATTATTTAATTCTATTTTGACCCTTTTAGTGATTGAAAGTGATGACAAAGGATCCCCTTTATCAGTGGTAAAAACAAAGTGGTGATAGAGGGTACACTTTATCAGATCGAAAATTAAATCACAGATAAAGGGTACTCTTTATCAGGGCTAAATAAAATCACTGATTATGGTTACTATTTGTTAGTGATAAAATAATGATAAATGGTACAATTTATCACTTTTGTTATTGGTGCTATTAAATGGTAAATTTTATCAACACTTTTTTAGTACTGATAAATGAAACCTCTATTGGAAATTTTTTTAGCACTGATAAAGGATAGCATTGTTAAAGGTCAGTATGTGGTAGTGTGCTCTATTTTCTATGATTTTCCGATGTGAACTTAGAGAGGAGTTAACAAAGACGGTGAGTGTCAATAAGGATATGAATCATGGTAAGATTCCTTTCATTTGAAGTTAGTTCATGAGAGGTTCTTTTTTTTATGTGGTTTATTCATGGAGACAATACAATCTATATTAATATAAAGCACATAGAGGGATTTTGGTTTGAATATACGGCTTTTAGGGAAAGGTATTGTTAGATTATTTTTCAAGTCGAGTTCATGTGTGATCCCTAATGTGTTAGTGGATCCAGATCCTTGATGGTTGATCTAGGATGGATAGATCAATTTTAGAAATAATTATTCATTGGACGATTTTAAGAGTGGTGAATGATCTTATGATTGGTTATCGAAGGAGTGATTTTACCTTGGCCTATTGAGGAGAAATCCAAAAAAGTGATTATGGATTGATGAGTTTGAGATGTGTTTGGCATGAATTGTTTTTTTTCATTAACCAACCCTATCTGTCCCTAAATAGAACACCTGATCCATATTTGGAATGGCCTGAAGGGAAATCATATTCCCCATAAGCTAGCCATAAGCTCATGGTCCTAAAAAATGAATGAAATGAAAAATATTTCTTCCAATATGTATAAACATAAAATGTAAAAAAATGGATTGAAAATACAGACAATGAATAATTTGATATATCAAATAATAAAATTAACAATAGGTGTGCACTAGATGAAAAAATAAGGATGATTAATGAAACAAGTAACAACAAGGAAAAAGAACCAACAACCCACCAACACCTTTATATATAATTGAGGCAATTCCCCATAGACCTTCTCCAAGACTAGAACATATAAATATATTGGAATTTTTGATATTCTTGGATTCTTGATAAAAATTTAAAATTATTAGGTGTGGGATAAAAAGCCTAGTATATCACCACCCACTGATGAAAAGAAAAACACATCAAAAAATCGATTTTATCAATGTTTCAAGACAAGGAAAAAATATGTTTTACAGATTCCAATAATTAAAATATGTAATTTTGTTTTCCTTGAATACATCACATTTATCTAAAACCAAGGTTCTTTAAAAATTAAAATATCATATATCTTATTGAAAAAAATCAGGATTAAATTGTAGTTGAAACACATTTGAGGAAAATATTAAAGGAAAGAAGAATATCATTTCACAAATTACATTATTAAATATAAATATATCATCTTCATGGAATCCAAGGTGCTAATAAAAAAACTTATAAATCATAGATATTATGGTCATCAATGAAGCCAATTTTTCATGCCAAAAAATAACTACACATCAATAAACCCCTAACCAAAGATATATCCATTCCCTTTATAATATATCTAAGAAGAGACATTCCATATAATGACCATAGTACCACCCACACCCACAAGCTAAGGAATATTTTTAAACTAATCCCTATTTGTATGTATACTTCCTAAATTACCTCCTAGGTCTTCCCATGACATATAAAAATGAATGTGAGCATTTCAAATTATAATCATACTATATAGTCAAATGAAAAATAATTATCCAATCATTTATTATTCTCACACCTCCAAACACCCACATAAGTACAATCACATTATCCATGTCTAAAAATATGAATCAACTGACCTAAATGAATACATTTATCACAAAAATTCAAGCTTAAATAATTTCGATAAAATATAAAGGTATGTTTCCAAGGGGTTTTCATTTTCAAAATTATCCATTAAAATAACAACTGTTCTTAGGAATGTTTCATTCAGGGAAAATCCACGAAAATTCTTTTGGAATAACCTAAACACCCGATCATTAAAAAGACAAAAAATTCAAATAAATTTATAAAGGAACATCATATAATGATTATAAATAAATTTCCAAAATACAACTGGGAAATTCCATTTACAATCTAAGGTAATATTCATTTGAATCGTTTTCCTCATCAAAACATATGAAAAAATCACTATTCATCTTTTATCAAAATCTCAATAAAAATTAATTATTTGATATATATTCTAGAAATAAGTGGTAAACATTATAATACATTTAAATCCTTTTAAGAAACAACATGAAATCGTAGGTTTAGTTTTAAATAAAGAAAAAAGGGACTTCTATATCAAAAAACATTAGATTCCAAAAATTTTATAAAATCTTCACATCAAAGGAGTGGAGGGATCTCAAAATTAATAGAATATTAAAAAATTATAATCCCAGAACATCAAATTTAGATTCAATGTTTCTAATATCAATAAATAAAAGGGGAATACCACTTACCATAACAATCTCAAATAATCACATCGCGATCAACTCATATCCTATCAATTTCGTGTATTTCATGGAATGATCTAAATTAAGCATCATTATATCATCAAAAAAACAATATATCATGTTAATAAATTCCATAATGAATATTCATCTCAAGATAAAGAGGAATTATTTATAAGGAATGGGAATAATGATGATATATAGATAATGAAATCATAAAATCTAGATCAATCACCATATGATTTGTCAAAAATGATCACCAAGAGAAAAGGAATATCCAAAATCTCCTTGTTTAGACTCCTAGGTTGAGAGAATAATCCACATAAAGAATAATGGGGCAAAAAAAGTTGTTTTGGTTCTCAAAAGTAAAATTTGTAATAATTAATCAGAAATTATTTGTTTGATCTCATGGTTTAGAAAATGGTGTTCCAACCATGCACCCTGTTATGGTCTACTGGATGAGGCACATGATTTTGCTACATAGTTTAAAAACCATGTGCCCAAAATGTGAAACTTCTCTCTTACATGTTTCAATTATTTTTTAAAAGGCCACATGATTTTCCTTGACCATGTGCCAACCTTGCACACTCCCCCATGAACCAAAAAAAAGTTGTACTATTTTCTATGAGATGGTTCAGAGTTTTCCCATAGCATGGTACTACCATGTATCAAAAAGAGAACTCCAAAATACCATTAAAAGACACTCTAAAGGAGGGAAAATAATGAAAGACTAAAAAATATATAAAAAGTAATGTTATATAACTTTTTGATGTGATAATTCTACCTACCATATGGATTCATTCCCCCCAAAAGTTTCAAGTATAATATTTCATTAATGAAAAATATAAATTAATAACTCAAGATGAAAAAGGAAACCAATTCTACACCCCTAAAACCAAACACTAATGTGGATCTAAATTTTTTAAAATTTTATATAGAAACTAAATAATATCTTAAAATGAAACAAGAAATAAAATGAGAATAAATTATAGTAACTCCAAAGGATTGATCCACAAAATTAAACCTCCAAAGAAATAAAATAAACTATATTAAGAAATATTGAGAAACATTCAAAAGAAAATTCAATGATCGATTCGTCCTCATTAACCAAACTATTAGACATATTTTATTAAATTAGTTTTGAACATAACCATAAATATCCAACGGAACCCTCAATATCACCAAACATAATAATCCTTAGATTCCAAAAAAGAACAAGGGTCATAAAATGGGTTACAACCTCACAGAAAACAACCTCAACTGATCCCAAGTAATGAAAATTTGGATCCAATTGATGTTCCTTATAAAAAATCATTCATTAAAAATAATTAAATATTCTATCATTATTTTATACAATGGATACTTGGGATAGTGATTTTGAAACACCAGTTATTGGTGAAATAAAAAAACATTAAATCATAACTAACACTCACACATATTTTTCCAAACTCATGCCAAATCATTCCGTTATATAGATTATAAAAAGTAATGAACCAACCTTGGACCCACCTCGAAAAAACTAAAGAGGGAAAACGAAATCAATATTTTATGATATTTTGTGATACAAAAAATATTCCTCATTAGAAATGTCAAAAAATTACTAAAAAACTACAGCTAAAACAACTCAATGATTTACGATATTCTAATAATATAAATTCTCACCAAAACCCAATATAATAAAAAAGGACTACATCAATTCAAGTAAAAAAATCAAGTTGACACGAAACAATTACTCTGGGTGGCCGCTCTACAATATTAGGAATATCACAAAATAAAAAATGTACTATCTTAATTCAACCAAATATGGGAATTCATGTCATGAGAAAGATCACAAAAAAAGACACACATATTTATTTCTTTTATTACATAGATAATATACATATATGGGATTGAAATTTCAAAACATCACCAGATATATTGATTAAAAAACAATGAATAACCCCTCACAACATCATGAGTTCAATAAGATAAATGAATCAAAACAAAGAAAACTAAAAAAATAGATTGATGCCAGGATCATTGAGTTACAATAGAGGATATTCAAAAGGGGTAAAATTCACACCGCATGTCTTTTGAGTAGATCCATTCTATGAACATTTAAAATAACCTTTATCTTCACAAGTATGATTGAACTTTTTATTTATCTTATATGAAATTTTCATATGTCATTCTATTCCATACAAATAAAAAATGGATCTTTTTTATAAAAAATACAACATGAAGGATTAAAATGATATTGTGATACAAATACATTAAATTATTTACTTAGAATGAATGTTTTTACCATATTGGTGCTTCCTCCATCACTTATAGAAATATGAGAAACCTCAAGTCTACAGGGTTCTTCTACCAAGTCTTATTCAGGAATGGTAGATGTCTTAAAATATTATTTATATGAGGGAAATATGAGAAAACACATAACCCATGATAGATCTAGACACAATCCTTCTTAAAAACCAAAATTAACAAGAGAATAATCCATTTTGTAGATGCTAAACATTCAAAACTAACTAAATAAAATGGAATATATATATCAACATCATTTTTTATCCATACTAGAGACCCTAATATTCTTGTATATTTGATTCCTTAACTTCGTTAGAAAATAATTCCAGAATGAACTGTGCTTTCAAAACATAACATGAATACTCATCGTGGATTAGTTCACATGACATACTTACACCACTTCAATCATAGACCCTCTATCCTTAAGGGTAAAAATATAACCTCAAGAGATTCTAAATGACAAAGTTGGATAAAAATTTCTTCAATCCCAATTATCCAATCCCCTACTTATTAAGAGTATATTTCTAAAAATAAATGAGTATAATTAATATTTTTGAGAGATGGAATGAAATCATCATTATATGGATTGAGATTAAGAACACCGAGTCATGTTGGAGCTATTAGAATGTCCATCAAAAGGAAATATTATTCAAACAAATATTCCATTAAATCTGTATCATGATATATTCTAAAAGTGAGGGAAAACATATAAAAATAACTACAAAACTCAAATATTATAAAAGGAAACATAAATCCAAAAATGGACTTATCACACAATTTATCAAACTTATAATCTAATAAAACCAATCATTTATATCTCTAAATTAGTGAAATAAATTCACCTCTTTTATCCTTGATGTATTTATAAAAAATAATTTCCAAAATAATTCCCATTCTATAAACTAATATTTTTATATTCCAAGAAACTATAAAAGGAATAGTACATTAACCTTAGATTATTATAAAAATATAATTTTAAAACATTTCACACCTAAACACTTTCAAATATTAAAATTAATATTTCTTAATTTCACATGAAACATTTAAAATATTTTGAACTATATCCTTTCCCAAAATCACTAACAAATTTTCATAAAACAAAATAATCATTTATTATTTAAAATATTTTCTAACATATTTTAATCAAAAAAATCATTTTAGAGACCATGTATTTTAAATGAAAAATATATATTTATAAAATCATCAAACCTATTTAAAATAAAGGTTTTTTTAGAACAAAAATATTCAAACTCCATGAAATTTCCAACTATTTTTTGAAATAACCTATTATATTTATATAAGATATCAAAGTTGAATAATCCCAACAATATTTTCAATTCCAAAACATTCACTCTAAATACTTTGAAACCAAAAGGACTGAAAATGAAACTAATACATGAAGAAAGTAAATTTCAAAAGTTCTACTATAGTAACATATGTTCATAGTTTCACCACATGATTTAAAATACGGTGCACCAATTATGTGAAATTCAATAGAAGAAAACTAGAGTTGGATACATGGTACAAGAATGGGTTTTCAATCAATGTAAAGTACGAATGTACCCTATAATTACCCAATAAAACCATCTATAAAACATGGTTGTTTTTGAAAATAGATCATGAATTTTTAATTCCATAAAGAAAAAATTTAATATAATTAAAATTTCTTGATAACATCTGTGAATAGAGAACAATTTTGATACATAAAAAAGAAAAGGTATATTTTTATACTAATTTTTCATTAACCAATCCAGGTTTTCCATAAATAGGTGATTAGGGTTAGACATTAAAAAGACAAAAGGGAGTTCTTAATACCCACACGTAGGTGAAAAACACATGGTAATAAACAATATTGAAATGGAAATTCTTTACACAAATAAAAATACACATAAAATGAAACTATCATATAAAAAATCCAAAAAGGAGTAATATGATATATCCAATAATAAGAGAAGAAAAATGAGTATAAAAGTAATGAAAAAAGATGGTGGGTGATACAATTGATTTGAGGAAAGGGAAATGATAATCCACTAACACCTCTATTTAAAGGTGTTGGAAGAACACAAGAAACTCTACTAAAAGTCGAATCCATAGATATAGGAATATCTACTATGCTGAGAAACATCTTAAACTTGTATAACATATAGTTCTCAGTTTTCAAGCCCCGTAGGTCCTCATAAACTAACCCAAATCATAACACCTTAATAAAACAATTTCTGGAATATTTTAAGATTTGAACATAAAAATTGGTGTTCATATTCATTTCATTAATATAAGTAACAAATAGTTTTCCTTCAAAACCTCACATTTCCACAAAACCAAGACTTTTTTCTTATAAAACCTCTATTTATAAATATTTTTTTTAAAATCAAGCATAAATTATAGTTTAAATAGTTTTATGTAAAACCAGGAAGGAATAGAGAAAATCATATTACTAGTGTCTTTAGAAGATATAATTATATCATCATCATGGAATCCATAATATTAAAGGAAAATTATCCTTAATAGAGACTACATGGTCATAAATGAAGCAATGTATGTGCTCCAAAAATAATTCAAATCAATCAACCCATCCCAAACGCCGAATCAACCCTTTCATAGCCAAACTGAGGGGAAACATCCCATATGTTTACCTAATTACAACCTAAGGACACTATCCCGATCATAATTCCAAATTATTTCACATGTGTTCCAACAATTCCAATATATCCACCCTGGTCTTCCATGATGTATAAAATTGGGTGGGATAATTTAAAAGTAATGAATAATAAATCATCATATCAGAAAATGTCTATTAATTCCTTGATCACACCAACACCTCTATACAACCGCATTGGAACATACCCATCACCCAATAAAAACTATATGATTCAACTTCCATCTATAAGAGTATTAATTGCTAAAATATATGCATATAAAATAAATATTAAACTGAAATGGTTCATGAGATATGGGTTGTATTATTTTGATAAAATCATTAAAATGAAAACTATACTTTCTAGTCACTCATTAATGTTAATTGCATGAAAATACCTTTGGTGAACCCAATGCATAATTCAGAATTAAAATTATTCAATAGATATTTGTTTTCAATGAATTTATAAGAAATGTACATCACAGTTGATGTCACATCATTTTTTAATTCAATATAGTAAACAATTTCATGAAAAATTTAAACAATGTTATTAGGCATTACCATTTCCAAAATGAGGTCTTATACTTTTGAAATAACTCCCTTATAAAATCACATGACAAAACTCATATTTCTAAAATTAATAAATTCTAATCAAAACATTGTTCTTTAATATGACTATTAGTTATATTTATAAAATATTAGTATACATTGAAATACCATGAATAAAGATCATGTAACATTAGAATTAATATTAAATGATAATTAATGGGAAACATACTTCAAAACCCTTCCAATTCCAACTATTACCAGGGATCTACATACCATTGTATAGGAGGAATCATTGAATCAAGAGAGTATCCTAACCCCTGAATTACATAACATTAAATCTATATTCAATGATCATTAGGTTAACTGAGAAGATAAATAGTGAGAGAAAGGCCACTTCCCACAAATATATCAATGATTCACACAATGATTAAACCAAATATAATGAATTCCACATCTTTTAATGGATGATCTTATTGAATATTTGTTAGATAATAAAAATGACTATATATCTGGGAAATATTTATATTATATATGTTTTATCTAAATTTAATGAGTATTGATGTAGAAGGAAGGATAATAATGATTAAGAATAGAGATTTACCTGTGAAAATATATATCTAGAACCCTAGGATCCATAAAAAATGATCACCATGTAGATATGGATATATGAAAAATCCATGGGGATTATCCTTGGGAAAGATCCTATTCTAGAAGATGATGAATGAGTTGAAAATTTTCTTTTCATGTTTTAAAATTAAATGTTTTATTAATTAGTTAATTTAATATGGTCTGGTCGCACAATTTTTAATATCAGGTTCCATCTATGGACCCATTTCTATGCTATAGAAGGAGTAAAAAATATTGGCTAGTTTTTTGAAAAACTATTTGTAAACCGTGAGAAATTACTATGTAACTAGTTACACATATATGAGAGAATACAAAATGGTTTTCTATTGACCATGTGACAATAGTGTAACCTTCCATAATATTGTAAAACAAACATTAAAAATTTCATAGAGATTAAACATTATTTCCCCTAAAAATGGAACAACCATGTGCCACCCAATATACTCCAAAATTATATAAAAATACACCAAAAAGGATTGGTAAAAAATGAGACTCAAAATAAATAAAATAATAGAGTTAAACAATGGTCAAATGTGATAGGTTTATGTTTGTATGTGCCTAGGTTGGGTAACTTGTGACTCATAGATTCATGAATCATGTTCTATGATCTGGTGGTATGATAGTGAACCCTTCATGATTTGAGTAGACAAATGTAGTATGAGATGGTAAGATGTGGTGACCATTTATTATATATTGGTGAAAAGTTTTGTGATGTTGAGGGACCAATTATTTCAATGAAGTTCTTATTGGAAGAAAGGCCTAGGGTGTTGGATCAGAATGGGAGATGTTTACTCTATCATTGATAGTGGAACCAAAGATGGTTGATTCTATTGGTTGACATGATGTGTGAGTGTGTCATGGTACGAGTGATATGAATATGACGTTAGAACCCATAAATGTTGATACATGGGGAGTGGTATGGGTAAACTAATGTGGTGGGTATTTCACCTTTGTCTTTTAAAAGCTGTGACCCATATTTGAAACGATTTTTTTTCATTTGCTAAGGGGGTTGTTCCTGGTAATCCAAAAATGGGTAAGGTGTTATATTTCATGCTAAAAATCATGTATAAGTGGGATGACCATGTACAATTATTGCATGTGGTGATGAATAGATCATGATTCATGATAAATAGAGTTTAATTTAATAAATAGGTAGTGAGGATACTCTTATGGGGGGAGCTTATTATCAGTCATGGGTGTGTTACCCTCATGTTGGAAGGTTTATGGGTGTATAATATCACTCAATAGAAGTTTAGGATTTCATGATGATGGTAATGTTTGGTGGCATCAACAATTATTTGGTTCCTTTATGAACACTATATTTGAGTTTTGGATTTGGGGTTGGATAGATATTGAGTGTTCATATAAATGATAGGATGAATTTGATGTGATTTAATGGTTTTATAGACTAGTATTTCACAAGTTATTTGGGTGATAGCATGGTTGATGCTTCCACTGATGGGTGATATAATCGATGAATTACCCAAAATATCTGGTGCAATCATCATTGTGGGTTCTCGGATAAAATTTTGTTTCTTTAGAGAGAGTAGATATTATGATATCATTCTATGATATTGTATTTATTGTTTAGACTAAGTTATTTTGTTAGAATTTATCCCTTAGTGGAGTGAGAGTTTTGTTTTATCTGACACTAGGCTCGTTGAGTTGGAAACTGCACAAATCATGGCATGGACCTACATTATTTTTTTTAAAAAAAGTGATTCCTATGGTTGCGGGCGACATGTATTAGAATTTTTCTTTTGAGTGGTGCCTTATAGTGGTGAAAACCATAGTCCAGGAGACGATCTAGTGTAACTCGACATTGTGGATTCAACATAGATTGGTTTATTTGTGCCCCAACTTGGAGCTAAGTGATAGAGATGAGTTGAGGGATTGACTTTTGGTAATTAGTGAATATAGTGTTTGAAGTTATGCATTGGAATATCTTTCACTGTTTTAAAAAACAATTCATTGAGTTTATAATGAATTAAAGATATGTGTTTTTATATTGAAGAAAATGTATCTAATGAGGCTTCTTCAGGATAATAATAGTTAGGGTAGGGGAGGTTATAATGTCCCATGCCAGTACAAGTTTAAAATTTCTGGGGAAATTTGAATTTGTGGGCATTATATGTTTGAAATTTTAAGAATATTGACTCAGATCATGGATTTGAGATATGAAAAGATATTTATAAGGTTTTGAGATATGTTTTGATTCCTAGGTCATGGATCAGATGTTATGGTATTGTGTTCTAGGAGGCTCCATGTGGTGGAATTTTATCAAGGGATCCTATTCTAGTGTTATGGTTCCCATGGATTTAGAAATTTTTTTTGAAGGTAATATATAGATTTTATCCATTTCTCTATTTATTTAAAATGTTTTATTTTTTTAAGGGGCAATGTTTAATTTTACATTGTTTTATGGATTGAGAGTGAACTCTAGGATTTTTAGAGAAAATGTGGAATTGTTTTGATATCCAGAATATACCTATGGATGGATTAAAATTTTGGTGGGTGGAGTTATATTATCTATAAGGAGGATTCTGTGATATCACTAGAATATGGGTCTTTCATTCCATGGAATAAAGATACTCTAATTTCTCAGAATATTTCATTATGTGGTACAAGAGGATGGACCTTATGTGTGAACTGAAGGATGATCTCAAAGGTATGCATATTTCTATTTGTTGTCATCCACTGCACCTTATGAAGTAAAAATTAACATTAAAAAAAACTAGAAAAGATAATTATGAGGCACTAAATAGATCCCAGGAAAATATAGATGTTCTCAAAATTTTAAAATTATGAGGAATCTCTCATATATTATGGTCGATTGGGAATCTATGAGTTATATTTCTACGAGCGATTCTCCAAGATGTTTACTAACATGATGTTGAGATTATTAATATTAGTGTGTCCTAAGAGTAACCCTATATATATTTTTATGGTAATGGTTCTAGTGGTTGGAACCATTGATTCTATAATATTATCATAAGGGGTACTACTATTATTTTTGGATTAGTCCAACATCATACTTAAAAATTTAATAGTGATCTTAATGGATTACATTTGATAATCCATATAAAAACTAGTTGAAATAATTATTTATTTGTAGGATGTTAAGAGTTCATAGGATGGATTTATATAGAAGTACGAGTTAAATGAGGGGATCATTCTCAATGTTAGGGGACTATATGTTAGTGAAATATTATTTTATATAAAAATATAATTTTAGTTTAGTAGAAGGTGGAATAAGTTCACTGGAATAGGGATTTGATTTTTCCAACATCTCATCAATAATTTTTGTATTTGAAAAAATTATTAAATAAAAAAGGAATTTTTCTAAACTAGTGATCACACAAGGGTTTTCTTATCTTCTTAATTTTTAATTAATTAACAATTAATATATGTATTTATGTCATAAACTGGTATTATTTGATCTGAATGAAATATTAAGGCAATTATTTCCACCCACATTTATTTATTTCCCCATTTTCAATACAATTCATTTTATCCTAAGATATGTGCTAGGTTATGATTCCACCTGATTATGGTGTAATTATTATTATATGATGATAATTTTTCTCAACATGGTTAGAGAAAGTGTCCAGAGGATGATGACATACTGTTACTCCCCATTTCTCACTATTGAGCATTGGAAATAGGTCTATTTTAAACACTATATTTGACACCTGAAGAGTGGTATAAGTGGATCGATGTGGTTCTGAGTCCACCATAGTTTATATGAGGGTCTAAAAATAATTACATATTCAAATTATGTTTTATTACAAGGGTGGAGTTATATATAATTTAGAAATGACTAGATATTGATGTTTCATGTTGATGATCATTTATGAGAAGGAAAACCACATCTATTCATTTTGTGTAGTGATATATAGTTTATTATACATAAAAATCTATGGTTAGTTTAGTATAATTATTATGAAGATATTCATTGGATGGAGAGAATCTTATTGGAAATTAGTGTATGCCCATCCTACCAGATTTTCCATTGGTCCATGAGACTGGTAAGGTGATAGGGAGGACGTCTTTGGGATATCAGTATGGGGTAAGATCCACTAATAGTGGGTTCTGTGGTGAACACCATATTTTAGTATTTGATATGGGTTGGGGTAGATTCAATAAATTATTTTGTAATTTCGGAGAAATTTGGCGTGAAATGATGGAAATCAAAACTGGTGATGAATTGGTTCTTATAGTGACTACATTAATGAATGGTGTAGATGGTTGGTGATTCAGTCATGGATTTAAATTGAATATTAGGTTTAGGTTTTATTTTATATGTTTAGATGACTATATGATGCATTTAATTGATTAGGCATCGTGATTATGTATTGTGATAGAACAGTTGTAGGTGAGACCAAGCAATTTTGGGAGAAGTTTGTCATAAGTTAAATGACTGGTATTAAATAATTAGATGGGGTCTATACAAATATAAAATACATTAATAATTGTTTGGAAAATTTATTATAAATTTTAGAAGGTTATTTCTATACTAGGGATAATAAAGGACATGAATTGGACTTATGAGACAAGCCATATAGTTGGGAGGGCCATACAAAAAGTTATAATTTGGTTTATGAAACTAGAGTTTCTCTATATAAAAGGGTGTGTTTGAGAATCATCTCTATGTTTGTTTGTGGAGATGCGGGGGTGGATAAAAATTTACGGAATATTGAACCTTGTGTGTCGATTTTCACAACAAAATTGTGTTCATCTTTCTGGGATAAAATGTAAAGATTTAATGACGAGTCGATGAAAAAATATCCTCACTATTAGAGACAGAAGGAAAAATAATGACTATTGCGGTGGTGAATTTGTAAGGTGGTGTGGTTTTAACATCTCAAGACATTATGGGAAAGTAATTTTAGGAGAAATTTTATTTTTTAGTCCCAATGATGTTTTTCTGAGAACAAGGATACAAGTCTAGAACAAAATCTTAGGGATAGTTCCATTGGATGTTTTCAGTCATCTTTTGAGCTTTGAGAGATAGATTTGAAGCTCATAAGTATTATTTTTGTGTTGATCCACATATTGGTCTTATGTATAGGGTCCTCTTTAGGTGTTGGAATTACCATAGGGTATAAATTCAGTTTGAATATTTTAGAGGGCACATATGATTTACCCATTTCATTAATAATGTTTTAGAATATTATTTATGGGAATGATTTTGATTTTGGGATATTGAGATGGCTCGGTAGTGAATTCTATAGTTTTTGAAAAATTCCATTATTTTATGATATTTTATAGGATAATTATAAAAGGGGAAACATTTTAGAGGGTAGAATTAAATTTTATAGAAGGAAGATTCCATGATATCACTATAATATTTCCCTTTCATTCTCTATAAGGTGATTCTTTTTTGTTCACCATAATATGGCCTTTCATGTTAGTGGGAGGGGGGATTTTGTATGAGTAAAAATCTAGAGGATAATTAAAAGGGAATGTTTTCTATTGATTTTTTCTATGTTATTAACCTTATAATGTTGAAATTAGCCTTGTGATGTTTTGAATGTTTATTAATAATTCACTAATTTTATTCTTATTAACTTTAAACTTTTCAAAAAATTAGTGAATTCGAGGACCTTGTAATTTTATCCAGTGGATTGGGAATGTTGTATTAGGATATATAGATGTATGTGCATAATTAGATTATATATTAGTTGTTTATTCTTCCAAATTTCTTCACTTTTAGAGTATCCCATGATATCATATATTGTTCTAAGAACTAGGGGTTTGAACGTCTTCTTCTGGTCCATTATTTGAATAATTAAAACTTTTGCATTTTTCACAAGTCAATGATCTTCTATATTAATTAAAAAGTGATCCTTATGGAGTCTCCTTAAAGATGGTCAACTTAACATAGTCTATATTCATCTAATCATTATAAGTAAGGAGTCTAGTGGAAGTCTCTTTATGGAGGTTTTATTGGATGGCGGGTGAGTTAAAATTATCTTGGGAATTCAAATATCAGTTGAATGGAAGTTCCAAGAAAATTCCCGGATCAGTTTATTTGAATGAGGAATTAAGCTCATCGAAAGGAGTATGTGAGTTTAGAAGAATTTTATTATGAAATAAAAATTTTATTATAATAATTAAATAAAATTAAAATGATAAATTTGGTCTTTTTATGTAATTCAGTACATAGATTTTTGTTCATAACCTTCCCCTTTGATTCAGAATGAGTTAATCCCTTGGTTCTCTTCATAATCAAGTTTCTTTTGTCTGGAGTTAATATTAAGGTAAATATAACATTCCATATTGATTATTTATTGATTTATTCCTCCCAATTAATTTCTAATTTATTTCATCCTAAGATAGGCCTTGGTTGATGATTCCCCTGGATCAATGTGGAATTATCCTCATATAATAAAGCCTTTTCTTAGCTTCCATAGAGGACATTATGAGATTATTATCACTTGGTATTACTCACTTTTTTATCAAATGTATGCATGGTACTAAATTTCTATAGGTTCCACAATAAATTAAATGAAATTAGTGATTAAATGGGTTTCTATTGTTAGGGATTTTTTTAATATGGTGTCGGGATGTAACATTGACCATCATGGTATATTTGGATGAGGGTTTTGAGTTTGGATGTTGAATATTGATTTTTTCAACCATTTCTCTCCCTGATTGATTTTTATTTCAATTATAAACTATTTTTAAGAACAATTTTGTAGTTCTTGAATGATATGAGAGACCAGGAGGTGGTACATGATCAGATGGTGATGCCCAAATATGATTAAAAAGATTGAAATCCATATAATGTTGGTGGTACCTTGAACATACTCTTGTCATATGTGATTACATTTAAAAATATTTTAAATTATATTTAGTTTCAAAATTATGGTTGATTAGATTTTAATTTAAATTATTTTTATTGTTAAAATAAAATGATTGAGCATGAATAAATGTATCAAGGACTATGAAAGATGCTCAAAAATCCTTTATGCCTTGACTGCCGATGGTGGAGGCCATGATTATTAATGTGTCCCAAGTTATACAAATACTATAAGGGGGGATTAATGAATTTAATGAGATATAATATAACTTGGTGTAGGTTTCTTTAGACTCCTCCACACATGGGAGAGAATTATATTCCAAATGGTTCACCCAAATAGAAATTTGGAAAACATTGCTATAAAATATAGTATATTTGATAGTTTTTATCAGAACATTGGGATTGTTTCATCCATATATATATATGAGTACCGCATTGGGTATGCCTTAGTTAGTTTATAGATAGGATGAATCCAGGTGAATTGACCATGTATAATCATGGGTTTTTTGATGGGAATTATTCCATCTCTAAAGTGTAATGCAAGTTGGTCTTATCCAGCTTGGACAATGAGGCTATAATTTAATCCTGATGACACTAAGATATGTAATCCCCTATGAGTGACATGTTTTTTCTGATAGTTGATATTTATTTAGTTTAGTCTATTCTGAGTGGGAGGTTTATGATGAAACCTAGGACACCATATTGGGTAACCTCATGTTATTTTGACCCTAGAGAGGGGCAGTGGTAGGAGGATGTTGGTGTCACTCTCTCTTGTCATCTTAGAACCTAAATCAATGTGTTTATAATAACAAGGATTCATGGATATAGAGACTATGTTCACTTTAGTGGTTGACATTCGTTATGTATGATTGGTTGGGTTGGTGGAAAAATGTTGATAAAATTTTTGAGAAGTTACCAGGTGTATTTTGACCCCAAATATTAACTTTTTAATTCCTGGGATATTACCTAAGGTTCATTCTTATAACTAAATCCTATTAAATCACTATAATAAAATGTGTCTAAATGAGATAAAAAATCAAGAGGAATTTGAAATGGAATTTTTTTAGAAGCATCGTTTTGAGAAATAGGAATTGAGAAGATTTTTATTTAGTTTTAACAACAATAAAGGGTGTTGTTGGACATATTTTAAATTTTAGTTGACATCATGAGTGTCCGAGTGAATTTTTGGTAAGGACTCAGGGCCTAGGGTGGCTTAAAATAGAACAAGGATCCCTTTTTAAGGTGTGAAAAGGGAATCAGAATTATCAAATGGTTTATGAGTTTATTCCAGGCATAGATGAAGGATATCCAGAACATATAGGATCTATACATAAAAAATAA
Source organism: Viscum album (assembly GCA_963277665.1). Classification (NCBI taxonomy): domain Eukaryota; kingdom Viridiplantae; phylum Streptophyta; class Magnoliopsida; order Santalales; family Viscaceae; genus Viscum; species Viscum album. The sequence goes on from OY728126.1 coordinate 1,455,342,842, forward strand.
TGATTTGAACTATAATCTATTATTCGGAAATACGTTTAGTAGTTTATTTTAAATATTTTAAAGGAGTCTCAACCAAAACATTATTCATTTGATGAAAATGTTATGCCGGGAGGGTCTCTTACATACCACATACACCTACTTCAATCCTCTATTTGGGGATGTTGGAGGTGTGTTTTGATGGCTTCAAGGGAAATATTCTTCCCCTACCAAACTTTTTTGTCATTTTGTTTCTATATAAATTGGTTTTGGGAAATTATGTTTTAGGATTTTGGGTGTTTTCTACCAGATCATGGTGGAAATCACTCTAGTGAAAGGTAATATTCCCCATCTATAATAGAGGAGGACATAAGAAAAAATATGTACACTATCACTCAACATTTAAGTGATGGTATACCATAATACGAGGTTTATGAGGTTTTCGGAAAATCTGGATACTATCCATCACTGAGTCGCTGATATTAGTTGGGGAATTCATCATTCATAGGACTGGAGGTGTGTCATGAGTGGAAGAAATGTGTTGTGAACATTTTAGAAATGTTGGAATTTCCTATGAAGTTTAACAATTTTTTCATATTTATATTAATTTTTTAATTTATTATAAAAAGATATAATTAATTACTTATGATGTATGGTTTTGGTATAGGGCCTTAGGTGGTTGAAAATGGTTAGTTGATCAAGGGATGTGCTCATGTGAGGGTTATCAGATTGTTCTTATAGAGGATTTAACTTCTCTTGGAGGTAGTTGGTCCTTAGTAATTTCCCGATGGATATAATACACGTTATTTATAGTGTATGTCGTGTGTATTCATGTCGCTATAGGTATTGATTTTTTTTAAATTGAGTAGATTCCATGCATAGTTTTTATTAAAGGGTTTAATTGTTTTATGTTAAACTAAAATTAAAGAATAATTTTAATTAAATTGATTTACATATAGAGATATTTTATGAATAAATAAGAAATGTTCTATGGAAAATGATGACCTCATGTGCTGGGTTGATGATGCAGACACTTATGGATGAGTCATAGACTAGGAGGATACCCATACACATAGACTCCACAAAGATGTAGTGTGATGAGACTGGATATTTATAACCTAGGTAGGAATGGAGAGGAGCGTTGAAATGTGTTTTTCACGGGTAGATTGACCCTAGATTTTATAATACATGGTATAAGCCCCTATAGGTTGCCTTTTTTTATGTTTTGGGAAATTCATGTAGGTGAGTTAGTTAATTTATATTTTGGAAAATATCTATTGGGTTAATCCATTATTTATGTTTTGGAAAACACCTATAAGGATTACCATTTATTTATATTCTTAAAAACACCAATAGGGGATGAATTGTATCTTTATGAATGGGAAATTTCCTTATAGTGGTTTTTTATGGGTTGAGAAAACACCCACATGGGTTTATATAATACTTATGAGAATATTCCCGTAGATGAGAAAACCCCCATAGGGGATTTATATATTACTAATATCTAATAAAAATCATGTATGTGAGGTCTATTATACAATATGTTGTGCTACTATAGATATAATTCTTGGGTTTATACTCTATACTGAGATATAAATTTATTAGATAATTTCTTCAATCTTTGATAATTATTGGCTTTTACCCCTCCAAGAAGCCTCCCTTATGGTAGGTTTGTGATAATTTATATATATATCAGGGGGACTCAATTCAATTATTTGGAGCCACATTGAACACAATGTTTTCAATGACACACCGACACTGGATGAAGAATGTATGGTCTGTCATGGTAACAAACTTAAAGATCTATAACGATATGGTGCATGGTACATTTATAGTGGGTAAATCTTTAAGAAAACATTAATTAATGATCTATATCATTAATCTACAATAATACAAGCCAAGGATCTTGAGGTCTAGTGTCTTTGAAACATTCATACATAAATACATCATATTAATCATAATAAAATATCTTTACTTTAAATTCCATATAATTATCCTAACTCCCATAGATATTATAAAATATGTGAGGATACACTGAAAAAACTAAATAAGGAAAAGGTAGATATAGAGATACATGAAGGTGAATAAATGGAGAATTAAACCATAACAAGAGCATTAGGAGGCATAATGTGATATCATAATGATAATGATCATATGCATGAAAACCTGGAATTAGGAAATGAAATCATAAGATGATGGAATAATAAACATATGAAAACATCATAAACCATTAAATAGTAATAATTTTTCAAGGATAACAATAATGTAAACACAATATAGGCCATATTCCTTCATAATTAGGGAATGGTTGGACTAAAATCTGTAATTACATAGTGTTCTTTGGCTAACAAACTATCCACCATACATAGCGTGCTTAGGCTTACCTCATGTTCCCCATACATGGAATCTGATTAAATATTAATATTATACAATTCATTAGAGGGATATATAGTACCCACCAAAATCTAAATATTCTAACAACCATCATATTATATAAATGGTTATGTGTTCAATAAAAATAATATAAATCATATAAAAATCATAATCATGATAAACCTTTTAAAATAATATGGGTTTAACAATATTTTCTTAGGGTATAACTAAATGGTATTTCATACAGATTATAAGGATATTATGAAATCAATTTCCTTTGTATTTTCATCTTTAGATAAAAAGGATCATAGTTTTTGAAAAAGGGATTTTATTTTGTAAAATAATTCATTAATAAATTTAAAGAAGTAAGAATAAAAATAACCTCTTAGTTGATTTTTCATCAAAATGAATGAAGGAACTTTTCATTATCAAAATGGAAAAAGGATATATTTTATAACCAAAATTTAACAAAATATGGGTTTCATGATAAAATTTCATTTTTTAGAAAAATATTCAAGTTTAAAATATTTTTTGGAGGTGATACTCTATATGATTTTAGAGAGGGATGTTCACTTAAAAATATATTTAACTTAAAATGGAAACCCCAAAATGGTACATGAAAAAGTTCTTTACAAACAAATACAGTAATATTAAGGTAGGTTTGTAGGAAAATAGAACATATATAAAAAATAGTAATTATATACTTCAAAATAAGACAATGTAAAATGGGGAAAACTAAAGTGTATGTGTAACCAAAATATAATTATGGTGGTTTGGTGGATCCCTTACCTTCATGTTTGAAAGAGTTCTAAACACGCAGATAACATGATAATTAATTAAATTACATTAATTAGATAAATATCCAAGAAACATATTCAAATACATTCAATTATATAATTTCTATATATTATCTTGAATTACATAGTTTCTAAAATAGTTTTTTTCATATATCAATTTCATGGGTTTTTTCAGTTAATTTATTCGTCACAATTTTTGTTTTTCCAAAATGGATAATTTGTTTGTAGAATAGCCCCCATTATCACATTAATTGTGTAGTTTTAAGCTGTTTGTTATTATATTTGGATAATACTAATATAGTTTCAATGGGTTTCCCAACACGGATCCAAATCAACGAAAGAACCTTGATAAGCCAATTTAAGGTGGTTAATGTTAATATGACTATTCACTATTAATAAAACCTATAATGAAACTAATATTTTTCCTCTATACTATTAATATTGTGTAAAATATTATAATTTTGAATTAACTATTCTTTTTTATTACTACATGAAGATAGTGATGGAATAGTGAACATGCCATTCATGTAGGTGGATGTCTGAACATAATAATAATGATATTTACCTTTTTCAAAATGATATTGAAGGAAAATATAAATCGGTATTATATTAGTATTAAGAAATATAAACATATTAAAAATGTTTTTGTCTTATTACCTATATGGATTGATGGGACTTGAGGGGAGTATCAGAGTACTAGACATTAGAAATGTTAGGTAGAGGGTATTATAAGTCTGTTGGATGTTCACCCTTGGGTAACTACTTAAGAGTTATTTGCTTATTATTTTGGTGAGATTGAATAATCAATGGAATTTATATGGTGTTTAGGTGATACTAGGGAAGTTTTTTTAATAATTTTTTTTAATTGGTGATGAAATGGGGAGGATGTGGTGTCTTTTATAAGTGATGAAAATAGAAACTTTTTAAAAAGTCATTATTTCCAAATAATTTTACAAAAATATTCATGTCCAAAAGAAAAAGGCCTATAATGGTGTTGGGAAATATAAATTGTTTATAAAACATCTACCAATAAATATAATACATGTTTTTCACAGGATTTTACATTTTCTACTATGTCAAATGACTTTTACCCTAATTTTCCATTACCGTGGTAACTCTAATTTCTAAAACAGAAACTAATTTGTAAGAACAAATAAAAAATTTATATTTTTTAGTAATTTTAATATTAATATGTTTATTATTTAAATAAATTTATAAAATAATATTTCTATGATTTAGAGAAATTAATTTTATAATTAGTGCATATAACACTTATTAATATTTTATTAGAAAAAGGTCATTTTATGTTTAAAATGTCATTTTTGGACAATATTACAAGTATTTTTTTATTTTGATGATATTAATTGGTTAATTTTGAATAAAATTTATTTTATGGGGATTTAAAATCTATAGAAAAAAAAATCTTACTCAAATAATGTTTAATTAAATTAAAAACTAAAAAAAATAGTTTTTTACAAGAATAAATTTATTTCTTTTGTTTCATAGGTATCAAAAGAATGAAATAGTATATGTAAATTGCATAAAATTAATGAATAAATAAATATTCAACAAATTAAAAGGATTTTAAATTTATAAGTATATCTTATATACTGGTAAAGAAATATAATTCACTAGAAAACACAATTTCCACGAATCCCTAAAAATAAAATATCTAAAAAATTTCAAAAATAAATCATAATTTGATTTTGAAAAAATAAATAAAAAAATTAATTATATTTATCATAATAAACCTATATATTTGATAAGAAGTGATTTTGAAATATTAAATATATTATTTATTTAATTTTTTCTTGATAATAAAACTTTCAGTCTAAAATATAAAATATAGGGTTTTCAATTAAAACTAAATAAAAAACACAATTTAATTATAAAATAAATTTTTCATCTATGTAAAAGGTTTCATGATTTTATAATTTATAATTATATAACAAAAAATTCATTAAATACATGTTATTTATAAATTTGTTTTCTCATTATTATATTAAAATATATATTTTTAGAAAAAAATCAAAAAAATAATAAAATAATGTTTAAATTATAAATATAAAAATGCTGTTTATTTTTTCAACTTCAATTTCTAAAATTTATTATTTTATATTTTAATTAAAATAAATAAATACAATGAGAAACTATTTTATATGAAATAACCTATTTGAAATAGTAATTTTTTTATTCTTTATTTTATTAAAACACTAAAAAAACATTCATCAATCAATATTTTGTTTTATTAAAACCATTCATTTAAAATTATGTACAATGTTTTAATCAATAAAATGTATTTCTCATTAAGAAGTAGATTAAAAAACATAATGATTAATTAAGTAAATTTGAATAAGATAACCATTATATAAACTTATATAAATTTATATATTTCCTAATTTAGTTAATATTATTCATACCTCAGAATTGAACAACTAGATTTTAATGGTAGAAACTTATTTTATATTTAATGTCGGTTCAGTTTTTCTTTTATAGAAATCTATCGAATACATTTCACTTAATTAAAGGGAAAAATTAAAATATCATGTCATTAAATTCTATCGACCTTAGATAAATCTTTTCCTCAGAATTTTAATTATTATCTAATAATTAAAGTATAAGAGTATATTCATAACATATTTATTATTTTCAATTTAACTTCCCACAATACATCTACCATACAATATTAAGCTAGATCAACATTTATATCATTCTTAAAAAATATTTATTGTTTATGCACTAATGATACACTTATTAATCCTAATATTTTGTTAATTATTTTTTCTAATCATCACTCAATAGTAAATATATATCATAATCCTAAAAATGAGTTAAACTTTAGGAAAAATCTCATGGATTGCTTTTTACTATTTTTAATTCCATGGTTATCAGTACTATATAACTCACTTTTCTCCAAATTAATCTACCCCTTATTAACTCAATATCATTATTATATTAATATTAAGAGTTATCCATACCTAAATCATGTTTTATTTAATAGTTATCCTTAAAAATATATACCTTTTATAAAATTATGTTATATTATTATTGATTCCATTTATCATATGTTTTAGAACCATTAAAATAGAAATACTAATGAATAATCCTTATATGTTTCATAAAACCCTTTTTAATGTTCAAATATACAAAAATTTCATCAATAAGTATCACTCAATAATTGAATTATACATGAATGTGATAATTTAATTTATATTATTCAATCAACCTCCATTCCATAAGTAATACTATGAAACTCAAATTTTTTATCATAATATGAATATAATAAAATTTTACCCAATTTATGTATTCTGTATTATTGAATTATATGACATAGTATTTTTTTGGTGAAATAAATTTATCATATTTATCATCATTATCATATTTTATCCAAATACTAATTAAAAAATGAATTTGGTAAATTAACAATATAAGAAATTTTAAAAATGAAAGATAAGTCCTATGATAAATTTTCCAATGAAACCACCATTTAATTTCATGAACCATCCTTGGTCGACCCTGAACAGGTCACCTGATCCAATCTGTAGTAAGGCCAGAGAGGCACCCCCAATCCTTCTAAGTACGAAATACGTTCCAAGCCATCAATAGAGTACAACAAGGGAATGATTTCTCACAATAAAAAAACAAAAACCAAAAAGTAGAAAGAAAAATCAAGCAGCTGAAAAATTATAAATAATACGGAAATGTTTATAATTTAAACAAGAAACTGAAAATATATCTAAAATACACAACTATACTAACCAAATGGGACAACCACTATCTCAGTGTGACCCCACATTTCACTCTTCCACTCAATGATAAAACATCTCCCAAGGCGAACACACCCATGCTGGATCCCACACGAGAAATAAAAATAAAATATAACTATAGTCAGAAGTATTAAAACTCATTAGGCTAGCCCGATATTCTATTACCCATTAAAATACTTTTAAAATTAAAGAAACACCAGTTTTATGTTTGAAATAAAATTTATAAAAGTACGTTTTTCTATACCTTTTACCGAAAATAAATATACATTCCATTCCCCTTTTTGTTTCAAAAACCAAATTCCTACCATTTGTGAGATATTAGAATTTTCAAGGGGAGAGGGGTGTCTATATTTCAATCTAGAAAGAGGATAATAAAAAACTTTTCTTCAAAAAAACATTCCAAAAACATTTTTAAAATCAACACACCAGTTTCCTACAAAAAAATTCATAAGAAATTACCACAATAATCACAGTATAGAGGAAATTTAAATAACCATAACTGTATCTCAACATAACTACAAATGACAAAAGCAACAGGCATAGGTTAACCCGAGAGACCGAGAATAACCTAGAAGATACTAATTAATGAGACTACATCCCCAATTTCATGCCACATATGATGAAATAAAAAATGCTCAATATGCTCAGCCACCCTAACTCAAGATCGACTGAGGGAAATTCCCATAGTCACAAAACCCAATCATATATCGACCTACTATAGGCCACTGCCCAGCACATCGACTACCTGTGAAGTAATAAATCATAGAATATTCTATAAATTTTCTAGTTTCATATCTATTAGGTGTTAAAAATGGGTGATCCCAATGATGCAATAAATAATTAGTTAATGACATACCGGGAAGGCCGCATGATAATTTATTGATGTCACTCAGCTTCGTCTTTCCCTTCCTATGTTCCATACATGAGACTCTAATAACAGTTGTTTATCAGCAAAAATGCAAAACATAAACCGGGCTCGACCCACACCTTGAAAAAGAATTATAAACCTAGATAAATTAATAAAATATTAAAAAAATATTTATTTCCAAATTCAGGGTGTAACAACTCTCCCCACCACAGTTCTTTCCATCCCCGAAAATCCACAATACTATCATGCTAATTGTTTAATACATAGAGGTTCCATATCACCATGATCTAACCTCTCAATCTGAGGACATTCAACTAAATACCAAGAAAACATAACTCCATATCCCAAAACAGATCACAAGTAGAGGGGAGGCTGATATTGACTCCCCACCATAAGAATTCCACTAGAAACTCATACCATCATAAGAGAAAAAAATGAGACCCGCAATGGGTCTCCCCACCACAAGAACCAAAAGAGAGAACAAATAGAAACATAACATTATCCTAAAACCAAGACCTTCCCACATAGGACTGTCAACCAAGGCAAAGAGGAAATCAACATAAACATTTAAAAATCCCACTACCAAATTAAGGGGACAAGAGCTGAACCGAAACCTCCCACATTTGCCAAAAACCCTCACCACATGCACGGGGAGGGAAGGGGCCCCATGATTGAACCATTGATCCAAAACAGACAAACACCCACCACTTTTCACCTAAGGATGAATATATTCGAAGACCATAGGTGATTCACAGGGGTGTCCCACACAAGGACACTGAAATTGAATCCACATCCAAGAATGAATAACTACAGATACTGCATGCGGGGTATTCCACCATGGTCAATAAGACATGAGGAAATGATTAACGATGGGGAAACCACAATAGAAACACAAGAATTTCCTCACCTTAATGATAGATGGACAACATTAACCAAACTTCTTAAACCCTTGGGGTTCCTAACTATGTGCCAACTTCACTCTGAGAAACATTAGCTGGATCTCTAATGGATGAAGCATCTCATGCCTCGTAATCAGGATTTGATCATCCCTATAAGAAACATAAATATTTTGATTAGGGAAATGAATTAACAAAATATTGAAATGAAAACCACACTGCCATTGAAAATTGGAGTTCATTAAAAGGTACACTACCTTCCCATACATTTAATAACCCAAAACACCATCAGTATAACTACCATGAAAAGATATCCCGTACACCGAACAGGAACATAAAAAAGAAAGTGATTCACAGCATTGGTACAAGATGAACTTTTGAGACATGGTTTTCTATACTGATAACACATGAGGATATCTCACTCCATAAAGTTTGATGAATGATATTAAGTCCTTTTTATTCTATGAATCGCTCCATCGAATTTCAATATCTTACTAATCTACATTTTAGAAATCTCTGCATTCCTCCTAGGAATTGAATGTGGGAGGAATTCCTCTTTCACTCCTATCATCACGACTTCAACATGATAAGATTTCCTTACGATATCATAAAACAATATTTGGTTGAGCTCTAACACCTTTGAATCAAGGTATGGAAAAATCCCAACCTCAAAAGTTCGAGGATTCATGGAGTCATATGTGGAATAACCCGAGTTATAAGGCATAGATCCACAAAGCATTAGAAATACTCCAAAACTGATCCATCACACTGCTACAGATAACAAATATTCATCCCCTTTCTTACCCTTTGTTTCTCAGATAAATAATAATGAATGAACAAAGACTTGAAAAACAACCAAGTAATCTCTTAAATGGGATTGTTCTAAGACACCAACATCCACCACATGCACGGTGAACCTTTAAGAATGATGGTTGAAAACATGACATTCGATGACTCAGGAAACTCGACGAGAGGGGGATCTAGCTTCCAGAACACAAGTATAAAATCTTTAGGTTGATAAAAAACACTACAATCCACTATTTATGTTCCATGGGAACGTCCACTGGACCAGAAAAAGTCATGAAACAAATCAAATTCCACCCACCAATAAAAATCCTCAAGATGAAACAATGCATAACAGACAAATTTTAAATATTATAAAGGAAATCATTATTAAAAACAAGCATCCCACTTTTTGAAAGGCACAAATCACATTTCAAAAAAACACCAAACGTTAAAAACCAATTTATTATTTTTAAACAATTTTTCTAATTCAAGGGAGACCCAAAAAATCTCCAAAAGGGAATTAGTTTTCAAAGGGTGACTTGGCCATATAGTTGGAGACTATATTCCAAACACATCACCGAAACAGAGAGACTTCTAGAACCATGCCCCTAGCTTCACATGGATTTCCATGCTTTGAGATCTCGTGAGAACTCTTAGCTAAACTCCATTTTCTATAACTAAATTGAACGATATTCCCCAAATACCAAAGAAACTAACAAAATTAAACATTCCCTTGAAACCCAAGAATCAGAATAGGTAAGATTTCTTGATGCTCTTCCAGAACCTACACCTCAAGTTCAAACAATCATGATCCACCTACCGTGAGATACTCAAATAGAAATGAGTGCTCTAAAATGAAAGGTACCGTAAGAGTCGACCACGTATGATACCATTTTTTCACGAACCAACCCGGGATTACCCTAAACCAATAACCTGAGCTGATCTGTAGAAAGGCCTGAGAGGAATTCTCGATCCTACTGGGTTGGCGACAAGGTACAAGTAATCAATAGAGTACAAAAAGGGAATGGTTTCTCCCAAAAAAACAAAACAGAAACTAAATAGTAGCATGAAAACACATGTAGTTCGAAAATATAAATAAGACTAAACTAAATATCATTTAAAAAAGAAACTGAAAATAAATATGAAATACACAACTAAACTAACCTAACAGGACAACCACTATCTCTGTGTGACCATGCGGGTCCCTATCCAACTAAACAATCAAACGTCTCCCAAGGTGAACACACCCAAGGTAGAACCTACAAAAGGACTAAAAATAGAAAAGAACTGTAGGAATGAGTTTAAAACCCAGTATGCTTGCCCGAAATTCTATTCCCCAATACACTACCTTTAAAATTAATGAAATACAAGTTTCAACTTTTAACTAAAATTTATAAAAGTAAAATTTTCTATATATTTTACTAAAAAGAAAATTATGACCCATTCCACCATTTTATTTCCAAAACCAAACTCCTACCATTACATAGATATTAGAATTTTCAAGGGGATATGGGTGTCTAAATATCAATCTACACAAAAGATAATAAAACACTTTTATTGAAAAATAATTTTCCAAAATCCTTATTAAAATCTACATACAACGTTCCTTCGTAGACACTACACAAGAAAGTACCACAATAATAAAACTAGAGGGGAAACTGAAATAACTATACAGGTATCTCAACATTACTACAAATGACTAAATCAACAGATATAGTTGAACCCAAGTGATCAAGATTAATCTAGAAGACATTGATACATGAGATTCCCTCCCCCATAGTTTTCCAGACATGATGAAATCAAAATGCTAAATACGCTCGACCACCCTAACTCAAGATGAACCAAGGGAAAATCCCAAAGTAATAAACCCAAAAAAATATCCACCTACTATGGGCCTCTAGCTAGCATGTCGACTACTAGTGAAACAATCATTCATAGATTATTATCTCAATATGCCAAGTTCATATGTCTTATGTATTAAAAAGGGGTGATCCAACCTATGATAGCCGGGAATCAAATCACATATATATAACATAAATACACAAAGAGTGTTACCCTGAGTCTACCCTAGGATCATTCTCATGGATTAAAATAAAACAATTATAAAGGGTTCCAACCCAAGAAACCTAACAATGGATCCCGATAATCCCCCAATAAGGGCCACACACCCAGTGGATGCAATCAAGGATTGAGAAAAACTCAATGAGGGTTTTCATGATAATTTTTTTCATTAATTTCACATAATGGCCAAATATGCCTTAAACATTCACAAACAAACCCTTATCTCAAAATTAAAAAAATTCCAAAAGTGGTGACAAGCACACTATTTACGATAAAAAACATTTATAAACATTTTTTAAAACTTTTACATCACTCATTTGGAACAAAACCAATTTACAAAAAAATTCCAACTGTGCCATAATTAAACATTCCACACCAAATCAGTTTAAAAAACCACAATTTCCATTCATTGTAATTTAAAAACATTTAAAACACTATTCAAAAAATCCATATTTATCAACAGACACATATAATTTTTTTAAAGGGGTGTAAACACACCAAAACTCCTTGAAAACCAAAACTCATTTTTTATAAATCCCAAACCATCATAAAATACATATAAGTAACCTCAAAACATAATTATGCATTATTCCACCACTCTAATAAATCCATAAAACCCATTTGTTAAATCACACTTACCCCATAAAATCAAACCAGGCATTATATATATATATATAAGAAAAATGGCTTGAAATATTTACCAAAATGATTTCTACTTAATATAAAACAATGTATAAACATCAGATTCATGCATTAACTTTATTTCATTTTTGGAACCATGTTTATAAAATCACGAATAATATGTGAATAGTCAATGCACATTTTATTAGACTTTCCATATGCACACTTTTAACAAAACATTTTAATTCAACACGAATCATCATATAAACTATAATTTTCCACCCAGTATTACAATTAAAGAGATAAAACCCTAATATTTAGAATGAAAATAGGGTGAAAAATCATGAAACAATGAATATTAAATTAAGAAGGTACATACAAGGGGAAACCCACGTCAAAAGCATGGTGGAAAGAGGAAAAAAAACTAAAACCGGTGTGAGATCTCATTCACACTTCAACTGCACGACCTTGAAGTTGAATCTAACCCTATGCAATAAAAACAATCCCAAATTGGAGGATTATGTCATGAAATTGAACGCAAAAAATATAGTATTTATGAAAAATTTCCCCCTCAAATAACACTCAACATAAACCACTATCGAAGGGGGAAGTCATTTGTCGAAGGGATAGGCCGTCAGAAAGGGGAAACACTGAGTAGGGGGTCTCTCTGATCAGAAGAGGGTAGTGGTGCTAGGTAGGCTTGCTATGAATGGGAGGTAGCGGACTAGGAGTGGCGGGGTTGACTAAGTGTTATCGGCTGGAGGAGGATTGGTGGGGAATTAGGGGGCCACACCATTGGGTGATCCCGGTAGGAGGAGGCCAAAGATGAAGAGCTGACTAGGGAAGGGAGGCATTAGAGGTAGGTCTCAGTTCATTTCATAACACAAGAAGGGGAAAGGGGGAAACTTACAAATAAAGAAGAGAGAAGAGAAAGATAAATAAAAAAACCTAAAAAAATATAAAATAAATAAATATATTAGTAATATTAATAACTTAATAATAATTATATATTTAATCTACAATTGTAATAATAATAAAAATAATACCACAATGGTAGGAAAACTAATAACATATTTTTAATTTTAAATGATAATAATATAATTCCTAATAATAATAAAAATAACTATAATAATAATAATAACAATAATAATAATGATAATAATAATGATAATGATGATAATATTTATTATTATTATTATAATAATAATTTTAGTATTATTACTGTTATTATAATTATTAAATGAGTCAAATATGTTTCCCTAATTTTCATTGCATTCACATAATTGTTCATTGTGATAAATAATTAGTTAACTACATTTTAGGCATAATATATGATTTTGTTAATAATGTCACTCATCTTCGTCTGTGCCCTTCCAATATGTCATACATGAGATGCCAACGATGCTTATTTATCAACAAAAATGAAACAAATTTAACTGAACCGAGACCGCACCTCGACAAAGCATTCAAAACCCAGATATAATAATAAAATAATTTAATAATATAGTTATAAAATAAAATAATAATAAAATAATAAAATAATAAAATAAAAATTATTTCTAAGGTCAGGGTGTGACATTTAAACCAATTATACATTCTTTTCAACTATGTCATAATTTGTTAATCCTATAACTCTTTTAGTTTTTCTTAGGCGGCATTAAGTTGTTTTCCCTTCCTGGTATTTACACCTTTGTCTAACAGTTCCAAATATTTTTAAATGTTCATTGTATCAAGAAATGTATGTATTTTGTATGAAAACCACACAACCACAACTTTAACAAAACCTCAGAATGAATTCAATTTTTTAGGATTATCCCAGAGACATTTCGATAGGGTTTTCACTAATGTTAAATAATCATAATGACCAAAAAAAGACTATACCTTGATCTCATAAAAACTAAATATAAACAATAAATAAATACACATTAAGTCATGATTTATAAATTCCCTCTTCAATAATACAATCCAACAATATATAGGTCTGGAATCTTTGAAAAATTAGATACCTAAATAATTCATCTTAATCCTTAAAAAACATCTTTACATTAAAGTCCACATAATTCTAATAACTCAAATTAATTATCTTATATTGTATAGGATATATTTTGGAAAATACATTGGGAAAGGGGTGTGATTGAAATCACTATTAGGGAATAAATATGAAAATATAGAATACCATAATATTTAGAAGGCATAGTTGAATGTTCTGCATATAGTGGAAGTGCGGGATTGGGTATGCATGACTCAGATTTTTTCATAATCATTGATTAATCTATGAAGTACATAGATTATAACTATTGTAACAAATATAATTGAATCAAAGATTAATTGATAAATGAATACTAGAACCAAAATAAAGGATCACAAATAGTGATTTATAATTAATTTAAGAAATTAAAATTACAATGTAATGAATTCTTTCTTCATTGATGAATCTAAAAATTAATATTTGTTATACCATAATTGCATTGTAGGTATCATGTCTGTATTACCTCATTAGTTGATCCACACACACACAATGATCTATCATATATCAATGAAATTAATTGGTAGGTTCAATCACGGTAGAACATAATGCTTGTTTCGTTCATCTTTTATTTCCATGATAATCACCACAAAAAGGATTCCCTTTGATCATTAAATAATCAAGAGTGGTGGAGGAGTATTAAACTCTATCAATGAGATTTTACTTAGATATATAGATCAATATTGATTTGAGATAATTTTATGGATGATATTGTGCACAACCTCAACTATGTTTACAAATATATTATAAATAATATATATGAGTTTGTATAGCTATAAGTTATAAAATAATAATTTCACTTGACCCCTTAGTATCTCATTCATCCCTTAGAATCAAAAAGTATATAATAATAATAATAATAGTTGATGATTGAAAAAAATGGTATTAATTAAATGCAATTTATTTAAATAATATCTAATATATATTATTTCCCAGAGGACCATGAATAACAGTACACTATTGTGACATTATATTTATCAATCCTTGTATAATGAATATTTATTTAACAAATAAATATCACTCCATTATATATTAACACATAAAAAAATATTAAATTCACTAAAAATGAATATTAATTAAATATTCCTCTCACAAAATATTCTCACAATTAATGAGGGAAATAATATATAAAATCAATAAAACATAAATAATTAGTAAACCACATGAAGGAATAATATTATTGACATTGTTAAATAATAAATATTAATACTATTTAACTGTGGTTTGGGATACACTCAATGTGTGATCCTCTAGCCCAATTTCTTAGTGTCATTTGGAGAAAGAGGGAAAATTCCATGGTTAGCCTCTAAGGACACACCGAGGAAACCATAGAGAAATATGTTAATGTCACAATAATATAAAACCTTATAAAAACAGTTACTTTTTAATTTAATCCTTTTATCATGAAATATCAAATAAATTTGACTACTTGTTGATTCCATCAACACATATTCTTGATATATCATTCTTTATATTTTTACGAATTGAATATTCAAACATAAAACAAGGAAAATGGTTTTATTTAAGCTATATTATTTATATAATCATGTCATAGATATCAAATTTTTTGTATGAACATATGGGAAAATCATTTCTCACAATTTTCATTCAAGTAATACTAATTTTGAAGATTCTGATGAATCCTAATTCACTTTGAACAAATTATGTAACAATTTTTATCAATACATAAATTTAAAAGAGTCATCATATCCATTTTTAAGAATATGAATGTTTAAAGACCAATAAAAATTTATGAAGATAGGATCATCCAATAACCCATATAAATAAGGATTTCCTATTGTCATTTGTAGTTCTCATAATATTGTACACTATATAATACCAAGGGAATACACCATAATAAGTTGTAATGATTTTATACATGCCTCCAACCATAATAGAATATATATTTTGTTTATTTCAAATGATTTCATCCAGTTATAGAACATGTATTTTAAAAATAATTTAATGGAACTTTTGTGTTCGCATATTAGCAAGGAACTGCTATAAATTGTTTTTGTGAAAAATTTTCTCTTATAGAATCATCACATACAATAACCTGATGTAGATAAATCATGATATGATATGTTTTTGTTAGTATTAAAAACTATTAATATATCATAAAGTATATTGAAGTTGGTTCCAGGGAAAAAATTCTAGAAGTTTCCCACTTTCACTAGATCCAACTACTAACGACGTCCATTATTTATATCTGTCACATGATACCCATACTTCTGTTGAGATCAAGATATTGTTAAGCGGACAATCATATTTTCATCCATGGAAACTCTATTTTCTACAGCTTCACCAATATGAGAGAAATAATTCATTACCTGACCCTTTTGCATTGTCTTCATGGTCCTTTGGTGGAACCTTGGATTTTTTTCAAGAGACACCAATTTAGTGCTATCATAATATAATATGATAGGGTATTTACTAATTAAAAAATAAATCAATAGTGTAGAAAAATAATTTTATCCTTGAAAAATATTTAGATTCATCAGAATCAACAATATACTCATCATCTGCTGTAAAATTAGAGAAATATGGCTACTCTGAACCATTATAGCTCACAAGTCCTTCATTTGGAATAAATAAATATCCTGTATATGATATAATGTCATTATCATCTATTTGAAAACTAGAATCTGTATAACCCTTAAAATATATCCCACTGTCTCCTCTATACACTAATAACACATCCTTGGGGTTTTTTATATACTTAATGATTTCGTTAATATTAGACCAATTCTATTTTTTTGAATTAGAGAAATATCCTTATACCATGGTCAATGTATAGGCTATATTAAGTCATGTACATAAGATGACATACATGAAGGAACATATTTACAAATATTATGAGATATTACTCATTCTATCATTCTCCTTTTATGTTTGAGGAAATATTTTTTTACAGGCATGTATACCAAGTGATAAAAAAATAATTCCCTTTTTTCTCATTCCATTCTAATTATATTTAGAATATGAATAATGTCTATATCTTTACTCAGTCCATTAATCTTATTGGATCTACCATGAGTGATCTTAATCCCTTTATTGTTGGTTGCTTCACATAATTCCTTCATGAAGATTACTTTATTTAACCAGCCCATAATAGATTGTAAAGATAGTCTTCCATTTACAATAATTAAAAATTCATCATTATATTCTCGTAAGATAACATCCACATTGACACAAAATCTCTTTTAAATAAATCCCTCACATTAATTACTAATGAAAAAAATCTTTTATATCTTTATCGAAATGAATTCTTAATGAACTGCTTATATACATTCATCCATAAATGTTTCTTTGTAACATGAATATCATTATGGTATCACCTAGAGACACAAACCCTTCTCGGTGTGTTGTATATAAATATTTAAAATGTTTCATATAATTAATTCTATATTTATTCACATTTTAAAATTCTTACAATCTTGGTAAGGGACAATACAATTTATAATTATGATGGAATTAAACATGGAAACAGGTGAAAAGGTTTTTTCCTTGTTAATTCCTTGACAACGTTTAAAACCATTATCCACTAGTGTTTATATATAGGTACTTTTTTTACTATCAATGTATTTTTTTATTTTGGATACCAATTTTTACCCAATGATATTTACATCAACTAGAAGAACTTCTATAACATACACTCGGTTCTCAAAAAATGGAATCTATTTCAGAAGACATGGATTCTTTATATCTTGAAAATTATGATATCATTAGTTACTATTTTTGGGAAAGAGAATTATTATTTAAAAAAAAAAGTGTGTTACCTTTTTTAGTGACAAGATAACACAATTTATATGGTTCTCTTACCTATATGGATCCCTTTTTCATTACTTGTGATACAGGAAAAAATTCTTACACAAAGACCACTGAAATTTGTTCTAATACCAACTCTTATATATCATGAGCATAAAAATTATTGATGTCCATCTTTATCCCACTACCCCTCAAGCGAATGTTCTACCCCTAATGAAAGAAGGATTTTCTAGTGAAAATAGCTTTATTTTAAGAGAGGTTATATTGGCTATATAATATTTTGTGAGTGGAATACACTATAATGATACAATTTTTACATTTTGTTGTCAGTTTGTTTCCTGAGATGAACTTAAAAAATTACCCTTTACCTCATACATGTGAATGTGACAAAATGGGTTTCTTTACTCTCTGAAACTAAAGCAGAATTAAATTTTTTTTTAACATGTTTTAGTGACCATTCCATAGTTTATCATGAATATCACAAACAATATAATGAATGATCTACATGACTCAATATCAAACTTTCCATGTTTATCATGGTATAGTTATTCTATTCACTAACACCATAACATTATGGTGTATAAGGTGGAGTGATGTGAGAAATAATCTAAAAAATTTATATAAATTAGTTAAACTTTTGGTTACGATATCCAACACATTGATTAAATAAAATATAATTTATCTTCTTTAAAAGATAATTCTATTTTTTCATTCTCAAATTTTTTGAATATCTTAGAGGAAAAATACTTTTTCCCCGTCATGTTTATTTATCTAGATCAAATCAATTCACCATTAAAATTTATGATGTTACAATACCAACCTATAGCGTCTTTTAGAAATGGACCCCAATCATCAGTCTATTCCAGTCCTATAAAAAATGTGGCCTTTTCACCCTATCTACCAAATTGTTGTTTGGACTTTTTTCCTTGTAAAAGATCATGAAGAGTTTCAAATGGTTTTATCTAAAAAGATTCTAAATTACTATCCAGATAGAGACTTGTTAGGCGCATATCATTTAAATTACAGTGATGGTGCCACATATGTTGGGTGTTATATGAGTCATGCGAATATGATTCATTATCAATTGCCAATAATAAATTATCATAATTTAATACATAATGATGATTATTTAGTTGATACATTCTATAATATATGTAAGGATTAAAAAATAAATAGATTTTATTTCCAAATAGGAATAAAAAATAATATCTATTTAGGTAAGATACATAAATTATGTATTTAGTAATAGTCAGTATATAATAAAATTATTTTAAGCCAAAGATAATTCCAATATGCAATTAATGGTTATAGTCACCAATTAATATAGATGTTATCCTTTCACCATTGGAATCATGTAAATCCATCCCCCATTTTCAAACCATTTAGAATCTACTAGGTTACTAAATTTTGAAACATAAGGGTGAACTAAAATTTTTAATAAATACCAAATTTTTAGATATAGAAACATTACACTAGATAATGAAGTTATCTTTAGATTCTCGTTTCTTTTGGGTAAAATTCCTCTTCCATTGGACTTGATTTAAACATATAAAACATTATTCTTCCTTTTTTTCCCTTTTAGTACCATCATATTTTCTAATTTTGGAAGTAATGTGCTTAGGAGATTTATAATTTTTATGAGACTTCCACCCTTTTCATCATTATTTATTTACTTACTCACCATTCAACTCATGGGTTTGTTAAATTCCATATTTCTATGAACTTGGTGAATGGTATTAAGATGTGTTAAAAGTATCTTATAATTATTTGTCATGTAATAAATAATAATAAAACTAGAGAATGAATTTGGCAGTGAGGATAGTATGAGATCTATGCACAACTTATATTGGAATTTAATGCCCAAGATGTATTTGTGTTATATGTATCCAATAATATTGATGATAGAAGGACCATATAACACCGTCTCTCCAATATTTCAAGTAAGAAATAAATTAGTGGTCTTGTGTCTATATATTATAGTATTCTATTCATAATGATCATGAATATGAGACATCTTGCGATGCACATCCATTTTGTCATGTTTCTTTAGAAGATAACTTTTCATGCATGATTTCATGACACATTAGAAATATGTATAATCATAGAAATGTATTTCATAAACGAATAAATCTTCCTCAATATCCATTTGGCATCACACTTCAAGAATAGTGTTATCAAGAACTTATAATCTCCATTCATGGAAAATTATTACCATTAAGTGCCTTTTTAACAATTATAAATTTGAACCGGAGAGAATGTTATCATCCTAAAGTATTGATAATAGAGATATTTTTGATGCTATATTTATAATCATTTATACAATTAATAATTTCATAATTATAGTACATTATCTGCTGACCTTAGATAATAAATATTATATTTATTAATCTACAACTATTTTATCAAAACCCAATATGACTGTCCATTAGCATTAGAACATACAATTTCTCAGAAATTCTGCTGTAACTAAACCCTATTCCTATTATCAATACTTATACTCAGCTTGGCTAGTTATTTTAAGTCTTTTAGTTAAGAATTCATATTTCAATGTGTATTAACTAATTTTTCCTTGATATGTTTCATGGACTCTAGAATATTGATTTCTTTAAATTTTATTTCATTAAACATTTCCTCTTATTTAAAATAATTACTATAATGGTAGTTAACCCTTGATGTGAATTAAGTTAAGTCCACCTAAAACAAAAAGTTATAATTCATTAATAATTGAATGGACACCACTTAGGCTGGTCAATAACATTAAACTATGATTTCGATTTTGACTTAAGTAGTGGATTACAATATTGACTTAATATATATATATATATATATAATTAAGGTATTTTTTTCTTTATGTGGTAATTATCCCTTTTATCATTACTATATTTTTTTAATATTAATTGAATTTACTTAAACAATTAACCATGTATCAGATGATGTGTAGAAAAAATAGAATTTATTTATGGTCTATCATTTATTCTCCTTATTTAATAAATTCACCTGACTGCTACTAAAAATACATAATGAAATTAATCATGAAACTTGAAAAAAATAAAATAATGTAGTGGTGTTATCATGATCTTTTATTAATGTTTAGTTTATATTTAATATAAAACACTAACCATTGAAAAAGTAAAAAACAAATAGAACCATATATGGTTCATGTTACGGCTCCCATCCCACCCTCCCATGTACCTCTCAGATTGGTTTCATATCGAATCCAAAATTGATACACCTCCACTTGATTGGTGGATCCAACCAATACATAATTGTTTTTTACACATAGGTTATGGTAACCAATGAATTGGTTATGATATTTTCATAAATGGAAAGAGTGGAAATACATGACCATACATAGTGAGAGGAGTAATGGAACTCATCCCATAAATTTAATTTAGTATCCAAATAAAATTGAACCAGTAACATTCAATGGTATGGTAAATTACTATGTTCATATACATACATGAAAACTGTTACAAATTCAGTAAAATTGGAATTCAATTTTAATCATTACAAATAAAGTTAATTCATGCTCATGTCAATTAATTATATTCTTTTAGTAACAAATTATTTTTTCTTAATTATCTTCTAATAATTATCTCAATTATAATACCTCTTAATTTTAAACAAATTAATGAAATTATTTTAAAATATAGTATGTAAAAAACTTGTACATTGGAGGAAATTGGGTGTGTTATAGGCCAAAATATCCAGTATATATTTAATTCATATTCTATTTACTCATGAGACATGTGGTATGTATGAATTATTTCATTATTTTATAGATTTTATGTGTCAACTAAATGAAATAGAGAACATATGTTGTTTAAGTATCATGTTATGTCTCTATGTGCATGAAACGATTAATTTATTTGGACATATACATTATATCAACTTCTAGAAACTATATATAAATTAATTATAAATTAATTATATAAAAGATACATCACATGGAATGTTCATTTTCAATTAAGTGACACAAGGAACTCATATTGATAATATTTATGTAGTATAACAAATTAAAATTTTATTACGTGCAATTTGGTAATATGCACGTCGTGTACAATGCCAGTACATGTTGTGAATGGTTCTCACCATATATTTATGGACCATTCCAAGGTAATTTCCATATATCATAGAAAATAAATAATTATCTAAATGGAGTGTACATTATAAAGAGCTATGTTTTAAACTGGACTTGGTTAAAGGCTCATTATGTTTCTTGTGAGTGACACAGATTTTTGGGAGTTCCAGAATGGGAAAATCGTGTTTTGAAGGACCAATAGAGGGGAATTTTTTTATGAAATAGTGCAGCTATTAGCCGGAAACTGTGCAACCCATAATAGGAAACAATGCGACCCATTATAGGGGAAAAATAAAAAGGTCATGGGAAGGGAATATGTTTTCCAAACCTTGCACCTAGACCGCATAGGTAGTGCCACCTAAGAAGTTCCTAAACACTATTCTCCATATGGTTTACGCACAATTAGAAAAACTGTTTAGGAAAAACAATGTGGGGTAATCCCAGGGGTCAGTAGAGGGAGCGATGTTGAACATGGTTTTTCACACCATTCGGTCCAAACCCTACGTGATGAACTGAATTAAAAATTGAATTATTTTATATTGAGGTAAAATAAAATTAAAATAAAACAAATCATCAACCATCTCCCCTCAGAATTATGATTGACCCATAAGGGAGTTACTCTTTTCCATGCACTCATACCCCCTTCCAGTTCCCTCTCTGTCCCCCAATTCAATCCTGTTTCTTCATATATTCTCTCCTAATATTCGAGGTATGTAATTATCCCTCATTCTACTCCTTCTCTATGGTCATTTTTTGTCTTTTCATTGACCTACATGGGTATGTTGAAACTATAGGTCAAGGGTTGATGTGTTTTTTGGTTTTCCCTTGAAGTTAGGGTATGTTAATGGTATCTTGGGGTGCATTATTATGTTTTCTAGAATATTATTCCAAAGGTGAGGTTGTTGGATTCAACTTGTATTGATACTTTCATTTTAAGGTATGTTTTTTATTAGTTATTTTTTTCGCTTAGATTATATTGGAGGGGGTGGGGTTGTAATTTAGTAGTCCCAAGTATAATTTGTAGTGAGTTTTTGTATCCTTTGATGACTTGCCTAAATATAAAAAGGTATGTATATATATATTCCATGTATATATTCCCATTAGGCGTGGGGAATTTGTGAATTGGGTTAAAGATGTATATATATACATACTTATAAATGTATGTGTGTGTGAGTGTGTGGGGGTTTCCAGTGGTCCCCGCCAATTTTTTATAGGTGTTGAGTATCAACATGATCTACTTCTTGAGGTAGGATGCCATTCTATTTTCCTCTAATTTTAGTAATTCAGTAATTAATTACCTATCATATAGTTATTATTTTTTAATTAGTAAAGTATGGTTTTAGATTAAATGATTCCTTGATAAAGATAGTGAAATTCGTAAATGTGATAAATTAATTTTTGGATAAAAAATTCATGGTATTTAACAAAACCCTTCCAATGGAGTTACACTATCATCATGCTAAAATGTAATGTTTAGAAATTTATACATTCTTGGATTTAAACATTGATTGTTTATTTATTCTTGATATCTATTTTAGGTAAATAGAATGTTTAGGTTCTTTTCCCCTTTTAGTTTCAATTTACCCAGGGGGAATGGGATTTGTTGGAATGACACCTCTATTTTAAAGAGACCATAAAATGATATTTCTGTGCTTCAGTTGAGTAAATAAGTCAGTTAAGGTGAATGACCATGATTTGTGTGGATGAAATTAGATAGTGTCATCCTTTAAATGAATTAATCATGTCACGTTCTTTGGATCTTTTATCCCGTAAACTAATTTTCCATGTTTTGGAAAATTGAGTGAGATGACCCTCTATAAGATTGCTTGTCTAATGAGACACTTTACCTTCAAAATATCATAAATAGGACAAGATGTGTTAATTTGAAATGCATAAGGGTATAAACCTAATCTACTGGTTTCTAAAGTAATTAACTTATATATTATATCATGAATTCGGTATATCTATTGAAATGAAAAGGAGGAACATTATTATACATTATGTTATCATTATTACTACGATTATAAATGTATTGGATTGACGAGTGTGTGAGCAGTCCTTGTATCATTAAGTGAATTGCGGATTTGGATGATATTATGTTAATGATTTAATTTAAGTGATTAAGATGTTTTTCATTATGTAAGGTTGTCATAACTGTGTATGCCTCTTATATTGATATGGAATAATAAAAGGATGAGAGATTTTTTCCTCCTGTCATATGATATAAATGAAATGGGCTAATGAGATGCATTATAGGTTAATTCCTCATGCATAATATATTATTAATGATTACACCATGTAGGTTGTAGATCTAAGGGACTGTGAGTTCCCTTTGGGTAAGGAAGATGGTGAGAGATTTCTTTTGGAGTGGAAAGGGACTATGAGAGCCCTTGAGAGGGATGGATATGTGATCATCCAAGAAGGAGACATAGGATCAACCACAAGATCACCCTGGGTGACGGATGATAGTTGTTTACTTCAATTTCCTTCTTACGCTTGTATCCCAAGAGACTATGATATCTCTTGGAGTTGGGATATGGGTTTGAATGTGAGAGATTTCCCCAATTTTGGATGTTTATCGGTTACATCCTGGTCCATAATAATGTATTTAAATGTATGTATCAATATATATATATAAATACATTTATATGTATAGTTATACAATCAGATATATATTCCACCTATTAGGCGAAGCAGGTATAGTTGTTTTGTGTCCCTTAGGAACTTGGATAAGTGGTTGTTTTTTTATTCTTTTTTGTTTGGTAATTCTTCTATACCTGGAAACATATTTAATTTATATTATACTATCTTTATTTGGATTTAAACCATTGGTTTTGACTTACTGAGATTTTATCTAACACACTACTTGTGTAACCTTGGTACCTTAGTAGACCTTGTATTTACAGGATCTTGGTGGATTTTTGCATTTATTGTACATGTGAGTTAAGATAAAAAGGCTGAGATATAGATCGGGATTCTAATGGAGATCTCCCATGGGTATTTTTAATGTATTATTTATCATTACAATGTTTTATATAGAATGATATTTTTAACTACTTATCTTATGGATAATCCATCATCCATTCGTTGTTTAAACTGGAATTGGCCACATTTGTACATTAATATGAAATATGTCTTCCATTATTGTATATTATTTAGTTTTTTTCACTATTTTACTTCTCTGGTTTTAGGGTATTGTCTCCCCACTATCACATCCCGATACCCTCACTGTTATCCAGTTTCCCTAGCATATGGTGTGACGAGCTTGAGGCCATGTGACCCACTGATCATACTACCAGGTTGATGGTAAGTCAGGCTGGGATGTCACAAAGTGGTATTATAGGTTTCCTACTAAATATATTTTGTGCATTGAATGCCATGAAATGAATAAATTTATAATAGTTTAGGTAATTAATTATCATGCCTTATCTTTTTACTCCTCAGTATATCATGCTTCAATGATAAAAATGATATTCTTATTTGATTACAAATTTTTGGTCTTTGTTATTGAACATAATAAATTTTTTTCTTAATATAATTTTGGATTCATAGGATATGATTACTGGATGTTTCCATTATGGGAGGTAGTATTCAGTTGTTTGGTGTACGGGTACCTATTAACTGGGAAAATGTAACCCCTGTACTCAAACCATTTTAGGAGACATTGAAAATGAAAATGTTAAATTAAATTGGTTTTGATTAATGTGATCAAAATCAAAATTTATAAAGTGTATAGGGGAAATACAAGTTGTTAGGTGGTAACCCATATCACCTGAACATTGTTTTTGAGCATGTTAAATTTAAAAATAAAATTTATTTTGATTAATGGTATCCAATTTTCAATCCATGGAGTGTATGGGTGCTTCATGGGTTGGGAAATGACAACCCATGTAGTCGAGTTTTTTGTATGTGACTACGTTGTATTCTAAAATGGACATAAATGTAATGATATATTTAGATTTAATATGAAATAAATTGGCTAAATCCCTAAATGTCTAACTATCCCCAAGTAGTATAGTAGGGAAACTTTTTTATGACATGATCTAGTATGAGTTGTTGAAATTTTTGATTATAATGAAATTTCTATTGGGTTTCATTCTAGATAAATCACGTTGGCTTAGTGGGAACCTCATAGATCACCGTAGTTGTTAATTTTCTTTCAATCTCAAAATAATTATGGGATGTCTCGAGATGTTTAATTTTTTAGAAAAAAGTATTCTAAAAATTCCTATTGTTCTTTTTTAAGGGGTTATCTCATGGTATTTATAACCCTTAGAACATAAAATCCTTTTGTGTATGGTGATTTATCTAATGCTTGGTACTGTTCGAGTGTCATTGTCTTTTTGGACTATTTTTTATGATAAAATTGTTCAGAGGGGTGGCCATTGTCTTTTGGCCTTTGTAATGGGTGTGAGCATTAGCTAATGCTCCTTTTCTTTTGTCTAGACATGCCTCAAGCAATGTCAGCTATTTCATTGGTCATTTGATCATTTTTCCTCCAATGATGGGTGAATGTATGTGGTTTCATCGAAGATAGTTAGAGTATGAGATTATATGACTTTGAAACATATCTCTTGTACTATTGTGTACGGTCTCGAGTCATCTTTAGAGTGGAGTGACATGAGAATTAAATACACAAGTCTGTTCTCATTTCTGTGAGGAAATTATTGAGACATATTTGTTACGACTGGAAAGTCATTTTGGATTTGGATTCATCTCGTTTTTCACCCCTTTCTTATTCTTTGACATACATGAACATGGCTTAGAGGAGTGAAACATGAATAGTTATAAGGTTTTGATCTAGCTCACTAGTGAGTAGATATTTTGTCTTTACCTTTATTACTAAGACTCTCCTATGGTGGGAATAATTTCATCATTTTTGTTTAATGAAACCTTCCACGTAGAAGGAAATGAACCAATAGAGACCATTTTAAAATGTTTCATTTGCATAAAATCCCTTTGGGTGGCAGGGTTTTGTAAATTTCGATGCTCTCTCAGAAGTACTATATTGTTGAGTTTAGTAGTGTATCCATCCCTTCAAAAAAAATTGGTCATGGAAGAATTCAATGGTTTAATCAAGAGAGATCCAAAAATGCCTCATGTTATAAAGTCTAATGATCAGTTAATGGCATGTCAGCATGTGAATCTGAACTTCATTCTTGAAGTTGACCAATTGTGGTTTAAATATTATTCCTTATAGTAATTGTTTAAGATTTACTGGAATCTATCATAATCATATTTGGATATTCTATTTAGTGATGACCATGTCCTATATATTGACTTAATCTTAGATGCACAAAGAGAATGTCATTATTAAACTAAAGTAATGAATTACTAGATTTTGAGCTTGTTGTGTGTTTCTCATTTAGTTTTGGATTATGAAAGCATGGTTTCGTTCGTGGTTTAGTCAAGAAAATCATCATAAGTCGGGTATGTAATTTGGTGGACTTGTTCCT
This sequence comes from Viscum album, assembly GCA_963277665.1. NCBI lineage: Eukaryota > Viridiplantae > Streptophyta > Magnoliopsida > Santalales > Viscaceae > Viscum > Viscum album. The sequence continues at coordinate 1,455,370,318 of OY728126.1, forward strand.
ACTGAATGAAAGAAATATAGGGAGGAGGAATCATAGTTCTTCCTTTAAAATTCCAGCCATCGAAGCAAAGAATCTTCTTGAATGGTCTGTCATTGTGGCTCAACATTTCTCATTCATGTTTAATGTTTATAGTTAGTGAAATACAATATAAGGTATCATTTTTAGGTTTAAATGAGCGTGGGAAGCGTTAGAAAAGTATTTTCTTGAAAAGACGGCTCAACATGGGATTTAATGTCGATGGGGAAATTGACCATTTGATCATTTTAAAATCACACCAAGATCATAATAAAAATGATTAAGGGAATGCTTTGATAGGAAATTCCAACTATAGAGGTGATGTGGGTTGGGAATATCCCTTTTCCAATGTTAAATCCTAAGGCGAGAATTACCTTTTTCCGGATTCATTTTTGAGACAATTATGTGTTTCTGTCTCTAGTTGAATAGGCTTGGGTAAGTGTTGTCATGATGTTTTAGTTGAAGCATGTTCATTGGATCATGTTTTAATAGCTCAAGTGTCGTGTGCATAAATGTATGCTCAATGGTGCGTTAGGTATTTAGAAACACAACACAACCATTTGATCAATTATTCACGACCATTTTATACAGGGTGATGTGTATTTAATTCTCGAAGGCCTATTGGGCATGATAATGCCTAAGGTGGGATGGTTCTAATGATCCATTTTTTGAGACAGACAAAAAGGAAAACAAATTTGAAATTTATGGTTTACTGGACAGTTTTTTTTTTCAAAATCGAGATTTATAATTGATTTATATGAATTGGATTTTTATGGACCTGGGTAAAGTTACGATATGTTTCCAAAGTGTCCTGATGTGTTCAGGATTATATGACCAAGAAAATCATGTTTTTAAGGACCTGGATAGGTTGCACTATTTTTCTAAACCTATGCAGCCCACAACGGGAAATCATGCGTCCTATTACAAGAGAAAAATACGAAGCACATGGGCATATAATTTTTTTCCAAAACATTCTCCTAGACCACACATGTAGTTTCATATAGGTTGTACCTAAACACTATTCATTTCATAGTCTATGAACAGTTTGGAAAACTATGCATGGTGATCTAGGTGAATTATAGAGGGTGACGGTTAGCACACAATTTACCAATCCATGTGGCACAAACCAGGTGTGATGACCTGTATTAAAATTGATATATTTAAAATTTAATTAAAAAAAATTAATATAAACCAAGCCCTCACACCACTCCCCACAAAATTGAGATGCACTACTAGGTGGGTCCCCTTCGGTTGTGTGCTTGAACCCCCTCCCCTTCCATCTATGTCTACAAATTCATCACATTTTCATCATGAATTATCTCCAAAACTTTGAAGTAAGGACTTCTACTAAATTCTCCTCATTATCTTTTTACTATTTTTGTCTCATCATCATCCAACATGGTTTGGCCTGAACAATATGTCTAGGGTTGATGTGTTTTTTTTCATTGATGTTAGGGTGTGAAAATGGTCTCTCGAGTTACATCATGCAAGTTCTAGCTTCCACCACCAATGGAAAGGTAGATGGATTCAATTTGACACACCACCATCGTTTTGGGGTATGTTTTTTCAGCATTTCTTATTTTCTATTAATTTATAATAGCATGGTTTTAAATTTAGGAATCTCAGGTATAATTTTTAGTGACTTTTGGATTCCTTTGTAGAATTTGAGCATATAAAAAGGTATATATAAATATATATTCCATGCATGTATTGTCTCATGGTATGGGGAATACATGAATTGCGTAATTTATATATTTAAATATATGAATGTATGTGACTGTGACTGTGGGGTAGTATCGAGTGGTGGCTGCTAATTTTTGATAGGTGCTGAGTGTCGACTTTCTCTACTTCTTGATGTAGGAACCAATTACATTACCCTTCATTTTTATTAGTGAATGAATTAATTAATTATAGCACCTTTCGTATTTTTTAATTAATGAAGTATGGATTTAGATTAAATCTTTCATTGAAATTCTAATGAAATTTTGAAAAGTGATAAATCATTTATTTGATAACAAAGTCATGTTTTATTAATAAAACACATCCAAAAAGGTTCACTATATTCAAGATAAAAATTAATGTTTATAAATTTATTCATTTTATTATTTCTACCTTGATTATATCTTTATTCATGGAAGCTATGATTGATAAATGTTTTTTAGGTGAATATACACTTCATAGTTGAAAATGACCAATGGGAATATGATTTGTTTCCATGAAACCTATCCTTTACAGAGTACATGAAATGTAGATACAATGTGTTAATTTTTTTTTCATAAATTAGTAAAGTTAAATGAAACTGATTAGGAGTTCTTAAATGAGATAGTGGAATCCTTTAAATCAAATTTCGATGTCATCTTCCTCAACACTATTATCGGGTAAACCAATTTTTCATGTTTTTTTAAATTGAGTGAGATGACCTTAAAAAGGATGGCTCCAATAATGGCATGATTTCTTATAAATATGCCTAAAATGGGATAATATGTATTACTTTTAAATGAATAAAAGGATAGGGCTTATTTATTGGTTTTTAAAAGAATTTACTTGCGTATTATATTATGAATATGGTATTGCTATTGAAATGAATAAGAGGTACTTACATAAGAATTATGTCATAATTATGAAAATGATTATAAATAGAAAGGATTGATGAGTGTGTGAGAGTTCCTTGTCTAATGAATTTAATTTTGGATGTAGCTAAGAATATGTTACTGTTTGAAATGAAATTCTTATGATTTTTTTACTTAGTCACGATTGTGATAAATGAGTATGCCTCTAATTTTTATGTGGAATAATAAGAGGAAGAGTGTATTATGACTCATTTCATATAATATAATTAAAATGGGATAATGATATCCATGAGAGGTTAATGACTCATGGATTCAATTTTGAGAATGATTATTCCATTTAGGCTATGAATCCAAAGGACTGTGAGAGCCCTTCGAATAAGGAAGATCATGAGAGCTTCCTTTAGGATTTCTAAGGGACCACAAGAGACCTTGGGAGAGATCAATTTTTGATCTTCATAGAAGGATCCATGTAATATACCAAAATATATTACCTAGTGATGTATAATAGTGGGTTACGTCCAAATCCTTCCTACACATGTACCTCAAGATACTATGAGAGCTCTTGGAGTTGGGACAGGGGTTAGAACGTTTCAGCTTTCTCTAGTTTTGGAAGTCTTTGGTTTATTTTACTGTCCATCCAATCATATAAACATATATGTTTCAATATAATATATAAATATATTTACATTTATATTTGTTGTAATATTATCAAACATACATTCTAGCTATGTGCCGAAGCAGGTATACCCGTCAGGAGTCCCTTAGAAACCTGGATGGGTGATTTTTTAATTATTCAGTTATTTTTGTTCATTCTTCTATACCTACACACTGATTCAATTTATAATACATTATCTGTACTGGTCTTGACACCATAGGTATAATCTTACTGATATTTTATCTCACACCTTTTTCAGGTACCCATGTTACGCAAGTAGACCAAAAGTTTCATGATCTAGGTTGATTGTTGTATTGCTTGTACATGAGAGTCAGGAGAAAAGGGCTGAGATAGAGATCACGATGCTCATGGAGAACCCCCATGGGGATTTACTGTCATTTATATATTTTTGTAATATATGGTAAATCATGTTGTTTTTTTACTTGTAAGATTATGTATCATCCATAATCCATTCATTGTATAAAAATGATTTTTACACTTTTGATTAGTAATATAAAAAATTTCTTCCACTATAGTTTACTATTTAGTTTCAATGTCACAACAATAATAATTTGATTCAACGGTATAGTCTTCCCACTATCACCTCATGATAACTACGCTAGTAGTCAACAACCTCTGGAATACAGGGAGACACACATGGGGCCATGTGACCCACTAGTCCAGCTACCAGTTTCATGGTGAGGTGGACCAAGATGTTACATACATCGACTATATGTTACGTTGTCTTCTAGGTAAAACAAAAAAAATCTTTTAGTATTGTAATAAAATACATCAATTTACTTTTACTAATGGATTATATATCATGTATAAATTTTACTCGCTATGTGGTTCAGTTTACTTTTCACCAGGCTGGCACGAAAAACACAAGGTTTATTTAAATTAAAATGATTTGTAACTAACATACATAGACTGAATTAATTCCAAAATAATTTGATATTTAACATGGTGTATTAATCAAGGGTAGAAAATAAGTACCAATAGGGTACACCACAAGCACTCTTTTTCTATATTTAAAGAGTCATCATCCCGTCTGGATGATCCCTTTGAATGGTCATAATTAATAAAATTAATAATATTTGATTTCTTTTGTGTGTACAGAGTTATAAGTGTAGATATCATGATTTATATTTGACAATATTTAAAGTATAATTGAAAAATTATAATAAATAGAAAACAAATTTGTGATATTTAAATTTTTCTAAAAATTTTGTGACCCCTCTGATAATAATAAAATGTTCTAGGAACTATGTAACTTCCTAATAGGGTTTTCGCAACAAAGATTCCCATTCTAATCGATGATGAAACCAAGATGTATGCTTTCAATAAATTTCAAGACCAATGGAATTAAATCAATTAGTAATTCATATAGAATCTCATAACCTAGAAACATGATCATCACATAATGATTTATTAATATTTTTAGTAATTAAGAATTAATTTTTTATTAATTTTTTTTGATGGATGCATTTTTCATGTATCTATATTGTATTATCATTATCAAGTATAGATTACCTCCAGTGGTGCTCCACCAATGTTCCACGATCCATGGAACCTCACTGTAGCAATCTTTGGATACTATGATGATAGATCCTAATGACTGCATCATTAATCTTTGATCACCCTGAGAATGAATTCAACAAGTATTCTATTTGATCTATCTAGAATCAAGAAAAGCGGTGGAGTATTATCACCCCAATACCTGGGAGTGTTCTTAGAGACGAATAAATCTAAGGAATTGATATTATTCTATGGATTTTTTTGAACAAAAAAATCCCATAAAACTAATTTCTTATAAATAATATAATTTTTCTTAAATAATTCTATCTTTATAAAATAATAATTTCACATGTACCCTTAATATTTCTTTTATACACAAAGAACAACATGTTTATAACAATAATAATGATGATAATAATTTTTTTATTAACATATTAAAAAACACATGATTAATTAAATATTATTTATTAAAATAATATTTAATATATTTTATTTCTCACCGAACCATTAAACTCTGTATTCCATTCATCCAAAAAAATTATTAAGCCTTTAATAATGGATATTTTTTAATAAATAAATAACACTTAATGTTTTAGAAAAATGAAATAAATATTATATTTACTAAATTAAAATTAAATATTATTAAATATTATTATTATAAACTATTCACTCAAATAAATAGTCAAAAATATATATATGATCAACAAAACGTGAATAATTATTGAACCATGTTTAGGAATAATTTTTTTCAACATGTTAAATAATAAATAATAATATTACATTACTAAGGTTGTGGATAATGTTAATGTGTGACACTCTAGGACATTTTCTCAGTGGCGTTAGGATAAGTAACCCACGTTCCAAGACTAGTGTCTAGAAACATTCCTTGGAACACATAAAGAAATAGTTTTAACTTGAAATGACATAAAATCTTATATGGATTATTTATTTGTAATGTAATTCCCTTTAACATGATATTTAAAATCAAGTAGGCTTTCTACATGATCCATGAACCAAAATGATCAATGTCTTTCTCTTTGTGATTTTCAGAATGGAATTTTCCATCAAAATCAATGAAGATAGATTTATTTAGGCCATATCATTTCCATGAAAGGCCTTGGGAATCAACATTCATTATATAAGAGAAGGTAATAATCCTTTATCACATTATTCATTACGAAATATTTACTATGATGCACCCAATGTATCCTATTTCACTAAAATCCTAAGGTGTCATTTTTTCATCAATAAATCATAGGAAATGACTCATAAGATTCATTTAAAGTAATATTAATTTACAAGTATCAATAAACACATACACTGATAGGAACATCAAATTAAAAATATAAATATATTTTTTTAATGGTGGGTATTGTTCACATAATAACCCACAATGGTTATTACTAAGGGAATAAACCATTAAAAGGTCCCTTAAAGTCCTACGATTCACCACCCTTGATAATTTATATCATTTTTCCACAAAATTATTTCATCCTGATATAAAAATTATATTTTAAGAATAGTATCCTAGTACTTATTGGTTTTTGTAACAACAAGAAATTTATCTAACCTTTTCGTTTGATAGTTATTCATAGGAAATTATCATGTGCAATGTCACATAGAAGAACAATCATGTTGTTTTATACAATTTATTAATATCAAAAAATATTTAAATATGTAATAATTAACTATAAAAAAGTTATTTTTAGGAATAAAACTCCAATAAAAATGTGATATCATAAATAGAATGATCATAATCATGAAAACACCACATAATAAATTGAAATAATAAGATATTGGTTTCATAAACTGGTCGAAAATCGTAATGAATAACATAGTAAGAATAAGTTAAGGATAAATAACATGACAAAATTATATTGGTTAACTTTCATCATAATCTTGGTTTGAATTATCTAACCTCCATAATGACATATTATAATTAGGATAACTTCTTGTGGACCATATATATCATCTTTAGGATAACCAATTGTATACCATATATGGAATTTTATGAGACTTTACCATTACAAAATGCATTTGGGAGAAATAATATACCCACCCAAAACAACTATTTCTTACCACCATTATCAAATGAAAAATCTTATGTTTTCCTCAAATTGAAAATGAAACTACACATAAATCAAAATATTGATAAACTGATGATAAGAATATGGGTTTCAAAGTCTTGTCTTGAGGAACAACTAATGACTATATCATATGTATTCCATTTATTTTGTGGAATAAATATATGATGTATATTAATTGTTTTTTTGTAAAATGAAACATAGTTCTTGAACTTGTTTATTAATTTTAGAAGGCAATTTGTAAATCAATTTGAATTAGTGATAATTAAAATAACATCTTAAGTGATATATTTTTTAAATGAATAATGGATGTTTTGAAGATAAAACATGGAAAACATTTCTATTAATAACATAAATGAACTAAAAATGTTTTCATAAAATAAATATCATTTTTTAGAAACTTTAATGTTTAACTATTTTTATAGAGATGATACATGACATGATTGTGAGAAAGGGACGATTCCTTAAAAATTGGGTTCACTTAAAGAAGTAATCATCGAAGGGAACATAAAAATGTACATTACCAAAAAATGAAGGTAAATAAAATTAAGTATATATATAATTATAAAATATATATTTGATAAGAATGATATATTTTAGAATAATATAAACATGGGGGAAAACAAGGAGAATATGTAACCAAAAGGTAATAAGGGTGGTTCAGAGGATCTCTTACCTTCATGTCAAAAAGAATAAGAAATTTATCTAAAAATATTTAATAATTAATTTAATTTAATTATATTTATATATATGAAAGAACCTCAATCATATATATGTAATCTTTTATGGTAAATAATATATCTTTTGTTACATATTTTTATTATATTTTCCAATTATGTCAGTTTAGCAAGGGGTTTTTGGTTATGTTTGGTGTAACATTTTTGGTTTTTTGACAATGATAAAAGGAGTCATAAAATAACATCAAGATCTCTATAATTATGGTATATTTGATCCTTTATTTTTATATCATTTGAATAATCCTACTGTTTGGATGTTTACCATAATATAGATCCAAATAAATGATGGTACCTTTAGAATTCCATTTAAGATAGTTATAGTTTCTATGAGTTATTCCTCATAATAGCACATATAAGACAGCCCAAACTTCTTATTCATGAATATTAATTGTGTGAAAAATATATTTTTGTTTAATTAAGTAATATTTTTGAAAGTGTCAATTATATTTTCGATGGAATATTGGACACATCGCTCTTGGAGGAAGTAGTACACACACACAAGGAAATATTTTCCTATCTCTATATGATTCTGGAGGAAAGTAAATAATAAATATTATATAAATATAATAAAATTTAATAATATTAATAATTATATTATTATCATGACCACGAAGATATATAGGACTTGAGTGGTGTATAAGAAGAAATTAAACTAGAAATGTTTGTTTGAGAATATTTCCATTCCCTAGGATGTTCTCCCTTGGTTAACCCATTAAGACTTCTTATCATGGAATTTTGATGAAAAAAGCATAAAATTCATAGAGAGGGTGTTAGAGAGATTATAGGGAATAATTTTTTTCAATCCATGTATTTTAAATTTTTTGGAAAAAAGTGGAGGAGTTGTTCTTCTTTTAAATGTGAAGAAAAGGTAAATTTGTTAAAAACTCAGTATTTATCAATAAAATTACTCCATTATTCATGGAAGAATGCTGAAAAAATACTAAAAAATTGTGTAGTTAGTGATAAAAGGTTGTAATGTATCCTACCTTGATGATAACACATTATATCACATTTACTATCATTTTTCACCATATGACACCACATTTACCATAATTTAGCATTACCATAGTAAAATTACTTTCACCCTTCAAAAAAATAATAAAGGCCAAAATTAAAATGATGTTAATTTTGTAATTTAAAAAGTATGATATTTTATATGTAAATAATTTTATAAAATAAAACTTCCAGTATGTAGATAAATTAAATTAATTAATATTATATATAATGTATAGAAACTATTTTATAGAAGAAGTTAAATTTAAGCCTAAAATTTAAGTGTTAAATAATGATATAAATATTTTAATTTTTGAGGCAGGAATTTTTATATTATGAGAAAAATAAATTTTAGTTTAAATTAGTATCAATAAAAAATCTAATTTAACCCAAAATATTTTTTAATTAAATAAAAATACCAAAATATTTTTTTATCAATTAGTAGTTTTTATAAATGTATTAATATCCTTTATATACTGATAAGGTAATAATAAATACTATTTTGAAAAAAACTGAATTTTCTTCTATTCATCTAAAAATACATTTTTTTAGAAATTCCCAAAAATTATTTATAATATTATTTTCACATGATAATTCTAATAGAGGAATAATTTTTATTACATTAAACATATATAAGTGATAAAAAATATTTTTAAAATATATAATGTATAATGGATTAATTTTTTTAAGAAATACAATATAAGTACTAAAATGTCAAGTTAATGATTGTGGGTTAAAAAATACATTTAAAAAATCATAAGTAACATAAAAAATAAATATTTGGCCCTATAAAATGTTTTCATTAACTTCCAACTCATACTTTTTACTAATGATTCAATAAATTTCCCATTATTTATAAAAACCATATTTTTCACTATTCACATAAAAATAAATATTGTAAAAATTACAAGAATAAAACATAAAAAAAATATTGGAAATAAAAATAAAAAAGGTTAATTTATCCAAGTTCAATACCTTTAATTAATATGTTAAATATTAATTTAAAATTTAAAATACAATATGAAAGCTTTTTTTAGAAAATTACTTTTAAAAATCATAATTATCCCTAGTGTGAGTTTCTACCAAACAATGATAAATATATCATCAGTAATTATTATACTTTACTAAAATAATCATTTAATTATAATATACATTTATTTATTTAATAAAGAGTAAAACACATGAAGTGATATATTTTTATACATAATCATGAATTTTATAATTTCTAATAAAACAATTATAATATATATATATTAATATATTTTGTAATTTGGTTACTCTTATTCAAATATTTTAATACAATGACTTTGTTTTATCTTTTTAAATGTATTTCATTTTCATTATAATTTGTAATTACATGTTTATAATGGAAATAAATATATTTAGCCTAATAATAGAAAAACATATATTAAAATATCGAGTGATTAAAACAACGGTTAGAATAGTCTTTGTGATGTGTTAAAATATAATCTCATGCTAGGGTGAAGCCATTATTGTTATAGATTGTGGTCATTTTTTTATATTTTTTAGAAAATTCAACATACACATGTTACTATTATTCATGTTTAGGGTGAGACTGCATTGGTGGTTCCCTACTTAATTTAATAATCACACCAATATTGGGAAACCAAAACACCTTGGTAACCATGTAGGTATACAATTTTTGTAGTTTTATGTTCTATTGAGACCTAGAACTGCATGCTCAAATTGGAAATCCTCAGTTTAGATTCAAAGATTAGACTGATGTGAGGCTCAAGGATTTTTGTGAAGAATATAATATTTTTATTTTAGTATTCCTTTATTTATTTATTTTCACAATGAACATGTGTTTTTCCTTAGTAAAAGATCATGACTATATGATTGTATATATGTCTTCCACAATATTCTATCATTATAGTCAAGGTGTTTTATTTTTCTACGTGCTCTAATGGTTTTGTGTTTCATATTTATTTATTTATTTATTATTTTCACTATAATACATGGGGTATAGTCTTAATATTGAACTTTATTATACCCTTAATTATATTTCGGGACCTCTGATGTGTGGAGAGGTTCACTTGAGGTGATATATTGACTGATGGTCCAGGGAATCGACTTGTGGCTCCGTGAATTGGAATTTTAAAAAGTGGTATTAGAGAATTTTTTTGCCTTTTATTACTATTTGTTACATGGTAGACAATAGATATAAAAATACATCAGAGTGTGTGAGGGATACCAGTTTGGTTTTTGATGAACACATGTTACATTGGAAGGTATAGGTTTTGATGTGTTCAGGATCCATGTTCTCATATTGTGATGTTACTATTGATACTAGTTTTATATTGTGTGATAAACATGTAGTTTGAGATTTAGGATTTATGAGTGATTGATTTTTGTATTTTGTTACATTTTCAAGAAGTAAATTATTGTTTTTGGATATTTTTCCATAGAACTAAGAGGAATATCATGCATTTTCCTAGTCATGTAGGTATCCCATGACATTAAAAACTATTAACATCTGATTTTTATCACTAAATAAAGGTCCAATTTTTTAATGTTTCATCAACTACTCATACATATTTTTCCGCTCTAATTGCTTGGTGGTATTTTTCTAATGTTGACCTATATGTATATATTTTTAGTTTTTTTTATTGAAGGACATGTGAGTTTTATGGAAGGATGATCAATTATAATGAAAATGATACTGAACCTTATTGAAAGGGATGTCGGGTGACCATAATAGTTTATTAATGAACATATTGCCCTAGTGTGTGGTTATTGTATGGGTTCTAGTTATTTAATATGGTAGTAACAACCTATATATTCTTTTACCATATATCACAGAATATAATTCAATATAAATGAACATCAGAGCTATGGTTTATTTATAATGATTTTCTTGAAATATAACATTGGTTATGGAATGGGGTTTGTCAATATTTTGTGTTCCTCAGGGGAAAATACCCATTGGTGGATTCTAGATGATAATTAGTGCCTGTTGGATGATTGTTTTTGAGATGGGAATATTGTTTGTCATGGTTGGTGTGATACACATTTTGTGGGTAGCATGAACTGTGAAATTTAGTGTGAATATTTCCATGGGTGTACCGAGTATTTTCCTATGAGTTATGTCCCTTCACAATATAGTGTTTTTGGGGAAAATAGGGATACCCTAGTGAACCTTGAGATACAACTTAGAAACTAATAAGTTAGTGAGTTGTATGACTTGGTGTGACCCGTCAAATGGGTTATCCAAATTTTATATTTTACATCATATATTTTAATAACAAGAAGGTGATTTTGGGTGTGGGATTAGTAAATGATATGTTCTATTTATATCATGGTTTGTTATATTTTTCCATAGTATTTCTTGAGATATATCTTAATGGGTTTGAATGATTTGGTATCGAGTTTGTTTTAAAAGATATTACCATCCAAGTGTGTGACCCTATTGTTATAGTTACCTTTTAGTTCATGGTGAATGGTAATGCAGACACTCATGTTTCTAAACAATATGGGATTGTGGGAATCTTGTACTTATGCTCGGAATAGATAAGCTTCCGATTCTGAAGATAAGTTCCTATAGTTCTCTTGTTTATATAAATATGACAGCCAATACGAGCATTATTCGTGGTTTTTGGTTGTGATACATGACATGTATGAGTTGCCTATACATTTTATATGAGATAATCAATGATGACTATAGTTGAATGTGACCAACATGAAAGCGATAATTGTTAGTGTTTTATGTTTACAAGTATAATATTGATGTAGTGAAACTCTTGTGATCATAAGTCATGTTTCAAAGAACATGTGTTTAGGTATGTGTATTCCTATTATGATTAAGGGAAATTGTGGAAGTATTTTCTTATTAATCATGGTGATTACATGTTTGTAAATTAGTGGTGTTAATATAATGATATCGAGGATTGATAAGAGTTTGATGATAGTTTTTTTGTGTAGTGGCCTAAGGTGTGTGATTGAAATGTGGAAAAAACCTATAATAGTGATGTTAATATGGGTGGTTAGGGGTTATTGTGGCATAGATGGAGATATACATGGTGTGATTTTTGTTCCATCAGGAAATGCTCGTGAGGAATAATAATGAAATTTTTATGGCAGGGTGTGCTCTAGTAGTTAATTTAGTGTGATAACCCTCACTTTAATTTGGAATTTTAGAAACCTTCAAGGATAATGTTTCCATGAATTGAGAATGAGTTCTAGATAAATTTTAGGGTTGGTTTTCGGCTATGAGAAGGATGTATATATTGAGTCATTATATATGCTAAAGGATGGTTCATTATCTATAGTGATGTGAACCATTATTTTTAGTGTCATGGACATGTTAGGATCAGTCATTGGATGGCCGTGTTGGTGCTTGGAATACCACATATTTTGGGAATTAGTTTTTTCTAGATGAGAGCTAAATATCAGATTTTTGAATTGAAGTGCCCAGATCAGTGTGAATCACTGAGAGGGGGAGGGGGTGAATCAGTGATCCCTTAAAACTTTTTACTAATTGATTCTTTATCAATTAAACCTCTATGGCTGGTTAAAGCCTCGATCCACTCTCCTTGTATCTCTCAACCTTTCCCGAATGATGCAGTAATGAAAAGGCACAGGACACAAGGATTTACAAGGTTCGGCACCAAAGGCCTACATCCTTGCCATGCTCTCCCAGCATGTATTCTCCCATTATAACTTGTTAGAATTACAATGGTCGATACAGAGTCTCACTGTATCTCTCCTGAGTCCCACAGGAGGGTCTTTATACTGCGTCCCACAGTGTTACCAGAGTCCCACTGGCCTGCTCCAGAATCCCACTGAAGACTTCTTCTCCCTGAGTCCCACAGGGTCTTCTCTTGGCTCCTTGAGTCGCACGAGTAGCTCTTCTCCTCTTTAAGGTCTTCAAGTAACTTCAGCAGCCTGGGATAAAGGCTGCTGGCCTTGCTCTTCTCTTCTGATCACTTGTGGTTGATCAGGGCTTCTCGTCCAGCTCAGGCTTTATCTCCTTCTTCAGGATGACCTGGCTTCTCTCTTCAACTACTGAATGCTCAGACAACTGATATCTTTATCTTTGGTCCGGTCCAGTCTCAGTCACTTCATCTTCATGCACTGAGTGCATGGAAACTCTTCTTCCTCATGCACTGACTGCATGGCTTCTCAATACTTCAAGATATTCTGTCTTGGACAACTCAATTGCACACAACCAGATTTGGCTTTGTTCACGTGTGCATGTGCATGCATGCATGTGTGCACTCTCCTCTTCTTGGTGCAGTAGACCCACAAAGGGTGTAATCAACTATAGCACACACCTTCTCCACAATCTTCACACAATTAATTCAATTTGTTTACACACATAAATGTGTGTTCTACTTTAGTGTGATTATTCTCCTTCTTCTCCTTCTTAGTGTGTATACACCACTTAGCACACACTAAGGTTCGGCCTTCACTTGTTTTGCACACACAATTTGTTCCACGTTTTGCACACACTTAAACTTGGAATGTTCTTATTGTTGTTGCACACACTTAACCCATAGGTGGTTCTTCAATTTTTCACACACACACTAAGGTGTGGTCTTCACATCACCCACACAATGCTACGGCTTGGGTTATCCACTTTGCACACACACTGCCCAAATTCAATCATCCCATAGGGTGTTCTCCCACTTTGCACAAGCTACTGCCCGTAGGGCCTTCTCCAATTCGTAAACACACTCAAAGTGTGGTCTTCCTCCTTATGGACAAGTCTCGACCTCGGATCTTCTCCTGCCTAAAAGGAGCCGCGCAAGTCCTCAAGGTGCAATTCAGGTGGCATGCAAGGGTCAAGCGGCAAGGATCTTCTCCACTGCCTCACCGCGCAAGGTGCCAAGCCGCAAGGGCCGCGCAAACACCTCCTGCCGCGCAAGTCCGCGGGCAGAGAGGGCAAGAGTCTCGAGCGCGCAAATATGCGGCTCGGCTCCTTCCTGTCGCGCAAGAGGTGTGCACAGAGATCTCCTCCTCCTCCTTCTTCTTGTCGCGCAAAGAAGTTGCGCGCAAGGGACTCCAGCCGTGCAAGTAAACTTGCACGAGGCTTCTTCTTCGCGAGGCAGAGGCTTCTCACGGGACTTCGGATTTTCAACCAAGGATCAGCAAGCAAAAACAGCGTCTCGGGTTCTCCTTTTATAGGCAAGGAGTGCCTCAGATTATCCGCGTGCGATAAATCTTGAATCACCGAAGATTTCGGATCTTTAAAAATCCTTTAAATCTGGTTTCTATCCTCGGTTCACGCGTGTATTTATTTTCTTCGGTCTTCTTCACGTGCATGTGACTTAGAACGCATGCACGTCCTCTTTTCTTCCAATCTATGCAAACCACGAACACACGTGGCCTCGGCACCTTTGGTTTGCCTCGGAAGAACTTCGAATTCTTTCAAACATTGCATGCATGGTCATTTTTAGGCATGATCGTGTTCAGTGTGGCTAGACGAACTCATTGGAGCAATTAGATTGGCCGGAGGTGGTCGGACACTCCATTTCTATCCTCGGGGAGGTCTCTGGTTCGAAGGAAGCTCGCGGGTGGCCTCGTGCGAGCTCGGGGAAGAAGACGGTCGCTGGGCCGTTGGATCAGCCGATTAAAAGACTTTGGACGGCCTAGATCAGATCGGGGGCGCGGCGGATTAGATGAGCGGCGCCGATCGTCCGCGAGATCAGATGAGCGGCTGGGATTCGTTCCCGGTGAAAAATGCGCGTCCCACATCGAATCCTCGCGCGGTTTTTCTGTGGTTTATCAATATGCCGCTCCCATCCCCACTTCAATTGAACTTCCTCCTCCACGGTGCCGCCCCGCACCGTGTTCTCCCTGCAGGCGCGCTCTGCGCCCACTCTGCTCCCTGCAGGCGCGCTCCTAGCGCCCACTATGCACCTCGGGCGCGCGGGTTTCACCACCGCATATCCTCGGGGGCTTACACACGGCCCCTGCCGCTCGAGCTGGCCACATGGGATCCCCCCTTGGGCGTGGCGCCTTAGGCCCACATGTGACTTGGAGGTTGAACCCTTAAGGCTGGCTTGAGATGGCTAATTTTTTTCAAGTAAATAGAACAAGTACTTTGTTAAAAACAATGTAACCAAGTTCAAATGCCATTCATCATCTTCTTTATTTCTTCTTCTTCATTAGAATTCATCATCCTTCTTCAACATATAATCATAATTTAAGAATGGAATTCTTGAAGGTTCTTCCATCAACCGATGCTCCTGAATCAAAGATTTCTTCAATGTTCTTCATTGATCCAATTAGAGATCAACTGGATCATCTTCATGTTCACATGCACTAAGTGATAGTGCATGGACTTCATTAATGCACATCATCCACTTAGGAGTTGTGGATGGAACTCCTTTCAACTCCTCATGCATTGTGAAGACAATGCATGGTCTTCAAACATTGTTGTGACATTGTATCCAGTTGATACAAGTTCTTGGAACATGAAGAACAGCTCAACAATCGTCAGATATAACTAGAGAATGTTTCAACCACATCTCCTATGCCACTTAGTGAATCTCCTAAGTGACATGCCTCTTAGTATCATGGCCATTCTCTCTTCATCACCAACACCATCACAACCTTTGGCATTCACATCTTGACATTCCTTGACTTCCATTCATTCTAAGACAACTTCATGCCTCATTGACAACAAATGCAACACAATGCACTTCAATCTCCCCCTTTGTATTTGTTGATACAAGTTCTTGGAACATGAAGAACAGCTCAACAATCGTCAGATATAACTAGAGAATGTTTCAACCACATCTCCTATGCCACTTAGTGAATCTCCTAAGTGACATGCCTCTTAGTATCATGGCCATTCTCTCTTCATCACCAACACCATCACAACCTTTGGCATTCACATCTTGACATTCCTTGACTTCCATTCATTCTAAGACAACTTCATGCCTCATTGACAACAAATGCAACACAATGCACTTCAATCTCCCCCTTTGTATTTGTTGTCAATACACTTCTTCACCACATACGAATGGGTCAATATGTGTGCCAATATTTATCCCCCTTATTGGAAATCAAATGCAAAGGTGTGGTGTGGTTCACTTTCAAAAATATCTTCCTCCCTTTGAATAGTATCTTCTTGAAAATCACTAAGAGAGGGATGATGCCACATGTTCTTCTTTTAGCAAAGAACCTTTACTTAATCAACTCTAAGTCTACTTGGGCTAACCCGGTGTAGAAAACAAGAGTGATGTAACCAAGATAATCAATGCTGTCCACATTCACTGTAAACATGTGAGATCATTCTTAGGGGTTGAATTTTTTCAGATATTCAATGAATTGCTGAATCCTGCACATACTTCACAAAACACATTAGAAAGTTCAGTGCAAAGATAAATCTCCCCCTTTCATCCATTTTATTAAGATGATATTAATCTCAGAACATCATCTTCTTCAGATTTGCTCCCCCTCAAGGGGTGCACTCCATTCTTGTCCAAACCATCCTCCAGCTGAGAATGATCATCATCTTCAATTCCCTGCAATGTTAGCACATGTATATACCAAGAGTATAAGGGAATAAGATGGAACCTCCTTGGTTCATCAATGTGAACAACAAGGTTGAGAAGATTCTCTCAACCGAGATGTCCCATTTTCACCATTCTTTACACTTGCACATTTGATCTTCAATGATGTTTGTGCTGGTGTGGTTCTCAAAACATCTTCATGTGAAATCTTCTTCTTCCCTTTTGCCTTAGCAATAGCCAGAACTTCATCTTCAGCTCTTTGTAAATCTTTGGCAAGTTGCAACTGAGTAGGCCATATGACTAGTAAGTCACATGGAAGTGTGGCCTCAGTTCTGTATATTCCACATGGTTCCTTTGATTCTGTCAAGCTACCTCTCTTAGGCAACTTGTTTTCAATCAATCCCTTCTGCTTCTTTTGGATTGATTGTCTGTTTGAGTTTAGTTGGCTTCTATTGATTTCGATGGCTTGTTTGCAAAGATACATGGTATGACCTTTCATTCCACAGTAGAAGCATGTCTTCTTGGTGGTCCTACTGAATGACTCACCCTTCTTGGACTTAGACTCCAAGGTCTTCTCTTCCTTTTTCATAATCTTCTTGGGAGCATCTTCCACTTTCTTCCTGCTTCCCAAGGATTCTCTCTTAGCCAGGTTCTGTGATCTTTTCTTCTTTCCAGCTTTGGATACATTGGGAGATTGATATGTATCAACTCTTTGACCACTTTTGCAACCATCCCAGATGTTTTCAAGTAATCCAAATCTATTTGAAGTAAACAGATGTCTCTGGACCTGTGGATGTTGCTTCTTTTCCTCTGGCTTGCTCCCCCTAGGCATGGGCTTCCTCTGTGCTTTGGCATTCAGTGGATTGTACCAACAATCTTTTGCACAGTGCCCATACTTATTACAACACCAACACTGACCCACAAATCTTGACTTTTTGATTCCTTCTGATTGTAGGGTACTTGTCTTGAATTGTTGTGCTGCTTCAGGAGAGCTTTCTTTCTTCATTGTCTTCATCCATAATTGTTTGGAATTAGTCTTCCATCCTGCACTTTTTGTGGAAACACATTTAGAAACATGAGTACAAGATGGTATGGATGGTACCTTCTTTTTAGAAGTTGTTTCCCTTTCATTAGAGGATTTCATTCTTTTAGAATCATCCTTCTCAAAGCTCACTTGAGTAGCAACATTTCTTCTTTCAGCTGACTGGGAGGCTTTGGCTATGGGTGATTGCTGATTTTTCAATATCACCTCCAGTTCTATGCATTTCATATTGAGGGAGTTCTTCTCATCCTCAATAGTTCTTAGCCTTCCTTCCCATTTCGCTTCCAGCTGCTTTATCTGGTCTTCATGCACCTTTTTCATTTCAAGCAATGAGTTGTCAAGCTCCTTCACCCTTTTGACTTTGTCTTCTAGTTGAGAATCTTTAACAACCATTGATACTCTATGCCTCTTTTCCAGTGCATGGAAAACTTCTTTGATTATTATTTTAAAGAATTCTTTCTCAGAAAGACTTCTTTGCAATTCTTCAGTAGTGTCTTCATATCTTTCATTGCAAAGAGATACAGTTTCATCTTTAGCCTTCACCAGCTTTCTGAGAGGGTTGGTTATGCCAACCCTTTTTGCCAATTGGACTTCCAGAGAATTGGCTTCATCTTCTAGCTGTAATTTTTCTTCTTGAAGATCAAGGAGGCCTGTAGCTATACACATTGAAACTTCCTTGGGGACTCTCTTCTGAAGATATTTGATTGCATTTAGAAGATCATTGTTTCTTCCATCTTCATCACAGCTAGAGCTGGCTTTCTTCATCTTCTTGGCCTGTTTCTTCTTTCTATTTTTCTGAGTCTTGGCAGATATCTCCATTTGAGGCTGGTCACTCATTTCCTCAAATCTGCACTCCATATAGACTCTCTTGGATCTTTTAGAGGTAACCTCCCTTTGATACCAATTGAAGTGCCCAGATCAGTGTGAATCACTGAGAGGGGGAGGGGGTGAATCAGTGATCCCTTAAAACTTTTTACTAATTGATTATTTATCAATTAAACCTCTATGGCTGGTTAAAGCCTCGATCCACTCTTCTTGTATCTCTCAACCTTTCCCGAATGATGCAGTAATGAAAAGGCACATGGCACAAGGATTTACAAGGTTCGGCACCAAAGGCCTACATCCTTGCCATGCTCTCCCAGCATGGATTCTCCCATTATAACTTGTTAAAATTACAATGGTCGATACAGAGTCTCACTGTATCTCTCCTGAGTCCCACATGAGGGTCTTTATACTGCGTCCCACAGTGTTACCAGAGTCCCACTGTCCTGCTCCAGAATCCCACTGAAGACTTCTTCTCCCTGAGTCCCACAGGGTCTTCTCTTGGCTCCTCGAGTCGCACGAGTAGCTCTTCTCCTCTTTAAGGTCTTTAAGTAACTTCAGCAGCCTGGGATAAAGGCTGCTGGCCTTGCTCTTCTCTTCTGATCACTTGTGGTTGATCAGGGCTTCTCGTCCAGCTCAGGCTTTATCTCCTTCTTCAGGATGACCTGGCTTCTCACTTCAACTACTGAATGCTCAGACAACTGATATCTTTATCTTTGGTCTGGTCCAGTCTCAGTCACTTCAACTTCATGCACTGAGTGCATGGAAACTCTTCTTCCACATGCACTGACTGCATGGCTTCTCAATACTTCAAGATCTTCTGTCTTGGACAACTCAATTGTACACAACCAGATTTGGCTTTGTTCACGTGTGCATGTGCATGCATGCATGCATGCACTCTCCTCTTCTTGGTGCAGTAGACCCACAAAGGGTGTAATCAACTATAGCACACACCTTCTCCACAATATTCACACAATTAATTCAATTTGTTTACACACATAAATGTGTGTTCTACTTTAGTGTGAATATTCTCCTTCTTCTCCTTCTTAGTGTGTATACACCACTTAGCACACACTAAGGTTCGCCCTTCACTTGTTTTGCACACACAATTTGTTCCACGTTTTGCACACACTTAAACTTGGCATGTTCTTATTGTTGTTGCACACACTTAACCCATAGGTGGTTCTTCAATTTTGCACACACACACTAAGGTGTGGTCTTCACTTCACCCACACAAGGCTACGGCTTGGGTTATCCACTTTGCACACACACTACCCAAATTCAATCATCCCATAGGGTGTTCTCCCACTTTGCACAAGCTACTGCCCGTAGGGCCTTCTCCAATTCTTAAACACACTCAAAGTGTGGTCTTCCTCCTTATGCACAAGTCTCGACCTCGGATCTTCTCCTGCCTAAAAGGAGGCGCGCAAGTCCTCAAGGTGCAATTCAGGTGGAATGCAAGGGTCAAGCGGCAAGGATCTTCTCCACTGCCTCACCGCGCAAGGTGCCAAGCCGCAAGGGCCGCGCAAACACCTCCTGCCGCGCAAGTCCGCGGGCAGAGAGGGCAAGAGTCTCGAGCGCGCAAATATGCGGCTCGACTCCTTCCTGTCGCGCAAGAGGTGCGCACAGGGATCTCCTCCTTCTTCTTCTTCTTGTCGCGCAAAGAAGTTGCGCGCAAGGGACTCCAGCCGTGCAAGTAAACTTGCACGGGGCTTCTTCTTCGCGAGGCAGAGGCTTCTCACGGGACTTCGGATTTTCAACCAAGGATCAGCAAGCAAAAACAGCGTCTCGGGTGCTCCTTTTATAAGCAAGGAGTGCCTCAGATTATCCGCGTGCGATAAATCTTGAATCACCGAAGATTTCGGATCTTTAAAAATCCTTTAAATCTTGTTTCTATCCTCGGTTCACGCGTGTATTTATTTTCTTCGGTCTTCTTCACGTGCATGCGACTTAGAACGCATGCACGACCTCTTTTCTTCCAATCTATGCAAACCACGAACACACGTGGCCTCGGCACATTTGGTTTGCCTCGGCCGAACTTCGAATTCTTTCAAACATTGCATGCATGGTCATTTTTAGGCATGATCGTGTTCAGTGTTGCCAGACGAACTCGTTGGAGCAATTAGATTGGCCGGAGGTGGTCGGACACTCCATTTCTATACTCGGGGAGGTCTCTGGTTCGAAGGAAGCTCGCGGGTGGCCTCGTGCGAGCTCGGGGAAGAAGACGGTCGCTGGGCCGTTGGATCAGCCGATTAAAAGACATTGGACGGCCTAGATCAGATCGGGGGCGCGACGGATTAGATGAGCGGCGCCGATCGTCCGCGAGATCAGATGAGCGGCTGGGATTCGTTCCCGGTGAAAAATGCGCGTCCCACATCGAATCCTCGCGCGGTTTTTCTGCGGTTTATCAATATGCCACTCCCATCCCCACTTCAATTGAACTTCCTCCTCCATGGTGCCGCCCCGCACCGTGTTCTCCCTGCGGGCGCGCTCTGCGCCCACTCTGCTCCCTGCGGGCGCGCTCTTAGCGCCCACTATGCACCTCGGGCGCGTGGGTTTCACCACCGCATGTCCTCGGGGGCTTACACACGGCCCCTGCCGCTCGAGCTGGCCACATGGGATCCCCCCTTGGGCGTGGCGCCTTAGGCCCACATGTGCCTTGGGGGTTGAACCCTTAAGGCTGGCTTGAGATGGCTAATTTTTTGCAAGTAAATAGAACAAGTACTTTGTTAAAAACAAAGTAACCAAGTTCAAATGCCATTCATCATCTTCTTTATTTCTTCTTCTTCATTAGAATTCATCATCCTTCTTCAACATATAATCATCATTTAAGAATGGAATTCTTGAAGGTTCTTCCATCAACCGATGCTCCTGAATCAAAGATTTCTTCAATGTGCTTCATTGATCCAATTAGAGATCAATTGGATCATCTTCATGTTCACATGCACTAAGTGATAGTGCATGGACTTCATTAATGCACATCATCCACTTAGGAGTTGTGGATGGAACTCCTTTCAACTCCTCATGCATTGTGAAGACAATGCATGGTCTTCAAACATTGTTGTGACATTGTATCCAGTTGATACAAGTTCTTGGAACATGAAGAACAACTCAACAATCGTCAGATATAACTAGAGAATGTTTCAACCACATCTCCTATGCCACTTAGTGAATCTCCTAAGTGACATGCCTCTTAGTATCATGGCCATTCTCTCTTCATCACCAACACCATCACAACCTTTGGCATTCACATCTTGACATTCCTTGACTTCCATTCATTCTAAGACAACTTCATGCCTCATTGACAACAAATTCAACACAATGCACTTCAAGAATTAAATGATATATTTCATGGTTTCTATTTTTTTGGCTTTATCCTTAAGACAATTCGCACGGGATCAGACGGTGATCCTTGGAGAAATTAATGACATGGGACATTGTTTAGGAGGTGAACCCATTTCATTGCATGGTTCATGTGGTGAACCCAATATTAATGAATTTTTTTAGGTGGTGAAATAGTTCTTTGGCATAATTTTGATTGTGAAACCATATTGTTACATGACTCAAGGGGTGAATATTTTGATGGAATTCATTAAAGGTATTTTTTGGGATGAAAAACTAGGGATTTCTAGTGAAGTTAGTACTGTGGTTTCAGTACATTGTATTTGGTACACTAGGGTTCTTTCCAATTTTGAAATGGACCTTTTGAGAAAAGGGAGGCATATAGAGTAATTGTGTATATGATATTGATACTCATATGATTCAGAATTTAATTAGAGATGAGAGGCATTATTCTCTTTTTCAGGGTTATTATATACTTATTGGAGTTTAGTGAGATGGAAAACACATCGAATGGGACACTGGATCACTAGAGAAAATTATGTTTTTTGGTTCTAATAGTTCATTGAATTATGTGTTGGGATATTCCATTATGAGTTGGGTCATTTTGGCGTTTGTGGATTACCCTGAACTTGATAGTGATATCTATGACACAGTGGTGTATTGGGATGGAAAAAAAGAGGTTTCATTGATGGTTGTGAGTGGTGGATCTATTTTTATTAAATAATTATCATTGTAATTAAATTTTACATGAAAATATATTTTTGAATTTATGAATTTAGATCAAATATTTGATTATAAATTGGTGACAGAACTAGGTGAGACATGTTTTTTAATATTTTTTGATACATCTCAGGGAGATAATGTTTTATTGTGGGGATATTATAATTCCCCATGTCTAGTTGAGATGTGAAACTCTGGAGGAATATTAATATTTTCATCATTGGATGGTATTTTTAGATGTAAGAATAAAGAATAGGGTATTATTGATTGAATATATATAATGTTTCATATTAGATAGTGTTTAATGTATGGTTTTTCTCAATATTTTAGGTGAAAAATACAGAGGTTTTGGGGTTCAAGGATTGTTTTAAACTAAAATAAAACATGTTTTCAAGTATAGAAGGGGGTTTCTTAGAATAAAATGGTTTGTGGGGGGATTATTGTTGTGAAATATTTTTAGATGTGGCTTATGTGGGAAATTAAAAAAAATCACGAAGCTAACTTTATAATAAATCCATGAAATATTCCCATTGGGTTTTCCTAAAATTTTTAGGAGGATTTACCCTTCATTTCTTCTTTAGATGTTAATTTCATATAGAGAGGTTCTCATCCAAACCCCCCTAATCCTTCAACATTTCATTTAGGGATGTTCTAGGAATTTTATATTTTATAAAAGGTACGTTTCTTCCTCCCCCTTCATTCTTTATTCCTTCCCCTTTAATGCCACTAATTTTATGTGATTTTATTTTAGGGGGATTGGTTATTTCAACAAAATAATTGTCGAACTATTACGGAATAAAGGTTCTTTTTCTTGTCTTACATTGATGTGGGTTTTAAAATCTTTTTTCATTCAATCACAAGTCATTTTAGAGATGTTATATATCAGTATGTGTTTTTATACAGTTTTTGTTGAATTTGGATAAAATTAGTTATTGATTGGAAGATATTGGTCTTGTTTTATATATTATATATGACTAGAGGTGTGTATATGGTTTAATATAACTTGTTTCGTAATTTTTGGTGTGATGGTATTTCTTGGGGAGTTTTAAGAATTTATTCCCATATAAATTAATTTTTTTAATATTTTGTTTTATTTTATAAATAATTAAAATTGATTTCTTTGTCTGGGATAAGCCCCCAGATTTTTCTGTGTTTTTATGCTATGAATTGGTTAATCTTTATAGAGAGTTATTAAATAGAACATATAGATTTTTTATCGTCAATTAGATGTAGTTGTTCCTCATAATGTTTCCTATGGGTTTAATTCAATTAGTTCATGGTGTATTTTTTGTGTGGTCATGCAACAATGGGAATTGAATTTTATAAATTAATTATTAACAATGATTATTTTAAATTAAAGGGTTTAATAGAAATGTTTTGATCAATTTATTTTAAATGTTCATTTAATTTGAATTTGTTTCTGTCTTTTAAATTCATAAGGAGTAATTACATATATTTCCACAGTCACATAGTTTCTCAGGAAAAGGGGTGAAAAATTATCTACTTATAGAGAAGACATGGAATTAGAGGACACCCTGACATATTAATACCTATAAGACGGTGCATGATGATAAATAACATCAGTGAAACAAATAGTTCAGGTAAGAAACCCTGAGATATGTTTAAGAGATGTGCATGGACCACAAGTAGAATGTGACATGGTATAAACCCACATGGTTATCCTATTATTATCCTGTTTAAAAAACCCCTAATGTCATTTTTTTATTTATCTTTTTTAAAATTCCTACAGGGTAACTCATTTATTTATGTTTTTTAAAATAACTATTTTTATGACATTTTGTTTTGGAAAAAGGCCATATGGGAAGTCCTCTATCTTTATTAATGGATAAAAACCCTTGGGTGGTTTTTTAATGATTGATAAAAATCTCATATGGGAGGTAAATGAAAAATTTTATTTCATTCCCATATCTTAGAAAACTCTCTTATGGTAGGTCTCTATTTCTACAAGAAAATAAGACTCTTAAAAGGATTGTGTGTGATGCTATTATCAGGCCATTCAAAGATACAAATATGGGGTTGATCGATTGTCTCCGGAAGGTTATTTGTTTTATGATTCCCATGGTTTGTGATACTTATGGACTTAATCCCAATTTTGAATTCTTTCATAGGGATATGTATACCAAGGAGACCTGAGTCTATTATTTGGTGTCTCTGTCGTCATGACATGATCAAATATAATCGAACACCCAATAATTTGTTACAGATTATTGTTGTTATAGATTTATGTATTAAAAATGATATGGTATATAGTACATGAGTTGTAATGGCCCCATATACCTGATCATATACATTCTGTTATCGAGTCTAAGAAGGTATTTATAGGAGTTGTGTTTATTTATTTTTCAGTATATTTATTTATATCCTAATCATGTAATATGTACAAATTAATGAATTAATAGTTATGTGTATGAACACATTGGTGGTTACCTTCTATTTTTAGTACTCACACAATACCAGGGTGGCCATGAAACATATGTACCAGATCAAATCATCATTGTTTTTAGTTTTAAATCATGGGATGAGGTGTGAATCGATGACTGTAGTGGGAAATCCTATACTTATCTTTCAACAATTATTTATTATTTAATTTTCATTATATATATTTGATTATATAAATGGGATATTCAGATTAAATGAATGTATTTATATATTTCTCATCATATTATTATTATTAACTGGATTTTTCTTATTTTTCAATGTGATTTAACAATCATTTGTAAAATATGATGTTTGGTGTTTTATCATTTATTTAGAACTCAAATACTGGAATTATTGTCTCTCCATGGTTCCTCATTAGACCCTAATTTGATATTTTGAATTATTGGGTATAGAATGATCCACACCTAAGGTACAATGGAATCCACTAGTTTGAGCAATGACTTTTGGTCTGGGGTGTCTGGAAGTTACAGTCACCAAGGATTTAGAAGTTATGACTATATAGAGTTCCAATAATATTACCTAGGATGTAGAAATTATTCCTATCTATAATATGATGGGTGTAGGATTGAATTCTGATTACTTTCTAATGACCATGGATTCTTAGTATTGAAAGGATCTATCCATTTAACCTGATACAATATGTATGTTTTGGATGCTCATTAGGATCCAGTTGATGAGATTGATATTATATGGATTCCTAGGATACTACATATGATCCTACTATTGATCTTGATAATATATTGATGCCTAAAATATTCCCTCTTATATGAATGCAAAGTCTAATATGATATGTATTCCAAGGATAATCCCTAGGATTTTATGCATGAACCTGATATAATTGGTGCCTAGGTTAATTTTTGGTTCCACTGATGATATATAAATCATGTAATTCCTTGATCTGTTTATTGGATTTGGGGGGTATAGATATATATAATTACATTACTTATATATATAATTTAATGAGAAATACTATACGAAATAATTATATTATTTTTTAGTATTCAAATATGAAGAAAATTCACGACTGTTTTGATGTTCTCTTTAGATTTTTATTTGGGAAAATGGATATTGATTCCTTGGATACACACATTGGATTCAATTGATTTTTATTCCTTGGATACTCACTATAATTGTTATTATTTAGTTCATTCTAATGGTTTCCTTTTGAGTATTACAAAAACACTACTCAAGTGACTATGACACTTTGCTACTTGAGTATCCTTCATTGTCCATAGGTTTTGTTAGTTAAGATATTCAGTGTTTAATGATTGAGTGATATATCGTGGTTGGATCTTAGTTATTGGAATCTACTGATTCTTAGGAATGGTGTTTTATCCTCTTTTTATTTCATTCTATTATTTCTCTTGTATTTTTTATTGGCACCATATGTAACTGATTGATGTATATTGGAATAACCTTATGTTTTCATCACAGTGTGAATCGAATTTTAATTTTTTATATAATTGTTTTTTTATTTCTTATAAATACTAAATTAAATAGCCTTATTGATTTATTTTTTGTTATTTTAAATTATATTTTATTCCAATAATGTTTTATTTTCTTTATATGGTACCCCATAGAATCTCTGTACTACCCATTATCATTTATTGAATGGGGAGGTGCACCTATTGTCATGTTGTTCCACCATCCATGAAATAATTTATTGGTCCCATGTTGGGGGATTTTAAAAGATATATTTATCCCTAAAAATGAAAACTAATAATTTAATAGTTTATTTTAATATGAAAACATATATAATTTTTTATAATGTGTATGAGAGGAAGAGTAAGAGAGGGAGTTCAAAAGAGAAAAACCTTTTATAAATTTTTAATGATTTCAGTGAAAAATATATTCAATATAATGAAGTAATATATTGTTATTTTAATAAAAAAATAACAGAATTAGAATATATTATGAAAATTAATGGTGTTATTTTAAATAAAAATAATAAATTAGTCTTCGTAATAGTAAATATTTGAAAGGATAAGGAAATAAAACTTATATCTTTAACTATATTTATTGAAGGAAAATTTAACAAATGAAACTAAAAATAAAAAGTTATCCAAATTAAAATATGGAATAAATAAATTTTTTCTTATTATATGGTGATTTTTTTATTAAAGTGAGATAGAATAAGAAAAGGGAGGTGGAGATTGTATAAACTTCATTGGATAGAAGAGCAGAAAAAACCTTTTATCATGGTTCTGAAATCTTTTGGATGGTCTCTTAACATCCTAGATTATTTAATACTATATGTAAATTAAACTTTATAAAATATTATTAATTTTTTTTCATATTATACAACACAATTATTAACAAATTTCATTTATTTATCTCATTATTCATGCACGTGCCAACATCATGGGTCTACTATGTCGTATTCACCAAAAATGATTTTTTATGTTGATAATGGTTAAAGGAGTATTAAAATAGGTCCATTGTCAATAAAGTATATTGGTATTCCATATTTTTCTTTGGGTATAAAAATATTATGTATAGTTTAATTGATGGTCCAAAATAACTTCAAATATTTAAATGTTTCTTTATAAATTTGTTTTAGGAGGTTAAAATTCCAGTGATCATTTATAATTAATATTTTCATAAAACACATAATTTATCTTTCAATATTACTTATCATGTATTAAATTATATATATATATATATCTCGGTATGTGTATTAAAGAATGTTTTATACATATTTATATAAGGCGGTAATAGATGTTTTACGACATCATCTGTATAGGAGGCTATGATTGATTTGTGTTATAAAAATCTATAAAAGTGGATTTTATGGATTTTCTAATTATATAGTTCATATTAAAATATAATTGTATTAATAAGTATTTTATTAAAGTATTAATTTTTTATTAAAAATTAGAAGTAGGAGGTGTAAGGTATAGTGTAATGAAGTAAAATGTTGTAAAAAATGAAATACTTACGTTATATCGTTGATGTGGCTCCATTATACTTCACAAAAATACTTAATAGACTATTCCTTTCTATAACAAGGATTACAAAACCTGGAAAATAGGTTCATGGGGGGATATTTTTCCATAATTTTTAAATTTTAAAAATTATATGGTGTGAGAAGATGTGTGGTGGCGTGGGGTGGTATTTATAAGTTGTGGGGAGTGGAATTGTTGAATTAAATATACATCATTTTATTATTTTTTCTCAATACAATAAATAAAGATGAGTCTTATGACTATATACATTAATTTATTCATTATTTCATGATTAAATGCTTCCACACATCATTCAGCATTCAATTAATAAATTATTTGACTAATATCGTAAAATATTATATTTTATCATATTTAACTATTGACTAAAAATTAAAATTAAAAAAATTTAAAAAAAATCTCCCAATGATAATATTTAAATCATTATTATAAAAATAAAATTTATTTTTATGAAATAAATATTTAAATTATTGAAATTTAATTCTTAATTCTTATATTAACTTTTTTATTAAATAATACTAATTATATTTATCTAAAAATGTACTAATATGCTTACAAATTGATAAAATAGTCTAGTGACTATTTTATTATATTTTTATAATTTTATTTAAATATTCAATTTATTATTATCATTATTTAGAATGATAAATAATCAGTTAACATAATGGTAATTTTTCAATTCCAATTAGTAGGTCATTATTCTAGTTGTTAGATTACTATTCCAATAGTCATATTTACAATAGTTTTATATGCCATTTTCAATAGTCAAAAGGTATTTTAATTCCCATAAATACATCTTCTTCCTATTATATATCATTTCTTTTAATTTTATAAAGGTTTTATGTTATTAGGATTCTAAAGGATGGTTATATTTCTAATGTTTTTTCTTCTTTCTTTTTCTATAGTGTTTTTTTGTCCATGAAATTTCTTGGAGAGAGTGACATACATAAACCTCAACATATATTTCTTACTCCTACTAATCATCCATTTGGAATATTTTAAAAAATATATCATATTTATAGGTTTTAGGTTACCTTATTAGCCATAGACCTTCTTGTGATTGTAATTCTATCATCCTAATAAACTATTTTGATAAAATAAAAGGCCATGTCTTATAGTGAGTTTTATATATCTTACAAAAACTACACAAGACTCATTAGTAATCTCCAATGATAGAGGGGGAAATTAAATATTTATTTAAATTAATCAAAAAGGAAATGTATTTTCCTTGTATGTGAAGAGTCATGATTATTCATTCCCAATGTA
Organism: Viscum album; assembly: GCA_963277665.1. Lineage (NCBI taxonomy): Eukaryota > Viridiplantae > Streptophyta > Magnoliopsida > Santalales > Viscaceae > Viscum > Viscum album. The sequence continues at coordinate 1,455,399,988 of OY728126.1, forward strand.
ATTTGAATCATAAAAGTCTAGAATCCGAATAACTTATCAGTTCCGAAGTGGTTTCTTTTAGATAGAGTAAAAAAATATTCCTGGTTACATTAAAATATTTAAGTATCTTAATAATATCATTATTATTAGGATATTTAGGATTTTTTTAAATTACTATGGTGAAAAAAGTTAAACATAAGGTTAATATAGGTTATTCTAAGGTGAAAAAAACACCAATCATAACCTTTTTAAACTTTATTTACCAATATTTTAAAACATTAATTCAATTTTAGGTTACTTGAACTACACATAAGTGTACTTATTTTCGTAACAAGATCTATTTCAAAATTCATAATAATTTCATCAGTTATTTTTATTTGGTATATAATTATATAAACTAAGTTTTAATTTATTTTTAAACAAATAAAAAACATCAAATCTCTTATAAACATCATTTTAAATTCTCTCATCCTAAAATCTATGAAATTAAAGAAAATGGGATCCTTTTTTTATCAAAATATATAATCCTAAATACAAATTTTCATAAATAATAATTCATTTGGATAAATATGAAAAAACAAATCACAATATGTTTTTCTCTATTTGGATTCATTATCCTTGTGGTATTATTAAACCACTCATACCATGCCAATAAATCTTTTTTCAATATATACATAGTTTTTATTACTATACAAATATTGTTTTAATTTTTATATAATTATAATTACAACATTGATCAATACAAACATGTTATAAAATAAATAAATTTTATATTACATATACTAAGATTAATTTTAAAAATATATTAAAAATATATTTATAATATATTGACAATAAAATAATAATGGTTTTAAGATAAGAATGGTGTAAAATTTTTTCACATAAATCAATACCTTATTCTTAATTACATGCCTTTAATATGAGATTATATTTTTTCCTAAGTAATTATTTTCTTGAAAAGCTTATTTTAAAGACATAATTAATATCAATAATAGGATGATAATTAAGTCAATTAACCATATTACAAACATCATTTCCCTTGAAATAAATTTTATATACTTTTATAGTAGGTACACAATTTTTTTCAATTATGTAGTCATTAATATATTACTATTATATGTGTGAAAATTATTCTCTAGGATGAAACACATTTTAAAACATCCATATAGTTCAAGTGAGAACTTGTAAATAATTAATAAAATTCATAAGTAATTATATTTTCATCTAACCTAATTTTTTAGAAATAGAATTTTGAGTGATTCCTCTTAGACATTAACTTCATTAGATGGAGGAGGAAAATTAATGGATAAATGATATATTTCATGCTAAATATAATCAATTTTTTGTTACGATTAAGTATAATTACCATTATTTGTTTTGAATTAATTATTTTATTGTTCCGTAACTCTTAATAAATTTATATATATTGATGGATTTTATTAAGTAATAGTACCCATTAAAAATAAGTTAATCTAATTTGGGACCTATATAACCATTTTTCCTTAGTTTTTCGAATATAACATTTACATTCAGACACCATAAAATAAAAAATTCTGGATTTGTTACCCCTACAAGTTTATAGGTTTTATCCCTAAAAAAGGTTTTATAATGACATGTCTAAGAGTATAGATTGTGAAATAAACCACCTAAACCTGAATTTATTGAGGTTGTTTTAATTCATTCAAGGGAGTTTTTAAAATCTATTATGTGGTTTCATTTCTTTTTTTGACAACCCCATTTCATTAAGTACTTTTTAAGATCCAAAAAATGACAATATGAATGTGAAAAACAATATTCATTAATGTATTTATTTTTAACTATACCCTATTATATTTTTAATTAGGTATGATATTGTAATCACTTTTATTTTTAGCTTCCTATTAAATAAAATAAAATATTTACCAACTTCATTTTTATATTCCATGAAATAAATCCATTTGTATCTTCTATAATTATCGAAAACTAAAAAAGTATAAGATTTTCATAGTATAAAATAAAACTAGGGTAGACTAGAAAGATCTATTCAAATTTTCTCAAGGGACTATTAAATAGAAACATAATTTTCTGAATTAATTGAATTCTTATTTTATTAAAGAAAAAAATCCACGCACACAATATCATTTTTGAAACATAATTTATGAAAATAACGTACAAGTTTCTTTTGGATGAGATTAAAAATTTGTGCATGATACAATGGTCATTCCATAAATTAAATTGTAAGGACCATCTTTCTTTTAGACATAATCATTTTAAATATTGTATATATATTTATTTCCGATTAATAATATGTAAATTTTGAATATGATAAGAAAAATATATATTTCCCCTTAGAATAAACCCCATTTGGCATGTAACTTTTAAAGGAAAATGTAGATATATTATGAAATGATATTATAATTCTATGGGATTTATTTTTAAGGATATCAACATATAAAAAATATTTAACAATAATAGAAATAAAAAACCAATGGTGACTATATCGATGATTATACTCTTAATGTTATCCAAAAATATAAGATCTATATAATAATGATTTCATTAGAGGTTTAACTTAGTATATTACCCACACATATGTATTGAGAATCCATATTCCACATAAAATATGGATCCATGGGATTTTATCTTGATAATTTTATACTTTCAAATAATAATGATTCAATATATTTTGGTACCCAAATGAATTTAGGCCTCCTAATTTTAGCCAAGAGGAATTTTGAATCTTGTAGTTTCTTTATTTAGATGGTGTTTTATAGAAAATGAAAGAGATAATTGAACACATTTTAGTCTAACATATTCAAAAACCCCATGATTTTATAATATTTTAGTTTTAGAATAAATTTAATTTCATTAATAGCCTACGATGAATGCAACAACGGGTTTAAATTTAAAAAAAAATATTAAAATTTTATTATTTTATACATAAAAATATAATATTTCCATTAATATGGTGGTATGAATAGTAATAAATAATATAAAAAATATACGTTTTTTACACATGTAAATTTTCTATGTATTGATTATAAAGAAATAACAATCACTTGGAAGAAAAGGAATTGTTTTTTAGAAAATTGCATTTTTTATAAATGGATGTTTTGTCACTGTTTGAACACGTAATTTAAAAGTAATTTTTAAAAAAATTAAAAATTTATTTTAAAATATAAAGTAATTTTTTATATCATCATTTAAAAATTATGATGGGGTTAGGATTTGGATTTTATTTGAAATGTTTCAATTTTTTATGAATAGTAAAAAAATACCGAATCTTAATTTAAAACTGCCTTTTCATTTAAATAATTTTATTGTTAATTAATATTGTTAAAATTTTAATGTAAATATAGTTTTTTATATTTAAATTATTTAATTTATTTTTTTGGAGTCATTTTTATATAGTATTTTGAAATAAAATCATTATAATATTTTGAAAATTTTCTATTTAAAAACCCCATTTCTAGTCTCATCTGTGGGATTCATTTTTAATTAAAAATTAAAAATTATTTGAAATATATTTTGAATAATAGAATTAATTTTTTTAATCATAATAATTTATATTTTATATTTTGGTCAACTTATTTTCTGACTAAAATGAATTGTGAATACAATAAAAAAATAATTATCATGGTTAAAGTAAAAAAAATGAATTTACCCGAGGGATAAACAAGAATGTAAAGGGCTAAATTGAACTAAAAACATTCCCAAAATCTATTTCATTGAAATATTTCAATATAATATCTTATAGGATCAATAATGGTATGCTATATGAACATTTTGACATGAATAATCACAGGTGTAATTCATTCTTTGAAAAAATTGTCGGTGTGCCACTCAACTCTCTTATAAATGACCACGCACTCCCCTACTGTAATATCACCAAATAACCTAATATGTTCTGACAATATTATGAAAATAAATTCAAATATACCTTCCTCCCATTATATATGGCTTATTTTTGGACAACATCATTCATATGAAAGTGTTTTTGAAAACATATGAAATATCCCCGAACAAGAGGCGGCATTCCTCAACAAGATTTTTTATTTTATTTATTCATTGAGAACCTTAAATTAGTTTGAAAACATTATTCTATATACTGAGATTTTTTTTTTGTAAAATTAATTTCCTAAAACCATCCCCACTACAATAAAATGGTGGATGAAATCGTCTTTCATGTCTACAGTGAACTACCACCTTGCGAACTAGTTTCATTCCTTTTCATATTACCAACTATCAGGGATGGGATTCATGAGGTATAAGAATTATATATAATATATTTATAACATAATTCTAATTAATTTGTTATTATATCATATATTCATTTTTTAAATTCTTTGCTATAAGGGAAAAGACAATGTCACTCGTGTGTATGGAGGACTACCACATCATAAGACGATGTGATTCATATTTCAATAACACATTACATGGAAAGTGATAAGGATAAAGTTAATTATTATAATTGATATAGATTAAATAATCAAGAAATATATGGACAATTTATAATTCAAAAAATATAATATATATCATTATCTTTCTCACCTTTTCACATAATTAAAGATGATAATATCGTTAATGTACATGTGGACTACATTCTTCACAAAATGATGTGACTCCATTGCCAAAACAATACCACATGAATGAAATATATAAGTATATTTAAATAAATGAAATTTTAGATATTATATTATGATCATATTACCTTTCCATAATGATCATTTTAAAAATTAAATTTTACTTATGCGTATTTACGACCTACCATCTCTATGATCGTAACATACATCATTTATCTAAAACATATTTCATGTTTGGTATTAAAACAATAATTTATATATAAATATGATAATTATATACTCATTATTACTTTATAAATTATGATTCCATGTTATATTTCAAAGATCTATTTTTTTATTAACAAAACACACTTGATAAAAAAGGTAATTATAAACTGAAACAATTAAAATAATGGATGATTATTAATGAACACATGATCAGATTTTATAAAAATATCATAAATGATATTTTAAATATTTTTTTGTGGTTGGTGAATGTTATTAGAATGTTTCAAAACACTACACATGATGTTATATAACGTTTTGTCAAAAGGAAGAGTGAGGTATTGGATTTTGACAAAATTTGAGTTCTACTGATTCTTATTTTCTATTATGCGCCGATAAAACTTATTATGGTGTATATAATGTAAATTAGACATTTAATATCATTATTAATTCATAGTTAATGTTATTTTAAGTTTAGTTTTTAAATAATTAGATTTATGGTTATTTGAATTAAAATTTAAGGAGGGGAAAAAGTTATTGTTTAACCCAACATTCTTTTTTGATTATTCACATTATCTTGACACAATAAAATTATTTTAATGATTTTCATTGAAAATTTAATTTCTATTAAATATATATATTATCTTATAAATTATTTGATTAATTCCTAATCCGTATACCATTTCCTCACATGATCTTTAATTTGAATGTTATTTTTTATCTGGGAAAATATCAAAAACTATGTATCACTTACTCAATAAATAAATTTGATTATAATACAAATTATTCATGAATTAAATTTGTAATTTGATATATGTGGAATTATTTGGACATGATTACATCATTGTGGTCTATTATAGATATCTCTTTTATGCATCAAAACCCTCTTGAGAAAAATCATTTGGACAAACTAGATGGGTTTTTACCCAGTTATTTTAAACATTCTTATAAATGATGTTTATAGTAGAGATATCATTTGACATATGAAATTATATAGTAAACATTTTTTTAAACATTATTAAGGATACATCATGAATGTATATGTTTTCAGGTTACAATGATATGTTGTTGTTTAATTAATCATTTCCATTTGGGAGAATTTTGTTATCTCATTATCCATGAGATCTTCAATATGAAATTATATTTAGATGAACATAATACTCCGTTTAGTGATTCAATGACATGTGTTTCGAGTTATTTACATTGAAATTTTTATTATTCTTTATCATATCATGAGAATAAATTTATTTTAATGGAATGTGTGTTCTGTTATTTACCTATCCATACTGATTTTGATTATTTATTCATGAATGATTAGGTTTTATGTAATCATTAATAATCATTTTAGATCACTATTATTTTGTTTCCTTTCCCAAATGATATGATGAATTATTATTGGATAGTTTTTAGGGATGAAATTCATTTTATTTTGTTATGTAATATGTTTTATTTTCTATTCCCTAATATATAATAGGTTCTATGTATGAATCTAGTTTTCTAAAACTGCTAAACTGATTGAAACTTTGGGATTAGATTCCTTGTATTTATGAAAAGGTAGTAATTTAATACTTCAGATCTAGGATACTAGGGTTAGGGTTATTATAATTGGTATCAAAGGAATATTATTATAATCCTTAGGAACTAGAATATGGAAAACAAAGATTAGAAAAAAACCTTATGATATACTAGGATTTTAAATAGATAAGAACATCACAATGTTTAGGCAGGGAATATATTATGTGGGTTTTCCTAGAATTACATCTCTTTCTAAATGAAAAATCTAGATGTGGATCTGGAAAAATGGTACCTAGGTTTAATAACTCAAAAGGGAACATTGGGCCAGACATTATCATCACATGGTGGACAGAAAAGGGTCTTACTACACACATGGCTTGATTCTCAGAGGGAATTGGCTTAGGAGAAATTATATTTTATTTAAAAACCATCATGAATGATTTGAAAAATATGGACGTCCTCATTGAAAATCAATTTTATAGATTTGAGATTAACAACGAAAAACAATTAATACATGTCCAGTGTTACACAAAATTTAGTATTATCCATAATGATTTGGAGTTAAAAAATTTACAATTTAATCCACCATATTCTATTGTTGATAAATGGAACCAATATGGAAGATCAGTATCAATACTCATGGAAAATGTGGATATTTACCTCCTAATAATGCAAATACTGATGTTATTAGAACTGATAAAATTATGGAAATCTTAGTGTATCTTAATCATGTTATAAAAAGTAACATTACTCAGATAGAGAAACCTATTTCACCACATGATTCTATTATACATGATTGTTTAATGTTAAATAATCCCCTGCCATTTTGTGGGACTACTAATCTAGTGGTTGTTAAGAAATGGATTATACATATAGATAATATATCTATTCTATTGTGATTGGATGAAAAGAAAAAGGTTACACTTTTAGTTCACTATCTCAAATTAGAATATGATCAATGGTGTTCACTTATCCATAATACTATATAGAAAGTGTAAATTGAACTAATGGATGTAAAACTTTTTTGGAGACCTTCTTTGAAAAATACATCTCTCGTGATCAATAAAGTAAAAGGAATATAAATATCAATTTCTTAAATAAAAAGGAATATACATGTTTTATGGTGCATGAAGCTAACATGAAAAGGTTGTTTGGGTATGTTTTTGTTTATATATGCATTTCAAGGTGAATAATTCAACATTTTATTTAAGGGATTGAGGAAATTATTTGAGGGGTGTTGATTTGTCAAACATTATCATCATATGATGAAATAGTTTTATACACCATCAAACTATACAATAAAATATATATATATATCTTATATATTTATTGGAATTAAAAATAAATTTTCATCAAAACACAATGAAAAAGTAAATTCATCTAAGATGAAAAAGAGAACACATAAATTTACACCTTATGAAAATTGTGGAATGTGTCTCCATGTTCCCTTTGTTAGGAAAAAAAATGGATCCCTGAGACTGTGCATCTATTATAGGATAATCAGTGTATTATGATAAAGAAAAATTATCCTTGGTCAGATACTGATGACTTATTTTATAAATTTCATAGATCCAAATATTTATAAAAGATTAATATTTGTTTTGTGTATAATCAGTTGTGTGTAATGAAGGAAGATATTCCAAATATAGCTTCCAGAATGTGGTATGAACATTATACATTTATAGTAATTCCATTTGGATTGAGTAATTCCCCTCTATTCTTATGGATCTAATGAATAAAGTTCTCGTCAAATATCCAGTCTTTTTTTTATTCGTTGAAGATACCTGGTGTATTCTAAACGCTATGTGGACCATGAGAATCAATTACATATCATTCTTGAGACTCATAGAAGGAAATTGTTAGATGAGATGTCTTATAAGTTTGATTCTTTATTCAAGATGTTTTTCCCCTGGATTATTGTCTCCAAAGATTGAATCTTATTTGATCTTAAGAAGATAATGAGTATCCGAGAACGATCCATACCCATGAAGATAATTGAGGTACATAGTTTTGTTGGTTTTGTAGGTTACTATAATTGATTCATTCATAATTTTGTACAATTGGATAACCTATTTACCCAGATTATATGTAAAGGGTATATGTTTGTTTGGATGAGGGAATTTGAAGATTATTTAAATAAAATAGAGAAAATATTGGTTAATCCTCTAATTTTGTCTCTTCAATATGGAAATGATAGGTTTTTAATAAACTATGATGCATTTAAAAAGTGATTTGGTTGTGTCCCAATGTAAAATTATAAAATTATTGAATATGCATAAATAAAATCATTGACTCAGTAATTGAACCATCCAAACAATTATCTCTAGTATAGAAATATAATATTTTCACTGAGTATATAGAGACATTAAATCTAATTTAAAATATGTGAAATATAAATGGAAAATAAAATTGTAAAATAATTATTTTAAAAGAAAAATCTCAATATTATAAAATGTTGATGGATAAAGAAACTTATGGAAAATTATTTCCCAATACAATATCTATTTTTTGAAGGAAAATATGGTGTAAGATATGTCAAGTTAGAAATATCATGGAGTTATGACCCAAATAAGGATTTAGAGGGATCATACGATTATGGATCTAGTAATGATAAATATGCGATTTATTATGGAATGTGATACATCACACATTTTTTCAATTATTTAAAACCCATATTTATATGATAAGATAAAACGGTTCTCTATTTGATTATGTGAAAATTCAAAAAAATAATTAATGTTGTGAATGATGATAAATTGGTTGAATTCATTTGTGAAAACAGTTTTTTGAAATTTAGAAATAGATTTTGTTTTCCCTTTATACCAATGATTAAAATGGAATTGTTCAATGGATCTCATAGATCCAATTTCTCAGTACACTATAGTCTCATAATTATGTATAGGGACTTGAGGAAAAATTCTGTGTGGGTTATAATGAAGAGGGAAATATTTTATTATTGATAACTTATATTAATGTGTAGAAATTCATATGTGATTTTGTATATGTATTGTAAGAGTTGTCCATTTAAATTTCATTATTTCCTTAGTTTTAATTATTTTTTAATTAATCAACTCTAATCACCCCGATTTTCTAGTCAATGCCTAATAACAGGAAGAACTGAGACAAAAAACAATATGATGGGAAATTTGATAAATTCCCAATTTAGATTCCTAACATAATGGGAGATCAAGTAAGGAATCTTTTGATTTTTATAAACCAAGTGTCAAAAATCATGATTGATAACTTTAACATAGTTAAATTTTCAAACATGTCAGAGAAAAGGAGGAAAATGTATCAAGTAAATTCATCTGATAAAGGTGACCAAGGAAATGATACCCATTTTCCATTACATAAAAAATGAGGAATGTGGAACTGTGGAAAATTTCAAAATGAACATGGGAGATGTTCCAGGTTTGGACAAATTAGGTACAAAGTATCTATTTTTCATAAAAAATAAAAAACAATTCAGATGAAAATAGATTTCAATCTATAGAACCCTAAATATTTCTATGTTGTAAATTTAGAGAAGTTAGGAATTAACCTAGATAATTTGATTTTCAACAACCTTAAAATCATGATGAGAAATAAAAATATCCAAGAGCAAGGGGATAAGTAAATTTAAATTTTGATATGGATCATGATGAATGTAGTACATATAACCTCTACTCCATAATATTTTATTACCTGTTTTATTTGAACTAATGCATGTTAGAATATTGTGTATGTTTTCTAAGAACATCAGGTCACCACTATAAATGATATTTATAGAATCATTGAAAAATATTGTGGTAATTATATAAGAGTTTTTGGTATTTATGAATATTTATAATAATAATATTATCAATATCCGTTTAGTGGAATGTTATGTTATGCAAGTTATGTAATGTCCCGGACCTCTCTAGTCCATTACTTTGTGAAAATGCGGTGTTAGAGGTGTTCTGGAAGGTCAAGGTGGCTTGGGGGTGTATTTCGGTGGACTTTTAAGGAAGACTAAAGGACAGTTGCTTTCACACGGTTTTTCTAAACCATGCAGGAAAACCGTGTGAGGTTGCTGTTAGAGGCAGTTGATAATTGATGGTTAGTGCATGGTTTGGCTAACCATGTGGACTAACCATGCGAGGAGTGTTTTGTGAGGTAGTAGCTAACGCACGGTTAGCATACGGTTTTCCAAACCAAGCGGACTAACTGTGCGAGCACTTAATCTTAGATCCTAAAATTGGAGATCTAACTATTTTTGCCTCTAAACGGTTTGTTTAATCTCTTAAGCATCCATAACTCCGGATTACCCTTCCTTGAAGGTAGGAGAACCTCTCCCAAGCGTTTTGGAGGTGATCTGAATGCTTCTCTTGGAAAATCAATGTCGGTTTCTTGAGGTATGTGATCGTTCTTGTTTGGTTTCATAGATCTACTTAGATCTACTTCTCATCTTCCCTCGGTTTCTTAGATCTACACCCGTTATGTGTAGATCTATGTGTGTGGATGCCAAATATGTTGATCTTTGGTCTTGATCCTTCTAGGAGGAGAGATCTAAGTCGGGTTTTAGAGAATCAACCCGGATTTCATGTGTGTTCTTAGTTGTTGGTGTTTTCATCAAAAACCATTAGTTAGGGGATTCGTTGCTTCTCATTCTCTGACATGGAATAATATTTTTAGAATGTTTAATCCCCCTGGATGAAAAATGGAATTTACATAATAAATATTTTAACGAGATAAAAAAATTTATATCCATCATATGTTATTTCCTCATGTTTATCTAGATAGTGTGATATCTAATCTTTCATTTATTTGATGTTCATTCTTGATGGAAATTGGTAAAGAACGTAAATTGGGATTAATTGATAATTGTTTGGATATGGATAAAGAGGCACGAAAAAGAATCCGGTTCTTGTTGCAATTTGATGTTAATAAAATTGGCATAGTAATCATATTTCATCTTTGTGAAAGCTTACTGGTTAGGTTTCCCGATTTTTGAACCAACGAATTATAAACCTGTTAATTCAAGATGGTATAAAGTTTTTATTGTTTGACAATTTCTTGAAGGGTTCCGAGTTACACTCTTGATTGTTAAAGGGCCAAGACTCTAATTAATGTGATAGTTGATTTCCAACTGCTTGTGTTGTGATGTGGTCCTGGATGGTTGTTGTGATATGTGGGGGCATGGAGGCCTTTTGGTTATGGCAGCAGATGACTCGTAGGGTGGCGAGATGCATCAGTTAACGCATGTGGGTGTTGGGGAGGACACCATGGTTGATGGAATGGGATGGATGTGATTGTTTGTTGCTTGCTGGTTGTTTGGTTGTTTATTTTCTTTACTTTTCCCCACTGCTCAAGGAAGGTGGTCTTTCTTAGCCTTCTCTCGAAAGGGGTGAAGACGCATGGGGTATACCACGTGCTTTCAGTGTCTAGCTTCTCAAGAGAGGATGGTTCTACGCTCTTGCTATAGGTGGGAAAGACTCGACAGGTAGTACATCTACTCACCATGTTGAGCCCCCTTGTGTTTAGTATCATAGAATTATTTTATAGAATGCCTGGGAATATAGGAAAGTAATTCTATACTTAATAATTGAATAAATGGTGTTAACCCATGGGGTTGGAGTTTCCGGAACATAATGATGAGGGTAGAAACTGTTGAAGGAAATAGTTGACTTTGGGTTTGTTTCTAATGAAATTTAATTTGGATTGGTTCATGGTAAATTAATGTTTAAAGAATTAATTAACGTACAATGGAATAGATAAAAAGGGAATGAAGTAATCTAATAAATCTCCAAAAATGGTTTTGTGCTTATAAGATACCTAGTATTAGAAGTGGCAGCCCGGATTCTGAGAGATGTTACATGCCGTTGTGTCTAAGACTAGGTTAATCCCATTGTGTGGTTGTGAGATATGGTATATTTTGTATTTTTTCTGTTTCTATACGCTACTCCACCCTGTCAGAAAAGGGGAACTGACACCCCGGGGATTCTAAGCCCTAGGGGGTGTTTTCCCCAACATTTCGGTGGGAGGATGAATGGCTAACTACCCCCTTTGTCCTGCTCTCTTAACTTGGTAAATACTTGTGCCATTAGGCACAATAGTTAGTATTCCCTCTTATATTTATGTAGAGGGTTCTAATGGATTGTGATTATTCACACACAAATTTTCTTGAATATAGTATCCTATGTACTACTATAGGTGTAATGTGTATAGGTTGTGATTGCTGTAGGATCCTTACTCAGTGTATGGGATGTAATGGCGTGAGGTATAATACCCGACGTATGATACATGTTATGTGAGTTGTGGTGGCTCCCAGAAACTACCTGGTTACTTTTGGTTGTGAGGTTGGTGTCGTGCTTCACCCAGGTGTCTATAGGAAAGCCTCTGTGGTGCATGAGGTGCAGATTGTGGTGCTTCACCCAGGTTTCTATGGACAAGCCTTTTGGAGAGAGATTATTAGGACGTGCGACGTTGGGGAAAAGAGGTAAACTAGTGGGTAAGTAGCAGGGGTAACCTTTATATTATTTATTATATGATATATTCTTGTATGCGTTACGTGGTGAGAGTATCCATGGTGAGGTTGTGAACTTAGTATACCTATTAGGCGACGAGTTAGTTCCACTTGTAGTTCACTGTGATTTGTCATGATTTCATTATTTTTGCACGAGAGGCTTCGGGGAGGATCCTACTGAGTATACTTTTATACTCACCCTACGTATATATAAACTATTTTTCAGGTTACATGGAGAAAGTTGGAGATCAAGCTGGTTTTTACTAGCTTGGGGTTGCAGGAGCTGTTCGGGCTTGTGGTTGCAGATGTTTTACTTTCTTTTGGGTACTTGCTATTTTTTCGCTATTTGGTTGTAGTAATTTTGCATGACATTCAATTTGTGCACTTGGGTTTCTTTTATATTTATAGTTTTGAGTTGGAGTTTATCAGTGTCTATCTTATCTCTCACTTCCGCATGTGTTCTCTTAGAGGGTAATTCCACCCATTTGTGTGTTACAATACCCTCAGTGTTTGTCGCCAACCTAGGGCCTACTGGAGGCAGGACTTAGGGGTCATTTTCTCCCTTCTCACATTGCCAGCCCAGGAGGGGTACACTTTGTGGGGAGGGGGTCGTGGTAGAGTGGTATCAAAGGTCTGGTTGAGGGATAAGATGGAGTTTGGAGTTACGCACATGTGAGGTTGCATGGGTTGGTAGGGAAATGGTGTCATTAAGGATTGGAAAGTGAGGTAAACACTGGAGACCGTTTGAGACATAGGTGTTTAGGGCCCCCTATGATCTGATGTACGGACCATTAAGTTTACATTGGGTACTAAGAAAGGTAATACTAGTTGTAGGGTAGAGACCTTGGAAAGGATCATGCATAATTCTTCTTTGTGTCTGTGTTTGAATGGGTAGACCTTGGGATAGTTTAACCTAATGTGAATAAAATAAAAAAATAAATTAATTAATGTTTAGTCTTCCATATTCCAGGTTTAAGAGCTCTAACAGTTTTTTATTTTATAGGTATGGCTCTATGTCGACGTCCTCTTCAGGTTTGAGCAAAAAATTTCTACCAGGCTGTTCCAGCAGATAGCCGCAGGGTAGAGGATGACGATGACGACACTTGGAAGAAGAAACTCCAAGATTGTTAGCGCCAGAGTCTGCAGAAGTATGCGGGATCCATTTCAGATGCAGTCACGGAAGATTGGTTGGAGGAGGTCGAGATAGGCTTCAGTTAGATCCATTCTCAGAAGGATCATTGGGTGTCCTTAGCTGTGATGATACTGCATGGAGCAGCAAGGTAGTTGTTGTTCTTATTCCTCGAGGATCGTGATGAGTCAGCAATCTCATGGGAGGAGTTTCAAGATAGGTTTAGATTCGAGTTCCTTTCCTTGACTATGAAGGCGTACCGTCTCTAGGAGCTTTATACCCTTCGACTAGGGAGATCTACTATTCGAGAGTTTGGAATTCATTTCTAGAAACTTTTACGATATGCTTCGGACCTGTTACCAGATGAGGAGGCCAGGGAGAGGCATTTCGAGGAGGATTTTCATCTAGATATCCAATGCCAGGTCACCCCATTTATGTTGAAGACATATCTTGAGGTGATGGCGAGGACAGATGTTGTCGAAAGTACTTTGGACAGGAAATGATTATCATGAGAGGGGGATCATCATGATCCATCATGAAGCAAGGTTCTGGTCCGAAGTTCCCAGTTTTCAGGGCAGAAAAGTTTTCGTTTTGTCAGGGGTAGGTTCTAGCCCTTCACATCTCGTTTCTCTAGAGGCATTAACTCTCAGGCCTATGCCAAGGGATTATGCAATTTTTTTCTTGTGGTGTTCATGTCCATCAACAGTGGGAGTGCCCAACCTTTCAGAGTGGTCATCGTGAACCAGGTGTTAGTCTCCAAGTTCCTCCGTTGAGGCAGTTCCATCCGAGGCAGCAACAGCCAGTTTCACCAGCTTAGATCAGCAGAGGGTAGATGGCGCAGGCATAGGACAACCCCGTGATAATCCCCATACTCAGAGAGCACAACGTGACCATGGTGGTGGTCATCATCAGGGTTAGAGAGGTCATGGAGGAGGTAGTGGTCAGCTTCATGCTCTAGCGTTTCCTGCACCAGATGAGCCATATGTCGTTTGAGGCACCCGTTTCTTGTTTTATACCATGGTGTATGCCTTGTTTGATTCAGGAGCACCACACTCCTTCATATCTCCTACCCTTTTCCATTACTTTGGACTTGAGGGGAAGAGGCTTCCAGTACCCTTGGCATTGACTACGCCAGTTAGAGGTTGATCTTACTTTTTTGAAGCATGTAGAGACTATGAGCTACTGTTGGGGAAACACTGCTCTTGGGGAGATTACCTATGTTTATGAACACAACCATATGATGTCATCCTCAGCATGGATTGGTTGTATTCAGTGCAGGATATGGTGGATTTAGTTAGGAATAAGGTCATTTTCTTTGGTGTGGATGAAGAGAAAGTGGTGTTTGTTGGTGAGGAAAATACTTGGATGGGTCATAGGCGCATATCATTCTTATCGTCCATGATGGGTGAGATGATGTTGAGTTCTTCAGAGGTTCAGCAATTGGAATTTCCTCGGGGCGTAGAGGAGTACCGTGATGTATTTCCAGAAGTGGTTTTAGCCTTACCCCCTCGACGAGAGATCGAATTTGGGATCAAGCTACAGCCAGGAGAATCTTATATCTCTATATATTTATATAGGATGACCCCTTTTGAGTTTCGAGAGCCACCTATGCAGCTTGATGGTCTGTTACAGTGTTGTTTTGTTCAGCCAAGTTTGTCACCATTGGGTGTAGTAGTTTTGTTCATGAAAAAGGCCGAAAACAGTTTGCAGTTGTGTGTTTATTATCATCACTTGAACAAAATGACAATAAAGAATCGCTATAGTATTCCGCGGATTGATGACTTATTCGATCAACTAAATGGTTCAAGTTGGTTCTCAATGATCGACATGTATTTAGGATATCATCAGATGCCTGTGAAGGATGAGGATATTCCGAAGAGTAATTTATGTTGTCATCATGGGCATTATTAGTTCGTTGTAATGCCGTTTGGCATGACAAATGCTCTTCTGGTATTCATGGGATTGATGAATGCTATGTTATGTTATTTCTTGGACAAGTTCATGGTAGTATTCATCAACGACATCCTTGTGTACTCCAAATCTGAAGAGGTGCATGCAAAGAATCTACGAGCTATTTTGGGTGTTCTTCACCAACATCATCTTTGCATGAAGTTGTCAAAGTGTGAGGTTTGGGATCGAGAAGTCCGTTTCTTGGGGAATGTTGTTTCCCAGTAGGTAGTAGCTGTGGATCCATCTAAGATATATATAGCTGTGTCTAGGGCGTCCCCCAAGACAGTTTCAGAGGTGCAAAGTTTCCTTGGTCTCGCTGGATACTACAGGAGTTTTGTAACCAATTTATCACGAGTTGCAACACTTCTGGAATCTTTGACTAGGAAGGATCAGGCATTCATATAGACTGATCAGTTTCATGAATCTTTCAAGTATCTAAATGAGAAGTTAGTAAGTTCTCCATTCCTTTGTCTTCCAGCTAAAGGAGTTTAGTTTGATGTTTTCTATGATGCTTCACATCAGGGGTTAGGTTATGTTCTCATGCAGCATAGGTCAGGTGTTTCTTATGAGTCTCGGTAGTTGTTTCCCCATGAACGCAACTATACCACCAATGATCTTGATTTGGCAGCCGTAGTGTTTGCTATGAAGTTTTGGAGACATTACCTTATTGGTGAGTGCTTCGTGGTTTTCACTGATCATAAGAGTTTGAGGTATGTCTTCTCCCAGCATGACTTGAACATGCACCAACATTGATGTATGGAGTTATTATAGGAATTCGAATTAGAAATATCGTATACTTCTGGAAAGGGGAATGTTGTAGATGATGCACTGAGTCGAAAGTCACGTAGTGATGCTGTGCGTAAATCCGGTGACTCCTGGAGAGTAATGGAAAAATTTTCAGCATTACAACTTGATATGGGAGAAGTTGGGGGTATATGATATCTTTTTCAGATGATGGTACATTCATCCCTAATGCATAATGTGGAAGAGTTCCAGTTCGAAGATCTAGAGGTGGAAGTCTGGAGAGATCGACCTGTTTATAGTGAGGCCCCTAATGGTTGTACTAAAGATGAACAACACTGAGTTTTGTATCATGGAAGGCCTTTTGTTCCTTTTTCGATGCAAGAGACAGTTCTATGAGAGTTCCATAGTTCACCTATATCAGTACATCCTGGCGTGAAAAATATGTACTGATCCTTGAGGAGTCAGTTTTTGTGGCCTCGGCTGAAGCTTTCGGTTGTGGAGTTTGAGTCTCGATGTTTAGTCTTCTAGAAGGTGAAGGTCGAACACCATGATCCTGGTGGAATTCTACAGTTAATAGAGATTCCTTAGTGGAAGTGGGAGGGCATCTCAATGGACTTCGTTACTGGTTTACCTCGAGCTCCAGGAGGACATGATTCTATTTGGGGGGTAGTGGATTGTTTAACAAAATCGGACCACTTTGTAGCAATTGAGGAGTCAAGATGAGTCGAAGATTTGTCGAGACAGTATCTAGAAGAGGTGGTGAGACTTCATGGGGTCTCTAGGATGATCATTTCTAATAGAGATCCTTGTTTTACCTCCAGAGTGTCGAGAGGCCTCCAACATCATTTCGGTTATCAACTATTCCTTATCATTGCTTTTCATCTTCAAACGGATGGTCAGACAGAGTGAGCCATCCAGACAAATGAAGACATGTTATGCTCATGTGTTCTTGATTTCAGAGGTTCATGGATGAGGCACTTACCCTTGGTGGAGTTCTCTTATAATAATAGTTTTCACTCCACCGTTGGTATGACACCGTCTAAATCCTTGTATTGCTAGCCTTGCCGTTCTCTGTTGTTCTAGACTGGGGTCAGAGAGTTAGAAATTCTTGGACTGGAACTAGTGCAGAATACAATAGAGATGGTTCATGTGATTCGTGAGTGGATGAAGACAGCACAAGATCATTATAAATCATGTGCTAATCAAAGAAAGAGCCCTTATAATTTAATGTTGGGGATCATGTGTTTCTGAAGGTGACTCCCCGTCGTGGGCAGCGAAGGATAGGTCTTGGAAGTAAGATTTCTCCACGGTTTGTTGGGACTCTAAAGGTGTTATCTCGTGTTGGAGGTATGGCGTATCGAGTAGCACTTCCCCCTCAGATGAGTCAGATATATGATGTTTTCCATGTATCACAGCTCCATCGTTATCTTCATGATGACTCTCCTATCATCGATGGGGGGAGATCGATGTTGATGATGATGCAACCATTGAGTAGCGACCTATGGAGATCCAAGACCACAAGGATAAGGTGTTTCACGAGCATTCTATCCCCTTATTTCGTGTCTTGTGGCGACACTATGGCTTGGAGGAGAGTACCTGGGAACGTGAGTCACCGATGCGTGTCCAGTACCAAGAGTTGTTTGATGTTTGACTCTCTCCATGTATCATTGTAACTTTTGTGGTTATAAAACATTCATCTGTATGTAATGGCTAGCATTGTTGAATTTTTGGATTGATCTATTTTGAGAGGTATATCGAGGGGTGGTTGTTCAGGCCCTGTTTCATTTTCACTTTAGGTGGGTTTTGGATTCTCGAGGACGATAATGTTTTGAGAGGTATCTGATGTAATGGCCCGGACCTCTCAAATCCATTACATTGTGAAAATTCAGTGTTAGAGTTGTTCTGGGAGGTCCAGGTGACTTGGGGGTGCATTTGGGTGGAATTTTAATGAAGAATAAAGTACATTATAATTCATACAGGTTGTGTATGGTTTTTCTAAACCGTGCGGCCAAACCGTGTGAGATTGGTGTTAGAGACAATGTATAAGGCACAGTTAGCGCACGGTTTGGCTAACTGTGTAGACTAACCATGTGAGGAGTGTTTGGCGAGGCAGTATCTAACGTACGGTTAGCACACAGTTTGTCAAACCATGCAGACTAACCGTGTGGGCACTTAATCTTAGATCCTAAAATTATGGATCTAAGTAGTTTTTCCTCTAAATGGTTCGTTTATGATCTTAAGCGGCCATAACTCAGGATTACCCTTCCTTGAAGGTAGGAGAACCTCTCCCAAGCATTTTGGAGCCGATCTGAAGGCATCTCTTGGAATATCAATGTCAGTTTCTTGAGGTATGTGATCGTTCTTGTTGGGTTTATTAGATATACTTAGATCTACTTCTCCTCTTCCCTCGGTTTCATAGATCTACGTCCGTTATGGGTAGATCTAAGTGTTTGGATGCCAAATATGTTGAGATTTGGTCATGATCATTCTAGGAGGAGAGATATAATGTGGGTTTTGGAGAATCAACCCCGCTTTCTTGTGCATTCTTCGTTGTTGGGGTTTACATCAAAAACCTTGAGCTAGGTGATTCATTGCTTCTCTTTATTTTATGTGCAATTGTATTGTTAACATGTTTAATCCCCCTTGATTAAAAATGTATTTGACATAATAAATATTTTAACTGGATAAAGAAATTGAGATCGATCATATTTTATTGCGTCATGTTTTTTCAGACAGTGTGATATCTATTCTTGCTTTGATTTGATGTTCGTTCTTGATGGAAATTCGTAAAGAACGTAAATTAGGATTAATTGGGAATTGTTTGGATAAGGATAAAGAGTCCGGAAAACGAATTCAGTTCTTGTTTCAATTTTATGTTAATCAAATTGGCGTAGTAAGCATGTTTAATCATTGTGATATCTTACTGGTTAGGTTTCCTGATGTTGGAACCATTGAATTATAAACCTATTAATTCAAGTTGGATTAATGTTTTCATTGTTTGATAATTCCTTGAAGGGTTCTGAGTTACCCTCTTGATTGCTAAAGGGATAAGAGCCCAATTGATGTGATGGTTTCTTTCTTGCTACTTGGGTTGTGATGTGATCCTAGATGGTTGTTGTGATATGTGGGGGAATAGAGGTTTTTTGGTTTTGGCAGCCGATGACACCTAGGGTGGCGATATGAATCGGTTTATGCATGAGGGTGTCGTGGAGGACACCAGGGTTGATGGAATGGGATGGATGTGATTGTTGGTTTCTTTCTGGTTCTTTGGTTGTTTATTTTCTTTACTTTTCCGCACTGCTCAAGGAAGCTGGTCTTTCTTACCCTTCTCCCAAAAGGGGCGAAGATGTGTGGTGAATTCCACGTGCTTCCCGTGTCTAGATTCTCAAGGGAGGATGGTTCTACACTCTTGCAATATGCGGTAAAGAATCGATGTGTAGTACATCTATTCACCGTGTTGAGACCCTCTGTGTATAGTAGAATAGAATGATTTTCTAGAATGCATGGGAATATGGGAAAGTAATTATGTAATGAATAATTGAATAAATGGTGTTAACCCATGGGGTTGGAGTTTCTAGAACTTAATGATGAGGTTGAAAACTGTTGATGGAAATAGTTGACTTTGGGTGTGTTGCTAATAAAATTTAATGTAGATTGGTTCATGGTAAATTAATGATTAAATAATTAATTAACGTAGAACAAAATTGATAAAAAGGGAATGAATTAATCTAATAATGATCTTTAAATGGTTGTGTTCTTATAGGATAACAAGTCTTAGAAGTGGCATCCCGGAGTTAGAGAGATGCTTGCTGCAGTTGTGTCTAAGACTGGGTTATTCCCATAGTGTGGTTGTGAGATATAGTATATTTTTTAATTTGTGTGTTTCTATACGCTACTCCACCCTTTCAGTAAGTGTAACAGACACCCCGGGGATTCGGAGCCCGGGGGTGTTTTCTCTAACAATATGGTGGGAGGATGAATGGCTAACTACCCCCTTTAGCCCCGCTCTCTTCGCTGGGTAGATACTTGTGCCATTAGCCACAACGATTAGTTTTCCATCTTATATGTGTGGATAGGGATGTAATGTCTTGTGGTAATTCACACACATATATTTGTGATATAGTATCTTATGGACTACTATAGGCATAATGTGTATAGGTTGTGATGTCTTGAGGATCCTTACTCTCTGTATGAGTTGTAATGGATTGAGGTATAATACCCGACATTTGATACACATTATGCTAGCTGTGGTAGCTCCCATAAACTACATGGTTACTTTTGGTTGTGAGGATGGTGTGGTGCTTCTCCCAGGTGTCTGTGGGAAAGCCTTTTTGGCGCACGAGGTGCATATTGTGGTGCTTCACCGAGGTGTCTGCGGGCAAGCCTTTATGGAGAGAGATGCTTAGGACGTTCAACGTTGGGGCGAAGTGGAAAACCAGTGGGGAATTGGTAGTGGGTTACCCTTGATAGTCATTATTATATGATATATTCTTGTTTGTGTTATATGGTCATTGTAGCCATTGGGAGGTTGGGAACATAGCATAACTATTAGGTGACGAGTTAGTTCCACTTGTTGTTCACTGTACTATAGCATACTTTCTTTATATTTGCACGAGAGGCTTCAGGGAGGATCCTAATGGGTATTTTGTTATACTCACCCTACATATATATAAATTGTTTTTCAGGTTACTTGAAGTAGGTTGGAGATCAAGCTGGTTTCTACTAGCTTGTAGTTGCAGGAGCTGTTCGGGCTTGTGGTTTCAGCTTTTTACTTTTTTTGGGTACGTGATGTTTTTCCCCTTTTTGGTTGTAGTACTTTTTCTTAACATTCCATTTTTTCACTTGGGTTTCTTTTATATTTACAGTTCTGAGTTGGAGTTGATTGGTGTCTATCTTGTCTCTCTCTTCCGCATGTGTTCTCTTAGAGGGTAATGCCTCCCATTTGTGTGTTACTATACCCTCAGTGCTAGTCGCCAACCTCGGGCCTACTGGAGGTGGGACTCGGGGGTCATTATCTCCCTTCTCACATTGCCATCCCTGGAAGGGTACACTTTTGGGGAGGGTTCGTGATAATTTAGGTAATGTTTTTCCTTTTTATGACACGACATAAATTGATTCCAGAAGGAAATAACATTTCTTTAATAAGTCAACCTTTGATTCTATACAAGTGTAAGGAGGAGGATGAATATTCAATGGTAACATTATCTCATGATTGGGTATTATTTACCTAGGTAGAAGAATATTCAGGTTAAATGACTGAGGATAGGGAAATGATCATGCTTGATGACAAGGCATTTTAATGAAAATATGTTAATGTGTTTCCTAAAGATTTTTTCTAGCATTCTTCCAAAATGAGTGGTTGTTTTCTAAATAAAACATATATCATGTCCAAGTAACATTACATTAAAATTTTATCACTATAAAAGGGATATATATGTAGATCCTATATATATAGATGAATTTGTAGTATGACTGAGACCGTAATCTGTTCAAAATATATGTAGTTTCCTTGTAACTATTCAGTACTATCATTTATATTCTGAATAAAATATCATGATTTTAAATCCCATTAATAAAGCTAAATAATCACAACACCTATTCTCACATATTGACCAACAGGGATAGATTTTTGATCTTCAATGATGCATCCAAAAGTGCAAGGGTTGTTTACTCATGAATGATGAAAATTTGGTACACTATAAGTTACACCAACTAAATATCTATAAGGAAAACTATCCTTCCCATGATATGGAATTGGAAGCAGTGATCTTCATGTTGAATACTTGGCGGCATTACATCTATATGGAAAATAGTGGAATATTTATGGATCATGAAAGACCCAAATATATATATTTGAAGTGGGTATTTATATTCCCCAGCAGAGGTGGTCAAATCTAATTAGGGGTTATTAATATTTAATCTATTACCATCATAAGAATATGAACAATGTGGAAGATTCTATGAGGAGAAAAAGTCATGAAACTCTATCCATGATGATGATCTCAAGGGATACAATCTATTTTGACTTGAAAATGATGGATTTAGGAATAATAAATAGATATTCATCATATGTTTGTCCAATAAATTCACAAACATCCATTCTTGAGAAAATCAAGGAATCATAGAATGATGATTTGTTTCAACAAAAGAAGGTAAAAAATATTTGATAGTTTAACTTTGCAGGAAATGGAGTCATAGGGATTAGAACCTAGATATGTGTCCCATAAAAACCCAAATTGAAGTGTGAAATTTTTTATGAGGTGTAAAACTGACCGTTAGTTATTTATCCAAGACGCACATGAATTTATATATATTTGGAGAAATTTTTGGTTGTGATAACATAATGGGAGAGATTATGGAATTTGTATCTTGATTATAGGTATGATAACATGTCAATTTGGACCGAAATAAATCTATGGCTATGATGCTACAATTTTTCATTCTAGCATGGATATTGGAAAACATAACTATTAATTTCATCATAGTAATCCCCAAGACACATAATGATTATATTACCATCTAGGTGGTAGTTTTTCACCTTCCATTGTTAGTTCTTTCCATTACTATCAAGGATGATTTCTCTTTTAACCAACTCTCCAAGATATAGATAACTAAATTGGTAAGAATTCATTATCACAACCCATCCCCCCGGGGCACGTGCCTTAACTACCCCAAGCCCACCTTTCATAGGCCAGCGGCTGGCGACTAGCACCGAAAGGCATATTCCCAAAAAGAACCAGGAAGGAATTTCATTTGTAACCTGTAATCACACACAACCAAGAACACAACAAGATATGAACACAAGTATACTATATAGTGAAAAGAGTGTGTACAGTAAGAAAAAGGGGATGGGATACAAGCCCAATTGGAAAGTACAAGAAAACTGAAAATTACAAGTAAACTGAAACAGCTCATCTGAACTCCTACCAAGGACATTATCTGAAGGGCAGTTACAACTCTCGAATGGCCATCTCTACCTTATGCCCTGTCTAATGTCCACCTATGATCTACCTCCAGTCCAGGTAGTCTCTTCCTCAGTCAGCGGTGTCCATCATCTACACCAAACACAAAAATGTGCGAGCATAGCCCATGCAGGGATGTGTATAAGAATACTCAGTAGGGACCCTGAGACCCTCGAAGGTCTCAAAAAACCCACAAAGGATAAATCCCAAATCATGAAAACATCTAACAATCCTAATTAGGTATATTCCCATACATATACCTATGTTTTCAAGTATACCCATATCATTCCAGAGAAAACACAAGGCCCAAATCTTAACCAAAGTAAAACTATTCCACATAGGAAAGATTACCATGAAGGTAACACCACAAGGGTAAGTTCCACAAATGTAACACCACACTGAAGAATAACATGAAGGTATCACCAGAAAGGTATGTACCACAAAGGTATGCCACACAAAAGAATACCACAAAGGTATCACCACAAAGGTAAGTACCAAAAAGGTATGCACGCAGAAGAATACCACAATGGTATTACCACGAAGGTAATGACTCAATTCACACTGGGTATAACTCAGGTATGATAGAAAATATTATTTTATGTAACTACTGAATCATCTTACTCTGTTAAGAGGAAGACCCACATAGGATCCAAAATCATTAGACCCATTTAGGATCCTAAATCATCAGACCCACGTAGGATCCTAATATAGCAGACCCATGTAGGATTATAGAGTAGTCCCATGTGAATTGCTAGACCAGATCCAGGTGAGGCTCTAGAAACCAGACCCACGTAGGATCCCAAAGCACATACCCACATAGGATCCCTTTCTCATGTTACAGCCAACATCAGTGTTCTTGCACTATGCTCGCTTGATTCTGGGAGGGTCCACACCTCAAGCCACAGGTAAATTCTCAAACTTCATCAAAGTCTCATAAATAATTATCCTAATGGAGAGCTACGTAATACTGGTCACAACGTAACAGATGGTGTGTCAGTCGGACACTCGGTCAGTAAGTTATTGTAATTTTAGTCCCGAGGTCCCGGTTTGATTCGTGTTCGATCCAACCCGGTCGTACCCTAACATTATCCAAAATACATGTGGGGTATACGAAAAGAACTATCTCGATTAAAGTTTTTGGGTGCGGTATATGGTTCGTCAAAAAGACTCTCGTAGCTCATGATATGGTTGAATGAGCGAAAAGGTTTGAATTGGGTCCGGGTCCAGTCCGACCCGGTCGGACTGACCCGGCCCGTTGGCTCCAGCTCGTCCCATCGGTGCGGCCCGCACTGGGAGGCCTACGGTTGGCCAGATGACCAGCCCTACTCTGTGGCATGGTCGCGCGCTGCACCGTCACTAGTGGCAGACAGCGATCCAACCACCTTCTTTCGCATCTGCAGCCTCGTGACAATGCTCCTGCACACCGGTGGCGCAGACGCGTTCCGCCACCTCCCCATCGCACGACCGACCACCGACTCCGCTTTGCCCCGGCTGACGAGTCATGCATGGCCCCCGCCTCTGCTCTGTTGCGGCCGACGTGCAGTGCGCCGACCCCCGTCTCTACTCCGCTGTGCCCGACGGACTGCAGCCCTCCACCGTCGGTGCGGTTATACCACTGCCATCTTCACGGCCGGCATGTGTTCCTACCGCCGCTCCTGAGTCCTACCAACACCAGTCACTGGTACCAGTCACCTCCATCCTCCATCACTAAGAACACATAAAAAACCACAAAGTTTGTGAATTGGACGGGCGATGTTCGTTTGGACCACTCCCTCTGTATTAGAGATGTAGGAAGTGTCTCATAGGGGGGATATTCAATGAAAAATAAATTGACGAAGAACTATAAAATCACACCCCAACCTCAATTTCTCATTGGAGTTTTTTCCAGAAGAATTAGGTTAAGGCGATGACGGTTCCAACGATTGTTGCTTCTGCAACATGCTTCTGAAGTCAAGCTCATGCATCATCCTCATTCTTTATTCCGAAGTATGATCTTTGTTGGAGATGGTGTTATTCATTGGAGAGGGTGTTTCTCCAATGTTCTCTCAAAGCCACCCTTTCACCAACGATTTCCCCGAGGAAATGAGGAGCCAACAAATTAAAAATAGGATTATCATTTTCATTTATTTTGGCACAATTAAAGTTGGCACAATTAAATGGAACAATTAATTGTATGGCTTTGGTGCAATTAAATAGCACAATTAATTGTATTGTGTTGGCCCAAGTAAATAGGACAATTAATTTTTTTGCATTGGTACAATTAAAGTGGGAGGATTCCAAGTGACTTCCCCACATTGAAGAGGGGTTTAGGTGTTCCCCCCCACCATTAATTTAAATTGGGGGTTTTATAGCTTGGGTGGTCCCCACATACATAATTTAAAAAGATAGGTTATAAAAATAAAATATAAGTTGTTCTTTTTTTATTTTTATTTCCATGAAAAACACAATAATAAATTTCATCCTCGACCTACTGTGGTTGAGGTGAAAGTCTCTTTAAGAGAATAACGACACTGTGAGTTCAATGATGTCCTCAGATTTCAATTCCGAGTACCGGTTCAAAAGTTATGAAACACCGCTCAAACGCTTACTGAATGTACAAAAAAAGTTCATAAATTCTTTTCGGGCACACCGGGCCTCAAAACCATGCACCGTCAATTTTTTGTGGACTCATAAAATTTCCATATAATTAAAAAAATTACACATAATATCGAGGTTGTTACATTATACCCACCTCTGGGCTCTGCATCCCCGAAATCCACATTGCAAAAACTAGGGAAACAAGTGGGGGTACTAAGCACAATTCTGAGCCACCCACTCCCATGTTCTCTCCTAGAGGTTCCTGTTCTACTAACATACACGCACCAAAGGTATCTATCACCTATGAAAGACTCTCTCATGTCAATCCACAATCTCTACTAGAACCTCGATTAATGTCACCCCATCGTTGATGTCCAGCTCACCTCAGTCAATGATGTGTGATGGTTTGTGAAAATATCTCCTTATCTGGGATACATGGAAAACGTCATGCACCCGGTGCATTTGAGGTGGAATATCTAAGTGGTAATCTACCTTTCTAACTCTACTGATTCCCTAAAAAGGTCTGATGAAGCTGAGGGATAACTTTCCAGCTCTGTCAAATCTCCACAAACCTCATTGGGGTGAGACCCGTAGAAAGATGTGGTCACCATCCACGAACACTAGAGGGCTTCGTCTCTTATCAGTATAATACTTCTACCTTATATGTGAAGTATTCATCCACTCCTGGATGATCTATACCTTCTCCATGGTAGCCCATACCATTTCTGTTCCCATAAGTGTTGACTCCCCTAGGTCAGTCTAACACAATGGAGATCTGCATTGTCGACCATACAATACCTCCAAAGGTTCCATCCCAATGGTGGAGTGATAGATGTTGTTGTAAGAAAACTCCACTAAGGGCAATTGATCCTCCCAACTATGACCAAAGTCGAGGACGCAAGCATGAATCATGTCCTTAAGGATCTTAATGGTCTGCTCAACTTGGCCATCTGTTTGAGGATGGAAGGTGGTGTTCAAACGAAGCTACATCCCCAAAACCTCCTACAACCCCTTCCATAGACAATAAGTGAAACATGCATCATGATCGGAGATAATCATCGAGGGTAATCAATGTAGTCTCACAATATCCTTTAAATAAAGGTGTTCCATGTTCTCTATTGAACCCTGCTCTTTGATTTGTAGAAAGTTGGATGACTTGGTGAGTCGGTTGATGATCACCCAAATAGAATCATGAACCATGGATGTAATGGAAGTCATGTCGTGAAGTACATGGAAATTCCAACCCACGTCCACTCTAGGACCTATAATGGATTAACTAAGATTTCTGGTACCTGTTGCTCTACCTTCACTTGCTAACAAGTGAGGCACAGAGAGACAAACTCTTTTCCTACTTTCTTCAATCCCGGCCACCAGTGCTGTTGTCAAAGATCCTTGTACATATTCGCCACTCTTGGATATACCGCTAGAGGGGATGTGTGGAACTCCCACAACACTTCCTCCTGAAGTAAAACTGGTACCATGGTATATCCTCTGAAAAGGATTACTTGCTCCCCACATTTAGAAAATCTATCAAGCACCTAGAAGGAGTATATCTGAACATGTCGTGCCTCACTGTCTGTGTCACCACACTGCACCTCCCAGACTCACTGAAGATGTGGGGGAGTGACTGTAAGAGGCTGTAGAAAATCTTCTCCATCATGTTCCACAAAGGATATCCGTAAAGCGGACAACTGCTCCGTCACCTCACCTAGTAGCTGTATACTAGATCACCTACAGAGTGCATCTGCTACAATGCTCTCTTTACTAGGAGTATAGAATATCTCTAAGTCATTGTATTGGAGGAACTCATGCCAATGCCGCTGTCTCATGTTCAAGTCCTTCTGCAAAAAGATATACCTGAGACTCTTGTGATCCGAGTGACTATAAAACGTTCACCTATCCTGTAATGTTTCCACATCTTCAAGTCTAAGACCACTACTGCTAACTCCAGGTCATGGGTAGCATAGTTAAGTTCATGTTTTATCAGCTGTTGAGAACCATACACGGTAACATCTTGATCCTGCATCAGGACACATCAGAGACTTGTCCCTGATGCGTCGTAGTAGACTACATACCTAATGCCCTCCTTCGGAAGCTTCAAGATGGGGGCACCAGTCAGTCCCTTCCTCAGCTCCTGAAAACCCCACTGGCATCTCTCCAACCACACGAAGGGTTTCCCCTTCTTTTTCAACACTGTTAAAGGTCCTGCAACTCTAGAGAAATCTAGAAAAAATATTTGGTAGTATCTGGCCATACCCAAGAAACTCTATACCTCCATCACACACATGGGTGGTTCCGATGAAAGTACCGCCTCAATATTCGCGGGAACCACAAAAACTCCAGCCTCCGAGATGACATGTCCCAAAAAGTGAACATCTCGGATCTAGATATAGCAATTCGAGAGCTTACAATAAATATGGTGCTCTCAGAGTGTGTCTAGAACTATCTACAAATGATAAGCATGCTCCTCCTCAGTAGCCGAGTAGATTAGAATTTCATCGATGAATATTACCACAAATCAATCAAGGTATGGCTGGAAGATCATGTTCATGAGTCCCATGAACAATGTTGGAGTGTTGGTCACGCCGAATGTCATAACCAAGAAATCTTAGTGGCCATACTGACATCTGAATTCCATATTATGCACATCCTCATCTCGTACTCTGAGCTGGCGATAGCTTGATCTGAGGTCTGTCTTTGAGAACGATCATGCTCCCTTCATCTAGTCAAAGAGGTCTTCAATCCTCGAGTGTGGGTACTTGTTATTCCCAGTCACCTATTTAAGGTTCTGATATTTAACACAATTTCTTAATCTCCCATCCTCTTTCTTGGCGAACAAAATTAGGGCTGCCCAAGGAGAAATAATATCCCGGAAGAACCCCTTCCCCTATAAGTCCTCTATCTGCACCCGCAGATCACGAAGCTCCAGGGGATCCATCCAATAAAGTAGTGTAGATATTGGTGCCATCCCAGGGTACAAGTCAATGTAAAAGTACACCTCTCTATGAGGAGGTTGGCCCAACACATCATCAGGGAAGATATCCGCATACTATTCCACCACTACATTATTTCTCAGACTCTCCACATCAACCACTCTGAGGGTAATGCTAGCTAACTAATGAATGAATTGTCTCACCCTCCTCCAGTTAAGTCCATACTCTGCTGAAAGGGATCTCTTCTCACATGTGAAGGTAAACCTACTCCCATCCTCATGAATAACCACAATTTTCGCCTAATACAGTGAATC
This sequence comes from Viscum album, assembly GCA_963277665.1. Lineage (NCBI taxonomy): Eukaryota > Viridiplantae > Streptophyta > Magnoliopsida > Santalales > Viscaceae > Viscum > Viscum album. Next base: position 1,455,429,341 of record OY728126.1, read on the forward strand.
TAAGTATGGACTGTTGATAACATGTCCATACCCAAAATGACATCGTATGGCCTCGACGTTGCTACTAGGAGATCCTAGCCGAATCTCTCACCTCCTAGAGTAAGATCAGACAACAAAAACCAGTGGGTAATATTCGAATCCTCTCTTTTAAGAGTCTCTAAGAGTAAGGATTGAGCCAATGACCCAATTGGAATCTCCGGGCTCCGAACGAGTGCAGTGGAAATAAAAGAATGACTATCACCTGTGTCTATAAGTAATACAACTAAGGTGGAGTAGAAAAATATCATACCTCGTATTATCTCAAGAGTTCCATGATCGTAGGCCTCAACTTCCTGGAGTTGAGCTCACCCATGTCTACTTGCTCCCTGTATTCATGGTGGACCACCTGGTGGTGGTGGCAGTAACACCTCAAATCATTTCCCACCACCACCTTCACGGCCAGATCCCTGATGGTGGGTTTGACAGCTGGCAACTGCTCATCGAGAAAACTCTCTAATAAGAGGGCCCGCTCTAACACCCCCGCCTGCATCGAAAAATGCTGAGAGAAATCATCGATGCCCTGATCTCCTGCCTAAGTCCCTACTCGAAGGTAGGGGCCCTGATGAATGGGTACCGCACCATATTAGTGGAGTGGTGTGTCAGGTCAGAGAACCTCACTGAGTACTGAGCCATAGTCATGATGCCCTGTTGTAGCTGAAGAAGCTCTTGAATGTGCACTGTCCGAAGGCTTGCTGGGAAAATCTCTACCCGAAACATGATCTCAAAGTCTACCCATAAGTGTTTCACCTTTTCGTGAACCTGGAGCATCATGCTACACCATCTACATGCTGCTTCCTGGAAAATAATAGCGGCAAAGATCACTATGAGATCAGCTAGTGTCCCTACTAGTTGGAAGACTCTCACCACAGCCTCCATCAAATTCTCAGCTACTTGTGGGTCCTTCGCCCCCTTGAACCTGGGTGAAATCTAGCACTGGAACTCATGCATAACTCTCAAGCGGCATGAACCCTCTACCACATGGGCTGGTGGAATCAGTGGCCCAACGGGTAATTTTACTGCTCGCGCCTCCACTGGTACCTCTACTGATAAAGGGCCCTGCACCGAGGCCTCGTCACTCCATTGGCTATCCTCCGGTAATATACATGAAACCCTAGCTGGCTATCTACGTGGAGGAATCCTGAAAAGAAATAGTTGCGCCACAGTCAACAAGTTATACCTCGTCAGCTGACTCAAAGAGTTCACAAAGAAAAAATTTCAACACACACACACACGCAATTAGTGTTTTCATGCACTGAGTCAGGAATCAGAAGTCAGGGTCCTGATGTATGGATACATCCACTGCTACAGCAACATTGTATTCCCTATACTGAAAACCACATTCACTACACTTAACACAATTGTCGCTAAAAAGATCAGACTCCAATTTTCTATGGTATAATCGACTCATTTGATACCAATTTCTCACGACCCGTCCCCCGGGGCCCGTGCCGTGACTACCCCAATCCCACCATCCAGAGGCCAGGGGGTGGAGACTAGCACCGAAAGGCATATTCCCTAAAACTACCAGGAAGGAATTTCCTTTATAACCTATAAACACATGATCACACATCAGGATACAAACACAAGTAAACTCAATAGCGAAAAGAGTTTCTTCAGTAAGAAAAGGGGGATGGAATACAAGTCCAACTAGAAGGTACAAGAAAACTGAAAAGTACAAGTAAATTGAAATAGATCATGTGAACTCCCACCAAGGACCCTAACTGAAGGGTAGGTATAGCTCTCGAACGGTCGTCTCTGTGGTATGCCTCGTCTAATGTCCACCTCCGAGCTATCTCTAGTCCTGGTACTCTCGTCCTCAGTCAGCGTTGTCCATCGTCTGCACCACACACAACAAGGTGCGGGCGTAACCCATGAAGATGTGAGCATAACAATACTCAGTAGGGACCCTAAGACCCTTAAATGTCTCACAAAACCCACAAATGTAAACCACATAGACTGAAAACATCTGAAAACCATACATTGGTATATACCCATATATATACCTATGTTTTCAAGTATACCCATCTCATTTATGAGAAAACACAAGGCCCAACTCTTAGCCAAAGTACAACTATTCCACATAGGAAAGAATACCATGAAGGTAACACCACAGGGGTAAGTTCCATAAAGTTAGCACCACAGAGAAGAATACCATGAAGGTATCACCACAAAGGTAAGTACCACTAAGGTACACCACACAGAAGTATACCACAAAGGTATCACCAGGAAAGTAAGTACCACAATGGTACACCACACAGAAGAATACCATAAGGGTATGAACATAGAGTTATGTACTCAACTCACACTAGTTATAACTTATGTATGATAGAATAGATGATTACATGTAACTACAAAATCATCTTACTCTATTAAGAGGCAGACCCACGTAGGATCCTAAATCATCAAACCCATATATGATCCCAAATCATCCGACCCACGTAGGATCCTAATATAGAAGACCCACATAGGATCCTAGAGTAGTCTCATGTGGATTCCTGGTGTGGATCCAGGTGAGACTCTCAAACCCAGACCCATGTAGGATCCCAAATCACAGAACTGCATATGATCCCTTTCTCCTGTTACAACCAGCTACAGGGTTCCCACACTAAGGTTGCTTGATTTTAGGAGGGTCCGCTCCTCAAGCCACAGGTCGATACACCAATATCTAATAATTCACAGGAAGAATTATCCCAAAGGACTACCATGTAATAGGGGTCTCAAAACAACATAAAGTGCGTCAATCAGACGCCCAATATGAAAGTTATTGGCCTTTTAGTCCTGAGGGCCCGATTGGATTCTTGTTTGATCCAACACAGAAATACCCCAAATTTATCTAAAACTCATCTAGAGTATACCAAAAGGACCACTACAACTCAAGGTTTCCATCACCGTAGACGGTTCATCAAATGGATACCTGTAGCTCATGATATGGCCAAAAGAGCGAAGAGGGTCGAAGTTGGTTTAGGCCCGGTCCGACCCGGTCGGACTGACCCGACATGGGTCTGCCCGACCAGGGCCTAGCTATAGGTCTGACCCAGCCTTCTAGGTACGACCCAGCCCACTGGAACATCCCGACCCACCGGTGCGGCCTGAGATGGGCGGCCCTCGCTGGGCAGCACGCAGCGCGTTTGCGCACTACGCCGCCACCGGTGGTCTGTAGCTATCCGACTACCCTCTTTCAACGTCGTGGCCTCATGTCGCGGCTCCTACATGCCAGGAGGGTGGAAGCATGCCACCAACTCCCCTTCGATCAACCATCTGTGCACCGAACGCTGCATCTGCTCTGCTGCGGCCCACGGGCCGTGACCCTACACCGGTAGCTCGGTTGCGCCCCCACCGTCTTCACGGTCGGCCTGTGTGCCAGTGGCCGCTACCAAGTCCTACCATCACCTATCACCGGCTCCAGTCACTATCCTCCACAATTGCGAAGATCACATCAAATAACAAAATGGTTGTCAGTGGTCAGGCCATGTTCGTTTGGCCCATACCTTTCTTGTTAGAGCGATAGCAAGTGGCTCATGGGTGGTGGGGAGATTCAACGTAAAATAAATTGATGGAGATCAATCAAATAACACCCCTACCTCAATTTATCATTGGATTTGTCGTGAGAAGAATTTGGTGAAGGCGATGAGGGTTCCGACGATCTTCGATTCTGAAACAAGCTTCCGAAGTAGGGCTCATGTGTCGTCCTCATTCTTGATTCTGAAGTATGATCTTTGTTGGAGAGCGTGTTCTTCATTGCAATGGCCTTTTCTCCAATGCTATCCACAATCCTCCCTTTCGCCAATGATTTCCCCAAGAAAATGAGTTTCCAACAAATTAAAAATAGGTTTATCAATTTAATTTTCGCTAGCACAATTAGGGTTGGAAAAATTAAATGGAACAATTAATTGTATTTCATTGGCACAATTAAATACATTGCGTTGGCGCAATTAGATGAAAAAATTAATTTTATTGCGTTTGAACAATTAAAGTGGGAGGATTCTGATGGACTTCCCCACATTAAAGAGGGGTTTGGGTGGTACCCACCAACAAGAATTTAAATTAAAGGTTTTCTTTCTCATGTTGTCCCCACCTCCATAATTTAAAAGGAGTGGTTATAAAAATAAAATAAAAGTTTTTCTTTATTTTATTTCTATTTCCATGAAAAAAACAAAAACTAACTTTCACACTCGACCTACTACGGTCTAGGTGAAGGTCGCTTTATGTGAATAAATGTGATGCGAGTTCAATAGTGTCCTCAGATTTCAATTCTGAGCACCAGTTCAAAGGTTACAAAAACCCACTCACATGCTCACTAAACGTACAAAAAAATGTTCAGAAATTTATTTCGGGCACACCGGCCCTCAAAATCACGTTCTATAAATTTTCGCGGACTCATAAAATTCCCATATAATTGTAAAAAAATTACACTGAATTTCCAGGTGTTTATATTCATGGAGTTCCACTCACTATTTTATGTGATCAATATTCAAAGATTAAATCATTGTTTTTTAGAATTGTTCTTTAATATTTGAATTCATTGTTGAGATTTTACATTGATTATCACCCTCATACGGGTGGTATAAGTAAAATGAAAATTCAATATTTTGAATATTTACAAAGATCATTTTCAATGGATTTCCAAAGATGTTGGGATAAACAAATTCCCCTAGTAGAGTTATAATTTGAAAATAATTTCATTATTGGAATTAAAATATTACATTATGAGGCTCTTCAAGAGAAGATATTTTTGACTCCTACATGTTGTGAGGATGTTGGAGTGAAAAAGTTTATTAGACATGTTGTTATCCAATATATGTAAGAGTTGTTTTAAAATATTCTGCTTCATATGAAATTCATGGAACATAGACAGAAAATATATGCCTAAAATCTTATATGGTCCCTATAGTTTGTGGATAGTGATATAGTGCTCCTTAATATATCACCATGGAATAATGTGATGAGGTTTTGGAATATAGGAGTGATTAGTCCATGATATATTGGTCCCTTTCAGATCATTGATCAAATTGGTCCGGTGAATTCTAAACTAAAACACTTACCTAACATATCTCATTTATATGTTTTGTTCCATATATCCCTTATGAGAATGTACATACGTGGCCCATCTCATGCACTTGATCTTGTTGTGGTACCACTTGAAAATTATCTTACATATTAAAAGAAGTTAGTGAAAATATTCGATCATAGATAAAATGCTCTACAAAACCAGGGAACTCACCTCGGAAAAGTGTTGTGGTGGAACAAAATGTTTAAGGAAGTGACATTGGAATATTAAGGGGTGATGAAATACAAGTATCTTTATCTATTTTAGTGTATAAAATTTAAATTTAAATGGAAATTATTTAGATGGGGGAATAATGTAAAAACCCTAACTTTTATAAATGAAATTACATTATTAATTAAATATTCTCCTTATTTAGATACTGTAATTTTAGAAAACACCAGAACTATTTTTGTTACGTGGGCCCATTATATCCTAGAAAATATTAATTAAAATTATTATAATAAAAATTTATAATATAGAAAAAATAATAGTGATCATATGATTAATATATATTTAGGGTTATGATAATGTCCAATTAATACTGACCAATGAATAGATGGCCTCAACCAATAGGATTGTACCCTATAGAGACCACTTGTCAAATATTGTATGGAAGATATAATTACTAAGATTTCAACTTGACTAAAACCATGTTAATATTGAAAAAATTAATCATGAGTGAAATCGATTATAAGAGATGTTCAAGATAGGCTTGATCATAACTGAAACCATGTATGCCGAACTACCCCATCATAATCTCACCATCACAAACATTATCCCCACGTCATTATTTTGTGTATTAATGGGATATATATCTAGACCCTAATATTATAAATTTTTATATTAATAAATTTTATTAAAATAATAACTATTTTTTCTTTTTTAATATTTATTTTTAAAATATTAAATATTTTGTTTGATTAAAAAGTATATTTTGGTACGATGAAACATAATATATAATTTAAGGAAATATATAGCTTCAATAAAAAAAGTCTCTTTTATAAATTCAATAATTATTAAAATAAAATTTATTTTATTATAAGAATATTATTAAATATTTTTCTATTATATATAAATGATAATCTATTATTTATGACATCAAAATCTAATTTTTATAAGGATTAGAAAACAGTTATTGTAAAAAAGGATGTTATTTTTAAATGAATAAGGATTATTATTTTAAAAGTATAATTACTCATATTTAATGAATTATTTCTATTCAAGGAATAATATTTTTGTAATAATTTCATTTAAATTTACTATTGGTGATTTTTGTCATAATTTTCAATGACTTCTATATTTTCTAGTAAAAAATAATTTTTTTTAAAATACTATATATATTATGACATCATATGAACCTAAAATTGATTTAATATTTTATATATAAGATTTCCATGAACAAATATATGTTTCCTATTTAAAATATTTTTTTGAGTTTATTTTATTAATTTCATAAATCATCAATGAGTCATTAAAAACCACTATTATATATTAATGTTTTAAAATAAATTTTTATAAAAACAAATCACATGCACATCACCAGATATAATATTCTAATGATCATTGTTATTATAATTTTAAAATAATGGAAAAAATCCCTTTGGTAGAAACTATTTTAAAAACCATGGGAATTTTTGCAGTTTTTCTTATATTATTATTTAGAGTCCAAAGCCTATGTTTGAAAAATAATAAAGAACTCCCCTAATTTTTCCAACTCATTCCATCCATGATCCAATTAATATTCTCTAAAATTATACATTTTACTAAATTACTCTTCTTATTGACCTATTTATCCCTCCTAATGTGCCCTATGATCTCAAGAATATCCTCTTTTACATTTGGCACCACCCTCTCAAGGTAAGGGATCTTCCACTCTTCTTTCCCATTTAAGCACCTTCAATATAATTTTCCTTTCTAAATCTAATCTAATAAGGCTTTAATGGTTTTATAGGAATCTATTTACTATAACATTAATTTTTTTAAGAATGATAGATCATTTATCCCCTCACATTATGACCATTAACTAATCCATTACCGTACCTAAAGTAAGGGATCATCTCATAATTAACATTAGTCATGAAACTGTTTTTGTATTATGGTTTTTAATTCATAATTTTTAATGTTTTATCATGTTCTGACATATCCAAATTATAACCTTCATTATTTCTATTTGATGATATACCCATATCATTCACATTAATCACTCCCATTATTAATTTTTTACACCTCTTATGCTTCAAAAATTATCATGTCAGTTTTCCATGCCAAACTGTTTAATTGGGAAAACTATCACAATATCCTCTCAAGGGTATTGAACATTTCATATCAATCCTTATTTTATTGTGTATATCCATTTTTTTCAAACTCCTTAATTATGGAACTGAATGTAATTAAGTATGGTCTTATTTTGTATTATATATGTGGAACACTAAGGTAGGTACATGAAATGAAAGTGATGGGTGGACCCATAATTATATAATGCTCTAGTGAATTGGTTTGTTTTTTAGTCTCCTAAGACATTGTATATGGAATTTGGTTATAAAACTAATTCGTTATGGATCTTTTTCAATGTTTTTTTGATTTTATAGTGGTCATCATTGACCTCTGTTTCTGATTTGATGTTTGATGTTGTTTCCACATTCACATGTCTCCTTTATGTTATCATCTTATAACGTTCTTTTATTTTCATGTTATGTTTCTCATTACATTTATATCACATTTAAATAAAAATTTACTAAAATTTATCATATTTATCATATAATGATTCTTTATTCACTTACTGGGCTTTATTTATCATCCATTTCCTACGTATGTCCCCTGACTATCTCGTACAGTTTTAAAAAGGGGTATTAGAATTTTAAAATCATGTTATGTAAGTTTTTAATAATTTAATATATGTACACTTATCATGTTATTGGGTTATGTACCTAATTTCTCAAGGATACTAGGATTATGAATCATACAGGTTTTACTAAGAGTTATTTTTTTATAATAAATCTTTAAAAATGTTTGTTAAAGTTTCCAGTTGTTATATTTCATCTAATTCTAATATTGGCCTTTTGGATGATTTAATAGTTTTAGGATGATATGTGCTACTAAAATTTATTTTATTGTTTTACATAATTTATACAAATCATCTATATTTTTGATGTCAAACATGGGTCATTATTAGAAACTATTTATATTGGATCAAGTCATTTTCACATAAATTAAATAATATACAATATTTCAAAAAATTAAAGGGGTACATCGTCCCATATTTGGAGGAAACTTGAACACTTCGTAAGGGGATCCATAATAACACATACATCATCATCATTATTATATTTAATTGGAATCCAAACAAATAAATACATTATTATATTTCACATTTCAATATTATTATAGATGGAGTTTTCATTACACCATTTGGGTGCCATCTCATAATAATTACTTATTATCATAGAAAGTATCATGATAGATAGTTTCTTTTCCCTTCATGTTTTCCAATCAAAAAATTTCTTATAAATCTATATAAATCACTGTCCAACCTAGGTGTTTATATAATTTTATGTTGTGATATTAATATTTTAACTCCATCTTATGCTATGGTATTTTTAGTATACAATGAAACATGAAATTTTTTGGATCTCTATCCTTATAGTTAAAGTACTTAAATATCCAAAATATTAAGTCCTTACAATTTTTTATAGATCATGATCATCATGTTGAGACTTATTTATATTCTCTAATAATTATTGTTAGGAAATTATATTTTAAATGAATTATTTTTCCATATCTTGAATAATATCCAAATATAACAATATTAAATCCATGATTATATGACTATTTTCAGTACTTGTCATTGATTGAACTCTATGATTATTCCAACTCAAGTAATCTTCCATATCAAGTTCCTTCATGTATGGTCGGGTATTGCATGTTCAAAATCCATAATTATTTATTACCATATCCTTTGTATCATGTGGATCATTTTTCTGAGTGAACATATTCTTAAAACTCATGTTATATATTATATTTTACAAATTTTTATATAAATAATGTGTATTAAAATCATTAAGTAAATGATTATTACCTATCGATAAAGATCATGATTTCTGACTTTTTTATTTTATTTTCATTATTGTAACAGATAAGAAAAAATATTATAATTTGGTTTAAGATAACACCCTATACCGTTCAATTATTCATTACTATATATCAAAAAAATATCATTTGTGAATGATAAATTTAATACTAGTACATTGAGCAATATCATCAAAATTTCTTTGAATCATTATATTTATTTATTATTCCATGTGAGTTACGCTATATTTCATGTCAACCCAGCTAATAGGTTTGCAAATAGGTAAATGTTTCAACAAATTGATGATAGTAAATATCTAAGATAAGGAAACTAGATAATTCAATAATATTTTTGGGTGTTCTCCATTCTTCAGTATAACTCAGTCATTGATGGGTAGATTAGTATTCCCTAATTAAAGACAAAAATGACCAAATAAATAAACCTTATGATGAAAAAATTTGCAGTTACAAAATTTTCCATATAACTCTCTCTCTCTGAGAGTCTAGTAACCATTTTTAAAATTTTCTCCTTCCCTTCATAGATTTTAAATTATATGAAGATATCATCAGTAAATACCAGAACAAATTTATAAAGATAATCCTTCAATACTATTTTCATAAAATATATTAACATATAAGGCATGTTTTTTTAATAAAAATTGCATTTCTATGAACTAATAATTCTAATACACAATATATAATCCATCATTGGGATATAATCCTCTATAAGAGTTAATTTATGATAACAATAATGAATTTTTATCATTGAGAAGCATTGATCTTCTTTAAATTAATCAAATAGTTCTTCAATGCCTAACAATGTATAATTGTTTATTTTAATAGGAAAAGGTCTATGCATAGTGATAGACTAGGGTGTATAAATTCTTAATCACATAATCCTTTTATTATCTTAGTTTTTTACCAATTACGTTAGATCTATTATATTGTGTATCTAGGTTAAGGGTTTCACATCAAGGATAAGATCAACAGTGATTAAAAATTCATGATCATGTTTATCTTCAAGAATTTCTCAAGATAACATGTTAATGTATTTATTCAAAAAACAATACATATTAAATTCTTACAATGTCATTATTTTTCATAGGGGGAGTTTTATCTTCCTATTATCTATGTATTTCAATATGATGGGCCATTGAATGTGGTTTTTGACATGAATTTTGTTATGAATTCACTCCTCTATAAATAAGGTCTTATCTTAAAATAATAAAATTATAATCATCTTTTATTGAAAAAAATAATTGAATTTTAATTTTAGAACCTATCCATTATAATAATTATTTCAATGTCATCCATTGGATTAATTTCCAGGTTTTAAAATAGAAAACATATGTGTATTTTATTAGATACAACCCAAAAATATCACTACAATAATATTTCCGCATTTACTTCAAGCTCAAAACCATCTCATGTGTAATAGTATGATTCAATGTTTTTAATTTTTTTAGAAATCACGAGGTGTACATTTTCAAAATTAAATAATTTATTATCTGTCTTTGTGTTTATGATATTTATATCTACTATCACATCATTTAGAATATCAACCACTAATATATTAATTTTATAATCCCAATCATGTTTTATTGGCCTCTTCTAATGAATATTCTATTGACATTTGAAGTATTGTTTTTAATATTTTAGAAATTAATATTAATTAAAGAATTTATCATGGGTACATTACCTATTAAATTTAATCTATTGGTTTTTATGGCCTTTATCTATATATCAAAAAATATATAACATTACCTTGAAGCAAGATCTAGGGTATTTACTCCCATAATTATTAAATATTTTAAATCCTGGGATTCTGTTATTCTTTGATAAGCAAATTTTCAAAGACATATTTTATATTCTGTTTATTACCTTTTCAAATATAATAATTTTAGAAATATTTTTAATAATGATGTCATTTTTCACTTTCTAATCATATAAAGAAAATTCTTACTTATATAATGCTCTTAATGTCTTGGATATAACCCATCAAATAAGTGATCAATATTTTTTTGTTAATTTTATACATTGTATTTTTGTAGTTATTTCCACCATTATAATGTTACCTTCATACTTAAAATTTTTATTCCTTCTATATCAAATTCTTTAATTTACTTTCCAAATCATTTCATTACACAAAAGGAAATAATTTCTCCATAAACAATACCTAAAAATCCATTATTCATATTCCTTAAATATTTTTTCTTATTTTTGATTTTTGTTAATGTCTTCCATTGATTACTTACCCCATTTAGATGTGACATTGACCTAAGAAAAGTTTCCTTGACACTATACCCCAAATTAATCTATCTATTCTGTATGTGAATTATTCCTCACAATAAAACTAATTAATTTATCATTCCATTGATATCTATGTGTTTACATGTCATAATTTCATTCAACTATAATTAAAATTGTTTTGGGGAAATATATTTCCTTATACATGCTTGTTTGTTCATTATAATCTGAATAAATGTCACATGTATAGTGCAATTTTCTTAGCTTCAAAATCAAATTCATTTTATTGATCGATTGGGAAATACCTACATAGGTTATGGGTGTTAGAAGTAGTTATTATTCTATATTTTTTATTTTTTCTGGACATTTTAATATAAATAATTGGATAATTACTATTACTACGAATTAGGAATCATTATACATAATTTTCTTGTATTTACATTAAATTTTTATATATTATTAACTGAAGTTAAGAAGTTAATGTCATATGGATTTTTTCATTAAATATTCTATCATTTATGATATATACTAGAAATTCTCATATACTAATAATAATAACCTTGGAACCAACTACCCAGAGCTAGAGGCCATTTACTATATTGGATTAGAAAAATTGTTATCAACAGACAGGATTAAATGTTTGTAGTCTTATAAGACTATATAGATTTAATAATCATACAATACATTGTTTACAACATTAAAATAGAAGAACGATTATTATTCCTTATTTACAAATCCCTAGATCATTCCATGTGTCCCTCTTAGATTCCTTTAGAGAAGTAAAGGAAATAGAATGGGGTGAGCTTAGAAATTTAGTAATGGGTTATATAAAACAAAATATGTCATGAAACTAATGTTTAATACATAATAGGTAAGGAATAAATAATAAAATAAAGTAATATAACTACAAACATTAGAGTACTATATCCATAATTAACATAATAATTGATAAAAATAATCATGTTGATGAACATAAATATTCTCATAGTAGTGGAATGAATAATACCAATCATTACTACCATAATACCAATGAATTGTCAAATAAATCATAAAATAAAGGGTAAGTATGTTCCCATTAACTTAATCTAGTATGTCTCATAAGACATACCGACGAAACTAATACCTATATAATCCCTAACCACACCCATTACATACATTGAATAATTAATTCCTTACATTTTATGAATAAATTGGAAAAAAATAAATTACATAATGATACCTTTTAAAACACATACAAAAACAAGGAAAAGAAACAAAAAATTATCTATATTTGAATAATATGCATATAGATTGTCAATATATATTTAATTAAATATGTAGAAATAATATTTAATAAAATACTAAATAGTCAAAATTATGGTATTCAAACCATATAGAAAAAAGTATTCATTGTTAATTGAATATTAAAAACTATATAGAAATATTTGGGAATTTAAAGAAATATATCCAAAATAAAAATATGAGGGGATATTATTAAATGAAATATAATGGGACATAAAAAGCCATATGAATTTTTTAGATAGTGTATATGGAATTAATTGTTGGGTTGAAGTATATAACATCCAGTTCTAGTCTATTTTATTAATTCCAGTGGAAATTTAGAAATTAAGTATTAGAAACTAGGTTTCATTGAGAATTAGGTTTTAGATCAAGAATCCAATAGTTGGGATGACTTTATATGTGGTTTTTATATGGTTTGAGGCCCATGAGATTAGTTTAGTAGATGAGAGTAGTGTTTTGGGATGATCCTTATGTTATCATTTTATAATGTGACCCCATTGGGTTGTTTTTTTGAGTGGGTGTTGAATATTTGTTTATAAGGTTCTATAGTGGTTTAATTATTTTCCAATGTTATTTTTCAGGGGTTGTAAATATTTTATGTTGGATGAGAGTGATTTTGGACTTTTTAGTGGGACTGGTAGTGAATAATATATTTTTTTAAAGAACTATATAAAATATGAGTTTTGATAAAGAAATTACCATTGGAGGAAAATTATAAAGGGTGTTACTTTATTCACTATTTGAAATATTATATGATACCATCAGAATATGGAACATACATTCTATAGAAATGAAATCTTGTTAATTTCTCAAATGTAGACCTTCAATGTCACCAGAGGATGGATACTATGTATTAATCTATAGGATTATCATAAGGGGAGGTGTCCCATTGATTTTGAGTCATGGACTTTATGGATTATAAATAACCTATATATTTTTTGAAATGATCTTCATGATTCACCTATTGGATTATATTAATTTCATGATATAGAAAAATTTGGGAATGGTGAGAGCCCCTTCATACCATGGAGGGTATTGGGTATCTCAGAGTATGATGTTCAGTTGTAAGTCCACTTGGTGCTCATTGATCCAAAATTATGTCTTTAGAATAATCAAGACATTAGAGTAACCCCTGTGATATTTGGTGGACAAATTTCCAGTGTTTGGAAAATTTATATTCAATTTATTATCGAAAGGGAGTACACTGCCGATTTTCTGCTAATTCTGAGATCATCCTTATAAATTTAAAAGTTATACTTATAAATTATACTTGATAATAATTATTTAAAATAGATTAAATCCATGTGAACTATAGAAAATATAAGAGTCATAATAATTTATTGTCTTATAGGATTGTGTGGAAGGTGGGGGTTTTCTATGAATTTGAGACCATAGATATTAATTGATCTGAATTTGAATTAAATATTAGTAAATAATTTTTAATTTTGATGAATTAAATCAGCTATAAGTTGGATTTGAGTTTAGTGTAATTTTAAAAAGAAATATTATTTTAATTTAATTAAATAAAAATAAAAAAAATATTGTTTTTCATTCAATGGAATTGGAAACGTAAGGTTCTATTCATCACCTTGCACATCGACAAAAATGGTGTTTCTCCCTTGGATATATTATCAATCATATTCCATTTAAAACATAAAGAAATAATATAGTAAATATAACACTATTTATGGAATATTTCAGGGGTTTCTTATGAATTCTGACTACTAATCTATTTCAACCCATGATGGGGAATGATATTGAAATATTCTAAAGCATGGTAGAATAATTACAATATGATGAGCCTTTTTATTATCTTGGCTTAAAAACATTATGGGATCATTCTCCCATGCTATTAGTCACTATTTTTTGAAATATATATATCTTCATAAATTTTTTTAGTGTTTTTTATTAAAATGGATGAAATCTATTATTAAAAATGACTTATTGGTTATGTATTTTCCATGTCTTGGTTCTAGGGATGCGAATTTAACCTTATTGGTGTGGTCAGTTGAGGTTTTGAAGAGTGGATACATCTGAATGTGTATTTATAACAATATAGATCTTTGGAGTTAAAAAAGATATTTATTTATAAATTATTATAAATAATTATGTTAATATTGTGGTAAGGGATATGGGCTTGAGTGGGGTTAAAATCATTAATGGTGAAAAATTAATGTACTAAAAGAGTAGGTAGATCCATATAAGGTCTGTGGTCCCTTGAGTATACTTCAAGAGTATATGATTTAATTTAAATATATAGAGAATGACATTAGGTCTCACCACATTGGGTGATAAATATATTATTTATAAATATTATTTTATTAAAATAATAATTTTTTGGGGTGAAATTAAGTGTCAAGGACCATATAAAACCTAGAGTACACCATGATTCCTTCACCAATAAAGTCAAATTATGTGATTATATTTGAGTTCCTCGTTATATAAGGACCCCAAATGGGTATATATAAAATTTATGGGATGAATTGGATCTTTATATAGGTTTCCATTAAAACCATTATCCTAGGGAATGGGTTGGATTTGAAATTTTTCTTTAGAGTACTACATGTGAGATACGTGAGATTCCATAAATATTTTGATATAGTTTTTAAAATAAAGGGTTAAGTATTCATCTTAAAAAAATATATAATTGGTTACGTGGGTATGTATACTCTTGGAATACTATGGATAGTTTGGGTGTGTGACAATATACTTAGGATGTACATAGGATTCTGGATTAGAATTATTCTATATAAATAGAGTAATTTTTATTGGTATTATAAGATTTGGTCTATTTGGAGATAATGTGATTGTGATGATGTTTAGGGATTCTATGATATCATAGTAATGGGCTTCAACCAATAATTAATATTGAGTTAGTGGATCCCATGTGGGGAATTTGAATTTTTATTAGAAAATGTGTACATGAGTGGGTTGCCCCATTTTCTGTTGACACTAGAGAGGGTTAGTTCTGTGAGGATGATGGTGGAGATGATGGGTGTCAACATATAACCAAAATAAATTGTGTGATCCTAGTAGATTTTACGAGATAGGTATAGGTAGTGCAATTGAGAGCCCAAACATTGTTATTTGAGAAGGTTTGGGTTGGTTTCCAACCTATGATATTATTATTGATGCATAATCAGGTAAATATAGGACCCTAAATCTAAAATATATATTTCCTAGGAGATTATATCATATTAAATGTTCATGATTATATGGAATTTTCTATATGTTAGTTATAATTAGATAATTATTATTATATGGAATTCCAATGATGTTACATGTGGTTTTATTATTATACAATGTTGAATTTGTTGTGAATTCACATATTATTTAGATTTATTCTTGATGAGCATCGAATTCGTGTACCCCTAGGATACTTTTTATTGATCATTAAAATATCTTGGTAGTTATGATACTCCTTTTAATCCTTCTATCAATCCTGATACTATATTTAATTATAGGATACTTCATAGAATCTAGATATTGAGCATGATACTATATGAAATTTTAGGATAATTATAATGATTTAATTGTTTATTAAAAACTATATTTATTTTTAGGATAATCAATAGGATTTTAAAATGATCATTATGATTTGGAATGCCTAGATTATTATCTGGGATTCAATGAGTATGGCTATGTGGAATGTCGATATTGATATATGGGAGTTGCAATGTTTTCTTACATGGATTTACTAGTTTTATTCTTAGTATTTATGAATTATTCTTTTTCATAATACATTGTATGTTGACCTTATATTTGTATATAATTGAAAAACAAATATAATTTAAGGCATATAATATTTAGATCCAGAGTTTAAACTAATACTATATTTAATCTCAGTATACTTCTGTGGATTCTCTATTTATGTCTATTATTGTAGGTCATCTTAGTTCTTACTTGTATGTTATTGTTTTATTTATCATTTATTTGCGATCATCACAATGGGAGATCAATTTATATATGTTTTGGTATGACTGTGTGCTTATACATTTTTTTGTTATAGAATTTGCGTATAATTGATTATGCATACTATAATGATGTGTTATAATGGATGATGTTTTGTTATTTATCTTATTTGACACTGTGATATTCTGAGAAGTCTTCCCAGATAAATGCTATTTTTTTAAATTTTAGGAGTATGGGGTGGTGTGCCTGGATTTTCTCTAACACAATGATTAATGATATCCCATCCGAGGACCTTAAAAAGTAGAAAAAAGTGTATTTCTTGTCTTACTATTTGAGGATATGATAGATATGTGATATGAGAATATTTCATGTGTTGTTATGGAACTTGGAAATGCATGTCAAAAAAATTTATTAGGGGGAATTATAGGATTCCATTGATTTGGTATTATATTATTGGTTTTTAATGATAAAACTGTGATATTTCCTATTGATGATGTGTGTAATTTATATTGTTACTTTGGTTTTGGATATAGGTCCATTGAAAATATGTATGTGCAGATGAATCATATTTAGAACATATGATTCACATGAAAGTATCATCCCTATATGTGATTCAAATCCTTAACAATTGATGGCTATATAATAACAAATTTTAATAATAATTTATAAGGAGTTTTTCTATTCCACTTGATAATGGAATTATACTATAATAGGCCATATTATATTTCATTATGATGATAGGCCATGTGGATTATATATAGATTTGATACATGATGATAACTATAGATTCCCTCTTATAAGGGGTATATAGTGACAGGTGGTGTGTTATTATAGGAACTTGGTACCTTGACTTTTCATCTTGAAATAAAGTGGGCTTGGTTATTTAATGTTTGTTAAAAAACCTCTATGATATTTTTCCATATTGATATTTATAGGAACATAACATAACCCAAAAACAAATATATGGTATACTCAATACAATTCATCATTGATTGATCATTTAATATATATATATATATATATATATATATATATATGGGTGAGATCATAATACTTACAGGGGTCATCATGTTTGCTGATTATTGGTGATGGTTGGTGACCTTGAATTTCATGATATTTGATATGTGATTCTTGATATATATATATATATAAGACACCCATAATGGGTGTTTTAATGTGTGAGTTATATTGTGATATTTGAAATGGTAACATTGGTGTTTCTATATAAGCTATGATTTTATTGGGTGACCCAACTGAGTGGTTATATAAGGATTTATGTTCCCGTTGGGACGAGAGGCATGTGGGAATTACATGAATTTAAAATTAGTATGTGAGAGGTTCTTATGTTTATGTGGTATAATCATGGATGTACAACAAGTTATCTTA
This sequence comes from Viscum album, assembly GCA_963277665.1. Classification (NCBI taxonomy): domain Eukaryota; kingdom Viridiplantae; phylum Streptophyta; class Magnoliopsida; order Santalales; family Viscaceae; genus Viscum; species Viscum album. The sequence goes on from OY728126.1 coordinate 1,455,447,318, forward strand.
CATTAAATAACATCGACCACTTTTGGTTTTGAAATTAGGTTTTCATTTGTAGAGTTTGTTAGATTCCTTTCTATATCAAGTCCAGGTGTGATCACATGTTTGGTAGCGGGTTGAAATCCAAGATTTTTGATCAAGGAGGGATATAGAATTTTTATGCACTATTATTTATGTACAATGAAGAGGGGGTGAATGTTTTTGTGCCTAGTTATGGAAAGTGTAATTTTCACACATAATGTTTTATAGAATGTCTTGTGGGTAATTTTTGATTGATGAGGTTGACATATATTACAAAATGGTTAATCTTGTTTTCACAAACCAACCTCGGAAATCCAAAAATAGAAATCATAATCTAGCTACGGTATCTCACAAATTGAAATACCAATTCCCTAGGTCTATCCATAGATGTAGGGTCCTCAAAATGAATGAATTTGGAATGATTTATCCGAACAAGAATACACTTAATAAGGTATAAAAAGTAAATAAATTCCAAAAAAAATTTAATATGAGATATAAAATAAAAAAAAATTAAAAATTAGGGTATACTGGATTTGAAAAATAATGTCGATGGATGATATAAATGAAAAATGTTAAAATATAAAACAACCCACCAACACAACAATATATAAGTGAGGAAATTAAAAATTCACCTTCTCTTAGCTCGAAGCCATATATATAGGAATTTATTCTATATTATCCTTCCTTCTAAACTAGTGAGATTTTTTTTAACACCTGTATTATGCCACCATCAATGGAAATATTAACTCTTAAATTTATATATTTTATGATGGTTTCAAGAGAAGGATATGAAAATTGGTTATATAAATACAATTAATTAAAAAATGAAACAAATGTTTTCCCATAAACGAACCCCATTTACACAAAACCTTGGATCATTCAAAATTAAACCATAAATTATCATCCTAAATTAAAAATCACTCATTAATTTTAGTTTAAAAATATTGTAGGAAAATATTGAACTAAAGAAAATTTTCATTTCACAAATTAATTGGAAAAACATAAATATATCATCATCATTTAATCCATGGTGATAAAGTGTAATAGTATAAAAGAGAGATAACATAATCATTAATGGAGAAAATTATACTTTCTAGAAAATTACTACACAATAATAGACCCCAGACCAAATGCCCATTCCTACCCTTCTTAATATAACAATGTAGAAACATTTCATAGGATGAAAAAATATTAACAAAAGGCCACGAGTAAGAGAATAAATTTAAAATAGTTGACATTTTTACTTATACATCCCACTATGGCTTGCTCCCAAGTCTTCCCATGACTTGAGAAAATTTAGGTGAGTATTTGAAAATATAATAATACTATGTGATCTTTTTATAAAGAACCATTTATTGATCTATATTTCTCACTCTTGAAAACACCCATATAGAAACATCCCCTAAATCAATGGATAAAATTAGAAATAAAATTACCTCAATGTGGTAATTAATTTACCACATTAAAAAATTAAAAATGTTCTTAATATATAAATGAGTTGTCGTATGAGTTTTTTATTTTTTAAAATAAAATCTATTAAAATCCCATCAAGGACTTGGAATTATTCTTTATGGGAAACACCATGTAAATTCCTATCAAAAAAACGATACAAGATTTATCATTTAAATAATTTAGTAGGTAATTTTTTTGAAAACATTTAATGAAAAGGTAAAAAACATGTGATCTTTAGAAATCATTGTATGTAAAAAATTCTTTAAGTTGAACATCATAAATATTTTAAATAAAAATTTCCCAAATCCAATCGTGCATTTCCATTTCAAAACTAAGGGATTATTCATTTGAAGCATTTTTTATATCAAAAAATATGACAAAATCACTTTTCCCCTTTTATAAAAAAATAGGGAATGAATAATTATAAGATATAGACAATAGTTATAAGTGGATAACAAAATGAGGAATTAAAATATAAAAGAAATTCATAATTAATGATTGAATTATTTTAATGATAAATGAATGGGAAAATAACCTGAAAATGAATTTTAAAAAATTACATAGGAATTTTCACACCAAAGGAGCTAAGGTATCAAAGAATCAACAGAAGATGATAAGCCTAAAATACTATAACACATTAATTTGATTAAATTATCCCAAGAAAAATAAAGAATAAAGAGATTCCACTTACCACGAATATATCAAATATTGACATGATGATCAAATTAGAACCCACGAATTTCACTTCATTATATAACTGATCAAATATAGAAAATTAATCATCTTAAAATCCATAGAACATGTTAATTAACTATTGATTGAAGATTTATCTAAAGAAAAATAAGAATCATCTAGAAGAAATAAGAATAATGATGAATGAATAGAGATATAAATTGGGAAATATTTTTCAGATAACACATGATTCATAAAAAATGATCACCAAGAGGTAAAAATATCTAAAATATCCAAGAATAATATCCTAGGATAAGAGGCTAATCTAGTCAAAGAATAATTAGGCCAAAAAGATATGTTCAAGGTCTTAAAAATAATATTAAAATGAATTAATTATCATTTCCTAGTTTTGTATCATGGTGTAGAAAACTATGTGCCAACCCTAAACCCTCTTTTAGGTTACCAGAGGAGCCATATGATTTGGATTCATGGTTAGAAAAACCATGTTCCAACCATGTGAAACCTACCTATTCCAGGTTTCATAGTTTGGTGAGGATTCCTCATAGTTCATCATAATAATGTTCCAAACCAGCACACTCCTCTATGACCCCTAAATAAGCTACATGGTTTTCATGGAGATGGTTCATGGTTACCCATAACCATGGGCCAACTATGATCAACTCATGGGACTCCAAAATACTATAAAAATACACAGTAAATGAGTGGAAATCAAGAGATATTAAAAAATACATAAACAATTAAGTTATCCAAGGTTGGTTTGTGGAAGTTATACACACTATATGAATTCATTCCTGCAAAAAATATTATGTACATTGGTTTATCCAGAACAAATAGAAATAAACAACTCTAGTTAAAAAAAAGGAAAAAAGGGTTACACTATTAAACCCAAAAACCCATGTGACTCTAACTCTTTAACCATCCTAGATAGAAACTAAAGAAATACTTTGAAATAGAACTAGATAGAAACCAAGATTAACTAATTATAACTACAATGTCTTGATCCACAAAACCAATATTCTATATAATAAGAAAGAACTGGTTGAAGAATGAATTTGAAATATTCCAAAGAAAATTAAAAAATAGATATGTCTATATAAACTATATGAATGGACCTCTATTGGAAAATTAGTGATGAACACAACAAAAAATATCCCATAGAAACCAAAAAAATCACCACATAAAGTAATCCTTAGACACCAAACAAGAACAAAGGTGTTTCAAAAGGTTTAGAGATTCCCAGAATACAAAAAAAAAATAGATCCCAAAATGGGACAATAGTGAAAAAATTGATAATCCTCAAAATAAATCATGCCTAAGAAAATGCATATTCTATCATCATGTCACGTGATGGACACTGGAGATCATGATTCCAAAACATCAAGTCTCGGTGAACTAACAAAACAGAAAATCATAACTAATAATAAATTCTAGTGGCCCAAATTTCTACCAAATATTATATATATAATGTTATTCATATGAAATTACCCAACTCAAGACCCACCTCTAATGAAGTGAAGTGAAAGAAAATAATCATTAATTATTGAGAAATCAAAATAACACCACTATCTCATGAGGGAAAAGTCACAAAAAACACTACAAAGAAAACAACATCATGTGAAACACATAAAAGGTTTGTAGCTTCCTAAGAAGACCATATCTTTCCACATATGAAAATGAAGAAAAAAGTAATACATCAATTTAAGGGATGAAATCAATTCATCATTGAAAACATACTTATGGTGGCCTCCCCACTATATTAAGACATTCCAACAACACAAACTCTATAATATAATTTCATCAAATTTGGGGAATTATAATCATAGAAAATGATACAAAAAATTATTTTTTTCATCACCAATTTAGATTCCAATAATATAAATGGATATATCAAAAAATCACTACATATATTTTATAAAAATAGACAAAAACCACTATTAACATCATGAGGTCAAAAAGAAATATAAATTACATTAATGGAAACTCAACTAGTTTTCATATAAACATCAGGAATAATGAGTTGAACTAGAGGATCTTAAAAGAGATAAATATCACTTGATCTTTCAATCAAATTGATCCATTTTATTACCTTTTCAAATAACACAAATGATCCCATAAACGAAAGACCATATGGGTCATATAACAATATAGTTTTTGATTTCAATCATTTCTACACTATTAAAAACTAAGTTTATGTTTTGAAAAGAATTTTACAAGAAGAATGAATGTGATCTCCTACAAATACCGCTTTCAAGGTTTAACTTTGCATTCTTAATTTTTTTCCTTATTTTAGAAGCCTCTATGACACCCGTGTAGAGGAGATAACTTCAATATCTTTGGTGCTCTAGAAATTTCATATTCAACATTGATAGCTTAATTATTACTTTCTTCATATGAATCTAGAATGAGAAAAGAAACAAACCATGATAGATTTAAACTATGTATTTATTGAAAAAACCATACCATGAGATAATCATCCATTTAAATATGAAATAGATACAATAATAACCTAAATTAATTTCCTACAATCATCAAAATTATTTTACCTCCTTTCCTAAGACACTAAAATTATATTACTTTTTATACCATTAAATAATAATAAATGAACTCTTGAAAGAATTTTACATTAAAAACATCCATTGAATACTCATTGTGTCTTAGTCCAGATGGCATACATCAACCACTTCTAACCTGGAACCTCTATTATGATTGAAGAAAACATAAACATCAGATAATTAGGAAGATCAATCTAGATGAAAATTTCCTCAATCCCTAATTCCTAAAAACCACTTCTTGAGAATAATATTGTCTAAATAAATAAGGATAATTCAGATTTTTGAATTTTGCAATGAAAACCCCATTATAGGGAATGATAGGTATAATACTGATCCCTATTAGAGTTTATGTAATGAAAATCCCATGTGAAGCTTGATCAACCAAATTCTATATTAAATATGAATGTTAGTGTACTTTAAAAATATGGAAAAAACTATGAAAAAAATATTGTATGCTTAAATCCTATAATATGGAACCTAAATCCATAAACCACGCCAAAACTAAATTTGTATAAATTATATACTAAAAAACTATAATATTATTTTCTCTAAATATGCTTAACAAATTCAACTCTTTTACCCATGAGTTATTAATAAAAACTTATTTCAAAACCAATTTATATTCTTTAAAACAATATTTAAACATTCTTTGTAAATCCTAATTGAAAATAACATTAAATCGTTATTAATATAAAATATAATATTTTAAAACATTTATCCCTAAAAACATTTAAAATGTTATAATCAAAATTTATTAATGTAACATGAAACATTGAAAATAATTATAACTATAACCATTCCCTAAATCACTATCAAATTTTATAAAAAAAACCTATAATTTTTTTATGATTCAATAATTTTAGAGAAATTTCTAAATTAGAATAGCATTTTGAATTCCAAAAAATTGAAAAGAAAAATCCACATTTTTAAAATCAACACACCTATTAAAAATGATTAAAAAATCATCAAAACTCCATGAAACTTCTACCACTATTTAAAAAAACATATATTTTTTAAATAAAATACCAAACCAAAATAAACAAAAACGTAATTTAATTTTAAAAATATTTACTTCAAACCATCTTATACTTGAAAAAAAGATATAAAAATCAGTCATATACCCATCGAATAAATTTCAAAAAGTTACATAGAAGTAAATGGTGTGGTAAGTTTGGCCACATTGTTTAAAAGACTATGTGATGACTATGTGTAGTTCACTAAATGCATATGAGAGTCAGCAGATTTCTCTTTTCATTGTTATCCATGCCATGTCAAGTAAGCATTCACCCTATTAATTCCCTTAAAATTACACTTAAAAACATGTAGGTTCTCAATATAGATTATTAATTATCAATCCCATAAAGTAATATCATATAAAATTCATATTTATAGAAAGAATGTGAGAACCAAGCATCAATTTCAGACACGTTAATCCTAGGACACATCGAATAATCAAGAATTTACTCAAATGGTATATGATTCATAACCCTCCCGTGATTGGCTAGATAAGTTTTGCATTACTATCTATAATTAATCAAAAATCCTAGAATTTAAGACAAAAACTACTTTATTACAAAATTTTAATGATCAAACCCAAGTCACCCCAAAGAGAACATTACAGATAGTTGTATCACGAAAGAACAAAAATTCCCTAACCCCATACACTGGTGATAATAATTTTTTATAAATAAGAATAAAATGATAAAGAATACCACTAATAAAAATAAACGTAAAATGGAAAACATCATATATGAAATACAGAAAAGTAATAATAATAAATATCAAAAAATAAAAGAAACTACATGAGAATAATAAAAACAATATTGGACAATGGATGATACAATAGACCACGAGGGAAAAGATGTTGCAAGCCACCAACACGTCTAGTTTCAAGGGAGGAAACATCATATGCTAATCCACTACAACTTGATCCTAGTGATTTATGAATATCTACTATTCTGGGAAACCATCTAATGTTATAGGATATATAAGAATGAGTTAACAAGCCTAGTAGGTCCCCAAAAACCAAACCAAATCATAAATAATTAAATTAAAATATATTTAATGATAATATAAAGAATGATCATATTTTAATATTCATTTCATTAAAAACCATCTCAAAACTTTTTTTTATGAAAATAACCCATTTACAAAACGAAATGTTACATTGAATAAGGAACCAGAATTTATATTCATCAATCAAAATCATATATAAATTATAGTTTAAATAGTTCAAATTAAAATATTAAATCAACGTATATTTCATTTCAAAAGTTTTGTTGGTAGATATAAATATACCATCATCATGTAAAAAATGATGTTGAAGTGAAACAATATTTAACAAAGATAACATGGTCATAAAAGAAACAATTTCCATGCACAGGAAAATAACTACACATTAATTGACCCTACCCAAACACCCAATCTAAATCTTCATATCCTATATGTGGTGAAACATCCCATAGGTTGAAAAAATGTGTAACACCCCAGATAAATAAAGAATATGACATTTTTATATTTATCCATATTTGTGAATAAAATATTAATATTACTTTAAAGGGGACGCTATGCTCGATGGCGTACCCAATGCACAACAACGAGTTTCTTGGGAATCTTACGTTGCACTCTAATAATAAAATAATATTATTTTAAATGGTAGTTAACGCCTAGCCGTTGTAATGGCGGTAATGAACAGAACTAACTAAAAATGATTATATATTTTTGTCAAATATTTTTAATCTTTACAATAAATGTTAGAGGATTAAAAATGGGAATGAATCAAATATTAAGCGTAAACATTCTAATATTCATTAAAAGGTCGATTAACCGCCTTTTGATGGAAAACCTATTTTAAATTTACTTTTTGACAATTTTATGTTTTATATTTGACAAAATAAAATTCTTCTTTAGAATCGGGACATCAAAATTTACTTTGTGTAAATTTTTGGTATTTTTCCGATAAAGTTCATTTTTTAATGAATAGTGAAAAATGTTATATTTTAATTCAAAACCACTTTTTAGTCGAATTTATTTATATGATTAGATTATATTTTGAATTGGTTTTAAAGTTCAATTAGAATATATTTTTACCATTTAATACAATTGTGGTCATTGGAATTAATTTCACTTTGAAATCGGACTTAAACTAGTGTCAATATTTTGATACTTATTGTTACATAAAAACATGCTATTTTCTCTGACAATGGGAATTAATTATTAAATTAATTAATGAAACTTATATTTTTTTAATCTTGTAATATAGACTTCATTTTTGAATTCGAAATATCAAATATAGCTTAGGGTGAAGTTTTGGTATTTTTCTGAAAAACTTCAATTTTTGATGAATAGTGAAACCACTAAGTGGTAGTTAAAGAAACTGATTTTTCATTTAAATGATACATTGCCACCTATTTATTTTGAATTTAAAAAATACGACATACATGGTTTTAATTAGGAAGTAATATGTTGTTCAATGGGATTAAAATAATTTTTTGGTGAATATTAACTTTTATGTTCTTAATCGCGGTTAGAGGTAATTAGTGTAATTTAAGGTAAAAATAATGTTTTAGTAATGTTAAATGAACTATAAACATGTCCTACCCTCATTGGATGTGTCATGGACGACAAATAAAATCCATGGGTCAACTTGGGGACCCCATGGAGCCACCTTGGTTGGAAAATGTCATAAATAACTTTTTATTTAAAGTTAAAATAAAAATGTCACAAGCATGAAATGTTTCACTAAAACAATTTTTAAATTGGGTTATACAAGTTATATTTTTGAATATAAATATTAATTAGAAATATAAAACGATTTCCTACATCATGATATTTTTTTTATATTTTTTAGAAATTAAATAAATTAAATTATTTATTACATCATGATGATGCAGCGATTACCTCATTATTTAACGATTTAAAAAAATAAAACTATAATGTAAAAAATAAAACCTACACTTGTGAAAAACCTATTGGATGGGTATATTTCGAACCCTTATCACCTTATACTCGAATTATATCAATGTGGGATCTTTTAAATCCGAAACTCATTTTCAAATAAAGTAACATTTCTTTATTTTCCAAGCGTAACCCTCCTCTCCTCTTATAAAAGGCCCCCACCTCTACCTCCTTACCCAAACATCCAAAGCCTTTGGCTCGGCCAACCCCGGATCATTTTTCCTCTCCACATCCCTCTATTACTCTTAGAAGTCTCACTTTGAGCATAAGTCTTCCCAAGGAAGCCTTTGATCTCAAATCAAAAAGAGTTACCCGATTTTAAGGTAATGTCTTCACTTGTGTTCTTTTGTTTCATTTTGCTTCTCCATCCCACTAAACTATTTTTATTAATTTCTTTTGTAAAAACTACAGTATCTTTAATATACTAGAATGTTGTTATAAGAAGCATTCGAGCTAGACTTACACACACCTACATCAAATGATTAAAGAACATACTATTTCTGTGGATGGCGAATTTCTGCCTCACGAAACGAAGATTGTTCAACACTCATATAACACCTTAAAATGTGTCCATTAAGATGTAACTATATTTATATATGATATATAATGTGTTTATGTTTTACTTAATCTTCTTTATTTTTCTTTTGTGGCAAAAAATTATGGTTTCCATTGTGGGTAAACATGATAATTTCATTTTAGGAAGTGCGGACTACCGCCCCCTCAAAGTGATTTGATTCGTTAATGCCATATGTGGGATGTATAAAGGATGTATTTAAAGATATTATATATGATTTATGTTACATATAAATTATGAATATAATTATAGAATTAAAATATACACACCTCTCATTTATTTTTAATTCCATTAATATGACTTAGAAATGAAAGTAGCCTTCATGCGTACGTACGACTTACCGTCTCCATGAACGGTGCATTTAATTTCTTACCTCTAAATGATTGTGTAATATTATAAATAAATGTTTATTCTGGATATATATTATATCAAAATCATGAATATCATTCTGAATATAATGAACCTTTTACCACACGAACAACATGTAATTGTGAGAAGTCCACTTTCGACTTAAGAACCAATTATCAACAGAACAATCATTATTAACTTAAATGATTACATAATGTTTATAAAATGGCAATAAGTGATATAAAAGGAATAATTAACTTGAAAAATGTTCTTAATCAAGTATAAATTAACTCAAGTTTATTATTCATGATGTTAAAGAACGATCAAGTCAAGTCGGACCCGAGGTAAGGGATTCTACTCCTCTAATTCTTTTTAAGTACACTCTTTTATGTCATTCATTTTATGCTCATATTTCTTGTGATTGGGATGTTCTTTTATATTACACTTACTTTAATTTTTATTTTCATATGATGATAGACCCTATTCTCTCTCATCAATCCATTTTGGAAGTTTTGAGTGGCGCCGTTAGGCTGCCGAATTTTTGTAAGAGATCTAACCTCTCTCTTTCTTTTTAAGTACTCTCCTTTGTGTCACTTCTTTTAAGCTCCTCTTTGTTATTATGGGGTATGTTCTCTTATATACCTCATTCTTTACATTTTATTGTAATACGATGAGACACCATATTTGATCTCATCAATCCATTTTTGTATGTTTTAAGTGGCGATGTTAGGCTGCTGAGTCTTCGTAAGGGATTTTTCATCTCACTTTTATTCCCGTGAGATTTATGATACACTTGCCTCATTTTAATTTGAGAGATGTATGTACTGCCCATTATTTTACTCATTGTGTAATATAATTTCATTTATGAGTATTTACATCAATTTTGTATTGTCCTTCTTTCACGGGGTGTATGTTTCGAAAGATACCCATGTCTGTAAGGGAATCTTTCACCCTCCTCTTTTTAAAAGATTTCTTTTGTCATGTCTTTTAATTCACATAACTTTATGTTGGGATATGTTCTTCTATATCCTTAGTTATTTAAAATTTATCTCCAAGTTATGAGATGCCCTTTTTATCTCTTATCAACTCATTTTCTGAATTTTTTTAGTGATGCCGTTAGGCTGTCAAATTTTTGCAAGGGAACTACTTAACCCAATTTTGATTCTTTGGGATCAGCTTGTACTCCTTGAATATGTTGTTCTATGAATATGTGTGAATAACCTCTGATTTTTTTACACTTAATATCCACTTATATTTGGTGTATTAGTTTTTCACACATAATTATGTAATTTATTTATCCTTAATCCAAGTATACTGTCTTTGTATGGGACTTTGTCTCAATCTCCTTTCATTGAGGCATATTTTGTTTTATACAAAACCTTCTTTTATACGATGTATAAACCCATTTTACTTTTATTTTTATCCAAAAGGAATCTTTTTTATACAAAGCGTTTTACTAAACGACAAAAGGGAATTTTTTTGTCGTACGTATGCGGCGACAATGACTTCTCCGCCGCCGTGACCGTTATTTGAGTTTCGGCTTCCTTTACAAGACATACCTTTTTTTAAAAGAAAAATAAATACCATGTTTTACTTTTCTTTTATTTTGGTATTGAAAATGGTTTTCATAATGTTTTTATATCAACGTGTTGTATTGATATCTTGTGATTGAAAAGTGGAAATGTTATGTTTCCTTTATGCATGTTTTATGAGATATGATTATGTTATGGTTCTTGGGAATTATTATGAAGACGGGTGGTTCTGTGATAAACTAAGGGAGGGTGAGCGCGATATATCTCTCCAATGCATTGGGTAACGCGAAGGGGTTAAACGTTAAGATTTATCCGAAGAGATTTAGGGAATATACTGTGATGGGTATTCCAAACGTAACCAAGAGGGTTACTCCCTACATAAAAATGTTATGAATGCCTCAAGTTACCTTTATGTCTTAGGATTTCTATGATTTATTCATGATTTTATGAGGTATGTTAAAGTGCTTATGTCTTATGGGTAATGCATGATTTCATTCTTATGTATACATGTACTCATGTTTCCTTTCCATATTTTTATATCCCTTACTGAGCTTTTTATGCTCATCCCAAGTTTTTGAAATGTTTTTCTCAGGTCAAGGGAAGGGTACATGATATGATGATACTGTCAAGGAAGTGTCAAGAAAGAATCCATGTTTTATTTTAAATATGTTTCCGTTGATGGGGAAAATGAACACTATCTTTTATGTAACCAATTTGTTTAAATGTAGAATGTAATGCATGTTTTATGAACTAATTCTCTAAAACTCTAAAACTGAAAAGATCCTCAATGTGTAATCTTGTAATAACTCAAGATTAAGTAAGGTTTAAGGCTGGGTCCTTATAGTTGGTATCAAAGGTCGGTTTAGATAACTTTAGAGGTTAGGGTATTCTCTAAGAACAAGTGAAATTACCATAATGGTTAGGATTTCAGAAAGAGTACTAGTTTTAGATAAAGTGAATGAGTAAGTATATCTTAGTGTTTACCTTCCTCATTAGTAAATGATGGTTTTTTTGATATACTCACACTGGAATTTCTGTTTTTAGTGAGTGGATGGATCTAGCAGGCACCAAAGAGATAACAGTTTTGAAGGAAACTGTGGTGGTTCACTGATTAAGATACTAGATAAAATGGGGGATTTAATGAGGAAACTCGTGGTTGTTCTAAACCAACTATCAAGGAGTCATGATCAAACACTTGAACCTTGGTATGATCTGTAATGCATCATGTACGAGATGAGCAATTGATGTGGAAGTTCAGGTAATAACTATAAAGGTAACCATTAGAGTTTATATGATCCTTACTTTTGAGGTAATTATGAGTTATTATATGTTATGATGGAAAATTAAAGGCATGAGATAAACTTGAGGTTAAAATATGTTATGATCATTTTTGAAGATTTTATCTCATTTTGGGGAATGTTAAGAAATATATAGTTTTGGAAAAAGGAAAAAACGCAGACCGTGTGACAACCCGTCGCGTCGGACAAAGCTGCGGGAATCGAACCCACAACCAAAGTCTGACTGGTATTTATCACCTACCACTGGACTACATGAAGTCCCTGGTTAGTTTGACTAATTCTTTTTAGTTATATGATTTTAGGAATCAAGAGTAAGTTTGTTTTGGTTTATCTATGGAAATGATTAACCTATCATCGAGGATATGTAATTAGGTTATTTACTTTTCAATATGAGAATTTAAGAGAAATTGATGTTATTTGGAGATAAAAGATAATTTGTACCTTGGAAGACTATGTGACTAAATCCATCAAATATTTGGGTTTCAATCTTAGTTTGGTTTACTTTGAAGAATTTTATGGACAAATTGTTTATCAAATGGTCCTCGTTGAACTTTCGGTTTTGTTGGACAAATTTTGGAGATTAAGAATAGATTTTATTTTTATAAAGGGTTATCCTTTTCTGGATTATTTGATCTTGTACTAACCATTTTGGTTTTGGTTTTGGTTAATGACTAAAGACATGGGAAGTATATAGTTCTCTTTTGTCGATTATGTGATTCTATAGAAGTTGATTATAGTGAACAAGTCTTCCTAAATGCTTTTCTTTAGAGAAAAAATGAGTTTGTGTATGAAATCTAATAAAAGTTGAAAGTCAACATGATAAGAAATTATGTTTTTATATGAATGAATTACTAAATAAAAAAACAAAAACAAAAATTTTGTCTATTAACTTTTCCTAATGGGGAATCGAATAACATTTAACCCATCACAAGTTTTTGATTTTCTTGTGGTTAACATTCTCCTAAACATGTTTTCTATCACTACTATCAGAACATGACCCTATGTTTTCTCCTCCATGTCCATTTTTTCCAACATGGAATCCTAGTATGGGTTAACTCGGGTGATGCCTGTACTTCTCATTCTTTATTTCAATGTGATTGTTTTACCGACTCTTGTTCTGATGTGGGAATTTCAAGGATGTTTCCGAGCATAATTTTAAAATTGCGACGACGCAATTCCCAAAAGGGGGGAAGGATGTAACACCCCAGGTAAATAAAGAATATGACATTTTTATATTTATCTATATTTGTGAATAAAATATTAATATTACTTTAAAGGGGATTTTATGCTCGATGGCGTACCCAATACACAACAACGAGTTTCTTGGGAATCTTACATTGCACTCTAATAATAAAATAATATTATTTTAAATGGTAGTTAACGCCTAGCCGTTGTAATGGCGGTAATGAATAAAACTAACAACAAAATGATTATATTTGTTTGTCAAATATTTTTACTCTTTACAATAAATGTTATTGGATTAAAAATTTGAATGAATCCAATTTTAAGCGTAAACATTCTAATATTCATTAAAAGGTCGATTAACCGCCTTTTGATGGAGAATCTCTTTTAAATCCACTTTTTTAAAATTTTATGTGTTATATTTGACAAAATAAAATTCTTCTTTAGAATCGGGACATCAAAATTTACTTTGTGTAAATTTTTTGTATTTTTCCGATAAAGTTCATTTTTTTAATGAATAGTGAAAAAGTTGTATTTTAATTCAAAACTACTTTTTAATATAATTTATTTATATGATTAGATTATATTTTGAATTGGTTTTAAAGTTAAATTAGAATATATTTTTACCATTTAATCCAATTGTGGTCATTGTAATTAATTTCACTTTGAAATCAAACTTAAACTAGTGTCAATATTTTGATACTTATTGTTTCATAAAAACACACTATTTGCTCTCACAACGGGAATTAATTATTAAATTAATTAATGCAACTTATATGTTTTGAATTTTTTAAAATAGACTTCATTTTTGAATTCGGAATATCAAATATTGCTTAGGGTGAACTTTTGGTATTTTTCTGAAGAACTTCAATTTTGATGAATAGTGAAACCATTAAGTGGTAGTTAAAGAAACTGATTTTTTATTTAAATGAAACCTTGCCACCTCTGTGTTTTGAAATTAAAAACTCCGACATACATGGTTTTCATTAGGAATTAAAATTTGGTTCAATGAGATTAAAATAATTTTTTGGTGAATAATAACTTTTATGTTCTTAATCGCGATTAGAGGTAATTAGTATAATTTAAGGTAAAAATAATGTTTTAATAATGTGAAATGACCTAGACACATGTCCTACCCTCATTGGATGTGTCATGGCAGACCAAGACAATCCATGGGTCAACTTGTTGACCCCATGGATCCACTTTGGTTGTAAAATGACATAAATAACTTTTTATTTAAAGTTAAAATAAAAATGTCACAAGCATGAGATGTTTCACTAAAACAATTTTTAAATAGGGCTATACAAGTCATATTTTGGACTATAAATATTCATTAGAAAGATAAAACTATTTCCTACATCATGATAATTGTTTTATAATTTTTAGACATTAAATAAATAAAATTATTTATGACATCATGATGATGCAGCGATTACCTCATTATATAACGATTTAAATAAAATGAAAAGATAATGTAAAAAATAAAACCTAAACTTGTCAAAACCCTATTGGATGGGTATATTTAGAACCCTTATCACATTATCCTTGAATTATATCAATGGGGGACCTTTTATATCCGAAACCCATTTTCAAATAAAGTAACATTTCTTTACTTTCCAAGAGTGCCCCTCCTCTCCTCTTATAAAAGGCCCCCACCTCTACCTCCTTACCCACACATCCATAGCCTTTGGCTCGGAAAAACACTTCTCATTTTTCCTCTAAAAATCCCTATATTACTCCTAGAAGCCTAACTTTTGGCATAAGTCTTCCCATGGAATACTTTGATCTCAAATCAAAAAGAGTTACTCGATTTTAAGGTAATGTCTTCAGTTGTGTTCTTTTGTTTCATTTTACTTCTCCAACCCCCTAAACTCTTTTTATTCATTTATTTTGTAACAAATACATTATATTAAAAATACTAGGATGTTTTTATAAGAATAATTAGAGCTACACTTACACACACCAACATAAATGGTTAAAGAACATACTGTTTTTGTGGATGGATAATTTCTGCCTCACGAAACGATGATTGTTCAACACTCATATAACACCTTAAAAAGTGGCCATTAAGATGTCAATATATTTATATATGATATATAATATGTTTATTGTTTCCTTAAGCTTCTTTATTTTTCTATTGTGGCATACCTTTATGGTTTCCATTGTGGGTAAACACGGTAATATCATTTTAGGAAGTGCGGACTACCGCCCCCTCGAAGTGATTTGATTCGTTAATGCCATATGTTGGATGTATAAAGGATGTATTTAAAGTTATTATATATGATTTATGTTACATATAAATTATGAATATAATTATGGAATTAAAATATACATACCTCTCATTTAGTTTTAATTCCATTAATATGACATAGAAATGAAAGTAGCGTTCATGCGTACGTACAGCTTACCGTCTCCCTGAACAGTGAATTTCATTTATTACCTATAAATGATTATGTAATATTATAAATACATGTATATTCTGGATATATATGATATATATGATATCCAAATCATGAATATCATTCTGGATATAATGAACCTTTGACCACACGAACAACATGTAATTGTAAGAAGTCCACTTTCGACTTAAGAACCAAATATCGACAAAACAAACATTATTAACTTAAATGATTACATAATGTTTATAACATGGAAATAAGTGATATAAAAGGAATAATGAACTTGAAAAAGGTTCTTAAGCAAGTAGAAATTAACTCAAGATTATTATTCAGGATGTTAAAGAACCGTCAAGTCAAGTTGGACCCGAGGTAAGGGATCCTACTCCTCTCATTCTTTTTAAGTACACTCTTTTATGTCATTCCTTTTAAGTTCATATTTCTTGTGATTTGGATGTTCTTTTATATTACTCTTACTTTATGTTTTATGTGCATATTATGAGATACCTTATTCTCTCTCATCAATCCATTTTGGAAGTTTTGAGTGGCGCCGTTAGGCTGCCGAATTTTCGTAAGAGATCTAATCTCTCTCTTTCTTTTTAAGTAATCTCCTTTATGTCACTTCTTTTAAGATCCTATTTGTTATGATGGGGGATGTTCTTTTATATCCCTATTGCTATAAATTTTATTGTAATATTATGAGAGACCCTATTTGATCTCATAAATCCATTTTTGTAAGTTTGAAGTGGCGTCGGTAGGCTGCCGTGTTTTCGTAAGAGATTTTTCATCTCACTTTTATTCCCGTGATATTTATGCTACATTTGCCAAAATTTCCTTTGATTGGTGTATTTACTTCCCATTATTTTACTCATTGTGCAATATACTTTCATTTATGAGTATTTACAACAATGTTGTATTGTCATTCTTTCACGGGGTGTATGTTTCGAAAGATACCCATATCGGTAAGGGAATCCTTCACCCTCCTCTTTTTAAAAGACTTATTTTGTTATGTATTTTAATTCACATAACATTATGTTGGGATATGTTCTTCTATATCCTTAGTGATTTAAATTTTATGTCCAAGTGATGAGATACCCTTTTTATCTCTCATCAACTTATTTTCTGAATTTTTTAGTGACGTCGTTAGGCTGTCAAATTTTTGAAAGGGAACTTCTTAACCCAATTTTGTTTCTTTGGGATAAGATTGTACTCCTTAAATATGTCTTTCTATGAATATGTGTGAATAAACTCAGATTGTTTTACACTTAATATCCACTTATATTTGGTGTATTAGTTTTTCACACATAATTATGTAATTGATTTATCCTTAATCCAAGGATACCGTCATTGTATAGGACTTCATATCAATCTTCTTTCATTGAGGCATATTTTTTTTATACACAACCTTATTTTATACTGTGTATAAACCCCTTTGACTTTTATGTTTATCCAAACGGAATCTTTTTTATACCAAGCATTTTACTAATTGAAAAAAGGGAATGTTTTTGTCGTACGTATGTGGCGACAACGACTTCTCCGCCGCCGTGACCATTATTTGAGTTTCGGCTTCCTCTACAAGCCATACCTTTTTTAAAAAGAAAAATAAATACCATGTTTTAATTTTATTTTATTTTGGTATTGAAAATGGTTTTCATAATGTTTTTATATCAATGTGTTGTATTGATATCTTGTGATTGAAAAGTGGAAATGTTATGTTTCCTTTATGCATGTTTTATGTGATATGATTATGTTATGGTTCTTGGGCATTATTATGAAGATGGGTGGTTCTGTGATAAACTCAGGGCGGGTGAGCCCGATATAGCTCTCCAATGCATTGGTTAACACGAAGGGGTTAAACATTTAGGTTTATCCTAAGAGATTTAGGGAATATACTGTGATGGGTATTCCAAACATAACAAAGAGGGTTACTCCCTAGGTAAGTATGTTATAAATGCCTCAAGTTACCGTTATGTATTATGATTTCTATGATTTATTCATGATTTTACGAGGTATGTTAAAGTGCTTATGTGTTATGGGTAAAGTATGATTTCATTCTTATGTATACATGTACTCATGTTTCCTTTCCATATTTTTATATCCCTTACTAAACTTTTTATGCTTATCTCATGTTTTTGAAATGTTTTTCACAGGTCAAGGGAAGGGTACGTGATATGATGATAGTGTCAAGGAAGTGTCAAGAAAGAATCCATTTTTTATTGTAAATATGATTCCGTTGATGGGAAAAATGAATACTATCTTTTATGCAACAACTTTGTTTAAATGTGGAATGTAATGCAAGTTTTATGATCTAATTCTCTAAAACTCTACACCTGAAAAGATCCTCAATGTATAATCTTGTAATAACTCAAGATTAAGTAAGGTTTAAGGCTGGGGACTTATAAAATGCCCATTTTGGTCCACTAGTATGATCATAATTCTAAACGATTGGACATGTTTACCTATATATATCAAATATCATCAAAGGAATTCTATGATGTATAAAAATTAGGTGGGAATTATAACATTTACCCATAATATATGGACATATTTGAAAACAACTATTTATCATTTTATCTCACTAACAGTTTTAAATACCCACAAAGAAACAAACTCTTTATCTAAGAATAAAAATATTAATAAAATTCCATTAATGGGGACATATATTGGAAATATTCAAGAATATAATATTTACATTAATCATATTTGGTAATTTCTTATATGTTTTCATTTTTCAATCAAAAAATTATAATGAAAACTCTTCCTTGAAATCATTAATTAAAGATAAACCCATGAAAACCCCTTTTGAAAAACCAATATAAAATTCATCAATAAAAAACCTAAATAGCTAATAGTTTTCAAATAATTTCGTGAAAAGGTCCTACAAACTCGATCTCCCGTCATTTTGGAAATAAAAATACGATAAAATTTCATGAACAATCTCCCAATACTAATTTAAAATTACCATTTCAAAGTGAAGTCTTATTATTTTTCAATAGTTTCCACATCAAATCATACAATAAAACATATATTTATCACTTTTAAAAATTTAAATAAAACATAATTATTTTATATAATGTCTAAATATATTCATAAAAATTTAGAATACATTTAATTCCAATGAACAAATCCGAAGAAATCATAGATTTTATTTTAATTATAGATGAATGGGACACCTAATTTAAAAAATATTTAATTCAAACCATTACATGGGATCTATGAACCGATGTAGAGGAGGGATCTTGGAATCAATATAGGATACAAAACCATGAATTCCATATCAATAAATTTATATACTATTATGCTAATTTCAATTGAGAAGAGAGAGATAAATGGAGAGAACACTGACCATAATGATCTCAAATATTCATATAGTGATTAAACTAGGTAAAATTATTTTCTCTCCTTTAAGATAATTATCTAATTTAATCACCATTATATCATCAATAGAACCATAGATCAAGTTAATACACATTGGATAAAATATTTATCTCAATTTAAAAAGGATTTATATTGAATTATGGAGAATAACAAAAAAGAAAATATAAATACATTTAAAATATTGATCCAACCCCCTAAGATCTATAAAAAATGATCACCTTACTGAATATAATCTCCAAAACATCCAATGGGGGTCTCCTTGGCCATGATCCTAATCCTCAGATGAACAATGATGCCAAAAAGACATGTTTTAGGTTTTAAAATTAGAATTTGGATTAAATAATTAACATTTCAAGGTTTAACTGCACAAATTTTAATACTAAGTGCCTTCCATGTAGCCTATTCCATGCTACAAGAGAAATGAAAAGGGATCACTACAAAATTTGATAAAATGTGTGGAAATCATGAAAATTCCTCTTTCACATGTTAGAAAAAATAAGGATAGGACAATATGGTTTGGTTTGAGAATTTTCTTATAAATCATCCTACATTGGGACCCAAAAACCAACCATATAGTTTTAATAGATATGTATTATTACTTACCCTAACTATTAACTAATCACACACCACCTAAAAAATTAATTAATATTTGTAAAATACATACAAATGTTTTGGAAAATATGAGAGTCTCAGAAAAATTAATAATAGAGGGAACTAGGGGTGGGATGTGATATTTTTTTTTTGTGTTTTCATAGGTTTGGAAATGTTTCAATCATAGAATCAGGATTCATATTCTGTGATCAAGTGGTATGGATGTAAACCCCATTTATATTTGGATTAAATTTCTGTTGTAAGGGCTTATTACATGTGGTGACCATTGATCATATTTTTGTGCGTTGTTTTTTTAGTATGCGGACCAATAATATCAATGAAATTCTTTTGGGAAATGTGGTCCATTGTGCTATATGAGAATGGAATATTTTTTCCCTCACATTGATAGAGGCACCATAGATAGATTATTATAGTGGTCAATAAAATGAGTGAGTGTGGATTGGGATGTTTGTCATGCCTGTGATGTTAGAGTCCATATTGGTATGATCATGGGTGGTGGTATGGGTGAGTCAATGTGGTGGGTAGTGGACCATAGGTCGTTAATGAGTGTGACTATCATTTATAATAGTAATTTTTATGGTTGTATTGGTGGTTATTCTTGATAATCCATGAATGGGTAGAGAGTGATTTTTCTTGCTAGAACTCGAGAATAAGTGGGATGAACATTTATATTCATATCACATGGTTATGAATATATAATTATCCATGAGGAAAATTTTTTTGTTTCAAGGTGAGGTTTTGAGGATACTCCTATGGGTGGGGAAGTGAGTGTCTTATCAGTCATGGGTGTATGAACATCATTTTGGAGGGGTTATGGGGATATAAATTAGGCTAGTATAAATTTTGAACTCTACCATGATAGAGATGTGAGGTTGCATCCACTAATATCTAGGTTTTTTTGTGAAAAATTGATTTGAATTTTGGATATGGGGTTTCATAGAGATTGAGTGTTTGTATCGATATTAGGATAAATTTTATGTGATTTGAGGGTTTTCTAGACTAGTACCTCACCAGTGTTAGGGTTTTGAGCATGATGGTTTCTTTTTATGATGGGTGTTCTAATCATTGAATTACACAAAAAATTAAGGTGAAATCATCAATTTGGGTGCATGGACAATTTATTTAGCCCAAGGGAAGTTTAGTTATTATGATATTATTTTATAATAGAATGTTAATGGATGTGGATGAGTGATTTTGAATAAAGTTATCCATTTGTGGAGTTATTGGTATGTTTTATGTGGCATTGGGTTCATCAATATGAAAACTACATTGAGAATGTTGTTGATCACTAAAAAGTTGTTTCGCTATGATATTCTTACAGTGGTGAGAAACATTTCTTAGAATTGACCTTTTGAGTGAGGCACTATAGTGAGAAGATATATAGCCTAATATAAGATCTAGTGTAATTCAACATGGTGACTTAGTATAAACCAATATAGTTTTTCACCATACTGTAGTTCGATGATAGAGTTGATTTTGTGGCTCGAATTTTGGAATATTAGAGAATATTATATTTGGATTTTCACATTCGAATATACCATAGTGTTTAAGGAAATAATTTACTGAGTTAATGATTAATTAATTCAGGGAATGTTATGATATATAGTAAAGGGAACAATAATGGTTCTTGAGGATAGTAATTGTTATGGTGGTGAGGTTATAATGTCATGTGATATTACGAATTTTTAATTTTATGAGAAATTAGTTTTTTTTCATGATAAAGAGGTTATTTTGAGAATCAGGATTCATATAAAGGATCCACGATTTAGGAAAGCTCCATTTCTTTTTTATATGGTTTTATTCCCAATTGGTGTATCAGATGTCCAGGAGTGGTGTCTTGGGTGGATCCATGTGGTGGCCTCATTTAGAGGGCCTATATTCTGGTGTCTGGGTTCTAATATATTTAGAAATTGGTGTGTAAAATTAAAGAGAATTTTTATGATTTCCCTAAGTGATTCATAATGATTCATATTTTTTTGAAATCTAACTCTGATATTAGAATCTTTTAGGGTCTCAAGATTGGATTCTATAGTTTTTATTGAAATTGATAGTTTTTAATAATTTTTCAAAGATACATATAGAATGTTTAATTTTTTTTGTGGGATTAATTTACTTCTATAAAAGGTTATTTCAGTGATATGACTGAAATATTGTCCATCCATTACATAAAAGGTGAATCATTTTTTTTCTTTGTATATGTATGTTATTTATGAGATTATGGAAGTAGTGTGTGAACCCTTTAGTTTATTTCAATGTGAGGAATATATTTTGTTTCATGAATCAAAAATTATGAATTAAAAATTATCATTAACATGTTTGAAATGATAATTTTGAATAACACAATTTATCGTTAAAAGTTTTATACTTTTCTCAAATTTAGAGAAGTAGAGGATTACCCGATATCTTTTATTAGATTGGGGGCCTATGGGTAGGTGTTATAAATGTTAGTCTATAAGTAGTTGAATAATATGATGATGATACTATTCTACATAGTTTGGCTTGAAAGAAACCATTTAGATCTTATGATGGTTGAGGTAATGGATATTGGAATATTTTGATTTTCTTAGATAGGTAGAAGTGGGAATACCTTTCATTTTTGAATTATTCCTGAATCAATCTTATAAATCCATAATTTATTCTAATGGATTCCACTGGATTATCCATTAGGAAACCTGTATAAGTCACTAGGAATTAATAAAATTCATGTGTTTAGAAGAGGTATTTATGTGGAGGTTTGACATGATTGTTGAGAAATCTATATGTTTGAATTTTATATGTCTGTCGATTGATAATATAGAAAAAATTATGTTCTGAGTTCACTAGAAGGTGGAACTAGTTCACCATAAACAATGATGAAATTTTACAAAAAGCACACCATGAATTCTAGAATTAAATAAAAAAATAAAAGAAAAAAATTAATTTTTTAATCATGTAGTGGGTATATATGGTTTGTTTAATCTTTTTTACATTTAATTCATTGGGTGTTTTTCTCTCATTTATTTTCATAATTGTGTATTTCTTGATCTGTATATAAGATTAAGGTAAATATATTGATCTAAATTTATTTATTATACCCGTTTGAAAACTATATTATTTAAACCTATTATATGGGTAATGATATGATTATACTAGATTATACTGTAATCATATTTATATGATGATCTTCTTTCCCAAAACCGGTAGAGGATGTCTCGAGAGGATGATCCCATGCCATTACTCATAGTTTTTCACTATAGTTAATTTGGTAGGGGCCTATATAAATAAATTATATTTGATACTAGAGGAGTGTTATATGGGAATCCATTTTGTTCTATGTTAAATATATCCTATTAGATGGTGTGAAACTCATTATAGATTGAAATAATTGTAGTTTATAATTTCAGAGTTCTTGATAACATTATAACAATTAGGTAATGATGTTTGATGGCAACACTTAGGTATGAGTGATGTAGAAATGTAGTAATCATGCCTAGTGATGTATTGAGACATGTCTATATAAATATATGTGTTATTTTATATAGTTATAATGATGATAATCCTGTTATGTGGAGAATCTAAGCAGTTATGGGTGTATAAAAATCCTAATGGATGTTCCTTGGGTCCATGAGATCAGAAGGGAGATGGTCATTATGGTATCAAAATATCTTGGTGTGGTAATATCAACTAAAATATTGTTATGTGGTCAAATAAATATTTTAGTATATGATATGTGATTTTATAGAGATCAAGCATTCATATCAAAGTCAATATAAAGTTTATGTGATCAGAGTGTGATCTGAACTGTTGATACACAAGTTATTAGACGAGAGCATGAAAAATAATGTAGATGAATGGTGATTAAATCTAATAATCATATCTAATATATGTGGTAGGTTTCATTTTTCGAGTTAGGATGATATTTTATGCCTTTAAGAGATTAGGTATCATGATAGTGTAGTGTGACAGAACGTCAGTATGTGAGACCAAGAAATTTTGGGAGAAGTTAATCAAAAGAAGAATGAAAGGTATTTCTATATTAAATGGGGTGTATATAAATATAAAACACATTAAATTTTTTTTAAGCATTAATTAGGAATATTAAAATGATATTATTATAGCAGGGAACATGATGGATTGTAATTGGACTACTAACAGAGACTATTTATTAGGGAGAATCGTATTCGAGGTTATAACTTGGTTGATGACACCATAAATTCTCAGGATAAGTGGGTGTGTTTGATAATTATATGAATGTTGGGCGATGGATATAAGTGGGTAGATAATATTTCTGGGCATTGTTCAACTTTTTCATTGAGTGGCCCAATGAAATTTTGTTTATCTTTTTTGGACAGAACTTTATGATTTGATTATTATTCAATGATCAACATAGGTCTTTATTGAATATAAAAGGAACATAAAACATTATTTCTTATGGGATGTATTATGGTGGTGAATTTCTAACATCCTAATACATTATGGGTTATTGATTTTGGGAGTAATTTTATTTTTTTTCACTGTGAGGGCGTTTTTATAACATGGTTTAATAGAATAAATAAAATATTTGTGATAGTTCCATCTGATGTTTTTATATTTGACTGAGTCTTGAGAGATAGATTTGGATGTAATGAGTTTTTTTTGGGTTGATCCATGTAATAATCAAAAGTAAAGGGCCCTCGTTGAGGTGTTTTGGTTACCATAGGGTTAGAAATTTTATTTCAAGATTATATAAAGGATTTATGATTTACCTACATTATTTATAATGTGTTGTAATATTTTTGAATAGTATGAGTTACATTTTGGGCTATATAGGGAAAATCAATAGTGAATTCTCTATTTTTTGAATTAATTTAGTATTTTTGAGTCTTCTAGAATATAACACAACTATCCATTTACACATATTAGAAGAAGTTTTTCTGAATAATTATCCTTCAAATAGAATCCATGTATCATAAATACTAGTGTCTTTAGAATATTAGGTACATAAAACTGAGAACATGGAACCAATACAAAAACATATTTCCTTTAATCTCTATAGTGACCTTCTAACAATCACTGAACTATTAAATATTCATAGGATAACTAGGAGAAAAAATGAACAAGGGTTGAGATAAAAATTATAGTATGGGAATAGCATATTAACAAAGCATATCACATGGTTTAGAAGTTATAAAATTAAGACATGAAAAAGCATAGAACATGAATAAAAATAAGATATCCAACCATACTAAACATTAGATAATGTTGTCATAACATCATATAAATGTGGAAACAACATAGAACATGACATAGTTGTTAGTAAAAGATAACCACTAATATCATAGCACATGGAGGCTCATGACCCAAGGATAACCCCTTAGACCATTGCACATGGAAGATCATGAGTTAAGGCTAACCACCTTGACCATTGCATATGGAGGATCACAAGTAATGGATAACCAAAAATATTGTTTCACCTGAAATATAATGATACTAAAAATTACCTAATAAATTGTAGTTCTATATGGGAGAACCCACCAAAACAAATTTCTGAATATGTGTACAACATGAAGAATCAAACATAAACATATGGTTTTCCTATAGAATGAATCATAAAAATGTTGCAAGGAATTAACAAGAGAATATCATTATGGTGTCTATGAAAGAATATATTTTAATTATACATGGACACTAATAGGGGAAAATATTAAAAGATCATGATATATGATGTCAAACTAAACTGATAACATGTTATAAGAGTGTTTAAAAAACATTAGAAATGAAATAGTTTTGTGCGGTTTAAGGGAAATTTTTGAAGATCATTTAAACAGAAAATTGATACTTGTTTTTATAAAATCTAAAATAAAACTAGATATTATTTTTCACAGTAATATGTTTCATTTAATAAAAATCAAAATGGATTAAAACAGATTATGGGGTGAACATGAAAATGGGTAAGAAATTGAAAAGTTACCTTTAATCGGGAATTATTATCAAGAATTTTTTATAAATGGAAATTTCATTGATAAAATATGGTTCGTTAAATTCTTCCCCTTATGAAATTATCCCTTGAAATTTATTTTCATAATCCATGGGTAAAATAGGAAAGGTTTATTATCCTTCATAACTTACTATGGTTCCCATGTTATCTCTTCATACACATAGTTCCTCTATAGTTCTTTGACCTGGTGAGTGGTTTTCTTCATAGAACCACATATCTATCATCCAAGATCTTCACTAGATACTCTATGTAAGATTGATCATTTTCAAACATTACACCTCTTAATTCAATACATTTTAATGATGCGGTATGTACATCCTAAAGAGGTATATGTGTAATACATCAAGTATATGATACATGGTTTGTGGAAGTCCTAGTTGATATGCCACAACTCCGACATGATCAAGAAACCTAAAATGGTCGATGTACCTAGGAATTATATTTCCTTTATTCCCAAATCATATGATCATCCTCCATAGAGATTTACAGAGGAATACCATGTCTCCAACCCTAAACACAAGGTCTCGTTGATGATTGTACTCATAGTTATTCTATTGAATTTGGGATTAATTGATGTGTTTCTGAATGGTTGTCACATTTTCTACAAATTCATCAATCATTCCATGTCTGAGTAGTAGATGATCAATGACTTCATCCCAGCTTGATACTGTTCTTAATATTCTACCATAAAAATTTTTTATATGGAGACATTTAGATTATTGAGTGGAGAATGTTTTTTCTATAGAACTCCACCAGAGGTAGATGTTATTCCGATCCTCTATTGAAGTCTATAGAACAAACTCTCAATATTTCTTCCAATTCCGGAATAGTCCTATAATATTTTCCATCAGTTTGAGGATGATTGTATTTACTGAATTTCATCTCAATATTTAGAGATTATTAGAGTCTAATATTGAACATATAGGTAAACCTCATCTCTCAAGAAGATTCAACCGATATTAAAAATCCTTTAATTAATACAACCTAATGATATATATCCATGCCAGTTGATCCATTTATAGGTCCTATTTATATATGACAAAGTGAGTTACCTTTTTAAGATGTTCCAAAAAAACCCAAAGATATCGAAAAATAATTTTTCTCCCTTGGTGAATAGAGAAGGTAGAGTTCTATGTATCATTCAGAAGATCATTCTTTTTCTATAGATTTGATGGTACAAAAACTCATTTCTTATATCTTACAACTCTTTCATCTTCCTTGTTAAACTCTTAGAGTTCCCATTTATGTTAGCCTAACCCTTTTTATTAATTTTCACATCATTTCATTGACCATCCACTATTTTCTCAATGAGGGATAGTTTGTAACTTATTTGATAATGTATTGATGATGTTACTTACTTAATGATTCTCATGTCAATAATTTTTTGTTATAAGAAGATTGGATCCTTCTCGATTATCATCATTGATAATGACACAAGATCTTATCTACTTTTATGATCTTCCCTATTATTTTCTTAAAAAGGATGGTAGTGGATTGAGTAGTCGTAATCTTTGATGAGATCTAACCATTATTGATGGTTCATATTAATCTCCATTAATGATAATATATATTTGAGGCTCTTTTAATTAGTATATATCTAAAAATTTTACCCATAGTGAAAATTAATGCAGATTTTCAACACAAATATCCTAGCCTCCCACTCCAGATCATTAGTAGGATCGTTTTTCTAATGAATTTTAAATATCCTTATAGTGTAGGATATAAAATTGTCATTTCCCCAAAATAAAAATCCAAAGAGGTTTATTAAAGCGTTTATGTACACTACAAAGAGTTACCCACTTTTTGGTAGTGTTAGAACGGTTGCAGTGATACGCCTCTTTTTCAACTATTTAAAGAAGTCTTCATATTCATTGTCCTAGATAAAATTTACACCATTCTGAGTTATCTTTGTTAGTTGGTTTTTTAATCATGATAAGTTATTAAAAAATTATCGTTAATACCTAGAAAGACTGAGGAATCTTTTTATCTCTAATAAAAATTTTATGTCGGGCCACTATTCACATACCATTTTCATGGAAGGTTCAAAAAATATACATTTTCTTAGGATAAAATTCCCAAAAAATGATACTTCTTATATCCAGAACTCATGTTTA
Organism: Viscum album; assembly: GCA_963277665.1. NCBI lineage: Eukaryota > Viridiplantae > Streptophyta > Magnoliopsida > Santalales > Viscaceae > Viscum > Viscum album. The sequence goes on from OY728126.1 coordinate 1,455,475,377, forward strand.
CTATACCATTCATAATGTTTCTCCATTCACAATGTCATGAACATAGTATTCAAATGCTATGTGTGTTCCTCATTGCTTATGGAGTATATATGTAAATCATCAATAAAGACCACCTTTCATTTTTGAGGTAATATGTAAAGACTCTATTCATTAAATACATGAAATGTTTTCAAGATTTAGTGTGATGGGTAGTCATTTTGGTATTTTCTTGCAGATCAGTTAAAAAATTATTAATAAAAAGAACCTCATAGGTGGATATTTTTAAAAAGGATCAATGTAAAATTTAAAGAATAATAATTAATTTTTTTATTAAAACCATAAATTAACATAAATTTGTTTTCATGAAATAAATAATTATTTCTAAAAACACTATTTCATAAAATATTTTATAGGGGGATACATAACATGATTGTTGAAAAATGATTGTCCCCTTAAAAATCGTATTCACATATAATAGAAAACATCAAATTGAACATTAAAAAATACGATCACAAATAAGTAAATTTAAATGAATATTTCTAAATATTTAAATATCACCTATATAAACAATAATGATGATATAATTGATTAAAATAAAAAATAAATTCAAGGAGAAGATAGAGAACATGTACGAAAATGGTGACCATGATGGTTTGGAGGATTCATTTCCATCATATACAAAAGAACTAAGGAATTTCACTTTACATCACGAATAAATAATTTATTTTAATTATATATATAACTATAAGACCTTGTGTTTTCAAGAGAAGTCAAGTACTCATTTTTAGGTATCACTTCACCCTTTTTATTCATTCACTTTTAGGAACATTTTCTATTATTTTTTGTGATAAATTTGGAGAAATTTAGATTCCCATGGGGACGTGCACAAGTAGAGTATGGTTAGAGAAAACTATGTGGAATTCACTAGGGAATCATACAACAGATTTTGGGAAAGATATTGGGGTATGCATTTTTACAAAATAGTAAACCCAACCTCCTCATACTATTCACACTTCGATAGAGGGGATTCTAATGGTTGGTTCATGGTTAGTCAAACAATGCACCACCTAAGAGTAACTGTTAACACCACACAGTAGGGTTGTAAGAATTGGAAAATAATGCATCACATAAATGAAACCATGCATGCAAAATTATAACCCACAAAAAATTTATTATAAAATTATTAAACCCACATTTTATATCCCTAATCACACTATTTATGACTAATAAAATTTCTCTCAATTTAATTCGGCTCCCATATAAATCCCATTAATCCTCAAACACCTTTCATGGTGAATCGAATATCTGATAGAAGGATCCACTACTCTTTGGTAAGTGATCTCTTCTTTGTATAGATTCATCTATCTACCTTATTTTTTCTTTGAGAGAGATGATTTTCTTACATTAATAGTGGTTTATATACAGGTTTTGAGAAATCTAGTTTTTTTTGTATTTGGTTCCTAGGTTTTGAATATAGATATCCTCATTAATTATTTATTCGATCATTCTATATTGACTTGAGGGTTTATATTTGGGGAGAGTTCTTCAATGAAATGAGTTATGTGGTGTGATTTACAATTCATATAGTCTTGATTAGGATCTTGTGCATGAAATTGTTCCACTCCATTTTAAAAATTTTCAATTTTATTTCTATTAAAATAGTTAGTTTAATTTGGTGAAAATGAGAATCCCTTCATAAATATTGTTGGTACTGTTGGATATTATGATATTAGACATGATAGAAATCCATTTGGTGTGCCAATAATCATGAAATTATGATTTATTAATTGTCAAAATGGAAATATTGGGTTAATGAAATCCAACTAAATCTTTATTTCATTGTTGATAATGGGATTTAAGAGAAATATTTTCATAACATTGTTGAGTTAATGAGATGTGAATAATCGTTTATAAATAGATTAATGATTAATTTTTTATGTTATTCGTAGAAACAAGGTTATAATGGATAAATATAATGTTTCACCATGATTTTAATGACTTAAATTTATGTTATTGAAATTGAACCTCAATTTGAATGTGATATAAGTGATAAATTTGATTTATTGATAATCGAGGTGTCAGTTTGGGATTGATGCCCCAAATACCCATTTTTTTCTGGATCAATTATCTATTCCCTATAATCATTACTGTGAACAATGTGTTTTGATATAGATATTGATTCTCTAACTAAACATGTGGTGCCACATTGTCATTATAGGCCCCATAGAAATTAGCATTGAACTGATGTTCCAATTTCCCATGATATTGGTACTTGTAATGATTCTCTGTGGTACTTGAAATGAAAATGGATATAAATTAATAATTAAATATCAAGGAATAATAATTTTTTATATTTTTATGGTCTATGGTTTAGACTCCAGCATGGGTCGAAGATGGTATGATGTGGTTGATTAAAGAATAATATATCTGTTACCATTTACTTTTTATTTTTTATCATTATTAATTATTTCGGTATAAGAAATATTATATACTTGATATTGATTTAGACATTATTAGTGGTTTCCTACTGAGTTTTAGTCCCACCGTACCTATGTTGCATGACTGGTACATAAATAGACATCATTTTTATTAGACATGGTAAGGGTAAGAGCACTTGGTTAGATGGATGAGCTGAGATTATGGATGGACCATGGATGAGCGAATCATACATAATTCATGGAACCATTTGGGAGTTTTACGTGTGTCTATTTTTTGGCTTTTACTTGATACATAACACTTAAATGACATGAAATATATGATGCTTTGTTTTATGTTCATCTTCCCTATTTTGGTTCTATTTATTAGTTGCAGGATGATTATTTATTATTGTTTATTATCATTTGGTAATTTTTAAATGATTTATTTGGTTATGATACTTTTATATAATGTGTATGGTCTCCAGACATCTCATATTAAACCCCCACTAATAGTTGGTAGCCTATGGCTTATGGGGAGGTTCACCTGAGGTCAAAAAAAAATTACATTGTGAATCAACATGTGGAACCCATGTTAAAACATTATAGAGTGGTATTAGAGTTTGATTTCTTTTATCTTAAATTGTATTATTATTTTTTAATGGTAGATCATAGACAAGGATTACTCAGGCCTTGGTCATGAGCTCATGCGTTAGAGTAGATAAACTATGTGTGGGGGGAAACCGAAGATCCTAGGGTTGGATTATTATTATTCATGTTTGCTATCATAGTTGTATGTTTATTCACCTTGGATAATTCACTTGTTGCATAATTTCATTGTTTTCTATGATTCTCCTCATAGAAAATGTGGAAAGATAGTTGAGTATACTTGCATCATTCTAGGATCTTGGGAATTTATGTTACATGTATATTTTTTTGAACGTACAGAAATAAAATTAATGGGTGAATTGTTGAAATGTAAATTATTTTCTTAACCTATATAACATAATAGAAATGAGGTCAAATGATGAATTAATAATGGATATAAATGTCATGTTTTGAAATTCTAAATGTATAAAATGGGTTTCTAGTTATAGAAAGTTAAATTTGAAAGTGTTTTTGCTAATTATTTCTGTGAACATGTTGAGGGATGGTTAAGGGTATTGATAGGACATCATTTTTAAACATGTGGAAGAGAATTCAGGTTGAATTATTTTTGACTTTTGTGAATCCATCTTAAGAAAATGCGATAATGATCTGTTATGTGTACATATATTCATTATTGTAATTGTTAATACATATATTTAGGAAAATATTTTTTTGGTAGGATTATAGGAGTAAATGGATGGAAATGGTCCTCTAACAGCTGGAAATGAAGCCCTAATAGTTCTCTATGGATATAGGAGAGATAATTTCAATGAAAACTTGTCCCACATTACGTTATTCATGGGAAGACACCGTTAGTGGGATTTGTAGAACTTTTTTTATTTGACCTGGGAGTATTAGTTGTTTCACACTATGACCTTCATCAGAGATTGTGGACTTGACGTTGTTATGATATCGATGAGTTTTCCCCATCCTCCAGATCATTTAATGATTCTTGTTGTGAAAATATTCTTGGTATATTCTTATATTTTACACAGTAAATCAAAGCATTTGTGGGATATTTAGGCTTTGGATTTTTATTTAGAGGGCATGGAATGGAATGAATTTCAAGAGAATATCCTAAATTTTTATATCTAGAATAATCAAGATAGAGATAATAGAATATTTTATGCGGAATACCATAGGGAGTATGTAAGTGATGGAATATGTAGGAAGTTTCATGATTTACAGAGCTATGTTTGGGTATTGGTAGGGTATGAGGAATCCACATGGAGAAGTCTTCCATAGAGGATTAAATGTGAGATTAAGTCAAAGGTTAATGTATTTTTGCTGATTAATCTGGATGAAGCAGTGAATCATGCTCTCAATTATGAGGGAAACTAAAAGGAGTCTCTTGTGGAGGAAAATTGGGTTCCCTTGGATGACTCCGAGGTATATCTTCTAGGGGTATGAATAATTATTATGAGAATGTAAACAAAAGTAATTATATGTAGAGTGACTCAGGGAAGAATTAGTTTCTCAGGTAAATAGTCAAGTGGTTTCCGATTAGTGTTATAGGCCAGGTCAAAACCATAATTTGTGTCCCCAACTACTATTTGATTCCTGATCTTGAAAAACGATGGGACATCTACAATGGTTCTACCAGAACCCATGATATATAGTTAGTTATGGAAGAGTTAGAAAGAACCGAAGTACGGGTACTGGGTCTTATACCCAATACAAGCTGGGAAATTAGAGTTTTAATGGATGTGGTGGTCGAGTATGCGAATGTGATATATGGAGGAATGAGTTCCCATGTCATTAGAGTAGTGTGAATCATGGGAAAAAGATTGGTACACCATGAAGAAGGAAAGATAGTTGAAATATGTTCAGCCTTCACTTTTGGATATTGAGGCTTGGATATCAATTTTTTGTGGATCTGTTCTTGTATAATTTGTTCATTCTAGTTATTTATTTAATAAAAAATTATCCCAAACATTTATATCTTTTCATCTACGGAATGTATTGATTCTGACAGTGGAGTTTTTGAGTAGGGTTACGAAAATCTACAAAACATTGGGAGTGTGGATGAGGGACATCAATCTATGCAAGGTAACTATCCTCAATGTTGATTACTATTGTTTCCTATGGGATATTTATACACTCAAAATTTTATGTTTTGACATAGGAGTAAACTTTATGAATCCTGAGGTTAAAAACTATTTTCATCATGGATAATAGGATATCCATGTAGTATTTATAAGACTAGTTCAATAGTATAAATACATTATTTTTATTTTCAAACAAAACATTTAAACGATAAGTTTAAACCCAAAATAGTGCAACCAATTAACACACTAAAATAAGACATTCCAGAATGAGACTACCTAGAACTTCCCCTGAAAAATATCCACATGGTTATGTCAATTATCCACTATCACACAGACACTCCGCTAGCTGTTCCGTGTAGGGTTTCATGGGCCTGGTAGCGATATAAATTTATATACCCTCTCATTCGTTCAAATCTGTATGGTTATTCTCTAGTGAAAACTTTCTCCTCTGAATCCTCATCTAGATATGGTCCTTCTTGAATTACTAGTTGCATTTATAATATTTATTCTAAATCTGAACCACATCTAAAGTAGTTCCTTACAAAGTGGTTGGTTTCTTTTGTTACACCTTCAAAACACAAGATTGTTCATAGAAAACATAAACATTAGATTCAAACCCCTCAAAATCTGATTACATGTGGAGAAAAATTAAAATTTAAAAAATCCATCACCCGCTGCCTCAAGCACACTCCACGAGCCACTCGAGGTCTGAAATCTAGTATGCCTCATTACTTGAACCATTTCCTCTATCCATCTATTTACAATATTCATCAATAATTTGAGAAACTTACTATGACATTATCGCTTCCCTATCATCATCAAATCTGGTAACCAGAGCAACTAAAAACACCTCAACCACAGAAACTACACCACCCACAGTTCACCTACATCAAACATCCAATATAGGGGATCATTCCTTAGAGAACCGCTGACTAGATAAATTCCATCTCCCATAGAATTGACAAACCACAGCTCCCGACTGACCTAGATAAGAGAAATGGTACATTGTGTAGGGCATTGTTAAAGAAACATGAGATTTTGGGGGAATGACCCTTTCTCCATGTTCCATTAAATAAAACCAAAAAAATATCCAAAAATAAACCACACACAACATCCATTGAGAAGAGGTATAAAAAATGAACTAGAAATGAGCAAGAGAATGAAACCCATTACAAGATGACACGGAAACAAAGGAGAGGAAGCCTGACTGACGTCATAAAAAGAACTAGGTATTGAAACCCAAAAAATAAACCCCAATCAGATCAAGGGAAACATATGGATAGAAGAGGATAAAAAAGAACGCTATGGTACCCATAATCCCCCACTATAATCCCAAACCCATATGATGAATCAAAACACCCAACCAAGATGGGGTTGTGTGTGTTGGGTTAGACCAGTTGACCAGGGGCAGATGGGGTGAGAGTGGGGTAACTCCATCAAACCAGAAGAAATATAACATGTAGAGAAAAATGATAGAGAATCCATAAAGGGGACCCATAACTGTTAATAGAATAGTTTAACTTTAGGAAGGAGAAGTTGGAGCCCAAATATAGGCATGAGAAAAGAATCCCTAGAAATAGGGACAAAAGCCAGCCAGAGGAGGAGGAAAATCCCACTACCATTAAGGAGAGTGTGAAACACAATATAGAGGAAGGCGAAGTCAATTCTTGAAGCTAGAAGCTATACCTGAGATAGTGCGACACCATCCTCATTCCCCTAGTTCATTATATACTAGGGGTGATCACCAGCCATGTAGCATGAATTTTTCTATATGATGGGAATGTAATGAAAAATGCCTTTCTACCCCCAGTGGAATCGTTTTAGGATGCATTTAATAAGAAATTTTTAGGTAAACCACATGAGATAGATGTAGAGTTTAAAATTGAACTAGTTCTTAGAGATGAACTATTTTCTATTCTACCTTATCGAATATCACCAATATAAATCCAAGAGTTTAAGACTCAGATGTAAGAATTGATGTGCAATGGACTTATCCATCCATGTGATCCTCGTTGGCATGTTTTTATTTTGTTCACTAAGAAGGATAACAAGAAATCTCATTGATGTTTTAATTACATGAAGTTGAACTAGATGACAGTTGAGAACCCATTTCCTCTTCCATGTATTGATGATCCCTATTTTTATTATAGAATGACATGATATCCGGGTATCATTTGGAGAGAGTCGGAAATTTTGATATATCATAGAATACTTTTTGATGAAGGTATGTAATATATGAGTTCACTAGAATACAGTTTGTGTTGAATAATTCTCCGACTATGTTTATGGACATGATGAAAAGAATCTTACAACCATACATAGATCATTCTGTGGTTGTTTTTTGGAGGACATCCTATTATACATTAATACTCATGATGATCATGCCAAACCTATTGAAACCTTCCTCAGTAAACTAATTTATCATAATATATACATCAATAAGTGTCTATTATTGATACAATGGAAACATATATTGGGTCACATTATTTCGTAAGAGGGTGTTCTAGTGGGCCGTGAAATGTTTTGGTGGATGTTTCTTGGGAGTATCCTTTTTTGATGATATATAATGATCTTTTGGTTTGGAGGGTTATCTTTAATGGACCATTAAGTCATTTTATTATTTAGAGGAACAAATTTTGTGATTTTCCAAGAAGGGTGTCAAGTTTGAATATCCTAGAGCATGTGAGAATGCATTATAGGAGTATAATAAGTGTCTAACTACCACACCAATTTTTATTTTAAATGGGTTGGAAGAGAATTATACATTATTTTGTGATGTGTTTTGAATTAAAAATGGAGAAGTTTTGATGCAGAGAGATCAGGGCATGGAAAATAGATAATATTTTCCGAGGACACATAAATGAAATTATACTACATTGTAACTGTAGTTGAAGGTTGTGGTTTATAATTTATCATGTTGATGGATTTATCTATTGGGCGAATGTTTTACAATGTGTACTAAACAAAAAAGTTTTAAATATATATTTTCAGTTTGATATTGGAGGCCTAGGAAACCTAAATTAGAGAATTATATGTAATTGATGGATTTTGAGCATGACTACATTTTAGTGAAAGGAAATAGTGTCGTAGAAACTTTTATCAAGAAGAAAAAGACATAGACTGTCCAGGAATGTAATTCTTAGTTGAAGATGAAAGAATTATTTGCTGAGATTTATTTAGAGACTTGGGAAAGGAAAGAGTAGAAGAACATTGTATCCTTATAATTTATATCCGCATTTTTTTACATATAAGTGAGAGGTAGTATGGTGATAGAGAGTGTTTGGATTTGAGAAAATGAAATGGAGGTAGGTAACCAACATCCAATCATACAATAGATGAGGATGAGATAATCTATGTATGAGGCTATGCTGTTTTGACTATGTGTATTCATAAGAATATGATGCATGAGTTTCATTCCACAAAGTGGGTGGTTCCCCCTTGTCCTACCAAAATATACTATAACCTACATAGAATATATTGGTGGATAGACAAGAAAAGGTATATTTGAGGATTTTTTACATGGTGTTACACCTGTCAGCAAGTAAAGGATTAGAATCAATGATGTGGTGGTTTGTTGCAACTATTTTTCATTACAAAATTTATTTGGAACAAAACTATCAAGTAATTAGTGGTGGGTATTCTGGGGAAGCCTCCCTAGAATGGTGCTATATGGTTTATTGTGGATTCGTTGATGAAAGTAACTATTTTAATTCTACCATGAGTGATTTTTTACTATGTATTAGTTTAGTGGATTTTATTTTATTGAGATTTTCTATTTCAATAAACTACATTAGATTATCGTTTTATATTTTGAATAAATTTTAGCTCAATATTTCTGAAAGGCTTCAAAAATTTTTGGCGTACACATGTGCTTCTATGTATTATTTATCACCAACATAAATGTAATTAATTTGATACAACTATTAATGAATTGGAATACATGATTTGGATTTTTATTATCGGTTTTGGTGGTCGTTGGGAGTAGTACATAGTTATAGTTTAGTCCTCCTATATAAAAATATATCCTGAAAAAAATAATATGGAAATATTCATGGAACATTATAATTGGACATTTAGATCACCTCATTATTGGATGTAGGTAGGTGATCCAGAGTGGTCAAGACCGAGTCTCATACATGAGAAATTAGAGAAGGTTAATTAATATATAATCATATGGTTAAATGGAATAGTTATTAGAAGTCTTATACTGGCCCATATACTCTAACACTTGAGTATATAGTGAAGGATTATGTATTCATTTTTGTATAACCATGATTGGGAGATCATATGATTTGTAAGTAGGGCATGTTGGTACCCATGTTTTTTGGACCATTTGAAATTGTGGAAAGGATCAGAATGGTAGTAAATCAGTTGGATATTCCAAAAGGGTATAGTGTTATGCTTGATGTTTTGATTTTCCACATCATTGGTAGTATCATCCTAACCCATATCAATGTTATCTATGATGATGACATTCAGTATGAAGAAAATATACCCTTTAAGGAGAGTGTAATTATTTTTCTGAATCATATTGGAAAACAATTGTGGTGAAAGAATGTATCCTTGGTCTAAGTGTTATCTATTCACGGCCATGTTTAGAAGGAAACATTGGGGTGCAAAGTATATTTTCAGGCCTAGTGTACCTAACTCTTTACCATGGAATCTTAGTGATTAATTATAGTACATCTCAAGGATGGGGTGTTGTAATGTGGAGAATTGTAACATCCTAACCTTTTATCGAGACTATTTTTTGAAAACATTTCGGTATTTTTTATGTATTTTTAATCATACTTTGAACATGTCTTTATTTAGGGTTGTTTCAAGTGAATATGGATAGATTTGGAAGCCAATATGATTGTTCATGGTTGGAAGGCGATTGAATAAAACAATGTGGTTTTCATAAAGAAACATTGTGCCCCTTTTTGGGCTATAGGAAGTGGGGAGAATGACTAGACTAAACTGAAAAGCCGCCCTCACCAAATCATGAACCCTTATGAAGAGGGGCTTTTCATGTCTATCCCATGGTTTTTCAAACTGTCCAGCCACCTAGTAGTAATCACCCATCATGATAATCGATACATAGGCTTAGGTCACAAGGTTTAGAAAACTAATCACCCATCCTATGAAACCATTAAATTGGGATTTTAAACCCCATAAATTTTATATTGAAATTCTTGAAATATATGTTTTTCTCTATAATCCCCTAATTTAGGCATAATATGTTTAACATCATTTTTTGAGGCTCCCATGTGGTTTATAAGGAATGTATAATCCATTTATTTGTGAATCAAAGATCCAGTAGAAGGATGAAATCCACTTTGGTAATTGAGCTCTTTTTTAGATCCTCCATCTCCCCTTCTTGTATTTCATATCTAGTGAGAGGGATGCGATTTAACCCATTTTATAAGTTAATGATATGTGAGTAATTGTTGATTAATTGATTAATGTTGAATTTTTTATGTTATTTCTTCAGAATAAAGTAATTAACCTTTGTTTTTTGATATATGAAATGGTGCATAGTGATGTGAATTATTTATAAGATGGTTAATGAGGTAAAAACTCGATATGTAGTTGATATATGAGATAATTGTGATTTGTTGATTAATGAGGTGTTGTATAAGGAATTATCCTACAAATAGCCTTTGTTGGGCAAAAATCCCTCAAGGTAACATTGCAGTATTTTTTGGGTTGATTGTGTTTGTTGACAAAGCAGGTGTTTCATGGATATTTGTCGAGTTCCCAAGATTTTGTTGACAATAATTGTTGACAAAGAACGATGACAAAGGAAAAGGACGATCTGGAGGCGGTACAAAAGAGCAGTACAAGGTGGCGTCGTTTCCCAGTGTTTGCCAAATTTTTGGGGTCCAAAATTTGGAGTTTGGTGAGCATCGCGAAAAGTGGATTTCTATGAAGAGAATAATTTCATATGGCGAAGGCATGAATTTTGCGAAGATTGGATGCATGGTTTGGAAATCGTGAAGACCAGAAGAATGGAGGCGGTGATGCTTCGCGATTACGTCATGCTTCGCGAACGGCAGAGGCTGAAGCGCATCGCGGCGGAGAAGGGATTTGCGAGAGAGCTTCGTGGTGAAGGTGCGAAGGTATGTTGGGCTTCGCGAGGGAGCTTCGCGGAGAAGGCGCGAGCCGCGGAGGTAAGTTGACGGTGATTCATCGCGACTACGTCAAGCTCCGCGAACGGAAGATTGCCGTGGAGCTTCGCGATTTGGACAGAATTCCGGCTGAAACTTTGGAGCTTCGCGATTTGATATGACGTGGCATTGACTTCGCGCGGAAAGTTCGAGGGTCGGTGGAATCGCCTATAAATAGAGGCCGACCCCTTCGGGTGAAGAAGAGAGAATTTTCAGAGAAAATCCATTGCTCTCGGTTCGCGGAGGTGGTTCGCGGAGGCAGTGTGCTTCGCGAACGAAGGAGCTTCGCAGCGGCTATTGTAGCTCCACGAAAGGTGTGTGCTCCGCGTTGGCTCAGTGAGCTTCGCGAGATAAGTTGCTTTGCAACGAGTTGAGCTTCGCGGGGGTTCTTCGCGAGAGAGCTTCACGAGTGAGCTTCGCGAGTGAACTTCGCGAAAAGGCAGGAGCTTCGCAAAGGCTTGTTTGAGCTTCGCGGAATTGGGAGCCTCGCATTGTAGGGTGCTCTGCGAAGGTCTTTCCAAAGGTTGTTTGACCAGTGGATAGTGGCAAAGGGTTGTTCATCTACGGGTGAAATTTGAACTTCAACAGAGCATCTACATACAGAGAAAGATGCATTCCTTAATGGAAATGAAGAGACCTACAGGTCTATAAACTGTGAGTGGATTCCCTTCTGGAGCAGTGAGCTTAGGAAGAAGAAGAAGGTGGTCCTCTCCACCGGCAGTGATCCAGAGAGAGAGAAACAGGGAGTGACCCTTGGGAAAGTAGTGATCTGACCCTAAACATTGTAAAGGCAGTGAGCCTGGGCATAGAAGTGATCTAGCCCGAACCTTGTAATCCACAGCTAGTTAAGATTAGTGGAATTTGGTACGACCGGCAACCTGTCGGCGTATGCTCCTTGGACGTAGCCCTTAGCGGTGAACCAAGTAAAATTCTTGTGTCCTGCACTTGCTTTACTTTATGTTTATATAGTGTAGCAGGAAAGAGAGAGAAGATTGTTTTGCTTAACAGTGAAACAAGATCAGAACGGGCATTAATTTTTAATTAGTCATACCCTGATTCACCCCCCCTCTCAGGGTATTCAGCCTTGTGGACCTAACACCCTTAGTTTTATATAATGGTTCTATAGGAACCTGATCAATTCATTTAAATAATGATCTTGGGACAGTGACTGGTGCTCAGAAAACCCACGTGGTGGAAGATAGAGGCTCTTGGATCCCATGATATTAGCATTAGACTGATGATATATGTTCCTAAGTTATTGATAGTTGGAATTATTCTCCCTGATACTATAAATATTCTTTTAAATAAGTTAAAAATAAAATCCTATGAAATAATGATTTATGATATTCCTATGGTATATGGGTTTGACTCAGGCCGAAGTAGAATAAGATATGATGTGGTTGATTGGAGAATAATAAATATGTAAAATAATTTCTTTGTGTTTTGATAATTATTCCTTGTACAATAATATACACTTTTATTCTATATATATTTAATTAGAAGTGGTTGGTGGTGGCCTACTAATATATAATGATACCCTACTCGGGTTCCTGATTAGAACCAGAAAAGCCTTCATGTTTGACAGACATAATATGGAATAGATACACATGATTGATTGATGATATGGGATTTGGGGTGGATCACGGGTGCATGAACCCAACAATATGTTATGAAATTTTTGGGATTTGTCAGTTTGTTATTATTTTGGATATTCTTTTGACAATTGACACTTATATGTACGAAAATATCCATTTATTTGGTTTATGTTTATTTTACCTATTTTGGTTTTATTAATGATATGTTTCATGACTATTAAATATATTTTATCAATATTGGGATGTTTTTTATTTGTTTATTTAGTAGTGATTATTTGATATAGTGGGTATAGTCTCCCCGCATTTCATATTGGATGCTTACTACTAGTCTAAATCATCTAGAATACATAGAGGTATGCAAGAGGTCATGTAATGAACCAGATCAGAGAACCTAGATATAAAACCTATTTCTTGATGTTAAAATATAGAAGAACCTTATTCATCCTTAATTAATCATCAAAGGTCCATATTTAATCTTTCAGTACTTATTTTTATCATTTTTTTCTCATTCTCCAGTTACTCAGGATTGTTCGGTTAATTTATCTTTAACTATTTTGGTTTTTCAACCATGTGAAATGGGGCTATAAGTTAACTTCACGATATCTATAATTTTTTTTTTACATTCCTTTATTATTCAATCATAATAATGATTATATATTTTAAATGGTTATCTTATAATATATCCAAATTAATGAAGGTTCCTTGGTAAGTCCATTTGAGGTTTTAAAATTCAATACGGACAATTATTGTTAATACCACATTCAATAAAAATACAATTCATTCTAAATATCAATAGTGAGAAAAATATCATAATATATGTAAGAACCCGGTTCATATTCTTGAGGTACTAGTTTCTTCTTTTCCTTTTCCTAAAGTGTTTTTGTGAAAATAGAGAAAATGTGGGAATAATCCTAAATTTATGGGTACACGCCGTGTACTTTTTTCACATGTCGTGTACTTTGGGTGTGTGGGATGAGTATACATAGTGTGTAGACATGTCGGTGATTAGGGGTATAAAAACTAACTACACACTATGTAATTAGTAATAAACACTGTGTAATCAGTCGGTAGATGAATAATAAGTCGGTGGAGAGTAGCCGCCAGTGAACAGTTAAAAAGAAAGTACATGTCGTGTACTTGAGAGTACATGCCTTGTAGTTATGTTTTTTCATTAAAAACATGAAGTAGCCACCTCATTCGGTAGATGGGTCATAGAACACACTAGGAGCCACAAAATAGGAGGCCAAGACTTAGAGGAGATCTAGATCTCTCATCGCGACTCCGATTCTTCTGTCGTCGATCTCGTTTGAACCACGCAGGTAAGGTATTGCCTATTCTTGAATCTTTTCATACAATTATTTCCCTGAGGGGTGTTATTAAGGTTTGAAAGTGTAATTTTTTATCTCATATCTACATCTTTCTTGGTTGTTTCGAAAGGAACCTTTCATGTATATCGATCAGAGGAGATCGAGGTAGGTGGTCTTGTGTTTAATTCCAACTATCGAGTTGATTTTGAGTACTGTTGTGACACGATCCCATGTTCAGGGTGTCATATGGTTGAGAAATTTTCTATTGGGATACCTAGAATTGCATACATAATATAATGAATAAGTATAAACTACTGTTTGAGATCGTTCCTTTGATCTAGGGCCACGCCAAGGGTGCGTTTCCCTTGTTTTTCAGTTTGGACTAGATACCTGAGGGTATGCCATGATTATAGCATGTTTTGAGTTTTCATGAGAGAAAACATTTATAAATTGCTTTCTTATGTGTTGGGCTCATCTCGTTTATTTTATTTTCCTATGAAATGCCTGAGGGAAGTGTTATTTTTAGCCTGAGGACAATGTTTTTTTTAGCATGAGGAAAACATTTCTTATGAATATGGGCAGTTGCTTCTGCGCCTGAGAGAGATATCTCATATGCTTGAGGGAAATATTCATTATTCCAGAGGGCAGTCACCTGAGGGTTTCAATTCTGGTTGCCTCAGGGTAAGGACTTGCAAGCTTGAGGATAATGTTTACTTTGAATATTCACTATGGTGATTTCTTATGTTGTCCCTTTCTTGATAAAGCACATGCTTGTTATAATTATTATCTTTTACTTACTAGGGCACTGATATAGGAGATTTTCAGTTGAGGCCGAGTCATGGAAAACACATAATTCAATTAGATTGAATTGTTAAATGATTATTAAAATGGTAATGTAACCGGTAGGGATAATTAATTTTAAGTAATTCTTAGTTTACTGATTTTTATTATTGCACACTACTGTTGCACTTTTTGACTGATTGTTGGGCACGTTCCATTGGTAGTTGCCTCAAGGGATTTATTTCTGACACCATTTTTGGGTCAGTTCTTGGGCCGAAACATATTATATTACTACATGTGTCGATAAGGGAAAGGGTCCATACACAGGTACAAGATTATTGTAGAGGAGTAAGAGAGCATGGGACCAAGCATAGGCTTGCGATGCTGCTACGTTCTAGTTCCTCTACTTCGGTTTTGTTCTTCAATACTTTTATCCTTGTGCTGTATTGTATTATATCGTATTATATCGTATTTTGGATTCTTTCTTATAATTAGAGACATGTTGCATCATCATATATTTGACTGCTAGTTGTCTTTTACATCTTCTCTGTTGTCCATTTCAAATCTATATTGTTTACTGCTTTCACTTTTGTATGTTTATATTTTTTGTTGTTGTGATGAACATTGAAAAATGAGGTCATAGTTTCCCCACTATCATTCCTAGTCCCTCGCTGCTAGTCGGCAGACATTGGAGTTTGGAGAAATGTGCTTGAGGTTAAGTGAACAACCCGGTTCGTGGCACTGGTTGTGTGGAACCCTGATCCGGGAGGTTACAAAGTGGTATGAAACGAGATTCTTTTATTCATGAGTTACTATTTGGAGCATATAGCTAGGGATATTACGAAATTGGTACATAGAAATAAGATGTGCTTGGGAGTAGCTATCTCTTGTACTAGGAAAAGCTAGTTTACCTCATGTTGCAATTTTTCTGATTGTGCACTTTTATAGTTGATTTTATTTTCACCATTGGGTGATGAAATTGTGGTGTGCTATTTATATTTTCATAAATGGGTCCTATTTAGTCGCAACCTAATGAAAAGAGAGTATGCCATCTCATGCATCATTTAGGCACATGTTAGAATCACATGACATGCATAGTTTTCATGCCATGTAGGGGAATTTGAAATTACATGTTTTTTTTGATAGATGTTATGCTAGAAATCCATGCTGTTGTGACAGGTACCTTGACAGATACACCTACTTTTGATAGGGTATTGTTATGTGGTGTATTGTGGATGAATTCCAAACTATGGTTCTGGAGGAGTATGGGCCCTCATCAACCAGAATTTTGTAAATAATCGACTTTCATTCCATGTCATAACATGTATTAGATTCCATGATTTTGTTCATGAGGAGTATGGGAACCAACATATCGGAATTTGGCACATTGGTGTTCATTTTAGTGTTTTTCTTGGCTCTAGAGTAGTTTCTAAGGCTTACTGTCAGGAAAAACCTAGAATACACACTGTGTAGTTTTGACTACACGCCATGTGTTCATCTGTTCTGGAAGAAACTGTTTTTTTCTTAAGTACATGCCGTGTACATTATGTTCATGTCATGTAGTCTATAACTGTGTCTTAGGCCATGTAGTCTGAAATAAGGGAAAGGTAAGTCCTTGGGGGAATATGTCATGTACCAGTAGTAAACACTGTGTAGGGTTGACCTTGTGTCCACCAGTGGGATTAACAACACAGATGGAGAAACCATAGGTGATACATGCCTTCTTAGGATAAACACGCTGTGTAGTGTAATCTTGGAATCCAGTCATGTAACTAAAAACACGGGTCAGTGTTATCCTTTCTCATACCTGCTGTGTCCATCTAGAACATGCCATGTAGTGTGAGATGTGTATCTGGCCATGTCTCGAACGAAACGAGTTATTGGAGCTCGTCTAGTACACTCCGTATACCTGTGGGACACGCCATGTAGTCTTGACCAATGAAAGACTATGTGGACTTGGCCATGTGGATGTGGAGATGATGTGGTGTACATGATGTGTGTGGGTGTAAGACGCCGTGTACCTGGGGTTGAGACACGGCCAGGCCGGCCTCATAACACAACCATGTAAGGGCTTAAGGGTACATGTTGTCTAGACATTATACATGTCGTGTAGTATCTTTTTTCCCGTTATTACAGTTTTTGTTTTTCTTTTTGTTGGAACTCTTAACTTGACAAAAGAAACCTCGACTGTAAATTAATCTAAGGTGTGTGTTTGACCTTGTAGAGTCATGCCACTGAGATGACCACCATCTATTCTCCAAGAGAGTGGTGAAGATGAAACTCCATATATGGTAGGCCATGGGAGAAAAAATGAATCCTCCAGCAGTGCCAGATGTGGCACCAACCATTATACAGGACGCAGGCACAGATGCGTAGTTCCATGAAGGCTTCATGTAGTTCATCCAGACCTTCTAGGGAGTACCGCCGGTTGTCACATCTATGGCAGAGCTGACACATATTTTCCAACAGCTGCATCTTCCTACGTTTTTAGGGGATATCAGACAACATAATTTGGATTCAAGGAAATATTCTATGCAGATGATCTTCAAGCATTTGAAGATGCCTATTGGGAGAAGGGTCAAGAACCCAACTAACATACTGCACAATTCCTCCAAGAGATGGTTGGATGTTATCACCCAGAATGAGCATCACCAGGACATGGACTATGAAAATTTTCAGTTATTCTTCTATGAATTATTCTTTCCAGAGACGCTAATGGAATATTGAGCTCAAGAGTTCATGAATCTGCAACAGGGCTCCATGTTAGTGATGGAGTATTCTGCAGGCTTCACAGAGCTACAATTATTTTCTCTTGTTCTAGTGGGTGATGAGATATTGAGGGCTAGATTCTTTGAGGATGGTCTTCGATATGAAATCCAGGTGCTGGTGAAAATTTTCAGGTTTCCTATAGTGCATACTATTGTGAACCATGCATTGATTACTAAGCGGAACCTGCGAAGAACTAGTGATATAGACCAGGGCGGTTCAACACCGGTCTCTGGTACCTTCTCTACCGACAAGATGAAGAGGCAGAAGAATTTCTCTCACAGTGGTATTACTAACTAGAAGAATTCTTCAGATGGGAAGGTAACATGATACCAGTGTGGTAAAGAGGGAATCAAGTGACATCAGTCTCCACGTAATCGCATGGAGTGCCGTGATTTCCAAAAGATGAAACATCTTCAGTTTTTTTTTAGAGAATTTCCATCAGTGACCAGTGAGAGGTGTTCTCTGTAGACTCTGCATGCTAGAGAAGGACCAACAACTTCATACCAGTCAGGGAATTAGAATATGTCAGGACGTTCAGGCCGAGGTGGTGGTCATGGTCATGGTAGCCAGACACCAGTATCTCATAGACAGCTGGTCGATTCAACACAGGGTAGCTAGTCTGTGTCATAGGGCCACGACCCTGGGCATACATATGCAGTGCAACAGACCCAATAAGAGAAGGATCTCAGACATTCCACTGTCAGATTCACTATTATAGTTGCTTCTATTTTATCTTCTGTACTTTTTGATACTGGTTCTACACATAGCTTTAAATATTTGGCCGTTTTGGAGAGCCTTGGGCTCTTTATTTCTTCTTATTCATATATCATGACGCTAGAAACTCCATTTGGAATTAGAACGACATGTGTGCGTCAGTGCAAGTATTTCCCCTAGAGGTTGGTGGGTGTCACTTTCTATGGGACCTCTACGTCTTAAAGATGAAAACCTATGATGTCAATCTCGGGATGGACTAGTTGGTACCCTTTCGATCCTTTGTATAGTTCAATCGATGTATGGTGAGTATCACATCACTAGAGGGTGGAGAGTTTTTATACAAGGGAGAATTGGATGTCCAGGTGAGCCGAGATGAACCGAAGCATCGTGGACGAGGTGGAGTGACAACCCAGATTGGGAGTTCATATCTGGATGACTGGGGAACTTTTCAGAAGAATTTCCCCCTAGTGGTTAATTGTTTCAGGGATGTCTTGTCGGACAGCTTTTTAGGTATACCTCTAGAAAGAGAGGTGGATTTCTCTATTGATCTTGATCCTGGAGTTGCACCGGTGTCTAATCCTCCTTATAGGATGATTACAACAAAAATAAAGGAGAACAAGATGCAGTTAGAGGAGTTACAATACAAGGGATTCATCTGACCCAATATTTCCTCCTGGGGTTCATCTGTACTTTTCGCTAAGAAGGCGGATAGTACCCTCAGACTCTGCGTGGATTATCAGAAACTAAACTAGTTTATAGTTAAGAACTGATATCCCTTACCAAGGATTTATGATATTTATGATAAACTTCGAGGGTCATGAGTGTTATTAAAGATAGACATGGGATCTGGATATCATCAGTTGAACGTTAGACCACCATACATACTTCTTACAGTCTTTTAGAGAATATATTGTCTATAAGAGTACATGGTCATGCCATTAGGACTCAGAAACACGACGGCAGTTTTCATGGCTCTGATGAATCGTGTGTTACACCCATATCTAGATTCTTTTATGGTAGTCTTCTTGGATGATATCTTGGTGTACTCTCACACTCAACACAACCATGCCATCTATCTAAAGATAGTACTGAGTGCACTGTGAGAGCATCTGTTATATGATAAGCCCTCAAAGTGACACTTTTGGATAGACCAGATTCACTTCCTAGGTCATATTATCTCAGAGGCACGAGTTGCAGTAGATCCATAGAAAGTGAGAGCCGTAGTTTTCTGGGAGAATCATATGAATGTGTTTGAAATATAGAGTTTCTTGGGGTTGGATGGTTACTACAAGCACATTATACAGGTCTTCTCCTACATAGCTGTTCCGTTTATGGGTTTTACTAAGAATCGTATGAAGATCGTTTGGTCAGAAGCATGCGAGACAGCCTTTCAAGAGTTGAAGGGATGGTTGACATAAGCACCATTCCTGATACTTACAAGGAAATGGAATAGCTATACAATTTACTGTGATGCATCGTGTATTGGTATGGGAGAAATGTTGATGCAGGGCGATCGAGTAGTTACATACAGGTCTAAGCAGTTGAGGCCACGTGTGGGGAATTACCTAATGCAGGATCTCAAGTTTGCTATAGTTGTTCATGCATTATGTTATTAGATAAATTATCTATCTAGAGAACATTTTGTGGTTTTTATGGACCAAAAAATTCTTACATACATCTTTACCTAGTGTGACTTTAATTTGATATAGCAAAGGTGGGTTGAATAACATCAGTCCTTCGACTTTGAGCATGACTATACACCTGGTAAGGGTAATGCAGTAGCTGATGCATTGAGTTGGAGGACTCAGATACAGGCAGTGCAGGAGGTCAGTGGTGATTGGAAGCTTTTGGCATTGTTCTCTGAGATGAATTTGGAGGTGCATGATAGTCAGGGGTGAACCTATCTTTCATCCTTAGCTGTGACTTCTACCCTACTGTATAGAGTGAGGATGAGACAGCTATCAAATTTAAAAGGCCTAGTTCTACTAGAGTCGGTGGCAAGTGAGGACCCTCCTCCTAGCTGGAAGATAGGAGATGATGAGGTGGTGCATATCCATGGATGAGTGTGGGTTCCAGGGGATATACGCAAGGAGTTGATGTGGGAATTTCAGGCTTCAGCTTGGGCAGTACATCCTGGAGTTACCAAAATGTATCGTGACTTGAGACGTTAGTATTGGTGGACAGGTATGAAAAGAGAGGTAGCTGGTTTTATTACGAGACGTTACACCTATCAGTAGGTGAAGGCATAGCATCAGAGGTAAGCCAGACTGTTACAATAGTTACCCATTCTGAGGTGGAAATGGGATGATTTTGCGATGGACTTCGTGACCGGGTTTCTAAGGTCACCTCGAGGCGATGATGTTGTATGGGTTGTTGTGGACAGACTTATGAAGGTAGATCAGTTTTTTCCGATCAAGGAGACCTTCGATGTTGACGAGCTCGAGAAGATGTATTTCCGACAGGTAGTACATATTCATGGGGTCCATCGTTCAATCGTTTCAGATAGGGATGACCGTTTTATGTCTCGTTTCTCGAAGAGATTTTAGTGGGCACTAGGAACATAGGTTCTCTTGAGAAAACCTTACCACCCTAAGACCGATGGCCAGTCAGAGCATACAATACATGTGCTTGAGGACATGTTGTGTGCAGGTGTTATGGACTTTTGGGGATTTTGGGAGAAGCATATACCTATGGTCATGTTTTTCTACAATAATAGTATTAAGGAAAATATTGATATGGCACATTACATGGATTTATATGTTAGGACATGTTGATCACCCTAGTGATGGTTAAAGGTAAGCGAGGCAGCTTTACTGGGACCACGTCTCGTGAAGGAGACTTCAGAGCAGGTCCAGTTGATTCTGAAGCGGATGGCTATTGCACAGTCTCATCAGAAATCAGAAACTGATCACCACAGCCGACCCATGGAGTTCATAGTCAGGGATCAGGATTTCTTGCGTGTTTCACCGAGTTTGGGACATAGGGGGACTAAGAGACAAGCTAAAAATTCACCGAGGTATGTAGGTCCATTTGATATTCTAGAGAGATTTGGTTCGGTTTCCTATCAGTTGTAGTTACCATAGAGGTACCGATCCTTGAACAATGTCTTCCACGTATCTCAGCTGTTTTGTTATCACTCAGACCCGTCTCACATTTTTCAACCTGAGGAGGTTGATCTTCAAATTGATGTATCCTTTGAGGATCATCTGATTCGTATTTTTGACTTGATCACAAAGGTCCTCTGAGGCAGTTCAGTTCCTCTTGTACGAGTGCTATGGCATCATGGCTGAGTACAAGACGAAATATGAGAGCGTGAGTCCAACGTACGTGCACAATGGCCAGAGTTGTTCTTGGATTTATCTTCACCACCCTTGGAAGGAAAATTTGGGGAATAATTTCATTAAGGGGGAATTTATGTAAGAACCCGGTTTTTATTCTTGAGGTACATGTTTCTTCTTTTACTTATCCTTTATTATTTTTGAGAAAAAAAGGAAAATGTGGGAAAAATCCCAAATTTATGGGTACACACCATGGAGTTTTTCCTCATACCATGTACATTTTCCATGTGGGATGAGTATATATGGTGTGTAGGCAAGTCGGTGATTAAGGGTGTAAAAACAACCTACACACAGTGTACTTACTAATACACTTCATGTAATCAGTCGCTAGAAGAACATTATGGCTGTGGAGAGTAGCCACCAGTGAATAGTCAAAAAGAAACTACTTGTTGTGTATTTGAGAGTACATTCCATGTAGTTATATTTTTTCATTAAGAATAGGCAAGAGCCTCCTCATAAAAAAGAGGAGGCATAAAACGCACCAGGAGCTGCGGGAGAGGGGGCCGAGACTTGGTGGAGCTCCCGATCGCTCACCAGGACTCTAATTTTTCCACCGTCGAAATCATTTGAACTGCACGGGTATGGTATTTCCTCATATTGAATCTTTCCTTCCAATTATTTCTTTTAGGGATGTTATTTTAATTTGAATGGGTAATTATTTATCTCATATCTATGTCATTCTTGGTTGCTTTGGAAGGTTCCTTTAATGTATATCGATCAAAGGAGATCGAGGTAGGTGGTATTGTGTTTAATTACGACTATCGAGTTGATTTGGTGTACCATTGTGCCACTCAACCATGTTTGGGGTGTCATATGGCTGAGACTTTGACTATTGAGATACTTATAATTGCATAGGTAATCTAATGAATAAGTATAAACTGGTATTTGAGATTGTGGCTTTGATCTTGGGCCACCCCGAGGGTGAAATTCCCTTGTTTAGCCTTTTGGAGAGGATACACAGGGATATGCTATGATTATTACATGTTTTGAGTTTTCGTGAGAAGAAAAATTTATAAATTGCTTGCTTATGCATTGGGATCAACACGATTATTTTCGTTTCCTATAGAATGCCTAAGGGCAGTGTTTTGTTTTGCCTAAATGCAATGTTTTGTTTATCCTGAGGGAAAATTTTCTTATTCCTATGGATAGTAGCATCTGTTTCTGAGGGCGATATCTCGTATTCATCAGGGAAATATTCGTTATGCCTGAGGGTAGTTTCCTGAGGGTTTCATTTCTGATTGCCTGAGGGTATAGACTTGCATGGCTATTGACAATGTTTACTTGGAATATTCACTATGGGGATTTATTATGTTGTACCTTCCAAGATAAAGCGCAGGCTTGGAATTATTATTATCTTTTACTTGTTGGATAACATGTTGTGGTTTTTATTGTGGCTTTGATATAAGATATTATAGGTTGAGGCCAAGTCTTGGAAAACTCAGAATTCAATTATATTGAATTGTTAAATGATTACAAAAATGACTATGTAACTGGTAGGGATAGTTACATTTGAGTACTTCCTAGTTTATTGTATTTCATTATTTCACATTGTTGTTTCACTTTTTCACTGATAGTTGGGCACTAGCCTTTGGTGGTTTCCTACTAGGATTTATTTCTCACAACCTCTTTGTGTCATGTATTAGGCCCAAACAGATTATATTACTATAGGTGTTGATAAGGGAAAGGATCCTTACATAGGTATATGATTGTGGTAGAGGGGTTAGAGAATATGGGACCGAGCATAGGCTTTCGATGCTGCTAAGTTCCTGTTGCACTGCTTTGGTTTTGTTTATCTATAATTTGAACCTTGTGCTGTATTATATCAGATTGCAGTGTATCCTATTTTGGATGCTTTCTTAGAATTGGAGACATGTTGCATCATCATATATATAACTTTTGGTTATCATTTACTTCAATTCTGTTATCTATTTCAGGTCTATATTGTTAATTTTTTCCTCTTTTTTATTTTTATATTTTATTTCCACTGTGATACACTTTGACAAATGAGGGCCTAGTTTCCCCACTATCTGTCCTAGGCCCTCACAACTAGTCGGCAGCCTCTGGCATTATGGGAAATGTGCTTGAGGTCGTGTGACCAGCTGGGTTTGAGGCACCCGTTATGTGGCACCCGGATTTGGGAAGTTACGTTATATAATTAAAAAATGTTTTTTAACATTCCATTTTTCAACATCATGGGAAATTAGACACATCACTACTGGAGGTGGTAGTCCACACAAACATGAAAACATTCTCCTTTCCATAATGAGTTGGAGTAATGTATAAAATGTATATTCCATTAGTATAATAACATTTCATCATCATAATAATGATATTTTTATCATTCCATCTTGGACATAGATGACAAGAGTCATGTAGAAGAATAATATATCATTGAAAAGTTAGGGTGTGAGTAATACTTCTCATGCGTAAATTCTCCCTTAGGTAACTCCTTAATACTCATTACATTTCTGTATTGGGGATCAATGAAAAAAATCCATGTGGAGGGTTTTAAGACTATACTTGGGAAGTGTTTTTTAATCTAAAACAGTGTAATATTTGGAGAAATGGGGAGGAGGTGGCCTCCTTTTGTAATTAAAGAACATGTATTTTTTTAACTCGTTATTTCTCAACACAATCACTACATTATTCTTGTAAAAAATCAAGAAAATGGTAAATAGTGGTGTTAAAAGAGATATAAGGTTAATATTGTGTATACCATTCAATATAAAATAAAATAACACATGTTTTAATTTTTTTTACAATGTTAGATGACTTTTACCTTAATTTACCCTAACCAAAATAACAATACATTCTCCCATGGAAATTAATTATAGAGGAAAACATTACATTTAAAATTATTTAATAATTTCAAAATTATGATATTTTATATGTAAATAATTTTATGGAATATCACTTCTTAAATTTAGAAAAATTAAATTTTCTATCAGTGCACAATATTTGTAAAAATCCTTGAATAGAAAAAGATTATTTTAATATTAAAAATTAAATATGGGAAAATATTATCATTTTTATAGTTTTTAATGATATAATTTAGTTTAATATAAAAAAATAAATTTTACATGGCTTTAGAATCAATATAAAATTTATGTTCCTCAAAATTATTTTTTAATTAATCGAAAGGAACAAAACAGTTTTTATTAGAATTAAAATATTATTTTCTCTTCATAGAATTTATAATGTAAAAAAATATTTAAAAAGAATTAAAATAATTATTAAATAAATATTTGATAGATTAGAATGATTAGTAAAATTATTTTACTCTATTATATACCAAGAAGTAAATGAAATTCACAACTTTTTAAAAACTATATTATTTATTACTCATCTTACATTAAATAATATTAAGAAATTCTAAAAAATTTGTCCTATTAATTTTTCGAAAAAAACATACAATAATAGAACTAATTTTATTATATTATAATTATATATGTTTTAAAAATTATTTTTAAAATACTAAATATAAAATGTATTAAAGAATATTTTAAGAAAACACACCAACGTTATAAAATATAAAAAATGTTTTTTAAAATTAAAACAATCATTTTTAAAGTAACATAAAATTATAAAATAAATATGATTTTTTATAATAAGGATTCATGAATCTCCAATTCATACTTATTAAAAAATATTTTCAAAAAATATTTGTCATTTATAAGAAAAATATTTCACTATTGTCCAAAAAATTACTTTAAAAAAAGAGTAAAATTTAAACCAATCTTGAAATTAATAATCCAAATAATGAATTTAATTTTTAAAAATTCAATTCCTAGAAATTTCAATTTTAATAATGAATTAAAAATTTCAAACACTCTAAAAAATTATTTTAATAAGAAAATAATTTTTTATATTAATATTTGTTAATAATATTTATTTATTTAAAACATTGATAATGGTGTAATCAATTAATAGTACATAGTTTTTGAAATAATCTCTCAGTAATAATATATATAGATTTCTGAATTAAATAGAGATACATATGGAAAGATAGATTCTTGTCTGTAATAATGAATTAATTAGATTTATAGAAAATAACCCTAATATATAAATATATATAATATAATACATTTCATTATTTATTTATTCATATTCATATTTACTAATCAAATTTCTAGGTTTTAACATTCTATATGTATTGCAGTTTTATTTTAGATAAGTCTTTCATGTGGATAAGTATATGAAAAATATATCTCTTAATTAGAGAAAAGAATATATTAAAATATTGGGTCATTACCATATGGTTTGGCATAGTCTTCGTGACATGCTTGAATACATTCCAACAACAAGGAGAATCTTGTATTTTTTGGAAAATATGATTATTTGTTTATTTGATATTGTATTACTATTTTGAACCTTTCACATACACATATTAATACATTAATAGTTATGGATTTGACCACGTTGGTGGTTTCCTATTTAGGTGTATACTCACACACTGCATGTGAGACTGTGGAACATTGGAATCCATGTATCTCCATAATTTTTGTAGTTTTAGTGTGGTTTGAGACCTAAAACTAGATGCTCATGTTGGAGAAGGATTTATGGTATTCAAATATTGGTCTGATGTGAGGCTCATGGGAATTTTTGAACCCTCCTATATATTTATTTTGGTATTTATTTATTAAATTATTTTCATTTTGTATATGTATTTAGCTCAAAAAGTTATCAATCCTATATGATTTTAGGAATATCATCCACAATAAATTATTATATTTTATAGTTGTTTTACATTTCCATGTGCAGTAATGGTTATTTGTAGAATATGATGTTTGATTATTTTTATATTATTTTACACTCTAATACATGGGGTATTATATCCTCATTGTACCTCTCTAGACCCCTATTTCTAGCTAGAGGCCAATGAAACATGTCGAGGTGATCTGGAGGTATAACAATGAATGGTGGTCTAGGATCCAATTTGTATTATGGGGTAGTGGGAAGTTACAAACATATATTAGATCATTTTTCATTTTCTGTAAATACTTGTTACATGGTGGATAATAGATTTAGTAATTTTTTAGAGATTTTAAGATATATTATACTAGTATATCATGAACACATATTCAGGTTGAATGTATAGGTTATGAGGAAATTTTTTCTTATCTAGGTATATAATGTAACGATTGAAAATATTTTCTTCTTGTATGATACAAATACAGTTTGAGATATATGATTTAAGAGTTTTTTCAATTTTTAATTTTGGACAATTTGGAAGAATCTAATTGTAAGTTTTTTATCATATCCAACAGAGGCATGAGGAATCTCTTAAATCATTACTGGGTTGTTGGATTCTCAAGAAATATAGGACTTCTAGTTTGTGATTTTTATCATTACATAGTGGCCAAAATTTTTAATGTGTCATCAAATTACCATAATACCTTTTCCACTCTATGTAGTCGAAGGATTTATACTATGATAGGCTGATATATATATATATATATTGATTTTTTCCGATGGTGGGTCATGTGATTTTTTTGGATGGATGATCAATGGTGACAATGATGACAACACAATAATTAATGAGATTTGGGGTGACCTTAATAGCTCATTAAGGCCCATGGTTCGCTATTAGTTGATTATTATCTGGTTTTCAGTTATATAATGTGTTAGATAAAACCTAAATGTCCTTTTATCATATATCTTGGAATATAAATCTATCAAAACTAATATCATGATAATGGTTTATTTATAAATACAGTCTAGGATGATGCCATTAGTTATTGAAAGGTAAAACAATCATGTTGTGTTCCTTTAGGAATAAGTCATATTGGTGGATGGTTGATGGTAATTAGTTCCCAATGGATGCTTATTTATGAAATGGGAATATTGTATGTCATGGTCGGTGTGTGAAACCATTAGTGGATATATTGGAATATGAGATTTTTTGTTGGGATTTAGATGTGTGATTCCATTACTATCCTATGAGTTATATCCCTTTGCGAGACCTAGTTTTTGGGGTTGTGTGGGTGTAACAGCCCGAGATTTTATGAAAAATATTCTTTTTAATTTTATTAATTTCTTGTGTTGTACGCTACACAAAAAGGAGCTTGCAAAACACACATCCTTGACTTGCCTTGCATTACATGCAATTGCAACCTTCCTCGATAGCGTGTGTAGTACGCAATTCTGAGTTTCACGAAACAACGATATGCTATTAAAATATTATTAAAACTAGCAGTTATGAATAGTAATAACCACTTTTTAAATTTTAGAAGTTTTAGCTCTCAAAATGGACTTCATTTTTGGATTCGGAGTATCGAATTTAGGCTAAGGTGAAATTTTGGTACTTTTCGGATAACTTTCATATTCTGATGAATAGTGAAAATTACTAAATTATAATTAAAAACAACTTTTTTAATCGAAATAATTAATAGTGATAAATCTTTAATTTGAGTGGTTTTAAAGTATATTTAGAATATATTTTTACAATTTAATATAATGTTGGTCATTGGATGTAATTTCACATTTAAACCAGACATAATCAAGTGTGAATCTTTTGATAGATATTGTTTCTTAAAAACACGCTATTTGTTTTAACAACAGGATTTAATTATAAAATTAATTAATGCAATTTCTATGTTATGAATTTGGTAAAATAGACTTCATTTTTGAATTCGGAATATGAAATATAGCTTAGGATGAAATTTTGGCATTGTTCGGAAAAACATCAATTTTTGATGAATAGTGAAACTACTAAGTGGTAGTTAAAAAAACTGAATTTTTCATAAAACATAATTTTACTGCTTCTGTGAATGTAATTTCAAAAATCCGAGAGACACGGATGATGTCAGTAAGTAAAATGTGGTTCAATGAGATGAAAATAATTTTTTGTGAATACTAACTTTTTACTTTTATTTACCATGGTTAAAAGTAAATAGGGTAATTAAGGGTAAGAATGATATTAATATTACCCTAACACATGTCCTAATTCTATTGGACAAGTGTATCTCGACCAAAAAAAACCTTAAGTGTAAAATATTATCATTTAGGCCTACTTGGATTAGATTAGGACATTTATTATTATTTAATTCAAAGAAGAGTTAAAAGAGTTAAAATCAAAGTTTATTTACTAAAACATTTTTAATATAGGGTTTTACATAAGATAAATTAGATTGTAAATATTAATTAGAAAGCTAAAAATATTTCCTACATGATGTTATTTTATTTGTAATTTTTAGACATAAAATAATTTAATTTATTTATGACACAAAGATGATGCAGTAATTATCTTATTAATGAAATATTGACATAATTGATATTATAAATACCAAAATAAATGTAATTTAAGACTTTTTATGAATTAAAGTAATTTTCTAGGTTACTATAATATATTATTGTTGATTTAATCAACTTGTTTAGAACATATAATTCTGTTATGACTTTCACAAAAATCATATATCAAATAGTGTCAAAATTGACACAAAATAGTTTTTAAATCAAATATTATATTATTAATTGTTATTTTATTCCTAAAAACCTATGGTTCGTCCAAATGACTTATATAAGGATATATGTGTTAATAATATACAATTTGGGGTTCGTTTGGCATGTTATAGTAAGTGTATTAACCATATAGTGAAAGAAAAAAAAAGACATGGTAAAAGTTAAATTATTTAACTTAGAGTTAAATCAAATTGATAAGGTTAAAATAATACCCTATACTTGTCTAAATCCTATTTGTTGATAGGATTTAGACCCATCCCCGCTTTAGCTTCGAAATAAGACCCTTTGGAACCATTATAAACCGATTTTGACTTTAATATAAAATAATATTTTGAGATATTCCTAAGGTGTCCCTCTCCTCCCTTATAAAAGGACATCTCCTCCCCCTCCTCCCCACACCAATTTGAGCACTCAAGCTCGGCCAACCCCTGCCAAAATACCTTCTCCACTTTCATAGAATAATCCTAGAGGTCCTGGTATTCTTCAAAGACCAATCTTAGTTCCCTAAGTGGAGGATTCAAAGAGGCGTTTCAAAGAAGAGGTAATATCCATTACCGATCTTTTCAATTTATTTATTCTTCAACTTCTTCTTCTTTAGTTGTTTCATGACAAAGTAATAAAATCATTATTACATACATACTGATATGTTATTATAAATATGAATCAACCCTAATTCATCTTCTATCCATCCTACGGAAAAATGAAATCACCGCGCGTGCGTACGTACGGAATACCGTCTCCACGCCGTGGTGTAATCTATTTTCCACCACCACCTTAATAGGATGGTTATAATGGTGTAATGAGTAACTATATATGATTATTATAAAGTGATATTGATACTGAAATAGTCTACATACACTTCAACACAATTCCACGACCATGGGAACGATATCATCGCTCGTGCGTACGTACGGACTACCGTCTCCACGACGCGATGAGATTCATTCTCAATGATTAGACATTCATGAATGATAATAAAGTATATATAATAAGTACTAATGAAATATATGACCTAATAATGATACTGGAATTATTTATATTTATATGTATGTTATCTACTTAATTCCATTCAATTCAATAAGGAAACGAAAACAGCGTTCATGCGTACGTACGGACTACGGTCTCCATGAACGATGTATTTATTTCCATTTACTGATTTATTATATATGTATATTCTGAATATATATATATATAAATCATGTTTTATATTCTGGAATTAAGTAATCATGATATAAGTAATCATATGAATAATTACAAGTTAAAAACACGAACGACAAATGAGACGATTTTACCCAAAACGCTACATTAACATGAATTTACAAAAGAACGGGTAATATAAAGTCATAAGTGGACCATATATGATATAATAACAATGAATATGATTCTGTAATAAGTCAATAACATGATTTAAATCATTATACAGGAGGTTCGGACACTTACAAAGCAAGTCGGACCTAAGGTAAGGGAAATATCACAATCTCATTTTTATCCGAGATTGTTTATACTTTGGCATTTACTAGGGTGTATTTTATCATCCATATCCATGTTTCCTCAATATGTAATATTTATATCCTTATACAATAGTTTATATTCAATTTTACCCTTCAGTGAGTTTTTAGTATAATATATGAAAGGAATCTTTTGTCGTTTTTTTCGTACGAGGTACTTTTTGACTTTTCCGACAAAAGTACGAGAAGAATGTTTTTTTAACTTATACGGAATGAATGGATTTTTGAAACATTATTTATAAGAAGCTTACTTTACAAGTTTTCAAGTTTATTTTTAATCAAATTCTTTTAGTTTAAAATTGTATGACATGTTAAGAAAGGAAAAATGTTTTTGAAGAAGAAAGGATATTTTCCTCAAGAATGGAGTTCAAGTGTTTTATCAAAATTATTTTCCATCTAAGATAATAAAGGGTTCTGTTTTTATCCCTATTATTACATTTATTTGATCATGATGTGATGGAATTATTTTTATGAATTCCTTTATCTTATATGAATTCATTTATGATGTCATGATGTTTAAGATTCTCATTTGTATTACATGGGTTATGCAATGATGTATGATTTATGATTTTGTGGCACACATAAGAATGGTATACTTATGAGATGGGTGGGACCTATATCTCCCTCCAATTCATTGGGTAATGATTTTATATCTCATGAGATAGACATGGCTGAAATGGTAGGTTATACCGGTTCAGTGAAACAGGACTGAAACGAGGGTTATTCGATTCAGAAAGGGACTTTGTCCACTAAGATAGTCTTGGCAATGAGTCTTGACTAACAAGAAATGATTCTCTATGATTATGTGTGAATGCCACAAAGTTTCATGTTTTATGTTATGATTATTGTGATTACATTTCACTACCATGATTTATCCCTTTTTATGAAATTATGCTCTCTTTTGCAGGTTATGATTTCCAAAATGTTATGTTCTTATGAATACGATGTGATTGATATTTCTTTTGTTTACCCTTACTGAGCATTTGAGCTCACCCTTTTATGTTTTCTTTTCCGCAGGATATAAAGTATGGTTTTAGGTAAAAAAAGGAAGATCTTTATGGGAGATGTTGAAGATATTTCACCACGATTAGAAGATTTTATTCCGAGTTTCCAAAGACACTAATCTATTACGGTCCTTGTGTGTGTGTTTTTGTTATGTACTAAGTATTCTGCAAAAGTAATGTAATGTTCATGTACGTCAAGCTTTGGGTCTCTACATTTGGTATCAGAGGAAAGGTTTAGTCAACCTTTGGAAACTAGGATGCGAAAACGTTAGTGAGATCCCTAGAGATATTTCTACGGTATGTCTAGGGATGTCCCTAAGGTTAAGTATACGTATAGGTTATAGTACTAGAACTACACTAACGATCATAGAATTAAACCTAAGATGTTAGATATTGAGGGTACTCCCCCTTTATTATGTTGTTTTCCCTATCATGATTTCTGCCTCACACACTATTCTATTTGGGTTTTAGATGATGGATGGAACCCGAAGGAACCGTGTTGATCAATGCAATGGACAATGCAATGATTGTCCACCTGAACGAACAAATGTTATGGTAGATGGAGTGAAAAATCTTATTGCTATACTTACACAAGATATGAATCATTCTGGACTTCCAAATGAGCAGAGAAGGGAACAATATTCTATTGAGTCATTCATGAGGCAACTCCCACCTTCTTTCTGTGGGTCTTCTGATCCACTTGTTGCTGAACAATGGATCAGTACCACTGAAAAGATATTTTCAGTTCTTCAATGTTCTGAACATGATAAAGTCATCTTAGCAGTATATCATTTGGAAGGTGAAGCTAATCAATGGTGGAATCTTATCAAGAATACAAGGCAAAGAGATGAAATTGAGTCCATGGAATGGGACGAGTTCAAGAACATATTTTTCAATAAGTACTTCCCTCGTATTCTTCGAACAAAGATGGAGAAGGAGTTTCTTGAACTAAAGCAAAAGGATGATGAATCTGTTGGTATATACGAAGAGAATTTTACAAGACTTGCAAGGTATGAATCTGGCATTATCATCCTACCTGAAAGTAAAGTTGATCGATTTTTCAGTGGCTTAAAACCAAGTCTTTGAAGGGCATTAGCTATAAGAGACTTCAGTAGTTATGAAGAAATTGTGTGTTGTGCTATCAAGGTAGAAATGGATGTTGGTGTTACATATCCATCTCATGGTTTTGACAAGAAACGAAAGATGGAGTTCAGGGAGAAATCTCAGAATAATGGTGAAAAGAAGATGAATTTTTCCTTATGCACAAAGTGTGGAAAGAAGCATGGTGGAGATTGTCTTAAAGGGACTAGAAAATGTTTTAAGTGTGGAAAAGAAGGTCATCGAGCAGCTGAGTGTCGAAGTAATGGAAAAAGGGTTTCTAATGATGTGAATAAAGAAAACACTGCAGAGAACGCACCACCAACACTTCAATGCTTCAAGTGTAAGGAAAAGGGGCATTATGCTAATAAATGCCCTAATCCAAGGGTTAGTGATGATCGACATGAGGAACCTCTTAAGGAAAAGGATAAAGGGAATTCACATGCGATCACTATTGGAGATGTTGAATATGACAACGATGTGGTGGAATGATTAAGTGTTTATGTAATGAGATTCCAAAATAATGTTGTATCATTGAGTATTGCAATATTTATTGATGTGTTATTCAAAGTGATTGATATATTTTTTGGAAATAAGATGATATGCGCATAATGAAGGGAAAACGAGAAAATGAAATGTTTAATAGTATTCATGAGCTCATGATTGATATAAGGACTAAGTGATATCATGGTTTGAGTATATAGAATTTTGAGGATTTTGGTATGTGAAAAGTGTTAACTTTTAACTACATTCATGTTTGCACTAAGGTTCAATGGAATACATGATTAAGGCCTTCGAATGATTGGAATGTGACCAACAAGATATGAATGCAGTGTTGCGATATATGGGGATCAACGATGGTATTAAATCTCTGGTAATCGTTTTCACTATATTATGAGAGTGGACTACAGTATTATGAATAAGCCTAAAGATTGGAATGGATTATGTTGGACATAAGTTAGTATTGTTTTCGATATTATTGATGGAATTTTATAGTAATATAGTTTTAGAAAAAGGAAAACCTGCAGGACGGGCGACAGCCCATCGCGTCGGACAAGGCTGTGGAAATCGAACCCACAACCGAAGTGCGACTGGCCTTTATCGCCTACCACTGTCCTACAGGAAGTCCCTGTTTAGTAGAAACTAGTTTTATTATATTAAGAAGTATGATATATGAAGTATAAGTCCATTTTAGGTACCATATATGATTAATCTCACTATAGAACGACTTATGTATATTTAATAACTTTTGCTAACCTTTTGTTTGAGACAGATGGAATGACCCGTCATTCTATCACATGATCTGATAACACTTCACGAATAAAAAATTCAACTTCATTTATTTAAGAGATGAAGTGGAAATTTTTCAAGGAACGAACAACAGTGAGATTGTAACAAAATAAAGTAAGTATTTATTCTAATTCAAATTCTTTAACATTAAGGAAACGATCTTGAAAACCAAAAATGTTGTCCTACTGATCTTATATCTGATGAATCAGATGGTACCTTAGATCGTCAAAAATTTATGGCTTTGTGATTGCTGGATTTTTCATATCCATGTTCTCTACCACTCTCCATCAGAACATGATGGTTAGATTTCTCTTCCATATCCATATTTTCACCTATGTGGAAACCCAGTGATTAGTTTATTTGGGTAACCGTTACGTTTCATACTTTTCTTTTTAATGATTGGTTTTGATATTCCTTTTTACTATGTGGGTTTATATTAAAGAAACTTTAGAATAGTAAACCATTTATAACCCAGGCGAATTTCGAGGGAGAAATTCATTTTAAGGGGGGTAGAATGTAACAGCCCGAGATTTTATGAAAAATATTCTTTTTAATTTTATTAATGTCTTCTGTTGTACGCTACACCAAAAGGAGCTTGCAAAACACGCATCCTTGACTTGGCTTGCATTACACACAATTGCAACCTTCCTCGATAGCATGTGTTGTACACAATTCTGAGTTTCACGAAACAACGATATGCTATTAAAATATTATCAAAACTAGCATTTATGAATAGTAATAACCACTTTTTAAATTTTAGAAGTTTTAGCTCTCAAAATGGACTTCATTTTTGGATTCAGAGTATCGAATTTAGCCTAAGGTGAAATTTTGGTACTTTTCGGATAACTTTCATATTCTGATGAATAGTAAAAATTACTAAATTATAATTAAAAACAACTTTTTTAATCGAAATAATTAATAGTGATAAATAATTAATTTGAGTGGTTTTAAAGTATATTTAGAATATATTTTTACAATTTAATACAATGTTGGTCATTGTATGTAATTTCACCTTTAAACCAGACATAATCAAGTGTCAATCTTTTGATAGATATTGTTTCTTAAAAACACGCTATTTGTTTTAACAGCGGGATTTAATTATAAAATTAATTAATGCAATTTATATGTTATGAATTTGGTAAAATAGACTTCATTTTTGAATTCGGAATATGAAATATAGCTTAGGATGAAATTTTGGCATTATTCGGAAAAACATCAATTTTTGATGAATAGTGAAACTATTAAGTGGTAGTTAAAAAAACTGAATTTTTCATAAAAATTAATTTTACCGCTTCTGTGAATGGAATTTTAAAAATCCGAGAGACACGGTTGATGTCAGTAAGTAAAATGTGGTTCAATGAGATGAAAATAATTTTTGGTGAATAGTAACTTTTTACTTTTATTTACCACGGTTAAAAGTAAATTGGGTAATTAAGGGTAATAATGATATTAATATTACCCTAAAACATGTCCAAATTCTATTGGACAAGTGTATCTCGACCAGAAACAACCTTATGTGTAAAATATTATCATTTAGGCCCACTTGGATTAGATTAGGACATTTATTATTATTTAATTCAAAGAAGAGTTAAAAGAGTTAAAATCAAAGTTTATTTACTAAAGAATTTTTAATATAGGGTTGTACATAAGATAAATTCGATTGTAAATATAAATTAGAAAGATAAAAAGATTTCCTACATGATGGTATTTTATTTGTAATTTTTAGACATCAAATAATTTAATTTATTTATGACACAAAGATGATGCAGTAATTATCTTATTAATGAAATATTGACATAATTGATATTATAAATAGCAAAATAAATGTAATTTAAGACTTTTTATGAATTACACTAATTTTATAGGTTACTATGATATATTATTGTTGATTTAATCAACTGGGTTAGAACATATAATTCTTTTATGACTTTCACAAAAATCATATATCAAATAGTTTCAAAATTGACACAAAATAGTTATTAAATAAAATATTATATTATTAATTGTTATTTTATTCCTAAAAATCTAAGGTTAGGCCAAATGACTTAGATAAGGATATATGTGTTAATAATATACAATTTGGGGTTCGTTTGACATGTTATAGTAAGTGTATTAACCATATAGTGAAAGAAAACAAAAAGACACGGTAAAAGTTAAATTATTTAACTTAGAGTTAAATCTAATTGATAAGGTTAAAATAATACCCTAAACTTGTCTAAATCCTATTGGTTTATAGGATTTAGACCCATCCCCACTTTAGCTTCGAAATAAGACCCTTTGGAACCATTATAAACCGATTTTGACTTTAATATAAAATAATATTTTGAGATATTCCTAAGGTGCCCCTCTCCTCCCTTATAAAAGGATACCTCCTCCCCCTCCTCCCCACACCAATTTGAGCACTCAAGATCGGCCAACACCTGCCAAAATACCTTCTCCACTTCCCTAGAATAATCCTAGAGGTCCTGGTCTTCTTCAAAGACCAATCTTAGTTCCCTAAGTGGAGGATTCAAAGAGGCGTTTCAAAGAAGAGGTAATATCCATTACCGATCTTTTCAATTTCTTTCTTCTTCAACTTCTTCTTATTTAGTTGTTTCATGACAAAGTAATAACATAAGTATTACTTACATACTGATATGTTATTATAAATATGAAACAGCCCTAATTCACCTTCTATACATCCTACGGAAAAATGAAATCACCGCGCGTGCGTACGTACGGAATACCGTCTCCACGCCGTGGTGTAATCTATTTTCCACCACCACCTTAATAGGATGGGTATAATGGTGTAATGAGTAACTATATATGATTATTATAAAGTGATATTGATACTGAAATAGTCTACATACACCTCAGAAAAATTCTACGACCATGGGAACGATATCATCGCTCGTGCGTACGTACGGACTACCGTCTCCACGACGCGATGAGATTCATTCTCAATGATTAGCCATTCATGAATGATTATAAAGTATATATAATAAGTACTAATGAAATATATGACCTAATAATGATAATGGAATTATTTATATTTATATGTATTTTATCTACATAATTCCATTCAATTCAATAAGGAAACGAAAACAGCATTCATGCGTACGTACGGACTACCGTCTCCATGAACGATGTATTTCTTTCCATTTAATGATTTATTATATATGTATATTCTGAATATATATATATAAATCATTTTTTATATTCTGGAATTAAGTAATCATGATCTAAGTAATCATATGAATAATTACAAGTTAAAAACACGAACGACAAATGAGACGATTTTACCCAAAACGCTACATTAACATGAATTTACAAAAGAACGGGTAATATAAAGTCATAAGTGGACCATATATGATATAATAACAATGAATATGATTCTGGAATAAGTCAATAACATGATTTAAATCATTATACAGGAGGTTCGGACACTTACAAAGCAAGTCGGACCTAAGGTAAGGGAAATATCACAATCTCATTTTTATCCGAGATTGTTTATACTTTGGCATTTACTGGGGTGTATTTTATCATCCATATCCATGTTTCCTCAATATGTAATATTTATATCCTTATACAATAGTTTATATTCAATTTTACTCTTCGGTGAGTTTTTTGTAAAATATATGAAAGGAATCTTTTGTCGTTTTTTTCGTACGAGGTACTTTTTGACTTTTCCGAAAAAAGTACGAGAAGAATGTTTTTTTAACTTATACGGCATGAATGGATTTTTAGAACATTATTTCTAAGAAGATTACTTTACAAGTTGTCAAGTTTATTTTTAATCAACTTCTTTTAGTTTAAAATTGTATGACATGTTAATAAAGGAAAAAATTTTTTGAAGAAGAAAGGATATTTTCCTCAAGAATGGAGTTCAAGTGTTTTATCAAAATTATTTTCCATCTAAGATAATAAAGGGTTATGTTTTTATCCCTAATATTACATTGATTTGATCATGTTGTGATGGAATTATTTTTATTAATTCCTTTATCTTATATGAATTCATTTATGATGTCATGATGTTTAAGATTCTCATTTGTATTACATGGGTTATGCAATGATGTATGATTTATGATTTTGTGGGACACATAAGAATGGTATCATTATGAGATGGGTGGGACCTATATCTCCCTCCAATACATTGGGTAAAGATTTTATATCTCATGAGATAGACATGGCTGAAATGGTAGGTTATACCGGTTCAGTGAAACAGGACTGAAACGAGGGTTACTCGATTCAGAAAGGGACTTTGTCCACTAAGATAGTCTTGGCAATGAGTCTTGACTAACAAGAAATGATTCTCTATGATTATATGTGAATGCCACAAAGTTTCATGTTTTAAGTTATGATTATTGTGATTACATTTCACTACCATGATTTATCCCATGTTATGAAATTATGCTCTCTTTTGTAGGTTATGATTTCCAAAATGTTATGTTCTTATGAATACGATGTGATTGATATTTCTTTTGTTTACCCTTACTGAGCATTTGAGCTCACCCTTTTATGTTTTCTTTTCCCCAGGATATAAAGAAAGATTTTAGGTAAATAAAAGGAAGATCTTTATGGGAGATGTTGAAGATCTTTCACCACGATTAGAAGATTTTATTCCGAGTTTCCAAAGACACTAAACTATTACGATCCTTGTGTGTGTGTTTTTGTTATGTACTATGTATTCCACAAAAGTAATGTAATGTTCATGTACGTCAAGCTTCGGGTCTCTACAGTGGGAGACACCATTGACCCTTGAGATATGAATTACAAATTTGTGAGTTAGTTAATTATGTAATTGAGTGTGGCCCATCAAAGGGGTTTTCGTAGGATTATATTTTACCGTATATAATAGAATATTAGGTTGATGATTCTTGTCCTAGTATTATTGCATGTGAGGTACTATTGATGTCATGGTTTGGTATTTTCTTCCATAGATTTTCTCATGGTTAAACAGAATGTGTGTGAGTGCATTTGTATCAATTCACTTTTGAAGGTGATATCCATTCGAGTACTTAAAACATATATTACATATACATTTTAGTATATATTGAATGATCATCTATACTCACATATTCCTAATAAATGTGAGATAGTGGGCCACATGTACTTAATCTTTTCATAGGAAAGGTGGTGATTTTAAAGAGCAGTTCCTAGGGTGTTCTGATTTAGTTAAAACTCAAATAATATAGGTTCACTGTTAGGGTTTTTTGGTTGGTGACACATGATTTGTAAAATCTGTCTATCCCATTAGGATGAGGGAATCAAGGATTATTTTTTTAATGTCGCTCAAATTCATATGACCATGGTAGGTGTTTTTGCCACATATGTATAATTTTGATGTGATGTGACTCATAGGATCATGAGTCATTTTTCAATGACCGTGTGTCTAGTGAATTGTACACCTATTTGGACTGATTTAAATTATGGAAATATGTTCCCATTAAGATAAATGACTAGCTATTTTGAAATTTTTGGTGATGTTAATTTTATATATAAGATTTATGTGAGTTTGATGTGAGCGTTTCAGGTGCAGTGTCCAAAGGCATGGAATGGAAATAGGGAATACACCTCTAAAAGTAATGGTATTAGTGGTGGTCATGGGTGGTTGTATCTTGAAAGGAGAGATAAATGTGTGATGTTTTTCCGATTGGGAAATACTTTTTATGAAATTTCGGAATGTTAATATTGCGGGGGGGTGTATTGAAGTTGTTAATTTAGGGTGGTAACCTCATTTAATTTTGACTTTCAGTGAGTGTCGAGGCTGACGATTCCTTGATCCATGAATGAGTTCTAATTGATATTTTGTGTTAGTTGTCATGTCTAAGAATGAAATAAAAATCCAATTGTAACTTGTTGTGATGGATGGTTCATTGTCCATGGTGGTGGGG
This sequence comes from Viscum album, assembly GCA_963277665.1. Taxonomy (NCBI): domain Eukaryota; kingdom Viridiplantae; phylum Streptophyta; class Magnoliopsida; order Santalales; family Viscaceae; genus Viscum; species Viscum album. Next base: position 1,455,515,352 of record OY728126.1, read on the forward strand.
AAATTTATTTTTATATCCATGGATATATTAGGACTTGTCATTGGATTGTCGAGTTTGTTATTTGGATAATACTTTTTAAGGGAATGTGATTTTATCTTATTGATTGGTAAGTTCTGTATTTTAGATTCAAATGAGAAATTTGACTGAGTTTGTGTGTTGGAATCAGACATTGTATGATTCTTATGGGATCCAAAGTTGATTCATGAAGGGAGTTCCAATCTAGGACATGGGTTTGGTGGTGAACCAATGTGGTTGCATGGTTCAAGGGGTTCACCTGAGATTCATTAATAATTTTAGGGGTTAAATCATTTTTGTGTCCCAGTTATGGGAGTAAACTCATTTTTCCGTGTTATTGAAGGGGTTATTACTATGATTAAACACAATAAATAAATTTTTGGGATGAATAACTGAGGATTTAATGAGAATATAGTATTGTGGATTGGTTTCATTGTATTTGGTACAATGAGTTTGTTTGAAGTTTTGACTGGGACCTTTAGAGGAAAGGAATAAATATGCTAACATTAAATATAGAATGTTGATACTCATTTTATTTAGAATAGAATAATACATGAGATGTATTATATACTTTTTCAGTCATTTTTATAGGTACTAGGTTGTGGTGAGAAGAAAACAACACTGATTGGTTCATTGGATCACTTGAGAAAATGTTATAGTTGTTGGTTTCAGAAGTGAAGATCATTACGGGATGGGGTCGTTATTTATGGCATGTGTTCAATGGGGGGGGGGAACCATTGAAATGATGACATTATTTATGAAACAATGGTTTCATGGGATTGTCATAAGTAGATTTAGTGAATATTTCAATATTTGGATCTACTATTGTTAAATTATGTGCTAGGTATTTAATGTTTTACAGGGGAATATCATTTTGAATTTAAGAATATAGGTCTTTAATTTTTCTATGAATTGGTGACCCATGTAGGTGTGACATGTTGGAACAATTTTGAGGAAATTTATCCTGTAAAATAAGTTTTATGTTGGGGAGATTATAAAGTTACATATTTTTATGTGATGTGATAATCCGGAGGAATTCAAATTTTTTTGTTGGTGTAAAGTTTGTTTTGATAATAATGAATCAAACTAATGTTTTGAGGGGATAAATATCTATATTCTATAAAAGGGAAATAATGGGGCCCCATAATTGTTGAAAACTATTACACTAGAACTTTCATAGTGTAAAAGGGGTTTTCAAACAATGAAATGTTTTTTTGTGGTGATTTAGTGTGTAACATAGTGCAGGATGAGGATTATATGAGAAATAACCATAAAATCACAACGTTAAATTTAATATAATTCCATGAAATATTTATAGTGTCTTTTCATAATATTGTTAAATTAGGTCTGACCCCTACATTCTTGTTTCTTTGAATAGTTCATTTAGTGAGGGTCATAGAATACCGCCCCCTTCTCCCATTTAGTGATATTTTATGGAGGTTCTAAGGTTGTTTTGATGGAAGTAAAGGTATGTTTTTCCTCCATATTCATTTCTTATTATTTCCCCACAATCATAGCTGATTTTAGGCAATTTAATTTTATGAATTGTTGTAATTTAAACCAAATAACGGTGAAAATCATCCAGATTATAGGGTCTTTATCATTTATTAAATAAAAGAGGAACTGAGATTCAGTTTTCATTCCATAAACATTTTGTTTCCAAGAAGTTCTTTCATGGTAGGTATTTTCATATGGTCTGTGGAGAATTTGGATAAAAGTGGTTGTGGAGTCAATGATATTAGTTGGGAATTCCATATTAAATTGGCCCATGAGTGTGTTAGGAGTGGACCATCCCTGATTTCTAAAATTTGGTCCCTGATGGGTGGGCTAAGTGATTTTAACACTATTATAAATAGTGGATTCAACGTTGAATATATGGCATCGATTTTTAATAAATCAAGGGAAAATGTTTCTGCATTTACTTTATGGAGCCAGTTTTAACCTAAACCGATGCCAATGAATTTTACATCAAATTTTTGGGGTCAGTTTTTCAGAAAACGGATGCCATAAATAACCATTGAAAGGAATTATAGTGTCTGATTTTCTAAAAAACAGACTGGATAATATTTTTAAAAAATTATTATTCATCTCATTGTTCACAAAAACTGAATCCACTAATTAGTTTGTGGATATTTTTTTGTAAAAATAATTCAATTTTTATTAAAAAAATTCCCAGGATCATGAAATCCTCATTTTGTGTATCTTTGAAACTGTTTTTCTCAAATTGTGATGACTATGTAGGTGACCTTCTAATCCTAAATGACTATTTTTTTTGATTTCATTGGATTTTTTAACATCATTTCATGTTATGTGGTATTGATTATTCATCCTCTATCATTGTGCCTTCATCCATGAAATAATTTCGTCCTCATAAACCATTTTACTACTGACCATTACCTGTGGTTTGATTTTATTTCTTTGTACATGAATATTGTTTGTCTCTACAAACATTTTTATCAGATCTTATAGTGTTTATTCGACCAAATAATTATAGGTAAAATGATTAGATTAAGGATCTATTTACCTTATTTAAGTCTAAATTATTTAGGTTTTTTAAAATTTTATGATATATTATTTATCTTTTAGTTATATTTGAATGTTATTGTTTTAACTTTTTAAATGTAGTTTATTGTTATTTATAAATGTTATGGTTAAATATTTTTCATTTTTAAATTTTTTTATTTGATAAAATTATCAAATGATATTGATGAAATTAAAAAATGAACATTGACATATGGTTTCATCATTCATTTGTAAAATCTACATCACATGTAGCGACTGCATATTTTTCACCTGATCAATTAAAACAATCTTTATTACATTTTTACAAACATGACATTGAACTAATGTAACACCTATTTAAAATGAATAAATACATGTTATATGATTGAAAATAATTAAATTTTAATTTTCATAAAGTAAATGTATATAAAATAAAAATAAAAAATTTACTATTTTTAAATTCAGATGTCATATAATTTATATTTCAATAGGATTTTTTTAAAATAAAATATTTTAACATTTGGGTAATTGACCACAATAAATTATGTTGACTAGTTTTAAATCACAGAAAAAATATACGATAATTACATATATGAACTAATATATTACCATTAATTAATTTTTCCTATTCTTTTTAGGAAATATGACAAGACAATAAATGTTCAAATGGCCATATTTCAACAAAAACATCATTCATTATGTATAATAATTCATTTGAAAAAATATAATGATTAAAATTTTATTTGTTAAATATAAATTCAATTATTGATTTAGTATTTCAATATTATCATAGTTTAAAATTTTTTGATTTTTTTTCACAAATAATGAATCTTCACCTAAATAATTATTACTATATTTTTATGAAAAAGAAGTTTTCGATATTAGCATGGGTCTATGGAGTAACCATGGATTGATTGTACCACCTATATTAGAATTATTTTATTAAAATTAAGGACCATTTAGCACATACAACCAAAAAAATTAGGTTATGAAGTTAAATAATCATCATGATATTTTAATATGAGGTGTAGAAAAATAAATTTTATGAAAAACCAAGATTAAATAATAGTAATATCACATATACTTAAATAAATAAATGGAAATAAATTGAAACTAAATAATATATCAGTTTATAAAATCATGATTTTCAATTGAGAATTTCTACTTGGGTCGTTACATGTGATGTACATTGGATTACTATGACACACATCATGAAAAACAAATACCTTTAGTAGATTATATTTTATTTATTCATAACAATATTTTTTGTTTCCTTTATGATTACCAATTATTTTTGTTGAATTTATTTATGGTTAAAATCAATATATTTTTTAATATACTTTTTAAATGTTTATATTATTTAATATATTTATCGATTATATTGTAATATTAGATATTTAAAGGATCGTAACTGGAAAAAATTTATGATGAACCATTAGTGAATATAAAAAACAAGTTGTTGATTTCATGGAATTGTCCAAAAAATTATTCAAAATATAGATTTTATTTTCTATCTATGTATGAGGTATCTAAATATGAGAATTTTAAACTCCAGTTAAATCAAGGATCATATCATTTTCTAATGGATTTTCCTTAAATAATCACCACATTGATGAATTAATTTATTATTTAGCCATTGAATATATCAATAAACACAACTACTGAACAATTTTATGGATATTATTATAAACCATTATTCCCATGTTGTTGTAAGTATATTGTGTTACCAAATGTTTTGAGATGACATTATGGGAAAAATGGGCATTTGCGGCGGGTTATTTGCCACGGGGATAAATCCCGTCGCAAATAGTCTCGTTAGAAACTTATTTGCGACGTGGGAATTCCCCCGTCGCAAATAACCGGCGGCGGTAAAAGATATTTGCGACGAGAATATACCCCCGTCGCAAATAGTATGTCGGCAGGTTATTATTTTCTACGGGACCCGTCGCAAATAACTATTTAACCGTTGACCGTAATCAATGCGGGCTAAGGAATTTGCGACGGGTATGCCGTCGCAAATAATCTAACCTATAAATACCCCTCCATCCGTTTTTTTTCATTCATTCTCAAAATCGATCTTCTACTTCTCTCAAAACTCTATTTTTAGAGTTCAGCATTTCTTGAGTTTAATTTTTTTTTCCGGAGATGATATTGAAGTTTTCAACAACGATCAGAGATCAACCTCAGATCAATTTTAAAGGTATTTATGTTCATTTTAATTTAATATTTATTTTAAATTTTTTATTAGTTTCAATTATTTTTAATTAGTTGTAATTTAATTATGTTTACATTGTTTTGTTACTTAATAAATTTAAATTATTAGTATTCATTGTTCATAGTTAGTGGTAATTAGGAATAATTAGTAATAATTAACAATAATTAAGAATAAATACTAATAATTAGAAAGAATTACCAGTAATTAGTAATAATTAGTAGTAATTAGTAATAATTATCAATAATTAGTAATAATTACCAATAATTAGTAATAATTACCAATAATTCGTAATAATTACCAATAATTAGTAATAATTAGTAATAATTAGTAATAATTACCAATAATTACCAATAATTAGTAATAATTAACAATAATTAGTAATAATTACGAATAAATCAAAATAATTAGTAATAATTAGTAATAATTAGTAATAATTAGTAATAATTTCCAATAATTAGTAATAATTACCAATAATTAGTAATAATTACCAGTAATTAGTAATAATTACCAATAATTAGTAATAATTACCAATAATTAGTAATAATTACCAATAATTAGTAATAATTACCACTAATTAGTAATAATTAACAATATTTAGTAATAATTACCAATAATTAGTAATACATACCAATAATTAGTAATAATTACCAATAATTAGTAATAATTACCAATAATTAGTAATAATTACTAATAATTAGTAATAATTACCAATAATTAAAAATAATTAGTAATAATTAGTAATAATTAGTAATAATTACCAATAATTAGTAATAATTAGTAATAATTAGTAATAATTACCAATAATTAGTAATAATTAGTAATAATTAGTAATAATTAGTAATAATTAGTAATAATTAGTAATAATTAGTAATAATTACCAATAATAAGTAATAATTACCAATAATTAGTAATAATTACCAATAATTAGTAATAATTACCAATAATTACCAATAATTAGTAATAATTACCAATAATTAGTAATAATTACCAATAATTAGTAATAATTATCAATAATTAGTAATAATTACCAATAATTAGTAATAATTACCAATAATTAGTAATAATTACCAATAATTAGTAATAATTAGTAATAATTACCAATAATTATCTATAATTAGTAATAATTACCCATAATTAGTAATAATTACCAATAATTACCAATAATTAGAAATAATTACCAATAATTACCACTAATTAGCAATAATTAATAATAATTACCAATAATTAGTAATAATTAGTAATAATTACCAATAATTAGTAATAATTACCAATAATTAGTAATAATTAGTAATAATTAGTAATAATTAGTAATAATTGGTAACAATTAGTAATAATTAGTTATAATAAGTAATAATTAGTAATAATTAGTAATAATTACAAATAATTAGTAATAATTACCAATAATTAGTAAAAATTTCCAATAATTAGTAATAATTACCAATAATTAGTAATAATTACCAATAATTACCAATAATTAGTAATAATTACCAATAATTAGTAATAATTACCAATAATTAGTAATAATTACCAATAATTAGTAATAATGAGTAATAATTACCAATAATTAGTAATAATTACCAATAATTAGTAATAATTAGTAATAATTAGTAATAATTAGTAATAATTACCAATAATTAGTAATAATTACCAATAATTACCAATAATTAGAAATAATTAGTAATAATTAGTAATAATTAGTAATAATTAGTAATAATTCGTAATAATTAGTAATAATTAGTAATAATTAGTAATAATTAGTAATAATTACCAATAATTAGTAATAATTACCAATAATTAGTAATAATTACCAATAATTAGTAATAATTACCAATAATTAGTAATAATTACCAATAATTAGTAATAATTACCAATAATTAGTAATAAATACCAATAATTAGTAATAAATACCAATAATTAGTAATAATTACCAATAATTAGTAATAATTACCAATAATTACCAATAATTAGATATAATTATCAATAATTACCACTAATTAGTAATAATTAATAATAATTACCAATAATTAGTAATAATTAGTAATAATTACCAATAATTAGTAATAATTAGTAATAATTAGTAATAATTAGTAATAATTAGTAATAATTGGTAATAATTACCAATAATTGGTAATAATTACAAATAATTGGCAATAATTACCAATAATTAGTAACATTTAGTAATAAATAGAAATAATTAGTAATAATTAGTAATAATTAGTAATAATTAGTAATAATTACCAATAATTAGTAATAATTACTAATAATTAGTAATAATTACCAATAATTAGAAATAATTACCAATAAATAGTTATAATTACCAATAATTAGTAATAATTACCAATAATTAGTAATAATTATCAATAATTACCAATAATTACCAATAATTACCAATAATTGCCAATAATTGCCAATAATTATTAATAATTACCAATAATTAGTAATAATTACCAATAATTAGTAATAATTACCAATAATTACTAAATAATTACCAATAATTAGTAATAATTACCAATAATTAGTAATAATTTCCAATAATTAGTAATAATTACCAATAATTAGTAATAATAACCAATAATTAGTAATAATTAGTAATAATTACAAATAATTAGTAATAATTAGTAATAATTACCAATAATTAGTAATAATTACCAATAATTAGTAATAATTACCAATAATTAGTAATAATTAGTAATAATTACCAATAATTAGTAATAATTACCAATAATTAGTAATAATTACCAATAATTAGTAATAATTACCAATAATTAGTAATAATTACCAATAATTACTAATAATTACCAATATTTTCCAATAATTACCAATATTTTCCAATAATTTCCAATATTTTCCAATATTTTCCCATATTTACCAATATTTACCAATATTTACCAATATTTTCCAATATTTACCAATATTTACTAATATTTTCCAATATTTACCAATATTTACCAATATTTACCAATATTTACCAATATTTACCAATATTTACCAATATTTACCAATAATGACCAATATTTACCAATAATTACCAATTTGTACTAATAATTAGGAATAATTACCAATAATTATGAATAATTACCAATAATTTGGAATAATTACCAGTAATTTGGAATAATTGCCAATAATTAGGAATAATTACCAATAATTAGGAATAATTACCAACAATTAGGAATAATAACATTATTACATTATTTGTATATTTTATTATTAATATTAAAATAATATAATTTTCTATATTATATACAATTCTCTTTTCATCTATGTGTTTTCTGTCTCCACATGTAATATTTGCATTCTTTTTCAAAATTATCAACCTACTCGCCAATGGAGAGGTGAAAGTGAATGCAAATATTACATGTGGAGACAGAATGTTAAACAAACAAATGAAAGGAGAATTGTATATAATATAGAAAATTATATTATTTTAATATTAATAATAAAATATACTAATAATGTAATAATTTTATTATTATATAATTAATATTTATGAAAAAATTATATTATTATTATTAAAAAAAATAAAAAATCAATATAATATTAAAATTATCAATATTTGTAACAGGTTTTGCATTATTCTCAACATATTCAATCCTTGATTGAGTGTTTTTTCTAACAAATTACTCAGAACCAGTAATGCTTTTATATTTTATAGAAAAATATGGAACAACGAGGTTATCAACAATCATTATTAGATGACCGCATATGGATAAATCAACATAGAAATCCAAATAGTTATAGTTTAAATCCAGTATATATAGAGGGTGTGGAGTCATTTTTATCATTTGCGGCATCAAATCCAGAATTTGTTTCAAAAGGAAAAATAAAATGCCCTTGTAGAAAATGTGCATTGAGAACGTTTGACACATTTGACAAAGTTTGGGGACATCTCTTGCGTTTTGGTTTTCAACCAGTTTATGTTTTTTGGTATCAACACGGTGAATGCAGTTCCAGAGTAGGTGATACTAACTTGATTCCGGATCCATCCCGGTTTCAATATTTAGGTCATGATGTTGCAGGTTCATCTGTTCAACATACAGAAACTCCGGCTGATATAGATTCAAATCCTGAGTTGGTACCGTCTGAATTTTATGAGTTGTTGAGGTCTGCTGAGGATACATTATATCATGGCAGCAAGATGAGCAAATTAGAAACAGTTGCAAAATTTATGGCTATCAAATAAGATAACGGAATGTCAAACACCTGTTTTGACCAGATATTTTTTTTTCTTAAAACACTGTTACCCGAAGGAAATGTTTTTCCTGCAAATTACTATGAGAGTAAGATGCTGTTTCAAAATTTGGGACTTACTTGTCAGAAGATTCATGCATGTTCAAATGACTGCATTTTATATTCTGGGGAAAATGAGTCGTTGGATAGTTGTCCCACATGTGGGAAATTGAGATATAAAGAAGGGAAACATGGGATGTCTGGTTTGATTCCTGTAAAACAGTTGAGATATTTTCCGCTTACATCCAGACTTCAACGTTTATTCATGTCTAAGAATACAGCGACAATGATGTCCTGACATAAAGAGAATATTTCAACCGATAAAAGCTTGAATCATCCAGCCGATGGTGATTCATGGAAACATTTTGATAGAGTGCATCCATCCTCTTCTTTAGAAGCTAGAAATGATCGACTGGGCCTTTCCACTGATGGTTTCTGTCCATTCGGATCTTATGGTAGTCAATATTCATATTGGCCTGTTTTTTTAACTCTGTACAATTTACCTCCATGGATGTTGATAAAGGATCCATATATCTTTTTGACTTTACTAATTCCAGGACATCCAAAGAAAAATATTGATGTTTATTTGAAACTATTTATTGATGAATTAAGTTTATTGTGGAGTACTGGTGTTAGTACATATGATGTTGCTACGAAACAGAATTTCATACTGAGAGCAGCATTGATGTGGACAATTAGTGACTTCCCGGCTTATGAGATGTTATCTGGCTGGAGTACACATGGTCAGAAATCATGTCCTTACTGTATGGGATAGAACAAATCATTTATGGTCATTCATGGAAATAAACCTTGTTATTTTGACTTTCATCGCAGATTTCTTCCAGCTGATCATCCTTTTCGCAGAAAAAGATCTCATTTCAGAAAAAGAACAATTGAAAGGGATGGACCTCCAAAAATTCTATCAGGTTCGGAGTTAAAATCAGTTGTATTTTCATTACCTCCCATCACTTTTGGTCCCACAATAAACCAACAGAAAATTTCTGGTTTTGGGAAAGAACACAATTGGATTAAACGTAGCATATTTTGAGATTTTCCATATTGGTCTGATTTGTTGGTCCACCACATGTTGGATTTCATGCATATTGAGAAGAACTATTTTGATAATTTGTTTCATACAGTTTTGGATACGCCAGGAAAGAGAAAATACAATGTAAATGCACGTTTAGATCTTGCCCAAATTTGTAGGCGTCCAGAACTGGAACTGTTTGAGAATGTCAGAACAAAAAGGTTAATGAAACCAAAGGCAGCTTATACACTGTCTAAAGAAAACCGTTTATTATTTTGTCAGTGGATTTCAGATTTGAGACTTCCAGATGGTTGTGCTTCCAATTTGGGTAGATGTTTAAAGAATGGTCATATTAATGGATTAAAAATTCATGATTGTCAGGTTATAATGGAAAGACTTCTACCCATTGGATTAAGAGGTCTGTTGAATTCTGTGATTTGGGATTCCATAACAGACATGTCTCATTTTTTCTGGAAATTTGTGCGGCTAAAGCAGATTATGATGCTCTATGCAAACTTGAAGAAGATGTTGTTGTAATTATATGTAAACTGGAAAAAATATTTCTGCCGTCTTTCTTCGACTCAATGGAACATTTGATGTTACATTTTCTATATGAAGCCAAATGTGGAGGTCCAGTACAGTTTCGATGGATGAACCCATTTGAAAGATGCATGCAAAAATTGAAAAGAAAAGTACATAACAAACGCATCTGTTGAAGGATATATTGTAGAAGCTTATTTGCAAGAGGAAATATCTTTTTTATACTCCCATTATTTTGAATCTGAGTATCCTTCAAAACACAACCGAATGGGACGGAACGAGAGGAATATTGATGAAATCGACAATCAATTATCTATTTTCAACCATCCAAATCTTGGTTTTGGTGGAGTTTATGAACGCTGGCTTTTGGATGATGATCATCACAGAGCTCATACATATGTTCTGCTCAACTGTGAATAGATGACATCAGTTGTACTGTAATTGTTTATATCACTTATTCTGTCATTTATGTTACAGTAAATAACTTTGTTTTTTATAGATTGTATGATAATCATATCAAGAAACAAATTCTACAAATTACAGCAGCTTCTCTCGAAGAACGCCGACAGAAAAATTTCTCTCAGTGGTTTCAAAAACTGGTAACATAAATTCTTTATCATTTAGAAACTTATTCAATGTATAGTTTACTATATTGATAATTATTTCACAAATTTTCAGGTGTCTCGATATACTGATAAAATTGACAAATGGCTGTGTATATTGAGTAACCCACCTTCCATACTTGTGAAAACATATAATGCATATGTGGTGAATGGATTTTGATTTCACACACATGCATATGGGGAATAAAAAAAAACAATGAACAGTGGAGTTAGCTTGAGAGGATCTCATCATCAAGAAAATGAAGTTGAATTTTATGGCATACTTGATGAAATCATTGAACTCTGTTATCTTGGACAACATTACATAACCATGTTCAAATGTCTGTGGTTAGATACAGAGAGAGGTGTGCGTGTTCATCCGACTCATGAAATCATCGATATTAAATGTAAAAGTGTTCTCGCAGAAAATGAACCATTCTTATTGGTCAACAGGCACATCAAGTTTATTACGCAAAGTACTGTGCTACATCAACAGACTTGACTGATTGGTGGAGTGTAATAAAAATCAAAATTCAAGACAATCAGTTTAGTCAAAGTGAATGTGCTTTCACTGATGTGCAAATAATTGAAGTTTTTTAAGAGAGTACTCAAAATCAATCTTTTTTACAAAGAGACAAGAGTATCGATGAAGAAGCCCCACATTTAAGAGTCGGTGATGATGATGATGTTAATGATGTCACATATGAATTTGAAATGGTACAAGATGAAAAAACTGGAACTCGAATGGATAATGATGATGTTAAAGAGGAATATGAAGATGACATTGACATATATGAAGATGAGGATGAAGATGAACACTGATATAATTCCATGGTATTTATATTCAATCATAATATATATATTTATATGTATATATAATAGTAATTATCAATTATTTGCTAACATCATTAATACTTTCTGTTTCAGATGGACGACGACACATTTCGTGAGTTTGCGGATGCTGACCTGCCTTTTGATGCAGATGAGTTGCGGGCAGATGACCCTCAGCCTGCAGGCGCTCCAGGGAGTATACATAGGGGGAACGGTCTTGCACGATTGATGATTCCTGACCCCATCCCCGAGCGACGTCCACGTCTTGGGTTTGATCCACACACACGGAGGTGTGATAACCTGTGTGATAACCTGTGGATTTGACTAAGATTTCATTAATCTATTCACATAATAAATGTTTATTATTTTTACAGTTTTCCGCATATAGTAGTCGGACATGGCAGTGTTATTTTGCGCAACTATTTCTATCAGCTGTGGACCAAATGGGAGCAGATTCCCATTGATGTGCAGCAGGCCATGTTCGGCCATTGGTTGGTACGTACGTAAATAAATTATTTTTATTTTGAAAATTATTTCTTTTCTAACTTGATATTTTGATTTATTTGTAGGGTTTATGGTATTCGATCGAGGATACCATGCGTGAAACCATCCACGAGGCATGGGAGGTGGCCATGCGTGATCGTTTTCGTCAGTTTTTGCACAATTTAAGAAAAGCTGCCATGAAGAAAGCAGGAATGTCAGATTTTGATGAGTCATGTAGAGCACACCGACCAGAGTACATTACATCCCATGTATGGGATGGATTATGTGCGCACTGATTGAGTGGTGCCTTTCAGAGGAGATCATCGGTGGGGAGGCATAATTGGGGGAGATAGGAGGTGACTCATCGAGATGGGAGTTGTTCTTTCAGTACTCATAGACAACATCTGGTATGTACATTATTTATAAATATTTTATATAACTATAAATATTAACTGTTTATTTTTTATTCTTATAGGCTGTCGAGCACTGTGATATTACGGAGTACGATGAATATCAGAGGATGTATAGAGATCATGCTACTGGGGAGCTCAGAGGTGATCGTCGGCATCACATCGTGGTCAGTATTATTTTTTTTTCAAGTTTAAAAATTAACTGCATATAATATATTCACAATTTTAATTTTAAATTGCAACTACAGGAGTCATATGAGGCCGCAGCGTCACAGACCCGACCTGAGAGTCAGGCCGAGTCATCAGATCAGACCACTGGTCGTCAGTTTGATGAGGCGGCATGGATGCAGGCCACCCAGTATGCCTTCGAGAAGGGCCGAGTAGTTGGTATCAGCTCTCGACTGACTCCCGGAGATTATTATGGAAGTGCTGTGATGTCGGCGTCCAGCTTGAGAGGAGCTCGTGCATCTTCTTCTGCTACATAGTATGAGGATCAGTTGCGATCTCAGACTGCACTGATAGAGAGTCTCTGACAGGATCAGGAGCAGATGCGTCAGCAGCAGCAGCAACATGAGGAGGAGAGTCGACGCCAGCAGTAGCTGTATGAGGAGTAGATGAGTCGGTGGCAGCAGCAGCAGTAGGAGAAGATGGAGTACATGCGCCGACTCACTCATGCTTTAGGGATGGAGTTTCCTCCACCAGCATCTGCAGATCCCCTCTCCCCCCTCCCCTCCCCCTTCTACAGATTAGAGTTTGTTTTTATGTTATAAAGTTTGTTAAATCAAAATATGAATTTTTTTTCTATTCGTAGTTTCTCTCTCATTATAAAATATTAACAATATTATATTTTGAAATAACAATATTAATATGAATAATAATATTATTTATATTTTATAATATTTAATTTTATATATATATTAAAATTTTATAATATTATAATTTAATTATATTTTTTTGTAATATTTGAATTATTTTAATATTTGAATGTAAAATAATTCTATTATTTTTATATTAATTAAAATAACTTAATAATATTTTTTTATTTATGAATTATAATTGTAATATTATTATATTAATGAAATCATTTATTAATATTATATTATTTTTTATTTTTGAATTATAATTCTAATATTATTATATTAATTTAAATAATTTATTAATAATTTATTATTTTTATTTGTGAATTATAATTCTATTATTATATTAATTAAAAGTATTTATTAATATTTTATTATTTTTCATTTTTGAATTATAATTGGATTATTATTATATTAATTAAAATAATTTATTAATAATTTATTTTTTTTATTTTTTTTATAGTATTTGTGACGTGATACTATGCCCGCCGCAAATAGTATTATTATTATATTCATTAAAATAATTTATTAATAGTTTTTTTAAATAGTAATTGCGACGGGGTCCGTCGCAAATACTATTTTCGGCGGGCCCTTCACAACAAGTATTTGTTACGGGGCCCGTAGCAATTACTATTTTAAAAGTTTTTTTACAAATATACGGAGTAATATTTGTGACGGGAAGGATCCCTGTCGCAAATAAGGTCTTTAGCGACGGGCCTGTCGCAAATAATTGTTTTTGCGACACCGTCTTCCGCGACGGTCCATTTGCGACGGGATCCCGTCGCAAATGACCCGTTGCAAATACCTGTTTTTCTATTAGTGTGAGTTAACATAAAATTATAAAATGAGTGGAGTGATAAAATATTCTCTAAATTACTTGAGCTTTTAAAATAGAACTTTCAGAAGGCAATGAGTTTCCAGATGTCAATTATCAGTTAAAGAAAATATTATTGCCAATGGGATAAGGGTATCAAATGATACTTTCTTGGAATGATGAATTTTTGTTGTATAAGATGGAATTTGAATAATTACCACAATTTCTTCTATATGGGACATCATTATATATGATGGATGAAATAGTAATTTCAGATTCATTCTTGGATTCTGGCATCCACCCTCATGGAAAATCATTTTTTTATAATTTCTATTAATTTCATTCATTAATTCCTATATATCATTTCGATAATTCCACTGTGATTTATTCTCTTGTACGAGAATCAAAGCTCCGACTAAAGAAATTTGGTACCTTCCAATAATTCTTCATTTGAAGAATATATTTTCAAATTCAATTGATAAAATAGGTAAATATTGAATTAAAATGACCACATATCTGATAATAACTTATGTCACACTACTGATTCACCATAGTGGAAGAGATTTTCTAAAGAATTTCAGTATTTGGAAAGTAATGTTAGAAATCCTGGATTGTGATTGTGTACTGTTGGAATGAATCCATATCAGAGCCTAAGTAAAAAATATATTTCCTAGTCTCTTTTTTTATTATTTTACAACTTTTCCCCACATATATGTATGAAGAAAAAACACATTATGACGATCTTGAATATTTCTATTAAAAAAACAAAGAAATGATATTTATCTATTTCTTTTACCACTTATTAATTATTTTAAACTACTAACAGAGACATTTGTAGTAGATTTTTATACATATAAAAATGAGAATTTTATTCTTTTTTGATTTTATAATTATAACTATAAATTACATTCCAATATATTAAAACACAAATGGATACAATGTTAAGGGAAAAAAATTACCAATTAGTGAAGAAGAGACATCATATTCTCTAATATAGAATGGAAGAATGATAGTCTACATGGGAAATTGAATATGTTTGTGAATTGATCATCCTTATCACATATTAAAAAACATTTAATTGTTTATACAAACGCAATCATCCTCATTGTAATTTTTTGGTTGTAGAATATTATGATAGGGTGAAAAATATTTATTATAAATTTGAATGAATAATAGTTCTAGTCTTCGAAAATGTTCTAGAAGTAATACTCTATCATTTTTCAAACAATCTTATTAAATATTTTTAGAGATAAAATATGACATTTATCTTATGCATGTTGAGAAAATCATATAAGATTGTTTGATTGGGCCTTTATTAGACATAAATGTATAGAATAATGATGAATTTCATACAATATTTTAGTTTATATAAATGGGAATATGTTTATAGTATTCTCCCACTATGAAACAAAACATCACATATTTACCTCCAACCTATCACACATGAAGAATGACTAAGAAGAATAATTTTTTTCATTTCCTTCATGTTGTTAAAGTACTGAATGATTATTCCTAAAATGTGAATAAATTGATGTCATTGATGTATTTTAAATTCATTGGTATAAAATCTCATAATATTCATGTACTGAGAAAAATACTTCTTCCAATCGCACTATGTAGTATATTGCAGACAACTGTAAAAAATAATATAATGAGGTTATGAAATTTTTTCAAATATATATATAGAAAAGTCAGTTATTCAAATTTGATTGAGGCGTTGGAGAATGATGCTGCTCTTATTCTTTTTCAACAAGAAATGTATTTCCCACCTACGTTTTCGTATTTAAAGGTTCATCTAGTGATTCATTTGGTGTATGAGAATAGAGTATGTGGGACTATCTATTTATGATGGGTTTTTCCTTTTAAATGGTAAATATAAATTTTGAAAAAATTTGTAAAAAATCATAACCGAGTAGAGGAATATATTAATAAAAAATATGTATCATAAGAGGTGATTGAGTTTTGTAAAAATTATTTGAATGAAGTGGAGAATAATTTTCTCCTTATATCTCGACATATGAATTTTGATAGTGAAGGTAGATGTATTTGAGTCTTAATGGTAAATTTATTTCTACATGATGAAGTTTGGTAGGCACATTTATACATTTTGAACAACACAGATGTGGTTCATTCAAATATATCATCGCATATTGCTGAATTAAAGTTAAATTATCCCAAAATTAATGAAATATTTTTGATGATTGAGTATAAAAGGCCATTTGTTTCATGTTATTAAGAGTAATTTATCCTAGATATATCGGAATGGGAACCATTAAAATGGTTGGAAGGGGGACCGCCTCTTAATGTGAACACATGGTCTGCTTTTGATATTAATGGGTACATATTTTATAGAAATACAAATGAAGATCAGAGAACTATTCAAAATAGTTGTGTAATGGTCATCTCTAAGGAACTATATTTTTTGAGTGTAAAGCTTAAAAACAAAAAATATGCCTCAACAACATATTTTTGAGCTCATGAAGACAAATGAGAAATTGATTATATTAAATTTAATGTCATCATGTATAAGATTAATTGGGATACAAGTAATATTTATGTGAAACATAGTGAATATGGGTTTAAATTGGTTTATTTAAAAAGATTATATTTCAACGAGGAACCATTTATCAAGTCCACACATGAATTGAAAATATTTTATGTCATTGATCCATCTATTGATAAGTGGATCATCATTTTTCTTGGGAAAAGAATCCATTTGGTTAATAAAGAAGAAAACGTAGTTATTGATATATATTAGTCTTCTTTTTCTTTTACAATATTTCCATAAAAAATTAATATAACACATTCACAGTTCGGGATGTAGGAAATGGTCATGTTGATGGGATTTAGGAAAACATTAAATTACTCTCTTAATGAATCTTTTAAATTTTTTTCGTATATATCTTTTTTTTAAATTTACATGTGTAAAAAAATAATATTTAATAAATATTGGATATTTAATTATATATATTTGACTATTTATGTGATTTCAGTGTTAAATTTTTATATTATATGGTTATTGTTTAACTATATTTCATTTAAATACCTGGTCTACATTATTATATATTGGGTAAGGTTATGAATATGAGAACTCTATTTTAAACGTTGATATTTAAATTCATAAATGTTTCTATTATTTTAAATGTTCTATTTATATTTAATAGTTTACCTTGTATATTTTTTTGTTAGGAATCATAACATAATTTTCTAAATAGACACATGTGTGCCACTGTTTTAATATACATATTTTTGTTTCATTAATTTCTAATTATTTACATGACTACTTATATGAAACTGCATAAAAATTTGTTTAAATTTTACAATATCAATTATGGTTATAAATACCATGATTGAAGGACATGTACCAAGATATTTTTATTTTTTTTATATTATTTATTGTCAAGAAATCTAATTAATTATTAAAAAACAAATTTAATTTACAAAAAATAATTACAGGACTATTGATGAGACTTCAATGGTGGAGTCTTTTTCTTTTTCTATTATTAAATCATGTTCTTGAGTTTATGAACATGGGATTACAAGTTTACTAGAATTATCACTTCCTCGTGAAGACGAGATATTACATATTATTATCGATGATAATAATAATGAAATTGGCCCAAATGTAGTGAATTTTATCTGTTAAATCTCTATGTAGACCAGTTTCAAGATTTAAATTTTATATCTTGACTAGAAAGAAGTTGACAAGATATTAATATATCATGGTTTGGAGGCCGTAACGATATAATAACTCAACTAATTTATTTTATCTCAATTTTTCAACAATATATATTTTAAATGACTAATATTTATTTTAGTCAATTACTTATGACATTAAATGTTGCAAGCATTAAGAGATCAGTCTTCTAGTGGTTTTAATGAGGTCTTGTTCAGTCCTCAATCTCCCCCATAGTCCATGAAAAATGGAAAAGAGTGAGAAAAAAAATAAAAGTATGTTACAGAGATATCTATGCAAGTAGTTCAAATAAATTTATGTAAATATATTTTATTTACCATGAATTTTTATATTTTATAAAATAACTACACTAATAAAACATTTTCTTTATTCAATTTTGGATGAAGAAGATGATAAATCTTCATAGGGATCTTTTACCAATGATAGAAGGATGGACATCCCATCCAATAATTTATGAAATCTAAAACACCCAATCTAAAAAAGAGGATATGCAGCAAGTGTTATTATCGAAAAATTATTTTTTCATCAATGTAATAATTCATGAGAACTAGAAATTGAATCCTTAAAAGATGAGATGAATGATATGAAACAGACCATGGGTTATCCAATTCAAGAAAATGTACAAGATATGACAAAACAATTTATGTTACAATCATAATCTAGGCATCCTTCCCCACCAGCGCAACCTTTTTATCCAACTACGTAGCCTATAAAACCATCCAAGTCGAACCACCATACCATTCATGCATACTTATATCGTCAAACTACTCTCTTAGACCCAACATTAAAATATGAATTTTATGATGGAGATCCTCATATACATATTTTAGCATTGAAAGTCACTCATTTTATGGGGTATTTTTTATGTAACCATCATATGTAGATGAGTTAGGATTAAATATTATTACAAGATATTATTGACACTACTACTCTACTACCATTTCTTATTGAGTAGTTTACTAGAGTTTGGGATTGTATAGTT
The DNA here is from genome assembly GCA_963277665.1 of Viscum album. Lineage (NCBI taxonomy): Eukaryota > Viridiplantae > Streptophyta > Magnoliopsida > Santalales > Viscaceae > Viscum > Viscum album. The sequence continues at coordinate 1,455,534,554 of OY728126.1, forward strand.
TATTTTTTACTTTTCTCATCTATCATTATGTTTTGTCTTTCATATGATGAATGTGTTTTTATAAATATTAATTACATATGAATGAAAATGAATTAAATTATCTTCTAAAATTTAACTAAAATATAATTATTTAAAATAAATATAAATGGAACCAAGGAATCAAATGTTTTAGGAACAAAAAATTGTATATAATTTTGAAATATCTAATGGGATAAAAAAGATAAAATCCATGTTCTTATTCCCTGTATAATATCTATGAGTATTGGGTGAAATATAAAATTTTTGGAAAAGAATATCCATATAGAATATTCAAAAATTATATCATAGATATAATTTATTTTATGGAGGTAACTGTTCCTATGTTGTAGTTTTTTTCTATGTAAGTAAATTTACATTTAATTTTTCATTTCCTTAATTAAAAATGGGTTAAATTAACTAAATATATTACATATTTAATTATGTTTCCATAAATTATTTTAATTAAAAATGAGTTATCATATGTTTTTGGATTTATAGATCTATAATTCATTTAAAGGAATACGTAATATTTGAATACTACTGATTGAGTTACATATATATGTCGGACATTATCAAAGTTGGAGATTGGGTGTTGGTTTATTCCATTTATTAATATTAAAGTACACAATCATATTTATGATCAAATGTTAATTATAATGTCAATAACTGTGAATTTTTTTTTATTATAGGATGTGTTGGAAATTAGGTACATTTTTCTTTAGTTAATGCAGAATATATTGGTATTTTTATTTATTAGGTTAGGTTTGTAAAATATTTATCACTTTATTAGAGAGATATGTTTTTATATTTTATAAAATTTCATTCTATTTATTTATTATTGTATATAAATGTTTTATTAGATGATATATTTAAAAAACTAGGTCATGGAAAATATTAAACACAGATCAGTTATCGGTAACGAACACAAACAAAATTTAATATGTGAATGTAACAATAATTATTATATATATTAGATATTTTTCATAATTTTGATATGTATAAATATATATTGGTTTTTATTGTCATGTTAATGTTTTATAACTAGGGTTTCATCACCATCAAAGATATTTTGAATGTAGTTGTTATAATTTAATATTCATGTATTTGATAATCAAAATTGGGGTAACTACTATAATTTATAAAGTTAGTTATATTAATTATTTAATAATTTTTTCATAGTATTCTATTTTTTAATCATATATTATTAATTTTTATCGTATAAATTAAATGATGTGATGTCTTATATAAAATACGGACTTACCCATATTCTATCATTTTTATAAACTATTTGTTAGGTATTATTTCAATTGAAGATTTTTTATTCTAAATTTTATGACTAATACTAAAGTTTCTTAATGAAAAGTGTTCAAAAAACTAATTCTTTTGTTATAATAGGTGTTTTACCATAATGTTGTAAAAAATAATTCTTTAAAAACAAATATTAGTGGCTATATTGTTATCCAAGTGTTTTTAATTATACATTATAATACAACTGTGTAAATAATAATCTTTTTAATAATTGGTTAAAATTGTATTTGTTTTTATATATTTTAAATATATGATACACACTATTTCATGGATGTGTATTGTTATTTTCTATTATAGGGATTCATATTTTTTAGAGGTGTAATATTTTCAATTTTCAATTTCTTTTTATTTCAACGTCGAGTTTTTTCAAAATCTATGCCAATACATAAATAACTATTCATGTGTTTCGTTGATCAGTTGTTATAGAAATAAGCGCTAAAAATAACTCTAAATTTTTTTTCTGCATCAGGTTTTATAAGAAACAGATGCCCAAAATTAAAAAATTGATGACCTTTAGCCGTAGTTTCTAGAAACAACATACACCAAAATAGAACCGAAATATATAGAAATGTTTTCTTGAATTGGTTTTTGGAAAAATAATAAAGAATACCATAATCTTTATGTTACCTTTATAAACATATGTTAAAAAATAACGTTAAGAATAAAAAACCAATATTAAAATGTGATTTAGCATTAATTTTAGGAATTTATTAATATTTTACTAAATTTAATTAATTAATTATTTAATATATTATTAATTAATTGTGATGTCCTGTAATAGGATATTTACCCAAGTGGTTGGATGGTGGGAATTTATTCATTGGATGATTTTTAGGGAGATTTATGGGGATTATCTTGATGATAGTTTAGCTTCAGCTTGAGGTAGTTTTTACTCAGATGTTTCCCAAAGGATTTAATTCATGTTGTTCATGGTGCATGTTTTTTCTATAAGGACACTAAGGGAAATGAGTTTTTCTTTATTTATTATACACTATGACTCATTAAACATTAACGGTTTAACATAAATTTGTTGGTAAATTTTAATATAAATTTCTTCACCTATGTAAAATTCCATGGATGGATTACGTTAATTTCCAAGGCCATGTGGAATCTATTGCAATAGATTTAAAATCCAACTACTTATGAAAAAATATTGTACTAAGAGGATACCCCAACATATGAAATCCACAAAGAGGGGTTATTATGATATATAAAATCAACATCAATAGTAGTTTAATCGAGGCACCCTAAGATATGTTCAAAAAAGGTGGATGGGCCATTGATAGGATGTGACTTGTTATATTACCATAGTGTTGGTATTTTTTTGTAAAACACACATAATTTAATTTTTTTTATATTTTGAAAAATTCATATATTGGTGGTAAATTATTTATACTTTGGATAACAACCATTGTGGTGACCATTTATTTTTTTATGTTGAGAACACCCATAAGGGAAGTACTTTATATTTTTCAATGGGAAATACCCTTAGGGTGGTAAGATACTGAATGAGAAAACTCTCAAATGGGAGGTCCATTACAATTGAGGTATTATTTTATTAGCTAGGAAAACAACCTCGGGGGAGATCAGTTTTACTAATGGAGAATAAAATCTCTAAGGGTGTGTATGTGATACTAATAGAGGAGATTACATTGATATAAAACTGGGTTTGATCCTATTTATCCTTCTAGTAAGATTCCCTAGGGTTGTGATATGTATGAACTTATGTATAAATGGGAAAAATCCTACTTGGTAGGTTCATGAAACATGATATGTATACCTAGGAGACCCAAGACTGTTATTGGGAGTCATGGTCATCATAATATGCACAAAGATACCTTGACACTACAAATGTATGCTTGATTTATTGGGGTCACATAACTATGTATTTATAATTATATGGTATATAGTAATAGTGTGTGCATGGTCCCCATCACATGGACATATACACTCTAATTTCGGGCTAAAGTAGTTATCTATGGTGGTTGTTTTCATTTCATTTTAGTTGTTGTATTTATTTCAATATCAGGTCACATGAACATATCAATATAATAATGGTTCCACATGGTACTAAATTATTTATTCAATATTTATTTTAATACTCATAGATAGATTGTGTGGCCATGAACCATGCGTTCCTGATAAAAAATACACATGTTGGAGGTTTATATATTGGGTTGAGGTGAGGTATATGGATTTTATTAGATCCTCCTATATTTCTATTTCATTCCTTATATATTATTTTAATATGATTTTTATTTTTTATTAGATGCTTGGGAGGTCAATCGATTATGTGTGTATATATATATGCAGCTTCATATTGTTTTTATTATCATAATGTTATATTTTTTTGTGTGTTCTGGTTTTTATGGGAATCAAAGAGTGTTAGTCGTTTAGTATTTTATTATGAACTATAAAATAGGGGGAATAGTATCCATATGAAATCTCTTTATACCCAATCTATATTTGACATTCTATAACAAACATGAAGGTGTGCATGAGGTATAATAGAGACCGCTGTTACATACATTAATTTTTATTTTGGTGTGTTTGGACATTACAATCATTTGAGAATTAACAGTTATGCTTTTTTGGAGTTCATAATATATTACCTAGGATTCAAAAACTATTAAAATGTGTAATACAATGGGTGCTACCCCAGATTTAGATTATTGTCTAATAAAAATTGATGTTTGTTATTCATATCATCCTTCTATTTAACCCGATAGCATATAGATGTCTAGGATACTCTTTAGGATACAATTTATGATCCTAATATTATATGGATTTATATTACAGTCTCTAGTATTATACTATTGATCGTGATACTATATGGATTACTAAAATATTCCATATGATCTGACTAATAAGGCTGATACTATATAGATTCGTTGTATAGTCCCTATGAGTCTGTGCTTTCAATTGATATATTTAATACAATGTTTACCCATATATTAATGATATTAATGACTTTTAATGCCTTAATGTTTATAGATAATTTTTTGGGTATAGATATATTTAATTAAAAGATTTATATATTAGATTCAGGGAGTATTCCAATATAAAATGTACAAGACGTTACTTTGGATTCTAATATAAAACATATTTAGGATTTATTGGATGTTCTTCTTAGAGTCAGCATTATACATTTGTTTTGTGTGAGGAATTGAATATTCTCTTTGGATTCAGAGTTTTTCCATGATACATCATTGATTTTTTTGATCCTTCCTTGGATCTGGAGGTCTTGATAAAACATTTATTGAATGATATTTCTTATGCACAGAGATACCTAAATCCCAGTCGAAGCAAGTCTGGCTGATCGCGAGTATACCCTTAGAACTAAAGGATTTATTGGAGTTATTTTTTAAGATTATACATTGATTATCCTTTTATTATATTAAAATAAAATGTATATTAAATTATATAATGTTAAATTGGAGGGCTCTGTTAGTGGTTCCTTATCAGGTTTTAATCACACCCTACTAGGGATGATGTTACACTAAGGTACCCAAATAGACATCACTATCCACATGTTCTGGTTAGGTAGAAGTTCAATGTTTTCTGATTGAGTGGAATAGCTCAGATGAGTTCTGATGACTAATATTTGATGAAGCTCAGGTGTGGTGGTGAACCATCAATGCATTTCATTCTTTTCATTATCTTGTATTTTTATTTTTCCATGTGGGTGACAGATTGATGTGTAATGGTATGAAATTGTTTTTGTATAACAGTTTTCATATAATTTTAATTTTTTGTAGAATTTTTGTTTTATTGATTATACATAATATTATTATTAATTTTGATTATTTATATCAGGTTAGTATCTATTTTTGGTTATTCTTATGTGGTGGTATTTTTGTAGATAGTAATACCCCAGACTCCAACTTCTAGCCATCAACAGATGCAATGTTAGGAGGGATTATTAAATCCCCATGGTGTCACTAGTTGATATATCAATAAGTGGTCTCAAGAGGAGGGATGTACCAAGATATATTTATCCCCATGAATGGTAAATAATAAATGAATTATTGATTTCAATGTGAAAAAATATGTAATTTTTTTGAATGCATATTTGAAAAAGAGAAAGAGGGAGAGTCTTTATGAGAAACCCATTTTTTAAAAACATAATGATTTAGAAAAAATATGTTAAATTTAATGTAGTAACATGGTTTTATTTTTCGAAAAAATAAACGATCTAGAAAATTTTATTCAAAATTATTAGTCTTATTATAAATCAACACAATCTAATAGTCTTTATAATAGTAAATATTTAAAAGGATAAATAATATGAAGTGTTCCAATTAACATGATTGATTTAAATAAAGGATAACATAGGGAACTTAAAATAAAAGCCTATCCATATTAGAAGTAGTAATAAATGATTTTGTCTAATAAAAGAGTGGTTTCTTTAGAATATAATTGAAATAGACGAGGATAAGTGTACGTGAGAGAGTATATATTGCATGAAATTAAAAAGGCGGGAAACCTCTTATCAATTTTAAAATTCTATATAATTTCAATATATATTTATATAGATTTTTTTTTGAAAAATTATTTTTTTCATATAACAAATTCCATTTGTTAACATATTTTATTCATTTATCACATTATTTTTCACATTCTTACTACTTGGGTCTATTTAGTCCAATACTCTAAAAAATTGTTCATTATATTGATAAAATTTAAAGTCATTTTAGAGTAGTTCCATTTCCTCCAAAAGTATTATTGTATGGAGTATTAATCATTCCAAATATATATATTTTTATAGATTAATTGATTATCCAAAATAGATTTAAATCATGAATGGTGACGAAACACAGTTATTTAGAGATGTTAAAATTTTTAATATTATTTATAGATAATATTTTGATAAAACGAGAAAGTTATCTTTAAAAAATATTTCCCTTGTCATATATTTTATATTTATTCATTGAATATATTTTTATACACATTTATGTAAGTCAGTAATAAATGTTTTTAACATCATACATATATGCGGCTATGAATTGTTATTTGTTACAAAAAACTATGAAAATGAATTATATGAATTATCGGATGATGAAATTAATATCAAATTAAAATTGTATAAATAATTATGTTGTTAATTTTTTTTTGAAAAATAGAATGAGGAGGTGGAAGGAATATGAAATGGAATCACTGTTATATATCAATGATTTAACTGAGCTATTAAAGTAGTGTTATAAGTGCTTAAAAAGTACCAATAGTGTGAGGGGAGTTAAAGGTGGGGGGAGTGGGGTTCGTTAATAGTGCTTAAAAAGAGATTTTGAAGGAACCCTTTAATAGCGATTAAAAAGTGCTGAAAAACGAACCCATTATCAGCTATTTTTTATTGCTGTTAAATGGTACCTGTAACCATGTTTCTTAAGTGATGTGAAATGGTTATTTTAAAAGAACTTTTTTAGTGTTGTTAAAGGTTTCCCTTTTTAAAGCATTAAAAAGTGCTGTTAAAAAATATGAATAAAATTAAATTTCCACCTACATTAAAACACACCTTTATCAATTCTTATAACCCCTTTCTAAGTGCTTCCCACTACTCATCTATCATCATGCACCCTACCACTTTTTTAGTATTGGAAGGCTATCCTAAATACCTGTGCATATTTGGATTTGATTCCAGGACCTCCCTTATGTGAATGAATCACTTTACCAATCTTCATGTGTGACTTATTTTAAATTTAATAAATTTTCTATTTATTTGTATATATTTTCAAATATGTGATAATATATATGTATACACATATAAATATAATTACATAAATATAATTTATTTTAATTATCATTTATATATATAGAAATATAAATATATATATATATATTTGAGAATGTAGGTATATATATGTGTGTGTGTTTATTATTACACACACTTATGAATATAGAACATCTGTACATAAATATAACTCCTTTTTTATAAGGTAAAAATATAGATAATTATATTAATTTAAATAAAATTAATTATAAATAATTATTTTATCTATTAAAAAAATTACTTAAATATGCAGAAATATTTTTATACAAGAGATATATTTTATGTAAATATAAGAAAAATTCCATATATCTAATTATAAATAAAACTAAATTGAAAAAATGATAAAAAATTCAAATCCATAAAATCAATAAGAATGTATGACCTGGGAAGAAATTCAGTCCCCACCTTTAAAAGATAATATGACTGCATTAAGAGGTTGTAAATCCATCAAAATTAAATAAATTGGCGTCAAATGACTAAATACTCAGTTTTGGAGTCCTTCTGTGACTTTTTTCCCTGGAAAAAATTGAGAATAAGCACCCCATAACCTACACATCATATAGATCATCGAGCTATTTGATTTGATATGTGGTAGAAGCCTAATAGACTCTCGAATCAAATGTTTGGACATAAGATGTTTGAGAAATATTTTGAAATAATTTTTGAGATTTTTTTAATTTTTTAATTTTTTATTTTCTTAGGGTTATTTAATTACTATTACTATATATTAATTAGAAAATGCTTCATGAATAAATTTTTTTAATTTTGTATAATCCATTTTCTTTGAATAACTTTAGTGTTAATTTTAAATTATTATTTAGAATTATCTAAAAAATATTTAATATATATATATATATTACATTTATATCTTTATATATTTATATATTAATATTTTTTAATAATTTTTTTTGAAATATAACCACTATCAGCACTAGAAGTAAACATTGATAGGGGGTCTTTATCTGCGCTAATAAAAATAATTAATAAAGACTCCACATTTTCAATGCATTTTTAGAGGCATTGATAATGTTCCCACATTATTAGTGTTTCTTTAGTAGTACTGATGGGGGTGAGGGTGGGTAATTAATAGTGGTTTATTAGAAGCACTGATTGAGGGTACATTTATTATTGATTTTTCAGATCTTTAAAGTACCCCCTTTAATGGTGATAAAAAGTGATGTTATAGCCCCCCTTAATCATCTCTTTTTCAAGCACTTATAGAGGGTGTTTTTTACAACACTTTTAGCTTGCACTGATAAAGAATTACAACTTGATAAACCTATCTTTTTAGTAGTGAATGGTGTACAAAATGAAAGACATACATACTCTCACTGTTGTGGCTCCGTTAGTTTTCACATTAAGGCATCAAAGAATTTTATTTTTATCATAATAATGATTAATAATGTGTATAATAGTTCCATATAGGGACTTTTTCATAATTTAGATAAGTGAAAATCATATAGTGCGAAGAGAAGTGTGGTAGGGAGGGACTATATTTAAAAGTGGTGCAGAGAAGAATTTTAGAATAAAATATTCATTTGATTATTATTTATTCCTCAACTCAATCAACAATGATGAATCATGTGACTATATATACTAATTTATTCATGTGAGGTAGAGTTAATGGTTACATAAATCATACAATATTCAATTTATCATATATTTATCTAATAATGTAAAATTCATTATTTTAGTATACATCACTATTGACCAAAAATTTAAAATTTTCAAAAAAATCTTCCAATGAGAGTTTTGAAATCCTTACTATAGAAACATTTTTTTTGAAATAAATATTCAAATAAGATAAATCTATAATTTAATTCATGTTTTAAAATAGTTAATTTAATAAATAATACAATTTTTTACAAAAAATGTATTTATATACTTAGATTTTGTTACATTACTTGAGTGATTATTTTGACATATTTTTTATATTTTTTTACTTTTTTAATTGATTTTAAAACTAATTTACACCTGTTAATGATAATTCAAGGAAATGGAAATTCTACAATTCCAATGGTCAGTTTACTTTTCAAGATTTGAAATAATTTTTCAAACAATAGTATTTCTAATAGGTATATCTCATATTTACAATGGTAAAGAAGTCAATTTAATTCCAATAAAGACGTATTTATTGATTTATGTATTATTCAATATAGATCCTAAATGATTTAATTTTTTCATTTTCAAAATGATGATTATATTTATAATGTTTCTCTATTTATTTTTAAGTATTGTATATTTTCATGATAATATTTGGTGAGTGTGACATACCAAAATTTGAAGTTATGTATCATATTTAACTATTTTTATTATCCCTTTGAAATATTTTGGATTTTTTTATTGATTATTGATACTATTTATGTTACTTTAATAGCCATAGAACTTCTTGTGAATATAATCATATCATCTTGTAGTATTAATTTGATTAAATAAATGGAAATGTGTTTCAATGAGAATCAAAGTTCATTTAAAAACTACACACGATTATGTATTCAACTCCTTTGATATGGAGAGAAATAAAAAATTTATTTTCACTGCACAAACTAGTGATAAACACTCCATTGATGGTACAAGCCCTGAATGTTGTTTCCCTATCTAGTTTCAACGAAAACAATTTAGAATACAAATAACATATGATTCAATTATAATATTCTTTTGGATGGAATTAGACAAGAATCTTGGTTACATTAAAATATTTAAGGATCCTCTTCAGACCCTTTTGAATAGAATAATTTGGTTTTTTTTAAAAATTTGTAGAATGACTAATGTTTAAAAAAATTTCCTTCCCCAATATATTAAGGTTAATAAAACTCCCAATAATTAATATTAATATACTATTGCCCATAATTTTTCCAGATTAATGCATTTTTATTTTACATTAATTACGAATTAGCATATTTACTTTTTTAATGAGTTCTATTTTAAAATTATTTAGACGTTAAATATATAATATTAATTTGGATAGAAAAATATCAACCATGTTTTAATTAATTTTTAAAATAAGAATATCCTTTAACTCTCCCATCAACAACATTTCAATTTCAATGAGTATTAAATCTATAAAATTTGGACAATGGTAATCTGTAGTTATACAAAATATATAATCTTTAATAAATTTTTTTAAAACAAAACAATAATTTTTTTAAAAAAAAATTAAATTTAAAATATGTTTATGTTTTCCAAATTTGATTTCATTATCATTTATGTAATATTAATCCCTTAATACGAAACCTAGAATTAATTTATCAATCTATAGAATCTTTTGATTACTATGACCCCAATATTTGAAAATTTTGAATCATTAAAATGAGGAGGTTCATACATAATTTGTAAGGAATTTTTTCCTTTTTCATTTGTAATAAGTACAATGTTTTCATCATTAATTGGATCATCAATATTATTTTGTTCTATGTGTGATCCGGTTTATATATGATCAAACTCATTTTAAATTGTACTTTTAGTTCAAGTGCTGGATTTTAAATCAATGATATATTTTTTAAAGGAGATTTATTTAATATATCATTTTCAATTATTAACAGACATCTGAGTTTTTATTCCTCAACAATATGTTTATTTTATGTAGTTGGAACAATAATTTTTACATTTATGAAGCCTTAGTAAATATCATCAATTAGTGTTTGAGTTTTAGGAAAATTCCCAACAAAATAAATTTTAATTAATTCTTCTATATTATTGTTTATCTATTTAAATATTTATTTGGATTTTATTATGTTATTGTACCCAGGATAAATTTCATAATATAATTTGGGACAAACATTCATGGGTTATACATGGGGTTTATAATATTACAAGTTGAATCCATGAACTTGAAAAAAATATTGGGATTCTTACCATTCAAATGTTTATATGTTAACTTCATAAGAAAAGGTTTTATAATGATAAGTTTTATAATATAAAAAGTGAAATCATCCAACTAACCCCAATTGAATTAGGATTTTTGAATTTGATAATGAGTGATATTAAAATATACTATGATTTTTTATTGCTTCTTTTAATAACCCCATTTTATTAAGGAATTATAGGAACCATAAAAATATTATAAGAAAATGAAAAATAATATTCATAAGGGTATTTATTTTTTATTTCTCCCCTATGATAATTTATTAGGGTATTATCTTGTAAATATTTCAAATTTTATTAATTATTTTAAATTAAATAAATGGCTAACAACATAATTTTATAGTTACATGAAAAAAACCTATTTATATCTTGTATAATAATCTATAACTAAAAATGAATAATATTTTATTAGTATTAAAAAATCAAGTCAGATCAAAAATATATATGTGATTGAGTTCATGTTACATTGAAATAGATACATAAATTTTCATATAAAATGAATATTTATGTTTCTTTTTGGATCTAACTAGTCCCACATAAAATATCATTTTGGAAAAAAAATATTAAGTCTTGTAAAATTTTGTTTGGGTTGAGATTGAATGTTTATTAATTATAAATTTACTTTTCCATATATGGAATATAAAATTATCACTATGTTATATAATAAATAATTTTACATGTTTTCTATTAATTTATTTTAAATCAATAACACACATATTTTATAAAGAGATGAAATAAAGTATATTTAATATTGGAATCAACTAAATTTAACAAGTCATTCTAAAATATAACATTAAAACCATTATAAGATAAATTTTTATTTCATATAAAACTATTCTTAATTATATAAAAATTTAAAACAACATTAATTATATTAAAATAAAGAAAACGGAATGGAACTATATTGAATATCTTTCTGCTTAAGTTATCATAAAGTATGAAATGTATATTATTGTGATTATTTTGGTTGTTGAACTAAGAATACTGATGAAATATATTCCTTGATAATCCATAGCCCATATACTATTTGACCCAATGATATTTTATATTTATAAATTTTTACTTAAAATTAATTATGATACAAAATATTATGGAACCCATGTGAATTTAGTTTATCTAATTTTATCCTTGTGATATTCTGTAACACGGATTCTCTTGTTTTTATGGTGTTTTATAATAAATTTAATAAAAAAGTGAACAATTTATTTTTCCAAAATACTGTAAGAAACTAATAATTTAATATATATTTATGTTTTTATAAAATTTAATTTTTTAATAGATTTCCATAAAAACTACACCAGGTTTGAAGAAAAAACACTATTATAATATTATTATAATAATGACAATCATTCTAATATAGTAATTAATTTGGCAGGTAAGAATAGTACTGACTAAATTTTAAAATATATACTATTTCCCAATGTATAATTTTTAACTCTTTATTATATATATGAATAATAATTGTTTGGAAGAAAATATTTATTTTGAAAGACTATATTTTTTCTAAAGGGTGGTCTAATTATGCTCTTCAAATATAATTTAAAATTAATTTGTAATACACAGAGAAAATTTAAATTATGTTATAAACATAATTTTGGAAATACTATTATTAAAGTTATTCATTGGGTGACTTTTTAGAAATTTTATGAAATATTTCATTTTTTTAGGAATAGATATAAATAGTAAATATTAATTGAAAACTACCTTTTCATTTAAATAATTTATAATTTTTAATTATATTTTGAATTTTTTTCATTGTAAAATTTCTTAATATATATATATATATATCAATTAATATTATATAGTTCATTTTAATAATTTTTATAATGTATTTTGAAACAAAAACCTTGGTAACTTATGAATATTTCCTCTTAAAAACCTCTATTTCTAGTAATGTCGTGGAGATTAAATTTAAATTTAAATTTCCTAATTCCATGAATTTAATTTGGAGAAATGTATTGAATATTTGGAATCAAAATAATATACATTTTTTAATATTATTAAAATAGTTTTTTACCAAAATTAATTGTGAAAAATGAAAAATCAAATTACATCCATTGAGGTTAAAACTGAATTACCGAGGGACAAATTCGAAAGATAAGGGTTAAATTAGAATAATAAATATCAGAAATCCATTATATGGCCATATTTTGACCTTATAAATTATATTATTTATAATAGTACATTATTATAGCATTGTTACAAGAAAACAATTAGGGTGGAATTCATTCTTTCCCAAAATTATAAATATGTCACTCACCTAACATATAATAGGCTACCCATTCTCCTCATTTCATCCCAAATTCAAACCAATTTAATTATTCAAATACCTTCCCAAATAGATTCTCAAATACCTTACTTTTATCATATCGTCCACATTTTGTTTATAAATCCATTCTAGTATGTCTTTTTGAGCAAACATAAGGAAGATGTCGAAGAAGAAGTAATGTTCTTCAAGGAGAATTTTAATATTATTTTTCCCTCCATATCATTTTATTATTGTCAAAATATTATGATATACTAATATTTGTATATTTAATATCATTAAAATTTTTATGTTAGGTTCATTAACTAAAATCACCTCCACTTCCATCAAATTGTTTAATAAATCATCATTCATGTGTATGGTAGACCACCACCTCGCAAACCAATGTATTTATTTTTTCCATTACTACCTCTCATGGTTGGGTATGGATATGGATAAAAATTATATATGTATATATATGATGTTGAAAAAATAATCATACTTCTTGATACATTATATCATATATTTATTTCATATTAAACTCGGTAAAAGATACGACATCATCAAACAAGTGTTCGACCGACTACCACCACACAAAGTGTCACGTTTAATGAATATATTTTTCTATAATAATAATTATAGAAGAATTTTTAGATGAATTTATCTTTCAAGATTTACTCTAAAATAATTAAGGTGTAAATTATCTTGATTATTTTGTTAAAATAATTAAAGGCTTGTTAAATTAATTGTTTATTTATTTTTTGATTGCTTGTTCAGCTTCATGGTTAGGTTGTCTATTATTGAAACCTATAAATAGTGAATTTTTCAATTCAACATAGAAGAAGGACTAGTTGTGTGATAAAAGTTAATGTATTTGTTTGTTATGAGTTTCCTCCTTTCTTTTAAGGGATGCATGCTTTTTTATTTAGAGTTGTGGAAGCTCATTGTGGTTGATGGATGGATGGATTTATTAATTCCAAGAGCCTGGTTGGCGTGTTTGTTTCCAACATCTTGTAATGTGATAGGTGCCAAGGATGTATGAGCACGGTGGGATATTGTCGTATATTTGTTTTGGAGGATTGGATGTGATCTGAGTTTCGTAAGGATGATCTTAGTGGATTGTTTTGTCATATGGGGTGCGGAGGCCTGGTTGTTGTTGATGTAACTAAATCATGTGGTGGAGGGATGCATCAGAATATTCATGTGGGTGTCAGTGTAGATGTCAGGGGGTGAAATAATGGGTCTAAGACAGTCTTACTCGTTGATAGTAAAATTGGATGCTTTTTTGAATCTATTGTGTGGATAATGGCCATATTATTTGTTTACATTCATTTCATTCCCCGTTGCTTGAGGTAGATGGTTGTTATTGGTTGAATACATTTATTTTCCATCATATAATGTTTTTCTAGAGTAACTTATGTGGTTATATGACATATGGTCTTAGTAGTGGCAGCGGGGAGTCTGCGAGACAGTAGCTGCAATTGAGTCTAAGAATATGTTATTCCCATAGTTTTTTTGACCAATACTATACCTAGTAATTTTTTTATATAATATTCTACCCTATAAGTTATCAAAACCGTCACCCTTGGGATACTGAGCCATTGGGGGTGTTTTCCCCAATACCCTAGTTGTAGGATAGATGGCTGATTACTCCATTTATCCTCTATCTCTTCTCTTGGTAGTTACATGTGGTGGAATTCATGATGTTTAGTTTTCCCCAAATATGTGTGTGTTAGACTGTAACAACTTTTATTTAATGAACATGTATTCTAGATGAACTTTCCTAAGGAACACTATATGTATAAAGTGTGTATGTTGTGGGGGCTTGAAGATCCTTACCTGGTGTATGGACTTTAATGGCTTGCAGTATAATACCCGCTGTATGATACACATTATATGGGTTTTTGTGGATCCCAAAAACAACCTGTTTTTTTGTGATGAGGATGTGGCGTTGTGATGCATGAGGTGCATACTGTGGAACTCTTCATATGTTTTTATGGTTAAACCTATTTGGAGAGAGATTCTCCAGACATTCAACATTGTGGTAGAGTAGAAAATCAATGGGCAAGTGGTATTGTGGTACCATTGATATTCTTTATTATATTATAAACTATTACATGTGATAATTTTTGAGTTTATCCATAGTGCGGCTGGGAATTTAGTGTACAAGACTAGGTGATGTGTTAGTTTATGTATTTTCTCACTATGCTATATTATACCTTCTTCACTGTATGCATGAGAGGCTCTGTGGAGGATCCCACTGAGTATAATATTATTCTCAGTCTATGTATATGAAAACATTGTTTTAGTTTATTTGGAGTTGTTTTGAGATCTGGATATTCACTAATAGCATTGGGTTTGTAAGAAAGTATTTGGGCTTCATGGTCACAATAATATTTACTTTTTTATTGTTACTTATTGTTTTCCCTTCAGTTTTAGTAGTTATGGCATGTCATTACATTTGCGTACTTGGGTCTTAGTTTATATTGTTGTCTTAATAGATGTTTTTTTGGTTTCTATATTTTCTATACCATTCTCACATGTTCACAAAGTGGGTAATGCCTCAAATATTTGTGTTTATAATACCCCCAGTGCTAGTCACGAACCTCTGGCCAACTAGATGTCGGACTTGGTGTTCACCATCTCTCTTCTCCCATTTCCATTCTAGGAGGGGTATAGTTATGGGGAGGGGTTGTGATAGTGTTGTATTAAAAATATTTTTGAGTGATAAGATGGAGGTTATATTAATCCACAAGTGATGTTTCTTGGGAAGGTAGGACCATGAAGTTACCTATGTTTTTAAAGTTTTGTAAACATGGGAAACCATTTAGATATGTGTATTTTGGGCCCCTATGATATAATCTTTGAACATTTAATCTTAAAAGGACTTCTACAAAGGATGATACTGGTGGAAAGTTGATAACTAGGAAAGGGTTATGAAACATTATTATTTTCACCTATGTTTTAATGGGTATACCTCGGTATTTGTTAATAGAAAATTAAAAATTGAAAACAATTTACTAAGGTTTAATTATTCTATATTCCAGGTTATGAGATTTATAGATTTTTATTTTGTTGGCTGGGCTCCAGGTTGACGTCCTTTCCAGGATCCCGTTTAAGATGTTCAATATGTTTCACTAGTATATTGTCATAGGGTAGAGGATAAAAACAACATATCATTAAGGACACTCATATAGTCTCTACACCGAATTCTATAGAGGTACCAGGGATCTATTTCAGAATAAATCAAGGAAGACTAGTTGGAGGAGTTCGAGACTTCCTTCAATTTGATCTGTGCTCAAGTGATACATTGGGTATAGATATCATTGATGATGATTCGTGGGGTAGTGAGCTAGTGGTGGTTCTTGTTCCTCAGAGTCTCTGAGGAGTCAAAAGTCCCTTGGGAGTAGTTCTGAGACCAGTTTAGAGCTAAGTTTCTTTCATCTACTACTACGGTTGAAAGTCTCTAGGATCTATTAACCCTTTTTATGTGGAGATCTAGGGTGAGGGACTTGGAGATATGTTTGGGAAGATTATATGATATTCTATAGACCTTTTTCTTTATTAGGAGGCTAGAGAATGGAATTTTGATGAGGCTTTTTTTCAAATAAATATTGCTAGGTATCCCCATTTATGATGAAGATATATATGAAGGTGATGGTGGGAGTAGAGGATGACGATAGAATGTTATCTAGAATTATTTCATCCCGAGAGGGGATTATTCAGGATTCTTTCTGAAGTATAGTTGTTATTTGGGGTTCCTTATTGTCAGGAATGAAGTTCTTCCAATCATCCAAGAGTATGTCCCACCCTCAATGTCTCATTTCTCTAGGGTTAGTGGCCATAAGATTATGATAAGGGATAATACACATGCTTTCCTTTTGGAGGTTGAGGTCATCATTAGAAAGAGTGAACAACCTTTCTCAGTAGTCATTGTGTGCTAGTAACTCTGCTTCAGGCTCCTACAATGAGGTGGATTAGTTGAGTATGAACCACCATGTTTATCTAGTTTGGGATAAATAGTGAGTAGAATAGGAAGTCATAGGATATCCATGAGATTCTGCCTGTCCTCAAAAAGAAGAGTGAGGCTATGGTGGTTGCTTTCAGAACGGTCTTAGAGGCTATGGAGGCAATCATGTCTGGCGTTATGCTTTCGCATTTCAAACTCTACGTGAACTAGAAGTCGTTCGATGTACCCTTTTCTTGTTTTTTATGTGGGTGTATACCTTATTAGATTAGATAGTGAAAAAAATCCATCGTATCAATTTCCCTTGTCCATTATTTGGCACATGATGTATTGAGACATCAACTTCCCTAGGTTTTGTCTACACTAGTTGGAGGCTGATGTGACTTGTTTGATGTATATAGAGATTGTGATATAGTGTTAGGGCATCACCTCTATTTTTGAGATTAATAATGGTTTTGGGTACAAATATATGAAAACATACTCGATGTGGTTGTTTATGTATTCGGTTGAAGATATCAAGGATTGCATCAAGATAAATGTTTTGTTCTTCATTGTTGATGGAGTTATAGTATTGTTTGTTGGCAAGAGAGACCCATAGATGGTTCAATGTCATTTTTTCTCCTTTTTTATCCATGATGAGTGATCCGAGTTTAATTTATTCAAGGGTTTAGAAATAGGTACTTCTATGGGTTGATGACGTATACAATGATTTCATTTTAGAAGTGGTTGTAGTGTTACCCTATTGATGATATATTGAGTTCGAGATACAAATAAAACCAGACATGTACCCAATCTCAATGTCTCTATATAGGATGTTGCATGTTATATTGCGAGAAATGTGTATGTATCTCGATGGTCTGTTACAGTGTGGGTTTTTTTCATCTGATTGTGTCATCATGGGGTGCATCTGTATTTTTGGGATGATGGTTGATGTTAGTTTGTGGTTTTTTATAGATTTTCATCGTTTGATCCATTTGATAGTGAAAACCCATTATCTCCTTCCAAGGATTAATGAATTATTCAATAAAAATATGTGGAAAATTTGGTTTATGAAGATTGATTTGTGGTCAATATATCATCCCAAGACTATTGTAACACCCCAGGTAAATAAACAATATTATATTTTCATATTTATACATATTTGTGAATAAAGTATTAATATGACTTTAAAGGGGATGCTATGCTCGATGGCGTACCCAACACGCAACAACGAGTTTCTTGGGAATCTTACGTCGCACTCTAATAATAAAATAATATTATTTTAAATTGTAGTTAACATGTAGCCGTTGTATTTTCGGGAGTGGATATAAATAACTAAAATTTTATTATATATGTTTTTAAATGTTTTTACATTTATCCAATAAAAGATAAAGCCATAAAATACGGAAAGAATTTAATTTTAGGCGTATATGCCCTAGTTTTCACTAAAGGCTCACTTATCACCTTTTGATGGAGAACCATCATTAAATATAGTTTTGTTCACTCTTATACATCCTTTTGGACCAAATAAAACTCTTCTAAAGAATTGGGACATCAAAATTTTCTTTGTGTAAATTTTTGGTATCTTTCTGATAGAGTTCATTTTTTTTAATGAATAGTGTAAAATGTTGTATTTTAATTCAAAACCTCTTTGTAATCTAATTTATTTATATGATTAGATTATCTTTTGAATTGTTTTTAATGTGAAATTAGAATATATTTTTACCATTAAATCCAATAGCGGTCGTTGGAATTAATTTCACTTTGAAATCAGACTTAAACTAGAGTCAATCTTTTGATACTTATTGTTTCATAAAAACACGCTATTTTCTCTGACAGCGGGAATTAATTATTAAATTAATTAGTGTGACTTATATGTTTTGAATTTTTTAAAACAGACTTCATTTTTGACTTCGGAATATCAAATATAGCTTAGGGTGAATTTTTGGGATTTTTCTGAAAAACTTCAATTTTTGATTAATAGTGAAACCACTAAGTGGTACTTATAAAAAATGATTTTTCCGTTTAAATGAAATTTTTCCATCTTTGGGTTTTGAATTTCAAAAATCCGACATAAATGGTTGTCATTATGAAGTAAAATGTGGTTAAATGGGATAAAAATAATTTTCTGGTGAATAGTAACTTATTAAGTTTTTAATCGCGATTAGAGGTAATTAGTGTAGTTTAAGGTAAAAATAATAGTTTAACAATATGAAATGAAATTGAAACATGTCCTAACCTCATTGGATGTGTCATGACCGTCCAAGAAAACCCATGTGTCAACTTGGGGACCCCATGAAGCCACTTTGGTTTGAAAATTACATTAATATCTTTTTATTTAATGTTAAAGTAAAAATGAGACAAACATGAAATGTTTTACTAAAACAATTTTTACATGGGGTTATACAAATCATATTTTTGACTATAAATATTAATTGGAAAGATAAAAATATTTCCTACATCATAGTATTTTTTTTATAATTTTTAAACATTAAATAATTTAAATTATTCATGATATCATGATGATGTAGCGATGACCTCATTATTTAACGATTTAAATAAAATGGAAAGATAATTTAACATCTAAGACCTACACATGGAAAAAACCAATTGGATGAGTGGATTTAGAACCCTTATCACCTTATACTCGAAACAAATCAATGTGGGACCTCTTAAATCTGAATACCATTTTAAAATAAAGTAACTTATCTTTACCTTCCAAGAGTGCCCCTCCTCTCCTCTTATAAAAGGCCCCCACCTCTACCTCCTTACCCACACTCTCAAAGCCTTTGGCTCGGCCACCCCTGCTCATTTTGTCTCTACACTTCCCTATATAACTCCTTGAAGCCTCACTTTGGGAATAAGCCTTTCCAAGGAAGCCTTTGAGCTCAAATCAAAGGAAGTTACCCTATTTTAAGGTAATGTCTTCACTTGTGCCCTTTTGTATTATTTTGGTTCTCCAACCCCCTAAACTCTTTTTATTCATTTCTTTTTTAACAAATAAAGTATCATCAATATAATAGGATGTTTTTATAAGAATTATTCGAGCTTCACTTTCACACACCTACATCTAATGGTTAAAGAACATACTGTTTCCGTGGATGGTGAATTTCGGCCTCCCGAAATGATGATTGATCAACATTCTTTTAACACCTTCAAAGGTGTCCATTAATATGAAACTATATTTTTATGTGATATATAAAATGTTTATGTTTTCCTTAAGATTCTTTATTTTTCATTTTGGGCATACCTTTATGGTTTCCATTATGGGTAAACGCGATATCTTCATTTAAGGAAGTGCGGACTACCGCCCCCTCAAAGTGATTTGATTCGTTAATACCATATGTGGTACATATAAAGGATATATTTAATGATATTATATATTATACCATACTATAATTAAAATAATATTATGTATCATTATGTTTTAATTCCATTAAATATGAAATAGAAATGGAAGTAGCGTTCATGCGTACGTACGACTTACCGTCTCCATGAACGGTACATTTCATGTCTTATCTCAAAATGTTATGTAATATTATAAGTACATATATATAATAGATATATATGTAATATATTACATTAAAATTATGGATATCATTCTGTAATTATAAAATATATATATCTCTCTCATTTTGTTTTAATTCCATTAATATGACAATAAATAAAAGTAGCGTTCATGCGTACGTACAGCCTACCGTATCCATGAATGGTGCTTTTCATTTTTTATCTCCAAATGATATGGAATAGTATTAAATGAATATTTAATTGATATATATGATATTTTAATAATTAATACTATTCTGGAAATTATTTACTTATAACTACATGGGAAATCTTTTTTCAAACAAGTTCATTTTTGACTCATGTACCAAACATCGGCAAAAACGTCTGATATGAACTAACATTGTTAAACAATTATTATAACATTATAATATGTGATATGAACTGAATAATAATCTCTAAAGGAGGTACTTAGGAAATTATTAATTGACCAAAGTTTATTATTCAGGAATATAATGAAACGAACAAGACAAGTTGGACTTGAGGTAAGGGATCTTACTCCTCTCTTTTTAAGTACACTCTTTTACGTCATTCCCTGTAAAGCTCATCTTTCTTTTTATTGGGATGTTATTTTATATTACGCTTACTATAATTTTTATGTTTATGTGATGAGAGACCCTATTCTCTCTCATCAATCCATTTTGTAAGTTTTGAGTGGCGCCGTTAGGCTGCCGAATTTTCGTAAGAGATCTAACCTCTCTCTTTCTCTTTAAGTACTCCCCTTTATGTCACTTCTTTTAAGCTCCTATTTGTTATAATGGGGGATGTTCTTTCATATTACTCTTTCTGTACATTTTATTTTAATGTGATGAGATACCCTATTTGATCTCATCAATCCATTTTTGTAAGTTTTATGTGGCGTTGTTAGGCTGCCGAGTTTTCATAAGGGATTTTTCATCTCACTTTTATACCTATGAGATTTATGCTACATTTGCCACAATTTACATTGAGTGGTGTATGTACTTCCAATTATTCTACTCTTTGTGTAATATACTTTCGTTTATGAGTATTTACATCAATGATTTATTGTCCTTCTTTCATGGGGTCTATGTTTTGAAAGATACCCAAGTCGGTAAGGGAACCTTTCACCCTCCACTTTTTTTAAAAGACTTCTTTTGTTGGGTCTTTTAATTTACATATTGTTATGTTGGGATATGTTCTCATATATCATTATTGATGTAAATTTTATGTCCAAGTGATGAGATACATTTTTTATCTCTAATCAACTCATTTTGATGTGACGCCGTTAGGCTGTCAAGGGAACTTCTTAACCCAATTTCGATTTCTTTGGGTTCAACATGTAGTTATTGAATATGTAATACTTTGAATATGTGTGAATGACCATTGATTATTTTAAACTTAATATCCACTTATAATTTGTGTATTCGTTTGTCACACATAATTATGTAATTGATTTATCCTTAAACTAAGGATACCGTCTTTGTATGGGACTTCGTCTCAATCTCCTTTCATTGAGGCATATTTTATTTTATACACAACTTTCTTTTATACGGTGTATAAACCCCTTTGACTTTTACGTTTATCCAAAAGGAATCTTTTTTATAAGAAGCGTTTTACAAAACGACAAAAGGGAATGTTTTTGTCATATGTATGCGGCGACAACGACTTCTCCGCCGCAGTGACCATTATTTGGGTTTTGGCTTCCTCTACAAGTCATACCTTCTTTTTAAAAGAAAAATAAATATCATGTTTTACTTTTCTTTTATTTTGGTATTGAAAATGGTTTTCATAATGTTTTTATATCAATATGTTGTACTGATATCTTGTGATTGAAAGGTGTAAATGTTATGTTTCCTTTTTTGCATGTTTTATGTGATACGATTATGTTGAGGTTCTTGGGAATTATTATGAAGGCAGGTGGTTCTGTGATAAACTAAGGGCGGGTGAGCCCGATATAGCTCTCCAATGCATTGGGTAACACGAAGGAGTTAAACGTTAAGGTTTCTCCGAAGAGATTTAGGGAATATACTGTGATGGGTATTCCAAACGTAACCAAGAGGGTTACTCCCTACGTAAGAATGTTATGAATGCCCCAAGTTACCTTTATGTCTTATGATTTCTATGATTTATTCACGATTTTATGAGGTATGCTAAAGTGATTATGTTTTATGGGTAAAGTATGATTTCATTCTTATGTATATATGAACCCATGTTTGCTTTATATATTTTTATATCCCTTACAGAGCTTTTTATGTTCATCCCAAGTTTTTTGAAATGTTTTTCACAGGTCAAGGGAAAGGTACATGATATGATGATAGTGTCAAGGAAGTGTCAATAAAGAATCCATGTTTTATTTTAAATATGTTTACATTGATGGGAATGAAGAATACTATATTTATGTAACCACATTGTTTATATATGGAATGTAATGAAAGTTTTATGATCTAATTCTCTAAAACTCTAAACCCGAAAACATCCTCAATGTGTAATATTGTAATAACTCAAGATTAATTAAGGTTTAAGGATGGGGCCTTACAGTTGGTATCAAAGGTCGGTTTAGATAACTTTAGAGGTTAGGGTATTCTTTAACCATAAGTGACATTACCATAATGGTTAAGATTTCAGAAAGAGTCCTAGTTTTCGATAAAGTGAATGAGTAAGTATATCTTAGTGTTTACCTTACACATTAGTACATGATGGTTTTGTTGATATAATCACACTGACATTTCTGTTTTTAGTGAATGGATGGATCTAGCAGGCACCAATGAGACAACATGTTTGATGGAAACTGTGGTGGTTCTCTGATTAAGATACTAGATAAAATGGAGGATTCAATGAGGAAACTCGTGGTTGTTCTAAACCAACTATCAAGGAGTCATGATCAACCACTTGAACCTTGGTATGATCTTTAATGCATCATGTACGAGATGACCAATCCATGTGGAAGTTCAGGTAATAATTATAAAGATAACCATTAGAGTTTATATGATCCTTACTTTTGAGGTAATTATGGGTTACTATATGTTATGATTGAAGTGAAAGGCATGAGATAAAATTGAGGTTAAATTATGTTATGGTTATTTTTGATGATTTTATCTTTTTTTGGGGAATGATTTGAGAATTATATAGTTTTGGAAAAAGCACAACACGTAGACCGTGTGACTATCCGTCGCGTCGGACAAAGCTGCGGGAATCGAACCCACAACCAAAGTGCGACTGGTATTTATCGCCTACCACTGGACTACGTGAAGTCCCTGGTTAGTTTGACTAATTCTTTTTAGTTAGATGATTTTATGAGTTAAGATTAAGTTGATTTTGGGTTATCTATGGAAATTTATTAACCTATCATGGAGGATATCTGATTAGGTTAACTACTCTTCAATACAAGACTTTAAGTGAAACTGATGTTGTTTGGGGATAAATGTTACGATTTAACTTGGAAGACTATGTGACTAAATCCTTCAAATATTTGGGTTTCAATCTTATTTTGGTTTAAATTGAAGTATTTTATGGATAAATTGATTATCAAATGGTCCTCGTTGAACTTTGGGTTTTGTTGGACAAATTTTGGAGATTAAGAATAGATTTTCTTTTTATAAAGCGTTATCCTTTTCTGGATTTTCTAACCTTGTACTATCCTTTTTGGTTTTAGTTTTGGTTAAGGTTTGAAGACATGGGAAATGTATAGTTCTTTTTCTGTGGATTAGGTGCTCCTCTAGAAGTTGTTTATAGTACACTTAATGCGAACAAGTCTTCCTAAATACTCATCTTTTGGAGAAAGTATGAGTCTATGTAAGAAATCTAGTAAAATTTGAAAGTCAACATGACAAGTAAGTATGTTTCCTTATGTTTTAGTTAAGCTCAAAAATAAATTCCTCAATAAAAAGTAACTTAAAACAAAAATTTTGTCTATTAACCTTTTCTACTGGGGAACCCAACACCGTTTAACCCATCACAAGTTTGTGATTTTCTTATTGTTAACTTTATACTAAACATGTTTTCTATCACTCTCCATTAGAACATGACCCTATGTTTTCTCCTCCATGTCCATGTTTTCCTACATGGAATCCTAGTATGGGTTAAATCGGGTGACCTCTGTACTTATCTTCCTTTATTTTAAAGTGATTGTTTTACCGACTCTTGTTCCGATGTGGGACTTTCAAGGATGTTTCCATGCTCAATATTAAAAATTACGAGGACGCAATTTCAAAAAGGGGGGAAGGATCTAACACCCCAGGTAAATAAAGAATATGATATTTTCATATTTATCCATATTTGTGAATAAAGTATTAATATTACTTTAAAGGGGACGCTATGCTTGATGGCGTACCCAACATACAACAACGAGTTTCTTGGGAATCTTACGTTGCACTCTAATAATAAAATAATATTATTTTAAATGGTAGTTAACATGTAGCCGTTGTATTGTCGGGAATGGATAGAAATAACTAAGATATGATTATATATGTTTTTAAATGTTTTTACATTTATCCAATAAAAGATAAACGCATAAAATACGGAAAGAATTCAATTTTAGGCGTATATGCCCTAGTTTTCACTAAAGGTTCACTTATCACCTTTTGATGGAGAACCATCATTAAATATAGTTTTGTTCACCCTTATACATCCTTTTGGACCAAATAAAACTCTTCTAAAGAATTGGGACATCAAAATTTACTTTGTGTAAATTTTTGGCATCTTTCTGATAAAGTTCACTTTTTTTAATGAATAGTGTAAAATGTTGTATTTTAATTCAAAACCTCTTTTTAATATAATTTATTTATATGATTAGATTATCTTTTAAATTGGTTTTAAAGTGAAATTAGAATATATTTTTACCATTAAATCCAATAGTGGTCGTTGGAACTAATTTCACTTTGAAATCAGACTTAAACTAGAGTCAATCTTTTGATACTTATTGTTTCATAAAAACATGCTATTTGCTCTGACAGCGGGAATTAATTATTAAATTAATTAATTTGACTTATATGTTTTGAATTTTGTAAAATAGACTTCATTTTTGAATTCGGAATATCAAATATAGCTTAGGGTGAATTTTTGGGATTTTTCTGAAAAACTTCAATTTTTGATGAATAGTGAAACCACTAAGTGGTACTTATAAAAACTGATTTTTCCGTTTAAATGAAAATTTTCCATCTTTTTGTTTTGAATTTAAAAAATCTGACATACATGGTTGTCATTAATAAGTAAAATGTGGTTCAATGGGATAAAAATAATTTTTTGGTGAATAGTAACTTATTAAGTTTTTAGTCGTGATTAGAGGTAATTAGTGTAGTTTAAGGTAAAAATAATGTTTTAATAATATTAAATGAACTTGAAACATGTCCTAACCTCATTGGATGTGTCATGGCCAACCAAGAAAACCCATGGGTCAACTTGGGGACCCGATGAAGCCACTTTGGTTGGAGGATGACATTAATATCTTTTTATTTAAAGTCAAAGTAAAAATGAGACAAACATTAAATGTTTTACTAAAAAAAAATTTACATGGGGTTATAAAAATCATATTTTTGACTATAAATATTAATTGGAAAGATAAAGAGATTTCCTACATAATATAAGTTTTTTATAATTTTTAGACATTAAATAAATTAAATTATTTATGACATCATGATGATGCAGCGATGACCTCATTATTAAACGATTTAAATAAAATGGAAAGATAATGTAAAATCTATGACCTACACATGGAAAAAACCAATTGTATGAGTTTATTTCGAACCCTTATCACCTTATCCTCTAAAAACATCAATTTGAGACTTCTTAAATCCGAATACCATTTTAAAATAAAGTAACTTATCTTTACTTTCCAAGAGTGCCCCTCCTCTCCTCTTATAAAAGGCCCCCACCTCTACCTCCTTACCCACACTCCCTAAGCCTTTGGCTCAGCCAACCCCAACCCATTTTGTCTCTCCACTTCCCTATATAACTCCTTGAAGACTCACTTTCGTCATAATCCTTTCCAAGGAAGCCTTTGAGCTCAAATCAAAGGAAGTTACCCGATTTTAAGGTAATGTCTTCACTTGTGTCCTTTTGTTTTATTTTGCTTCTCCATCTCCCTAAAATCTTTTAATTAATTTATTTTGTAACAAATCCAGTATCATCAATATACTAGGATGTTGTTACAAGAAGGATTTGAGCTACACTTTCACACAACTACATCTAATTTTTAAAGAACATACTGTTTCCGTGGATGGCGAATTTCGGTCTCCCGAAACGATTATTATTCAACATTATTTTAACACCTTCAAAGGTGGTCATTAAGATGACACTATATTTATATGTGATATATAATATGTTTATGTTTTCCTTAATCTTCTGTATTTTTCATTTTGGGAATACCATTATGGTTTCCATTATGGGTAAACGCGATATCTTCATTTATGGAAATGCGGACTACCGCCCCCTCAAAGTGATTTGATTCGTTAATACCATATATGGTACGTATAAAGGATATATTTAATGATATTATATATTATACCATACTTTAATTAAAATACTATTATGTATCATTATGTTTTAATTCCATTAAATATGAAATAGAAATGGAAGTAGCATTCATGCGTACGTACGACTTACCGTCTCCATGAACGGTACATTTCATTTCTTATCTCAAAATATTATGTAGTATTATAAGTAAATATATATAATGGATATATATGTATATATTACATTAAAATTATGGATATAGTTATGGAATTATAACATATATATATCTCTCTCATTTTCTTTTAATTGCATTAATATGACAAAAAATGAAAGTAGCATTCATGCGTACGTATGGCCTACCATCTCCATGAACGGTGCTTTTCATTTTTTTATCCCCAAATGATATGGAATAGTATGAAATGAATATTTACTGGATATATATGATATTTTAATAATTAATACTATTCTAGAAATTATTTACTTATAACTACATGGGAAATCTTTTTTTCAAACAAGTTCATTTTTGACTCATGTACCAAACATCGGCAAAAACCTCTGATATGAACTAACATTATTAAACAATTATTATAACATTATAATATGTGATATGAACTGAATAATAATCCTTAAAGGAGGTACTTAGGAAATTATTAATTGAAAAAAGTTTATTATTCAGGAATATAAAGAAACGAACAAGACAAGTTGGACTTGAGGTAAGGGATCTTACTCCTCTCTTTCTTTTTAAGTACACTCTTTTATGTCATGCCATTTAAAGCTCATCATTCTTGTTATTGGGATATTATTTTATATTACACTTACTATAATTTTTATGTTCATGTGATTAGAGACCCTATTCTCTCTCATCAATCCATTTTGGATGTTTTGAGTGGCGCCGTTAGGATGCCGAATTTTCGTAAGAGATCTAACCTCTCTCTTTCTCTTTAAGTACTCCCCTTTATGTCACTTCTTTTAAGCTCCTATTTGTTATGATGGGGTATGTTCTTTCATATTCCTCTTTCTGTAAATTTTATTGTAATGTGATGAGATTCCCTATTTGATCTCATCAATCCATTTTTGTATGTTTTATGTGGCGTCGTTAGGCTGCCGAGTTTTCGTAAGGGATTTTTCATCTCACTTTTATTCCCGTGAGATTTATGCTTCATTTTCCACAATTTCCTTTGAGTTCTGCATGTAATTCCCATTATTCTACTCTTTGTGTAATATAATTTCATTTGTGAGTATTTACATCAATGATTTATTGTCCTTCTTTCATGGGGTGTATGTTTTGAAAGATACCCAAGTCGGTAAGGGAACCTTTCACCCTCCTCTTTTTTTAAAAGAATTATTTTGTTGGGTCTTTTAATTTACATATTTTTATGTTGGGATATGTTATCATATATCCTTATTGATGTAAATTTTATGTCCAAGTGATGAGATACACTTTTTATCTCTCATTAACTCATTTTGATGTGACGTCGTTAGGCTGTCAAGGGAACTTCTTAACCCAATTTCGATTTCTTTGGGTTCAACATGTAGTTATTGAATATTTCATCCTTTGAATATGTGTGAATGACCTTTGATTATTTTAAACTTAATATCCACTTATATTTGTTGTATTTTTTTGTCACACATAATTATGTAATTGATTTATCCTTAAACTAAGGATACCATCTTTGTATGGGACTTCGTCTCAATCTCCTTTCATTGAGGCATATTTTATTTTATACACAGCTTTATTTTATACGGTGTATAAACCCCTTTGACATTTACGTTTATCCAAAATGAATCTTTTTTATCCGAAGCGTTTTACAAAACGACAAAAGGGAATGTTTTTGTCTTACGTATGCGGCGACAACGACTTCTCCGCCGTCGTGACCGTTATTTGGGTTTCGGCTTCCTCTACAAGTCATACCTTGTTTTTAAAAGAAAAATAAATATCATGTTTTACTTTTCTTTATTTTGGTATTGAAAATGGTTTTCATAATGTTTTTATATCAATATTTTGTATTGATATCTTGTGATTGAAAGGTGGAAATGTTATGTTTCCTTTATGCATGTTTTATGTGATAAGATTATGTTGAGGTTCTTGGGAATTATTATGAAGGCGGCTGGTTCCGTGATAAACTAAGGGCGGGTGAGCCCGATATAGCTCTCTAATGCATTGGGTAACGTGAAGGAGTGAAACGTTAAGGTTTCTCCGAATAGATTTAGGGAATATATTGTGATGAGTATTCCAAACGTAACCAAGTGGGTTACTCCCTACGTAAAAATGTTATGTATGCCTCAAGTTACCTTTATGTCTTATGATTTCTATGACTTATTCATGATTTTATGAGGTATGTTAAAGTGATTATGTTTTATGGGTAAAGTATTATTTCATTCATATGTATATATGTACCCATGTTTCCTTTCTATATTTTTATATCCCTTACTGATCTTTTTATGCTTATCCCAAGTTTTTTGAAATGTTTTTCATAGATCAAGGGAAAGGTACATGATATGATGATAGTGTCAAGGAAGTGTCAAGAAAGAATCCATGTTTTATTTTAAATATGTTTCCATTGATGGGAATGAAGAATACTATCTCTATGTAACCACATTGTTTATATATGGAATGTAATCCAAGTTTTATGATCTAATTCTCTAAAAATCTAAACCTAAAAAGATCCTCAATGTGTAATCTTGTAGTAACTCAAGATTAAGTAAGGTTTAAGGCTGGGGCCTTATAACTATGAAGGATTAAGATATAAAAAAGGCTACATTCCATTGTTGTTCTGGGTATTTTAGGTTTATTGTGATACCATTTGGTGTAATGAATGATCCAGTCATTCTTATGTGGTTAGTGAATGATATGTTCCATGACATACAAGACACGTTCAGGATGGTTTTCAAAATTGATATGATTCACTCATATTCATCTTAAACGGAGAATGGAGACAATATATGTGTATTTTGGGGGTACTTCATCCTGAGAAGTTGTTTTTGAAGTTGTAAAAGTGCGGGTTTTAGTCTTGAGAAGTCAATTTAATAGAGAATGTTCTATCCCAGTTGGGAGTAATAGTGGATCCATCTAGGATTGAATCATATGTGTCTCTAATAGCACCCAATACAGTGGCAGAGGTGTGATGTTTCCCCAGTCATATAGATTATTTCAAGAGGATCATAACTGATTTCTCCAGTATTACGACTCTTGTGAAAGCATTGACCTAAACAGATCAGGTGTTCCATGGACTGATCAATTTTTGAAAGCTCTTCGTTACTGATGAAGAATTTATTCAGTGCTATAGTTCATTGTCTTCAAATATAAAGAGTTCATTTTAATGTTTTATATGATTCTTTCCATCATGGGTTGAGCTGTGTTCTGATGCAGTAGAGATCAATCATTTCTTATGGGTATCAGAAGTTATGTTTCGATGAGTGTACCTATGACACAAATGATCATGAGTTGGGAGAGGTATTGTTTTCCCTAATGTTGTGGAGAGATTATATCCTCACTAAGTTCTTTTTGGCCTTCACTGATCATAAATTCATGTGGTACATTTTATCCCAACATTAATTGAACATTCACTAATGTTGGTACATGGAGTTAGGATAGAATTATGTCTTTGAGATTTCATATAAATATAAAAAGGGGAATTTTATGTCCAATTTTATTATCAAGAATTCACGTAGTGATGCAATGCCTGAATCTGGTGATTCTCACAGTGTGATAGAAGAACATTCATTATTGCATCTAGACATGGGATAAGATGGAGGAAGATGTTTTCTTTTTCACATGATGGTGAAGTCATATCTATTACATTAGGTTAAAGTGTCTTACATGGGGGTTCCTGAGGTAG
Organism: Viscum album; assembly: GCA_963277665.1. Lineage (NCBI taxonomy): Eukaryota > Viridiplantae > Streptophyta > Magnoliopsida > Santalales > Viscaceae > Viscum > Viscum album. The sequence goes on from OY728126.1 coordinate 1,455,565,516, forward strand.
AGTTCTATTGAGACCATTTTTTCTGTGGGGATGCCCCTGATGATAGGCCTGAAGATGAACAACACCGAGTTTTGTTTTATAAAACATTTTTCATTCCGTTGGAAATGCACGAGATGGTTCTCAGAGTGTTCCATAGTTTACCTTGGGTAGCACATCATGGAATGAACAAGATTTAATGACCCCTGAAGGGTAATGTTTTGGTGGAATTGGTTGAATCATGATGTTTTCATGTTTACGTCTCGATGTTTGTTCTGTAAGAAGTTGAAGGCCGAGAAATATGTTCCTGGAAGTTTTCTCCAGCCATTATGTGTTCCTCAGTGTAAGTGAGAGGAAATAACAATGGAATTTTTTATCAGTTTAACTTTATATTAGGAATTATATGAATATATATGGGTGGTAGTGGATCACATGATGACATTGAGCCAATTAATAGTTATCAATGAGCCGAGCTCAGTGGAGGTTTTGTTGATTCATTATCTGAAGTTGGCGGTGAGACTCCACGGAGTCCCAAGGATGATTATTTGTGATAGTGGTCCTTGTTTTATTCCAAGGTATGGATAATTCTCTGTAATTTTGTTTGTTATCAGCTATTCCATAACACTTCTTTTCATCCACAGATGGATGGTCAGACAGAGTGGACCATCCAGACTCTTGAAGACACGTTTCACTCTTGTGTCTTGTATTCTAGAGGTTCATGGATGAGGAACCTTCCCCTGGTAGAGATACCCTCCAAAAATAGTTTTCACTCCACCTTTTAATGGCGTAGTTCAAATCCTTTTATGACTAAAAATCATTTCTGTGTTGTGCTGGACTAGGGTCTGAGAGTGTATATTTCTCATGCCTGTACTGGCATAGAATAAAATAGAGATGTTTCACGAGATATACAAGAGGATTAAAGTGGCACATGATCCTAAGAAATAATATGATGATCATAGGAGGATACTCACGGACTTTGATGATGGGTTCTATGTGTTCTTGGAGGGTACTCACCATCATGGGAAGCAAATGTTTTGTCATTGGATTTAGATTTCTCCCCAGTTTTTTGGGACTTTAGAGGTGTTATCTCAGGTTTGATACATGGAATATCATATAATGTTTCCCCCATAGTGGAGTTGTACATATAATGTTTTTCACATGTTGTAAATTCTTTTTTTATCTTCATGATGACTCCCACATCATAGATTGGGGGAAGATCGATATTGACAATGTTGTGAACTTCATGGAGAGGCCAGTACTGATCCATGACTTCTTGGAGAAGGAGTTGTAAGAGAATTCTATATTATTGGCTCATATCCTGTAGAGGCATAATGGAATGGAATTTAGTAAAATGGAACATGAGTGATAAATAAATTTTCAGTACCCCAACATATTTGATGTTTATCCCTTATCTTGTAAAGATGATAATCTAGTTGTTGTAGAACATTTTTTGGTTTTGAAGATAGATTTCTCCTGTTTCTTTTTATGGATCACTCATTTTGAGAGGTATCTCCCATAATAGAGTGGTTAAGCGATGGGTTTACATGTTTTATAGTTTCATGATGATAGATTAGTGTTGTAGTGGAGATCATAGGGTGGAAAGAGGATTTAGAGGGATCTCATAGGGTGGCTGTTCAGATGACCCATTTTATATTTTCCTATATGGGATGGTTTTGGATTCTCAAGGATGAGAATTTTTTGAGCCGAAGCTAATGTAAGGGCTGATATCCATGTGGATAGACCTGTTGCATTTTATATAAGATAGAGGATCTCAGAGGATACATAATGGAAGTCTAGAGGGACTCAGCTTCTAAAAGTCGGAAGTAGGGATATTTCACATGGTGTAATGTTACATTACATGAAAGTGTATTACATGATTTGAATTTTTTCAGGGATAAATTACAAAAAGGGAATACATTTTTTGGTGGAAACCAAACCCTGATGATTACATGACAATTCAGTGGATTATACATCATGTAAATCTTGGATGATGAATGATTTATAATACATTAGGAATATAGATTTTTTCTTAAAACCTATGGGTTCATCACTTCCTCTCATTTTGCAACAATTAGTGGATCAATTCTATGAATATTTGTGATTCCTTCACTCACAATCGATCATCTTTCTTCCTTCTTCAATCCATGGAGACATGTGGTGATCAAACGTATGTTCTACATCCACTATTTATGTTTCTTCATTTTTTTCCTCCCTTCCCTCTTTTCCATAAGATTGAAATTGATCTCCAAGTTTATTGAGGAGTTATCTGAGTTGTTTTTTTTGGCATGGTTGTTGCACAAATAACTCTACTCTATATAGTTCTTGTAAGAGAGGTGATTATGGTCTAGAACACTTGTCTGTTATTAATTAAACAATGTTAACACACATTTTGAGGTACTAGATATTTTAAATCATTTTTATTTATGTACAATAATAGAGTTATCATGATTTATCTGCTTTGTTCATAATGAAATTAAGAAAATAATTAGTTTAATTGTGTGAAGGAATTGATATCGACCCTATGTCGATGTTTTTTTTTTGTACCATGATAAAAGATTGACTCTTGTTTTTATAGATAGCGTGAAATATATTATTTTCCTAGATAAGGATATTTTTCTAGATGGAAATTGGTAAATAACATATCATCATAATTAATTTGTAAAAAAATTGGATAAAATAATTAAAGAGGAATGTTTAATAAATCTCATGAACTATAATATTAATTCAACAACATTTTTTATTTAATTGATATTTAATGTATATTTTAATTGAATAAATATATAAATCATGTCAATTGTTATAGATAAAATAATTAAAGGAATATTAAATTAAATCTTTAAGTCATTTGTGATAGATTTTGATAGTTTTCTGGTTAATTTTTCGGCTTTTGGAACATGTAAATAATGAATGTGTTAATTTAATATAGAATAAGAACTAGTTGTGTGAAAAAATATAATGCTTTTATAGATCCTGAGTTCCCCAAATTTTTGTAATGTAAAATTTTCTTATGGTTTGGATCAATGGTAGGTCATTTTATATGAGGGGAAGATTCATTTTGTAAAGGTTAAGAGCCAGGTTGCTATGTTTTTTTCTTGTTCCTTATGTTGTGACGTGTGTAAGGGATGGCTGAGTCAGGATGGATTTTGTGGAATATGGGGTGGGTAGGCCTATTTGTGATGTGATCCTGGGATGGATGTTCTTGGATCTCTGTTATGGTATAAGAAGCGGGGATGCTCAGTTATTTTGGAAGAAGTGGGTGGTTATGATGATGGGATGAGCTGGGATATGCATATAGGTGTCAAGGAGGAAACCTAGAATGAAAGGACGTTTTGCAGGTAGTCACACCCTTTGATTTGAAAGTTGTATTCTTGTTTAAATCTATCGTTCAGATGATGGATAGGTTGTTTTTTTATCTTCTTTCATTTCCCCCCTGCTAGAGGTAAACTCATATTCTTGGTTGTATATCCTATTTGGTAGCTTAGTATGTTATCCTAGAATACATGGAAATATGGAATGTAATGTCGTTAGTAAATGAATTAATATTTATCCCATGGGGTTGGATCTTGATGGGATGCGACGCTGAGGTTATATTCCTAAGAAGATACAGGCTCAGATTTCTTATGGCTAATGGGAATGGAACAATGATGTAATTTTAATGTGGAAAATACTAATGGTTAAATATTGGTTAATTAAATAATTAAAAAAATTAAAATCGTTAAAAAGGTATAAAAAATAAAATTTATCTCTTTAAATGGATGCGTACTTGTAAGATAGCTGGTCTTAAGAGAGAAAGTTATGAGTTTAAGAGATATTAGTTATAGTTGAGTCAAACACTAGGATATTCCCACAGGGTTCAAGTGATATATATTATAATAATTATAGTTTGGGTTTTTATATGCTACTTGACCTTTTTCATTAGGGAAACTAACACCCCAAGGATTCTGATACGGGGGTGTTTCCCCAAAATTTTAGTGGGAGGATGGATGTCTCACTATTCCCTTTGCCCCCTCTCTCTTCTATTGGTAGTAACATGTGCCAGTTTTCAAAATGGTCAGTTTACCCCACATATGTGCGTAGAGGGATGTGATGGCATGTGGCTATTTAACATACATGTATTATAGAGACAGTTTCCTAAGTATTAGTATAGGTATAACATGTATATAGTGTGATTTCTTGATAATTTTTACTTGGTGAATGGGATATGATGGATTTAAGTGTAATGAACGATTTTGATACACATTATATAGGCTATGGGGGATCTCAAAAACTGCCCGGTCAATTTTTCTTATGTATACATGGTGGCGTGCTGCAAAAGGATCATGTTTAGTAGATTAGCCTAGGTGTCTGTGGGATATCCTTTTTGGAGAGAGACACTGAGGTTATGCGATGATGGAGCAAAGTGGAAAACCAATGGGGAAACATTAGTGGGGTAAAAATTATATTAATTATTAAATTATATGATCCTATATTCGATACATGGGAAAAGTATCCCTAATGAGGCTAGGAACATAGTATACCTTTTTAGGTGAAGAGTTAGTCTCACTTATTATTCCCTATTCTTTTTCATTATTTCTTTACCATTTTCATGGTAGGATTTAGGGAGGATATTTATGAGTGTACATTTGTAAACACTCTACATATATATATAATTATTTTTAGGTTAGTTGGAGTTGGTTGGAGATCAGGTTTGTTTCTACTATCTTGGTGTTTAGAAGGAGTAGTTTGGGCTTCCTAGTCACTGCTGTCTTTTCTATTATTTTGGTAATTACAGTTTTCCATTCAGTTGTAGTATTTCATGCAGGTCATTAGATATGTGCACTTGTGTTTTATTATATATTTTAGTTTCAGAGGAATGTTTATGGTGTTTTTATTATCACTCCCATTCCTACATGTTCTCTTAAGGGGCAATGCCTTCTATATATGTGTTTATTATACCATCATTGCTAGTTTGCAACTAATTGACTACCGTAGGTGGGACTCAGGGGTCACTATCTCTCTTCTACCATTTACATCCAAGGAGGGGTACAAATTTGGGGATATGGTAATGGTAGGGAACCATGCTCACTTAGTTAAAAATAAATACGGATCTATGATACTCTGCATTGATTTTTGATAAATCAATTCCATTACGATAATGAACATGTGTCCTCTACCTTACATTGATTACATATTTTATAAAATTCATAGAGAGAAATATTTTTCATTAACTGAATTTAATAATGGGGGTCATCATTTGTGAGTAATTAATGAATACATTTTTAAGAAATCGTTCCTAATTAGGTATGGAGGTTAACAGTTTACAGTAATTCCATTTGGATTGATTATGTCACTCTATGATTTTTTGTATATAAAGAATAGTTTGTTAAAAGAATATAATTATTATTTTCTTATGATCTTAATTTATTATTTTTATTGTAATCCAAATGAAATTAGGACCATGAGAAACCTTTTCATATCATTGTTATAACTCTTAGAAATAAAGAGTTATGTGGTATATTTAGTAAGTGTGACTTATGGATTAAATAAGTTTCTAATCTTGGTTATATTATCACTATGGAATCAATGTTCATCCTTGGAAGAAGAAGGATGTTAATGAATATCCCATAATAATGAACACAAAGAAGGTATGCAGTTTCAATAGATTGGAAGGATACTATTGGCGATTTGTTTAGAATTTTTCCTGATTAGATAACCCATTAAACAATCATAAATATAAATGGGTTATTTTTTATTAGACAATGGAGTGTAAATTTTTTTAATGAACTGAATAAGATATAGTTCCATGATATAAATATATCTCAATAATTTGGAAAATATGGGTCCTTAATATAGAGTAATTTATTAAATAAGGAACTTGATTGTTTCCTAATGAAAAATGATAATGTTATTGAATATTCATTATTAAAATTAGAGAATAATGAATATATCTATCCAACCAATTATATTGTGTTGGAAGCCGTAAAAGTTTCATTGAAGATATGGACATGTTACCTATATGGTGATTGATGTAAAATTTACATGGATCATAAAATCATAAAATACATATTTTTAATGAAATATCTCAATAAAAAATAAAGTCAATGTATAAGATACTCAAGTATTTTTACTTCTCAATATGATACATACTCAGCAATGAAAATGAGCCATCATATCCAATGAATAAGAAAAATCATATTGATAGGACCTAAATGAAGATTTATAGAAATCATATGTTTTTGGATCGATTAAACATGGATATTTGAATTATTAAAGAAAAGGGATATATCACATATTTTTAAATGATTTAAAACCCATATTTATTAGCAAATATAATAATTAATCAATATGATGATGTGAAAATTTAGTAGAAAATTAACAATGCAGTCAATGTGAAATTAGAAGGATTCGTTTGTGAAGATGGTGTTCTAAAAATTGGAAGAGATTATGTGTTCCATTTAAAATATAACTAAAAATGGAGTTGTTATATCATTCTTATAGAGAAAATTTATCTATACCCCTAGAATCGTAAAGGTGTATAGGTATTTGAAGGAACATTTTTGGTTGGATAGAATGAAGTGGGAGGTTTCTAATTATAGGTCTAGATGTTTGGTTTGTAAACAAGTGAAATTAGTGGAATGACTTCCTTGAGGGGTCACACCACCTATTTCTATTCTAATATCGAAATATGATCGTATTACTATAGACGTTTCCACATGAATATCAATGAATCCTATAATTAATGATCAAATGTGGGTTATCATTGATTGGATGACCAATTATTAATGTTTACTTACTATGAAGGACTGTTTACCTATTGATTGAACCATAATGCATTATATTAATGAAGTTATAAGAAAACATGATGAACCTACCTTAACAATGTTTGATTGGGATCCCCATTTTTATCAGGATTATGGAAGTGTATTCAGAAGACTATAGATAATGAGATTCATTTTAGAGCATCCTACCAACCTCAATTTGATGGAAAGTCTAATTGGGTGATTAAAATAATGGAATTCTAATTGAATCCATTCTCCCTTAACACTCAAGGTATGTTGGATCATTAATTTACTCAGGTTGATATTTCATATAACAATTTTATTCCTTTCAGGTACTCAAATAACGTCGTATGAACCATTTTATTGGAAGAGATTTCATACTATTATTTGTCAGGGTAAAATTTGTGTGAGGAAATGTTTCCAAACCAAAATGTGTGATGAGATAAAAAATTAAAATGATATTTAGGATTATATAATATAATCTCAAATTAGGAAAAGAGTTATTCAAAAAATCTGAGGTAATATTTGGAATTTCAAATGAAAGATCACATTTTCTGGAATGTATTTCTACGAAAAAGGTGTTATATGATTTAGTAAGAAAGGTAAAATGATACATAGGAATATTGGATACAATAATTTTTTTGAAAAAATTGGTTTGTATCTTATCATATTGAAATTCATACAAATCTATAAAAATCACATGATGTGTTCTGCATATCAATGTTAAAAAATTATATGGGTGACCCAACACATGTTTCCACCTAAGATGAAATATAATTGGGGCTTGATATTTCTTAATATGAATAATCCATCAATATTCAAGATACTAGTGTGAATGTACTATGTAATAATACAACTCGACCTTAAAATGATGTTTGGAAAATCAGAAAGTGGAGGAAGCAATGTGGGAACAAGACAAAATTATTAATAAGAACTACCCTCTTATATTTAGAATGTTATATCCATGAAATTTAAATGATGAAAGTTTTTAGGATTTATGAATGTAACACCAAAATAAATTACAATGTAATTCTTTTTCAACAAATTTAATTTCGTTTATAATTTGTGACGTGTGCAACATCATGTTTGAAAGAAAATATTCAATTAGAATATTATAATTTTAAACAAACTTATTATATCATAGACGTTAAGCTAGAAGATGTGAATAGAGATAACTAAATTATGAAAAATATATTGTTAAAAAATAAAATTTAATATATATTTATTTGAAATTAAAATAATAATCATTTGGAAGAAATAAAAATATATTCTAAAAAGTGTAAATTTTCTAAAGGGTGGTTTAGTCATGCTTGGTGAACATAATTTAAAATTAAAATGTAATTTTTTTTGAAAATTTATTTGATGAGATGAAATAAATTTTTTAAATATTAATATGAAAATTACATTAGGGTGATGTTTTGGTATTTTTCTAAATTGTTTCATATTTTGAGTAATAGTGAAAAACAGTGAATTTTAATTGAAAATTGGAAGTCCAGTTAAAGAATTTATAATTTTCAACAATATTTAATGTGAATTTATATATATATAATATCATCCAATTTAGTTCATTGGAATAATTTTCATATTGGGTTCTCATATAATTTCATTTTTAACATATCAACAATTTCCTTTAAAAACTCACTTTCTCATTACATCTACGAGATTAATTTTAAACTAAAAATTTTAGATGATGTGAAATGAATTTTTAAAGGGTTATTATATGTTTTCAATTAGTATAAAATGAAATTTAAAATTCATTGAAATTCATTTTTAAATAAAAATAGTCACAAAAACTATAACACCTTAAGATTTCATAGTACGTTCTTTCTTGAGAGTAATTCAATAACATTCACTACAGAAAACATCGAGTTCAATCGCACCACGACCTACCAAACTAGCCGTTAAAAATAGGTTATGAATAGTATTAACTAAATTTTGACCATTATATAATCCTTATAATTTCAAAATCCATATTATGAGTTTCTTAGACATAATAAAAAAACAAATCCTTTTTTTCAGATAAAAGAAGTATTTTTAAAAAAAATGCAATTTTACCACCTTTAAATGGAGAATATTTTTTTAAATCCAATATTTGAAACTTTTATATATTCAATTTAAAAAAATAAACTTTTTCTTTAGAATCGGGACATAAGAAATTAGTTTTAATGAATTTTTGGTGTTTTTCTGATAACATTCATATTTGGGTGAAAAATGAAAAATAATATATTTTAACTAAAAACAAATTTTTTAATAAAAATAATTTGAAGTGTTAAATTATTCATTTTAATGTTTTGGAAGTATAAATAGGGTATATTTTTACCATTAAATCTAATGACATTAATTGGAAATAATTTTACTTTGAAATTGATTATAAACAAGCATCAATCTTTTGTTGGTTATTATTTCTTAAAAACACGCTTTTTGGTTTTAACAACGAGAATTAATTTTAAATTAATAAATTCACATTATATGTTTTGAATTTTTTAAAATAGACTAAATTTTTTAATTCATAATATCAAAATTATCTTAGGGTGAAATTTTGGTATTTTTCTGAAAACTTTCAATTTTTGATGAATAGTGAAAAACACTAATTTAATGGTTAAAACCGAATTTTTATTTAAAAAATTATTTATTTTATTTAAATTTATTTTAGGTCAAAATAGATAAATAATACTTATATATGTTCAATATAATTCAATGGAGTCATTTTATAATAAGTTTAGATATATAAAAATTTTATTGAACTTTTTTCCGTGTTTTACCCACATCCTAGGAGGATTTTCAAATTAGCATAAAACTTAATTTTACCTCTTCTGTGAGTTGAATTTCAAAAGTCAGAGAGACACTGTTAGTATCAGTAAGTAAAATGTGGTTCAATAAGATGAAAATAATTTTGTGGAATAGTAATTTTTTACTTTTATTTACCATGGTTAAAATAAAATGGGGCAATTAAGGGTAAAAATGATATTATTATTACCCAAACACATGTCCTAGTTCTATTTGATAAGTGTAAATCGACCAAAAACAGACTTATTAATAAAATATGATCCTTTAGGTCCACTATAATTAGTTTAGGACATTTATTATTATTTAATTCAAAAAAAGTTAAAAGTGTTAAATTCATAGTTTAATAACTAAACCATTTTAATATAGGGTTACACATAGGATAATCTGGAAATATAAATATTAATTAGAAAGGTAAAAATATTTCCTACATAATGTAATTTTATTTATAATTTTTAAACATTAGAAAATTGAATTTATTTATGACACAATGATGATGCAGTAATTACCTTATTAATGATATATTAAAATAATTGATATGATAAATACCCAAATGAATTAAATTTGAGACTTCTGATGAATTATACTAATTTTTAGGATAATATGATATTTTATTATTGATTCAATAATTTTTTTCTAAGTAATAATGCTTTTATGATTTTAACAAAAATACAAATACCAAATAGTGTCAAAATTGACATAAAATTGTTTTTAAAACAGATAATATATTATTAATAGATATAATGGTTATAAAAATAAAATGTTCTTACAAAAGACTTATTGATAATATATATTAAACTGATGATCAAATATGGGTACTACTGGCATATTATTGTAGGTTTATTAACCATATAATATAAAAATTTAAAGAGACATGGTAAATTTCAAACTATTTATCTAAGATTTAAATCTAAAAGTTATGGTTAATATGGTGAACAAAACCTATCTAAAACCTATTGGATGAGAGGTTTTCGACCCATACCCACCGTAGCCTCTAAATAAATCATTTTGGAGCCATTATATATAGAAAATGATTTTATTATAAAATAATATTTCATGTTTTTTCTAAAGTGAACCTCACCCCTCTTATAAAAGGGCACTCCCCATTCTCTCTAATTCACACCTTAAAAGCCATTTGGCTCATACAAACTATGCCCATGTATCCTCCCCACTATTATAACTTAATCCTAGAGGTATTTATTTGGTCCTAAAGCCACCCTATAGACCCCTTTTGATCAAATAAAAAGGAAGATCCCAAAGAAGAGATAATGATTTCACCACCCTCTATCATGATCTCTTATTCTCCCACTTAAACATTCTTTGTTGTTTTCATTATAAAATAATAATTCCAGTATATTCTATATAATGAGATGTTATTATAAATATGGAACAACTATATTCATTATTCTATCAATCTTATGAATGATAATGTCACCATGTGTGCCTACGTACGACTTAACGTCTCCACGCTGTGGTGTAATTTGTTATTCAACACTATGTTATTTGGATGGATATAATTATGAGTAATATGTATATAAATAATAAAAATAACATGCTAATGTCTCTGTAAAATTAATATACCATCCAATTCCACACTTTTAATGAAATGATATTGTCGCTTGTGCGTATGTACAGATTACCGTCTCCATGACGCGCTGAGATTAATTTCCATGTTCACCATTCAATGATGATTATAAAATAAATATTATTAATAAGTATGTTATATATGAAATTATGATGATATTTTAGTGATATATATATATATATATGTGTGTGTGTGTGTATGTATTTACTTACATATATCTTTTTCACTTACTTCCGATCAATAAAATATGAAAATGGAAACAGTGTATATGCGTACGTACGACCTACCGTCTCTATAAACAGTGCCTTCCATTTCAAATATACATCTATTATAAATATTTATATTATAAATATATATGGTATATAAATCAAGGATTATATAATTTAATTATTTAAATCATGATCTAAATGATATGATCAAGAATAACAAGTTCAAACACATACAATAAAGAAAGAGATTATTACCCGAAATGTTAATTTAACATGGAAATCATTATTAAATGGGTAGTATAAAGTAAAAAATGAATCATTTATTATATATTTAATATGAATATGGATCTGGTATAATTTATAACATACTATTTTCATTATACAGGAGGTTAAGCGTACCCTTGACCAAAGAAAAGGGCAAGGTAAGGGTTAATTTCACAATCTCTTTATTATCAGAGGTTGTTTTAACGTATGTATCTACTGGGAAATATTTATTATCCATGTCCATGTTTCATAAAATAGTTTTCATAGGGATTCTTTTTAAGGTAATTTTAACTAAAACATCATTTTAAATGTTTTAATGATTTATTCTTGCAAACCATTCTCATTAATGTCAATGTTTTCAAAATGGTTTTAAGGTTTTATATAAATTGAAATGAATGTTTTATAAATTATATTACTTTCCAATGTTTCAAAGTTGTATGGGACACTTTGATTCAAAAAATTCATTCAATGTCTTCATTTCTAAATTGCGTTACTTTTAAATGTTTTCATGAAAAATGGATATTTCTCCAAAAGAGTTTTACAAATCATTTTAATATATGTCAAAATCTATTAATGGATTTTAAACTTGATTGAAATTGATTTGTTATGATACAAATCTTCCTTATTGTATTGATGTTTTTGTGATATGTTTTACGGTTTATGTGTTATTGTAATACCATTCATGGTTTAAGGGTAAAGTATTGACATTTTGTATGCCGGTTTTAATACGAATGTTTATGTTATGTTTAAACCTTTTCATATAAAGAATGAATTGGACTTAGTATGTGGAAGGTGGGGCCTGCTATATCTCCTCGATGCATCGGTATGTCTCATGAGAAAAACTAGTGTCTTGGCACAAGACCTTGAAAAAATATTATTTGTAGTCTTGGAGAAAAAGGCTTTGACTATGTGGTTGTGAAAGTCTGGCATTATGCATTCCATCATTATGAAAGTTGTTATTGATATTTCATGTGATTATTCGACTAGTATAATATCCATGTGAATAAGTAAATAGAATTATTTTGTTGAATATTTTCCATATTATGTTGAAGTTTATATTTAAATGGATTTTTTTAAATGGTTGGGGCCGAAGCCTCATTTTTATTATTAAATCGAAGCAAAGACCTCTTTTTAACTGGGTAGATGGAAACCAATTACATAGCCCAAAGGTACAGTGGGCTTCTATCCTATTACATAGCCCATAGGCCCAAATGTTTTGCCGAATTCACATTCTATGAATAGTAACCTTGCCTGCTACAGTATTGCACAGTTCCACCACCGCTACAGTGCCCTGCTGCCGCTATAGAACCCGCTGATGAATAGTGTCGCCGCTGCTACAATACTGCTACAGTGACCTACACCCAATGGGTTTTGAACCCCCATTTTTCATGTATGATTATGGGGTGCTTACCAATAATCCAAACCCCAACTACTTTAAATGGCTTTTGTTTTAGTCTTATACAGTTCCTTAAATGTTTATGCTTTTTTATGAATGTTTTCGCTATATTGTTATCTTTTCTGAGCATCTGAGCTCACCCCTTTATATGTTTTAATTTTATTAGGATTCCAAGATGTGTATAATTATTGATAAGTAGGTTTAATCTCAGGGATTAATGGTATTATCAAAATATCATTTATGTTGTGTTTTATTTTCTAATGTGTAATGTAACGTTCATGTATGTAATCTATTCTCCAATAATGCTAAACTGATAGGTCGTTTGGGAAATGATTCCTTGTAATAATTCCAAAGTATTAAAACAATTCACCAACTCTGGTTAACTAGGGTCGGGGCATTACAAAAAATAGTAAAAAATTAAATATCATAGTGAAGGTGAACATGGATTTATTAGGCGTTAAACTGGAATGATATAGGTTAAATTGAAAAAAAATTTATAAATATTTTTTTATTGAATTATCTATAATATATAAAGTTTATTATAGATAATAGATCATTATTTAATCAATGAATCTCAATAAATACTTGTTTATCCTCACCTCATAAAATTAAATGTGTTCCACTCACATCAGTTATAAAAGGCCACCCTCTATCCTCCACTTTTCAGACCCTAAAAAATGTTTTACATATACACTAACTACTTATATAACATTAAAACACCAATAATACAATCCTATAATCCTTATATTAGTTATTAATATATAATATGAAGTCTTTTATTCAAACCAATAGAAGATAACCGAAGAAATGGTAACATTTATCAACGAGGTTTTTTATTTTAGTTATTTATTCACAACCTTCAATTAGTATAGAAAACTGATATAATAAATAAAATTTCATATATATAATTATTTATTATTTAATCTATTTTAATTACCTAGAACCACCCTGACTTAATTTAAATGGGTTATGAAATCAACATTGATGTGTACAGAGGACTACCGCCTTGCGAATCGATGTCCTTAATTTTTCCTCCACCACCACTCACAGTTGGGTATGATTATGTATACAAAGTAGATATATTATATTTATAACATAATTATTCCTCATTAGTAATTAAACCATATATTTCTTTTTTATTTCCATATCATATGACATATGGTAATGTCGATCGTGTGTATGACAGACAACAGGCTCACAAAGCTATGTGATTCAACTTTCACTAATGTATTCCATGGAAGGTGACAAGGATAAATATTTTTATTATAAAATATATAAATGAAATAATTATTATATTAATTATATATTTATTATTTCAATTATATAATCATTTTTTCTAAACTTATTTAATTATTAAAGATGATATGGTTGTTCTTGTACTTGTGGGCTAACACCTTCACAAAATGAGGTGGCACTATATTCTCCAGCACACTACAAGGATGATATATATAAGTATATTCAATGTAATTATGTAGTATATATGAAATTATTATGATTATAGTTTGATAATTTATTACTTATCACCTTTCCCTAATGTTCATTTGTAAAAAAACATTACTCATTTGTATGCATGACCTATTATCTCCAAGATCTTAAGCTACCTAATTTCATTGAAACAAATTTCTTGAGTGGTATTAAAAGTATATTTTAAATATATATATTTTAATTGTTATATTATTAGTACTATTGCTATAATGGAACTATAAAAAATCTAAATTAATTGGATTTCAAATGACAAATCTTGCACGAGAAAAGAAGGCTACCAAAATTAAAACCAATGAAATTGATGAAATATTATTAATGCAACGGTGATAACAGGTTATAAAAGTTACATATATGATATCATAAATATTAATATTGTTTCTATATATGTTAATAATATATTTAAATCAATATAAATTATTTTAGAGAATCTTAAATTAAAAGGAAGCATGAGGTATGAGATTGCATCACAATTTACATTCCAAAGTGAGTTATTTTTAATTAAGAACCAATTTTATTTTATATGGTGTATATACTTCCCCTTTGATGTGTAATATAATTATTAACATTGAATTCTTTTGAACATTGAGATTTGACTAGAAAATTAAGAAGTGGTAAAATTTATTATTTAATCTCACTTTTTTTATTTTTATCTTTATCATGAATCAATTAATCAATTTTAATAATTTTTCATTAGAAATTAAATTTATCATAAATATATATACTTTTTCATGATGTATATGATTATTTACTAAACATTATAATTTCTTTTCATACAATTTTTACTTTGAATGTCATTTTTTATCTTGGGATGATTGATAAATTTTTATCTTTTACACAATACAAATATTTGATAGTAAGAAACATTTTTCAATAATTAAATCGATTCTTTGATATAAGGGGAAATACTTGGACTTGAATATGTGGGTGAATACCATTAAATATATCCCATTAGGTCATCAACAGGTATCATTAGAGAAATTAGTTGAAAGAACCTGATTATCTTTTAAATTATAGTTATAATCACTCTGGTGAATGTTTTTGAAAGATGTGATATGGTAGGCCTAATATGATCAGTTTGTACCCAATAGTTTTAAATTTTATTTAGAATTAATATTTAATGAATAGGTTTTAATTTTCTGGAGGCATTATGTCTAATAATTATGGATTTTCTTCTGTGAGAGGTCATTTAACGTATTATCAATGTTTTCCACCATGTTATTATTTTTGGATGCATTTCATTCTATGATTAGTGTTTAACTTAAATGTATTTAAATTTACAAACATTTATATATTGATTATTCACTATATTATCATTTTCAGCATGTTATTCAAATTTCTTATGTGTTCATTTGTTTACATTTCCATAATTAATATTCTTAATGATTCAAAAAATATTACTTTTTATGTAACATTTTCAATGAATTTTAAGTCACCATTATTTTGTTTACATTTCCCCTGGATATAAAGAATAATTCATAGTATGTTTTTTCAATGATGATGTTCATTTTATTTTGATATTTATTATAATTTATTTTCCAATTACAAATGTAAAATGGGTACCATGAATGTATCTGGTTCCCCAAAATTTCTAATCTAATCGGTCCATTGGGATTTGATTCTTTGTAACTATTAAAATTTAATTATATAATACACATGCTCCTAGATACTAGTGTCAAGGTCAGTAAACATAATGATAATTTTTATAATTTCATTCATTGATTAAGTGTTTGGTTTTAATAAAGTAATTACTAATTTATGTTGAGACATCTCTCTATATATTTTGGTTGTCTTTAAGATATTTTTTTCTATTACTTCCGATTTCAAATTGATTTTTTCAATGACAATAATTACCAAATTTTTTATCTAAATACTCTTTATCTTGAGTAATTTTAGAGAGAATCACAAATAAAATTAATTGTGTATATAAATTTATCCACAATTTATTGACCATTTCACTTAAAAAATTAATTCTTCTAATTCTATATAGATATGATCATTCTAACTATTAATATTAACATATTTCATTTTGATCTATTTGAATTTCCTTTTTAGTTAATTAAAATCTCTATCATATTTATTTTATGTACTTTTAGGGTATCTTTATTTATTATATCATATGTAACATGAATCATCGTAATAATTTTCCTTTTTATTTATATTACCTTTTGAAATGATATATTTGATACATTTATCACCTGATTCAGATGAAGGGAGAGTGTCATCACCTGAAAACCATGTTGAAACATTGAATGTTTTTATTATTTTATTCTAATCTATGATATATTTCTTGAAAATGATAAAATCACATTTTATATAACCCAAATATTTTAATTTATATAAAGTGCCATTGGTTTCCCCATATAGAACCCATTTTAGACCCATATAATAGATTTATTATTTCTCATATAATTTTCTATCTTCCATTTAAAGATAGAAATTGCAATTTATCTCTTAGAAGAGATTCTATTAGTTTCTTTAAGGTCAATTATCTTCTTTTCGATGACATCTTTGGAATGATTTTCACCTCTCACCTTTTTATGATTAGAGAGGCCATGAGTTTCCCTCAATTTTCCTGAATTGTTATATTCTTAATGTATGTGGATTCTTGATTCATGATTAAGTTGTGTAAAGAAAAAATTTAAAATTCCTAAATAATTTTATTCCCAATAATTTTGTATAAAAATATCACCTCAAAGATATTTTCTATCATTGAAAATGTCTAAAGACACATAAATATTTTATTAATTGAATAAATTAGAGTGAATTTTAAATCTCTTGATGTATTCCACATACATATCAATTCATATATCCTAGAATTTTACTATGAATTTGGGTGAAAATTTATGAATTTTACATATTATATTAATTTTTTAAAAATTAAACTTGATTAAATTAAATATTATCTAATCCATAATAAATAACATTCATAGATATTATAGTACTAACAAAAACAACTATATAACCAATGGTTTATTTGTACTCATATTCTTTATTGGATATGTAACTATGAATATATGTCTTCGAAATAAGATATAATATTCTCATATTTAAATATGTTCAATATAGTTTTTTAAAAGCTATAGTTCAATCAATGAAATAATGGAGAATGTCCCTTTTAATGTCTATCAAGAGTGACATTAGTTTTTGAGGAGGATTCCATCATTTAGAATTATTATTTTAAATTAGTTATCATTCGGAATAAAATATTGGTTTTGACACTAATTGTTGATCCATATAGATAGTGAGTGGGGTGGGATGAATTACATTTATATAATTTAAATGTAGTAGCCCGGAAAAGAAGTAAAGTAAATAAATAAATTAAAAAAAAAATAGAATTTTTTAAAAAAAATTATCATATTTAAAAGTTGAAATGAATTTCAAAGAGAATTTCATCCAAAAACATGATTTCTTGAGTTTCTATATCTCTTCAGTTTCATTCCCTCGGGCATGCTTTTATATATTGTATTTAATTATATTAATGTCACTTATAATAATATGTATAATATTTTATCGTGACTAAAGTAAGAAAACTAACTCAATCTCTTCAATGACAGTAACCACTAATGGAGTATAATATAAAGAGGTGAACGATTGTTTTATTACAATACCAATAATTAAATCTCTCTAAACTTACTTGAATTTTTGTTACACCTTGAAAAAATAGATAGAATGTTTGTAGGATTAAAAAAATAATTATATATGTAAAAAATTACTCAAATGAATCTAATCTTGTTAAGAAGTCATTGATCCATTATCATTATGGATAATGTATAGCTGATCAATCATCTTTAAGGTTTCTAGAGTTGTTATCAGTTTGAGAGAGATTATTCATGTTAAATATATCGATTAAATTGAAAAAATGAGGTGTGGCGTTACTTTATAGTAAAATTATACCAATGCATAATTGTTTACCACTATAGTATAAATGCGTTCGACTAGACAGGGTTCGGTTTTTAGGCCCCTTAAAAGTTTTGGGGAATATTTTAATTTTTCTACTTGTAGAGGACATAACCTATATCCCCTACCCCAACATTGTGGTCTTACCTAACTTTCAGTGGGATAATAGTAAAAATAGTTTTTGAGTTAAATTTTTTGTATATTTATTAATTAAAAACATCCCCAAAAATACATATTTTAATCTTAAACCCAATAAATATTATTTAATAACATTAGAAATATATGAGAATATTTTAATAATTATAATAAAATATATGGTATGAATCTCATGAAAAATAATATTTTTTATTATTTAATAATAGTTTTTATTAAATATACTACCTCTAAATTAATAATTTACATGACTATAAATTTAGAGGTCCATTATCCAAAAATCTATATATATTAACTTTTCCAATTTCATTTATTATAAAATGTATTTTTGGGTAAAACTATCTTATTAAAGTTATATAAAAAAATATTTAATTATAGAATGTAATGAATCATTTAGTATTCATTCCATGACTATACTCAAAACCATACATAAGGGAACTAATCAAATTTGGTCACCTAGTAAATTTTTTCCAAATATTTAAATTTGAATAATAATTACTCTTTATATTAAAAAGAAAATGTATTATTTATTATATACTAGGAAAGAACTATTTAAATGATAAACCAGGGTCTCAATTAAAATCATTCATATCAAGGGTCTAATAAAGCCATTTTATTTATAAATATTTTAATTTATGCGTCACCATTAAAATTATTTAAATCAAAAAATTACACTACTTGAATATTTTTAAATTAATTATATACTAGATATCATATACATTCCAAATCCATCTTATGCATAATTGATTACTTATAAAAATAATTAAATAACTTCAACACCACATTGGATGTTTACAAATTTTGGTCACATTAAATATAAAAACTCGATTTAACTACATAAATTTCAATAAAAAACATATCATTCATAAGTAGTATAGAAGATTATAGAGAATTATGTTTATATTTAACATGAAGGATTATTAAAAACCCACTACTTGAAATTACACATAATTGATTCCATATAAACATTCAACAGGCTATCAATTCTTTATAAGATTCTGAAATGCAATTTTCACATTGGGTGAATTTATTTTAAGAATTAAAAGTATTACTCTATATAGTTCCTGGAATATTCTTTTTTCTATAGAGGATTTGTTACAATTACTATGTGGTGGGATACAGTCTCTCCTATTAATATATAGAAAGTCAAATCTATATAAAACTATCAATTTAATCCATTTTCCTAAATATTTGGGTTATATAAATCTGTCAATAAAGAATGATAATCCTTTATAGAGGTCAACCCTTCATCTTGTGATAATGAATGAGTGTTCTATAGAATCAGTTCAATTTTACCATTTTCTAGGAATTCATAAATTATTTTTAATGTTGATATTTATAGTTAGTATATTTTATATGTAATAATAAAACCAATAGTACACCATAAAAATTAAACAAAAAAGACAACAATGAAAATATAATTTTTAAATAACATTATAAAAATATTTGGAATAGTTTGATTAAACTTGAATTTAATACTTTTTGTTTCCACTTTCATTTACTAAAAGTTACAATCATAAAAACATTGTGATATTATATTTCGATCTGAGTGATTCCAATCACACTAAATGGGAAATGATGGTGGTAAGGATATGAAAATGACTATATAACATCTCAGATAATGAATACTAGGTAACTCTATTGGATGAGGAAAATCATAAAATACCATGATATACATATTCATTCCATAAATATAATTAAGACCAAAACTCCCTATTTCTATTTGTATAAAGAGAGGAATTTATTTTTCATTATGTTAACTAAATTAAATGAAAATAAATGGAGTGTAAATATATGTCCTATAATTTAAATTTATAAAATTTTATTTCCCTAGAAAAAGTAATTTGTCCCAAACCAAATGATAGTGTAATTAGTAATCCTTAAAATGGGTTAAAACTATCAAATTAGGTTCTTACAAGGTCTCTCTAAGTGGTTATTGGAAATTTTCACATGAAATGAGCCTTAAAATTATATTACTCTATGACCAAGCCAAGATAAAACAATGGAATCTCAATTTAACCATGTTTAGGTTATAAAAATAAAATTATATATAAAATTATATTATTAGATGACATTGACTCTTTTATTCAATATTTCACATTAGTTTAAAAGTACAGTTAGATTTATCTTATATATGACCCAAATGTGCATTTTTTATGTTTTTATTAATTATAACACTACTTCATAATCATAAAATAATATATGTATATGAAAAACAATCTAGCTATCCAAATTATAAATGGTATTGGTATGAGCTAATCCACCTAATATATATTAGAAAAATTATTTTATCATTTACATCAAGACTGAGATTGAGATATAAATAATGAAAATCTGATAAAATTTATCACAATTTCATAATTAATGTGTTTACTAAAACGTATAGAATTACATAAAATGAAATTTTCTTGGAATGAATATATTCAAACCTAAATTTGGGGACAAGATATCAAAACCCATCATATATGGGGACTCATTCAATCCATTTTAATTAAATTACTCTACTTGATTATTATAACACCCAATTATCATATTATATGAAATATTCTCAAATAATGTTTGATATTCATCAAGGTATACACCTAATATGATGGGGATCATAATTGAAAAACTCATGTAAAATAATACTTGTACATTGTATAATTATGTACCAGTAACAACACATATATGATAGTCCATGTTGGTAAATTTAAATTTGTTAGAAATAATACTAGTTCATTAAATTACATCTCGTGATTTCAAATTTTTATTTATATACATGTGATTCAAATAATACTAATATTAATATTTCATCATAACCTAATATGATGATCATCAATCCAAGATAATTAGGTAATTTGTAGATCCTCAGTGATATTACAATATCATCTCATATGTTGTATTCAATAAACATAAATGAATTATAATATATTTATATTAATTTACATTATATGATTAAACATGATCCTATGATTGTAACACATTAATAAATTTAGGGGAAAATACTAATAAATTGTAAATCCTATATAATATATTGAATCTAATTGTTTTCATAGATGTGTTTATTAGATTCCCTTGAAAATACATGATTGAGTAAACTAATGACAATATTTCATAACAATTTGTATGTGTTAACAAAAAATAACATCTTCAAAAACCTAATTGGATTGTAAACAGGGCTTGGGGTTCCTTTCCATACATGAAAAAAATATTTGGATATAATTATTTATAATTTGTGGGAACAATAATTGGATGAGTACCATAACATTTTTAATGTTATAATATGACATCGGACATACATCACTAGGAAAAAATATACAATTAACATGGGAAATTTAAAATAGATTATACATTTATTTATGATATAATCTAAGGGTATGTGGGAAACTTCTATTCTAAAATACAGTAAAATAATATATAAAATCCATATTCATAGTTATCTATTTGAGGAATCAAAAAGATTTAGTGATAAATCATAAATAAAAGATTGCTTCATTATCCATATAAAATGATCACCAATAATGGGTTTGATAAGGTTTTATCAACAAAAACCACTGGGTATCTTATTCTACAGTTATTCACCTGCTATTTGTTTCCGCAAGAAATTTATTAGAACCATTATCTATCAATTTCATGATATAATCTTATTCTCAAAGGTCAATTATGTGAATATTTTAGGGATGAATTTGAATTTCAGAATAATATATTGTGTACTCAAATGAGGTATAAAATTTTAATATATATAACTTCTTTATTGAATAAATGAGCCTCTATGTGTATTACATTATATATATTATTAATATAGTATTCATCGAATTCATATTTATAACTATATAAACAGTCCCCAAATTAAACGTGTGATATATTATATATCCTTTTAATATTAAATTAACTAATACATCAGTATATTATGTGTTATGACCTAGCTAAAAATAAATAATCACCATAAGAGAGTTGGATAAACAATATATCATATCATTCAATATAAAAAACAAGACACATTTTCAAGAACCATGACCAACCATAAAACACAATATTGAGTATATGAAAATATAAAGATTTATTTTGTTGTACATATTTTTAATATTATCTCACATGTTTTAAATAGTAACAGACTTTATGAGATATTTCACAAATGTTTATAAATCTAGACAATCATATTTGGGTATGCCTATCATAAAAAAATAATAATAATGAAATAATAAATTCTAGAAATAATAGAATGATAATAACATAATTTATTTTATAAATTTTTCATTAAAATAAAACTAACATTTTTTCCAAACATCTAAATTACTCTCCCATGTGTATAGTAAAAAATATTTCATTAAAATACGATGTTTTCATTTTTTTCAGCATTATTTCATAATTATATATTAAATTAAAATTATAAAGGAGTTTAATGAAATAAAAACATTATATTTTTCTGATATATGATTCATTATTCTAATAATAACATGATTAAAAGGTTTACCTTGGTTATATTATTTTACCCAATATTATAGCTAAAACATATACCACTCCTTGAGTATAAATAACCGCCCACTATCCCCTTAGAAAACCAATACTCCATCACCTATCAATTCTAAAAATATTACAATATAACATATATTATTCCTCTTATAATACTTAAGGATTCTTTTAATTAAAAAAAATACATGCATAATGGGAGTTTAGTTCCATAGTAGAGATGAAACACTGATATGCGTGTATGTTGTCATTAACTGTTATTTGAATTTTACTATTCTCATCATCAACTCTCTATCCATTACATACGAAAATATTCTAAAAAAACTATGGAGTATTTTAACATTATAATAATGATTTCATACTACTTAAAAATCACATCTAATGTGTTAGTATATTTCATAATTCATATCACTCCTCCTGGGAAATTGCTAGTTAATAGTTAGTTAACCAACAACGAAGACACTGTTAGTTGTTTCCTAATCTTCAATATTGTGGATTGTAATATTAATTAATTAATTATATATAAATATATAAATATATTTCTTTCTTTCTTTTAAAATTAACTCTATTAATAAATAAACTAATTTGAAAAAATTAGTGAAATTGATGAAATAAAAGAAATATTTAATGAAAACATGATATCAACATGTTTTCCTTTTTACCCATGAAATTAAGAAATATAATCTAATTATTATAAAAGATAAATAGAATAAAATAATATAATGAAATTCATGTTAAATTTCTTAATAACACTTTTTATTATTATTTGAAGGCAGATAATGAAGACCATAATCAGGATTTAAGGTAAGGGGATTTTCAAACTCAAACTATTTATTTTCAGTTATCACATATTTCAAATTTATTTCAGTATGAGTATTCCTCTAATATTTAAAATCTTTTGATTGAATATTATTTTTAAATTATTTTTTTAGGAAAATGTTTCTACCCTTCAAAAAGGTTTCCTAATCCATTTATGATTCATTTAGAAAATGGTTCAATTTTGAAAACACCTCTTGAACCCTCTGCAGATGTTTATCCTTTCAAAGAAAAAAATTTACATTTATGATAATCAATTATCTCCCATATTAATTTTTGAATCACAATTTTCATTTATTTATGTATGATATATACAATAATTTAGAAAACCCAATCTCTTTTCGTGATTATTTAATGATTATGAATTTTATACTTGCATTTGGAATGCATGTTTAAAATAATTTAAGATATAAAGGGTGGAAACAAATTTATATAGACTTATAATTTATTGGGTAATGTTAAATATATCATGGGATTATTTTTATTATTCATGAACAAAATGTTATAATTTTTTATAATGAATATATTATGAATTATTCACAAATGTAATGCGTGAACATAATATAATATTTCTTCACATATATGTGATTTATTTTACTAACATATTATGATGTTTTATTATTATGAATATAAAAAGTAATATTACTTTGTCAAATGTTTCCATGACAATATTGATGATGATCCTATTTTTATGATATGATGGTGTTGATTAAAATCACCAATGAATAATTTATTCATGCCAATTATTCCTCCCCTTACTAGATTTCAAGATCACCTCTTACTCTAATGTATATCATCATGTGAAAATATGTTCCATGAAGATAAAAAGAGATTTAGGATTACAGTGAAAGGAAATATAAATAATGTTTAATTTTTATTATATATAATTGATGTATGAACATAATTTTCCAATGAAACTAAACCTTTGGATCTTATATGTATTTCTATTCTATTATTTATTTTAAAGATAATGAAATATTAATATAAGAAATATTTTTGTTGCAATATTCATTATCATAAAAAAGTTTACTTAATATGTTAATTAGGATTAGTAATTTTAATTGAAAACCATTAGTATAAGTATTTTTTTATGTGAACAACCTAGAGAAACCATTTTTTAAAAATGATAAAGATAGGGATCCCATATAAAATTACATTAGTTTAAATCTATGTTTATAAGAATAAATTATTTATTCATTAAATTTTGACAAATGAACATTTAAAACTATTCATTTATAGAAAATAGTGGGAAATGGATGAAACCATACCAATAACCTATATATGGGACAACACAACTATTTTCAAACTTTATTCACCAATTCCATCGGGGGTGGACATAAAAACCTATTAGTGATGCTTATCCAATTTTCATAGAACCTTAATAATAACCTAACACATGTGGAACGTCCAAAACTATAAAGGAATTAAAATTTTTTTATCGAGTCATTTATGTAGAGTTGACCACAAACATTCAGTGGGACTTAAGATCCACAAGTCATTAAATAGTTGGCTAAACCCATGGAGATTATACTTTCTGTGCTCCATAATTCTAAGAAGGAGAAAGAGACTTTGGCTGAATATCATTTTGATAGAGAAGTAGAAAGTGAAATATTATTTCATCATTAATATTGAAGTGGAATATGAAAATTATGTATTAAAAGGTACAATTTTTATTCAGTCAAGAATGGTGCATGTTTTATTTAATTCTGATGCATGGAATTCTAATATATCTTTATGGTTTACCAGAACTATTAAATGATGTTATTAATACCATGAAGTTGAGATATATGTAAAAACATATAGTGATGTGATCGTTGAAACCCAATTGTCATATTTTTCTCCTTTTTTCCATATGTGGGAATATTATTCCATAGAATATGGGAGTCCTTAAATTGGTGAAATTTGATGCCAAAATGGTCTTATATTGGTTCTTGTTTTATGGAGAACACGTCTATTTCTAGAAAAAATAAATCTATTTTCCTATTTCAAACCATCCCATGCTTCATTCGAAATTGAAGTAAGTGCATGAATATCCTTTTTTAAATAAAAAAAGTTTGTGGGTATTGTTACACCATGAATATAAATATCATTAGCAAATGTTTGAGTCAAAGGAAGCTATAAACTCATAGGAAATTCCAATTTAATGGGAATATACTAATGAATTTCCTAAATAGTATGTCAGAATTCTACCAGATATTGAGGTAGATTTTTTTAGAGAGCTTATAATAGGAGTTAATATTATCTCCAAATAACCCAATAGGATGTACCTTATTAAACTGACATTATTTAATATGTGATTCGAGATCTTTTAGAGAATGGATTAATACCACTGAGTGAATTACCTTGGGGTTTGTGAGTGTCTTTGTAATGAAAAATGATGGATCTATGTGGCTATGTGAAGATGACTAGGTGTTCAAAATGATCACCATAAAGAACCCGTTTACCCTACAAGGATTTAAAACCTGTTTGATCAACTAAAAAGTGATCAAAACATCTAAAAAGTGGGTCTTCATTCTTGATATCATCTACAAATGTTAATGAAGGATGTTGTTAAAAATAATTTATTCTACATAAGATATAGACACTAAGATTTAATAGTGCTTCACATAAAATGTATTGATTCCCCAATGATATTTATTGATTTGATGAATACAGACATTAGAGAACACCTTAAAAAATCAACGGTTTTTTTCATTGATCATACAATAATTTACTCATTGTGCATGTAGAAACATGAAGCAAATATAAGTGTTTTTCTAGTTGCATTATGGGATGAGAATTCACATGCTTTGTTAAGGATTTGTGACTTCTAGATGTAGCATGTCACATTCTTTGGTAACGTGATTAGAAGTGAGGGAATTTTTTTTAACCATTCAATAACAATGTATTTTTGTGGAATGACCTAGACCCAGTAGTTTCTTTGATATAATTGGTTTCTATTCTTATTAGGTTATTGTTGATTTCATGGTGAAATTTATCATGATTTCTTATCCCACTAACTAATTTAACATATAAAGTTGATAAGTATGTCAACATATAAGAATGTGAGTAAATATTTAAGGATATCATGAGGAGGATAATAAATACACCAATAAGCACACTACCTTCATCTAGAGACAGATTTTTATATATAGTGAATCTTTGATGAAATCCATAGGTTGTATACTCATGAAAAATTATATAGGGATAGTGGAAACCTCACAAAAACATATGATCCATGAGAAAAAATACCAAAACATGTTATAGATTCATATGAATTAATATTATCGTAAATATTTTATTCCCCACCTCTATGGTGAGAATTAAGAAATATATACTAATCATAAGAGTCATAATTATATATTCATATAGAATGATCACAATACATGAAAAAGAATATAGTTATATCAAATGAAAGATTAAAATTTCAATATTCACTACCAATTGAGAATGGAGGAAAAAGTATTTTATGATATTAATAGAAATTAAACCATTAATATATATCAGATATATATTGAGAAAGACCATATATTCATTAATATAGAATGGATGGATATGGAATTCAAAATGGTTGAGATTAAATCTTACCTTTACCAAATTATTTCCCATCCATCTATCCAAGAGAATATAAATGAGGATTAAAGGGATTATTAGGAGCTTCAGAGAAGGGTGAATGAAGTAATGGAATATAAGATTCATGAATTCTATATCAATGATGGCGGTGTGATTCAGTTTGAAACATGAAATTATGTTCTATCACCACCTAAGATAATTGATGATCTATTGGATAATGCATATATATCATATTCATCCATATATCGAGAATGTACCTAGATGTATCAGGATCTTCTAGAATAATTTTAGTGGGATAAATATTTAATGTTAATGTATAGTATATATCAAGGTTCTTGGTATGACAGAAAGATAAAGTAGAATGAAAAAAGTCCATAGGGGATTATGGAAACATTTCTTATACGCACATGGAATTGGGAAGACATCATTATGGACACTGTCACTGGTATCTCAAAGAAATACAATGGATGTAATTTGATGTGGGTTATATTTGATTGACTTTCCCTGACATCC
The DNA here is from genome assembly GCA_963277665.1 of Viscum album. Lineage (NCBI taxonomy): Eukaryota > Viridiplantae > Streptophyta > Magnoliopsida > Santalales > Viscaceae > Viscum > Viscum album. Next base: position 1,455,593,353 of record OY728126.1, read on the forward strand.
CACCTCATCCCTATTTATTAATAATTTTCTCTATAAAAACATTCCATGTTATTTATATTGAAATTGAAGAGGCTACATGGTAGACTATATTAAATCACATCTGATCATGATTTAATATTTTGAACTATATTCTTGAGAAATAAACAACATGTTTTGAATAATGAATTACATCTTTGTATGAATTATCACCCAGAAAAATTTATTCAATTTTAGAGGATTATTAAAACTATTGAGAACATGATGAGAGATGATCATTGGAATTTAAGAGAGGATTGGATCAATATCTCACATTAGATTAAATATAATAAAATGACTACTCAAATATTGAATTCAAATTGACCCATTCAGACCTCTGGATGATAAGATATTTAAATATCAAACTTATTGGGGTCAAGTTGGTGAATAAAAATTACATGGACCATATATTATGCTTTAGGTGATAGAGAAGGTTTAAACAATACAAAAACATATAGAAGCTATTAAGAGTCAACAAAAGAGCAATGCTGACTACCATTGAAGGGACACAATGTTTGTGGTTGGAGATAAATTTTTCATTATATTATCACTTTTGAAGGGATTTACGAGGTTTGGGAAGAAAGGGATTCTTAGGATAAGCCACATTGGTCCCATTGAGATCCATTATCATGATGGGGGTTTTCTATATCATCCCACACTTCCCTCATATATGGATCATGTTCATGATGATTTCCACATAATGTTTATAAGGAACTACATACCCGATTATTAACATGTGCTTAATTAAGAGGTGGTATATTTGGAGAATAAAATATTTTATGAGGAATATCCAGTGAATATTCTGAACAGTAAAGAAAATTTTCCCTATAAGAATATAATCCACCTTGTTAATGTTCTTTGGTGGAACCTGTTGGAACCACTTTGTGTATAAGGTTGTATTTGTTGTCAATAGTTGTCAATGCAGATCAAAATGAAGGAGATCATGAAGTACTCCGATGAAGTAGAGGAGTGGTGATTCAGACGATTGTTGTACTGATCGGAAGTTCAAAGAACATGTGTCAAAGGTGATACATTGTTTACAACAATGCAGAATGTGAGGTATAAGCCATCCAAGGATGATCAAAGAAGAATGAGGTTTTTGGATGAAGTTCATGCAATTACTCATGATTGCATGAGAACCATGGAAGAGACTTCCTGACGAATTGAATCGGTTTGCATGAAGTACATCATACCGGTTGATGAAGAAGACAATGTGCAATGATTGGACTTCTGAGATAGTCATGAATATCACATTGTCATAGAAGATGATGATGCTAAAGCTGTTCCTTCAAAGACTACATATCACAATAGTGGAGGTTGTGATAAAAGCAGAAGAGTTGTTGAAGTATACAGATCACCAAGATGAAGCGCTGTTGAGGTGATCGTCCTTGTCGACAAAGCAAACAAACGACATACAAATTTGTTGGCAAAAGTGTTTCTATTGAGGCAGGTCGAGTTCGAGGACTGTGGAATAATGATCCATGTTTTTATTCAAGGAACGTCGACAAAGGAATGGATGATCTGGAGGCGGACTAAAAGAGCAGATACAAGGTGGCGCCGTTTTCCAGTGTTTGCCAAATTTTTGGGCCTCAAAATCGGAAAATGAAGACATGGATTGTCTGCAAAAGGAGGTTCGCACAAAAAGGAAGTGGTGCGCGCAATATAAGAGGCTTGCGCGAAATACTTAAGATAGGCGCGAAAAATAGCGGGATGCGCGAAATAGTTTTTCGCGCAAACAGTGTTTCGAAATCAGAGAGCTGAAAAATGGCAAAGGCATGGGCTGCGCGGAAAATCAGGGATGTGCGCGAAATACTTAAGTTGGGCGCGGAAAACAGCGGGATGCGCGAAATAGTTTTTCGCGCAAATGTTGTTTCAGAATCAGAACGTTGAAAAACGGTAAAGGCATGGGCTGCGCGAAAAACCAGAGCTGTGCGCGGAAAATGGGAATGTGCGCGAAAAATGTTGTGCGCAGAAAAGCTGGGTGAATTTTTCGCGCAATCAGCGTATTGAATCAGAAATACAGAAAATCGACAAAGGCAAGAGGCGCGCGAAAAATCAGAGATGTTCGCACCATGTGCGCGGAAAATCGAACTGGTGCGCGTAAAGTTAGCTGTGCGCAAGAAGGGGGGTTTTACGCGCAGGATCACAAACGTCTATAAATATGAGGTGAACCCCTCTCATTCAGAGAGGCTCGACACTTAGACAAAATCATGAGCTCCGGCGCGCGGAAAAATTAAGGTACAGAGGGTTGCGCGAAAAAGAAGGTGTTGCGCGAAAAAGGGAAGTTTTGCGCGAAAAAGAAGAGTAGCGCGAAAAGCCTTTTACGCGACAAAAGTTATTTTTACGCGCAAGGTTTGAATTTTACGCGCAAGCCCCCGGGAAGGGTGCGCGGAAAATTTGGGGGTCCCGCAGGCCTTTTGACAGGTGCTTAGCACTCTCAAATCTGCTTTGCGAAGAGAAGAAGAACGTTCGTGCAACCAAAATCTGATCTGCACAGAGAGAGAAATATATCGATACACTCAGGTGTTAGAACTGGGAAATTGAAGGAAGAGAAGGAGATTTAGTGCATTCAGGTATTGCACTGAAGTAGAATATTGATTTCAAAAGAGCATCAACTCAGGACTCTGATGCAAGCAAAGTCTCATGCTGAACAGGAGACAAAGACTTCAATGCATATCTATTGAAGAGACCTTCACGTCTATAAACTGAGTGAGACTTCACCAACGGCAGTGAGCCAGGGGGAGTCAACGGGAGTGACCCGAGGGACGCAGTGAGCTATCCCTGAACAATTGTAAAGGTAGTGAGCCTGGGACAGAGTGTCTGTACCCGAACATTTGTATCCGCAGCTAGTGAAGCATAGTGGATTTAGGTACGACCGGCAGCCTGTCGGCGTATACTCCTTGGACGTAGCCCTCAGTGGTGAACCAAGTAAAAATAGCTGTGTCATCTGTCTCTGCATGTGAATGTTTAATTGCTGATCATATCCATCATACAGGTTTAAGTAGTTCCTACCAACGTGGGAACAAGATCCACAACTTTAAGAAGAAAAGTTGCCACCCTGATTCACCCCTCCCCTCTCAGGGTGTCCCGGGGTCCTACAGAACCATACATTTGAAAGGGACACTTGGTAACCATCCAAAGCAATGAAATAGAAGTAATGTCAAATATTCTCAAATGAGAATATGAATTAAATTATTTTGGATGAAATAACGAATGGGTAAATAATTTAACAACCTTGATCTTTTTATTGATATTTTTTTCTTAAAATAATTGTCTTTTAAATTTTATTATATAGTATTATAGAAATATCACACATAAAAAAATTATTACAATTTAATTAAATCATTATTATTGTTTCAGTAATAAAAAAGTATACCCCCAAAAATTTCAAAACATTACCATGTGACAAGAAAATAATTTAAAAAATGTAGAATGAGAAATGTTTGTTCCTTATAGTCTTCTAAAATCATCTACCCCATGAACAAAACTATATTAGAGAAACAAGGTATTATTAAATTAGATAAAATTATCCAAAAATGAAATATAATAACATGTGGTGAATTTATATGAAAAATGAATAATGAAATTAATGATTATTTGTTAGAGTAAATAATATTTTTGTAATTGAAATGTGACCATTAGAATAGTATCCTGAATAAGAAGAGAGTATGTTTTCATCAACTCTTCTTATGATTTCCTCCTGTATTTGTTTCTTTATCTATCCTTTATAATCTCAAAACATCAATGATTAATTATATAATATTGTGCAGTTAAAATAATTATGTTTTCCTACTTAATTAATAAAATATACTATTTAATTATATTTCATAATTCATGTACCTCCTCCTTGGTTAATGCCCCGTTAAAGGTCACTTAACTGCTAAAATTGAAGATTCCAATCCTTTAACTATCACCAACCTTATGAATTGAGATAGTAATTTTTTTATGAAATATAGATGTATGAATAAATGTATTTTATGCTTTTCGAATTAATTATATTATTTATAAATTACTTTTATCCAAATTGAGATTTCAAAGAGAAATGATAATATTCTTTAAGAAAATATGATATTCAATTATCTTCTATTTCTCCAAAGAAATTTAATAATATAATCCAATTTGAATAATTAATAAATATTGAATAATGAATATAATTCAATTATTGTTCATTATTTTAATAAACCTATTTTTCTTACTCATGAGGTTTCGAAATGATGAAATAAATATATTATTACCCTTTTATTTTTAGGATGTCAATGATAAAATATTCTAAAAAATTCTAGTACATTTACGATGATTTTTACATATTTATTTGATCCCCAAAACAAATCATGAATCCTTTTTTCATTTTATCTCATTTTAATGTATAAAATAACCTTTTATGAGATATTACAAATTCCCTTATACATTTTGGAATCATAAAGTTCATTTAAATAAGTATGATATGTGAGTTCGTCTAAAATAACCACTCTATACTTTAGGTTATTTCATTTATATGATTATTATCCTTCCACGTGGAATGTATGATTATAATCATTTTATGATATTAAGGGGGTCCTAAAATAATTCAGGACACCAATGAATTGTATAATATTATATATGTCATGTGATTATTACTATTATACATTAACATTATGCTATATTTGTTCACAACATATATAATTTGGTTTATGAAACTATGTTATGCATGAACATGATGCTATCTTTACTCAATACTATGTGTTGTATTTTACCACAATGTTATTAAATTCATTATTCTTCTTTTTCAACTTTCCATTACTTTAACCAATGATTCCTTAATCAACATATGATTATCCCATGACTTTGATATAATGATTATGATTATGCTCAATGATGTACTATTGTTTTATTTCTAGTATTCCCCACTTTAATAAGCATTTAGATAACCCCTCTATTTAATTTATATCAATAGATTACTTATTTTACTATGTATTCCATAAGAGGTTCCTAATGATAAAGAATATTTAAAACAATTCATATGATTTATTTTCTTTATTAGATTTATGATTCTAATTTTCCGAAGACACTAAACCTTTGCATCCTTCATAATATAATTTATTGGGTGCTTATTTTAAAAATAATGTAGTGGTTTGGTATATAAATTCATGGTTACTATACATTCACCCTTCAAACACCCTAACCCAACTTGCATATTTATTTTTTTATCTAGGACATTTAGACATTGGGTGTTATTTGTACTTCCCCTTTTGTCAGAGGCTTCCGAATAGTTGTGGTGGTCTGATTAGGTGATATTGAGAAGAAAATAAATTCATATGATGATAATAATACTAGTCTATATATATAACACAGAATAAAAAGAACATAAAAAAATAAGTAATAAAATAAACTCAGTCTTTGAGTAATAAACAACACTAGTTATATCAATTTTAAGGGAATAAAACAATTTTTAGTTGAATACAGGACAAGTAAGGTTAGAGAAAATAGTTAAGAAAACATGCATTTAGAAGACCATAAGATGATATATATTTATATATAAATTCCCAAAAAAGTTACAACTCCATTTATAGGAACCACCATGTCAATTTTGATCCATCCCATGCGAATTAAGTACAATCTTGATCAATATAGACCATATCATGGGGCTGGTCCCTTACGTGATTTCAAAACCAGAAATTATACATGAATTCTGAGGGCTAGTGTAGGGAGTGAGTACGAAATCGGTTAGTTAGGACCAACATGTTCCTATCTTATTTACAAAATTAATCATTGTATGTATACAGAAAAAAATAGAAGAATCTCACACATAATAATAAATAACCCACTCCTTTTGTGATAAATAGCCAAAAGTTAGCATTTAAATTCTTTGGGAAACAATAATATATATATCTAAATACATGACCCCAAATTTATATTCATGCAACAATGGTATTAAATGATGTATTTATGGTGTCAAGTACACATGGCTTTGTTCCTTGGTGTCCCATAAAGAATATCAAGCTATTAGAGCTCTCTGGATCCCCCCATTATTATATCATCAACACTACAGGTGATCTAACGCCCCACGAGCCATCATTCATGTAAATGGAATTTATACATCAAGAACATAAATATTTATCATGTCTCCTAGGGCACCATTAAAAAAGTAATTGTTGGCTTGAAATCTTAATTTTTCAAGGTATGTCAATATCGATCCAACCATATATAGTAAATCAAAATCGGCATAACAGATCAGAATCCCAAGGAACAACTATATCAATAATATAATAATCATTAACCATTAGATTCTAGTATAATAGGTGGGATCATCCACCATCTGATGATCCCAACACTGTCTCCGGATGGTCGATCAACATCTCCTAATAGTCCATCACCATCAAATGTGGAATTCTATGGTGAGAACCCCCTCCATAATTTATGTTTAACATCATCTCCTAACCAAAAATAACTACTAAGGACTCCACCCAAAATGATTTGTAAAAAACACATAAATAGAGTCATATATGTGTCAAAACATGTCTATAGACAACAATGGAAAAAAATAATTAGAAAAATCACCAAACATTTCATATGACACCCCAAAAGAAAATATCATTTCGAAATGTGAGATTATCTCACATGTAATGATGGACTACACCTTCTCAATTCCACCAGAACGTGCCCTCTTCTTAATGTTATTATTAACTCTATCTCAATGTACCATGTCCCCTCCAACTAGTGAGCAACATCAACCATATATCTCTATCCATGCACTTGGCCTGAAAATTGATTTTGTCTTTTTCCCAGTGATTAAAATCTTATCATTAAATCATGCCACATTTATCAAATTCCCATAGAAAAAATTAAATCATATCACATTTAATGAATTTAATTTAAATGGATCATGTAACATTCAATTTGGTATAATTACTCATTCTCAGAATAATATATACAAATAGTTTTGGGCATGCTGAAGAAATACCATAACATCAATTAGGAACTTTAAAATAAGTAATTAATAAATTAATGGTTTCCCTTAGGTGAAAGAATGTTCATATTTAATAACACACCCTACAAAATCAATATATTTATGGATAACACTAGGAACCACTGAAAGTAAACGTATAGGCTCTTGCTCATCATGTGATGACTTATAAATCGACCCAAAATGATTGAAATAGGAATTTTGGACCAACACCCTGAAAATAATGAAAAGGATATCACACATATTAATCATTTTTAAAGATAAATGAGAAAGAGAAGATAGAGTGGAATTAAGTCCTCACTGTGAAGAATCTAATGCACTAGACAGATCATGATTTGATGTCCAATCGATGATAGGGGACCAAATACTTCGAGTGGGAGAGGAAAAGAGATCCCATAAAATGGGGGAGGTGTACAGGTGATATGAGTGTAAAGGAGGAGGGCCTCTTAAGAAAAAAAAATGTAAAAGGGTAACTTTAAAAATTGTCAAAAATTCGTATGGTGGCTGCACGATTTGGAAAAACATGTTAAAAAATGTGGGCACACCATCCATGAGGATGGATACCTCACACAGTTTGGACGCATAGTTAAAAAAAATGTGTTCCAACCATGCGTGTGACTCAGAACACCAGAACACCTATATATTTTTTCATGAATGGGGGTCATAATGTTTAAAATAATGGTACCCAATTAAAACAATTTCCACATAGTTTGGCCGCACGATAAAACTGATTGTGTTCCAAATGCATGTCTCTATCTATTTTACCCAAAACACGGCTTTTTGACCCAAACTCTTCCATAAACCATTAAAAACATGGGGAATATTAAAATCCATAATAACGGTATGATAATAAGACCTTTGAGAATTCAATATATCGTATATAAAATATTATGTAAAAAAATAATGATGTTATGACCACAAAAATTAACAAAAAATAAAAATAGTTTTGAATTTTGAACCATTCAGAAATATGAGATGTTACAATCCTTCCCCCTTAAGGTAAATCATCCATTTTCTATATGGTTTCAATATGAGATAGTACTAAACATTTTCATCTCATAAAAATTAACCCATTCTCCCTAGGTTATTCATCATGGCTAATTCCCCATGTGGCACACCCCTTTACAAGAATTACCAACTCAGTCACTTCTCAAACCAAAATCAACATTTTTGATCTTTCCTAAAAAAACCTGTATGTAAATATCCTCCCATGACATACCATCATTCAAAAACTTCATCAGGTTCTCAATTCATTTCTGTGTCTCACATGACACCCAACCAGTCCTATGGTTGATCAATTTACCACTTCATACCAATGTCGCACATGACACCCACGAGTCCCAAATCTATCTAGATTACTAATGTTACTACATCATAATTGATTCTCAACAATAATCTTAAGTCATATATATATATATATTATATTTTATTAAGAGTTTTGACTCCTACACACCTCATACATATCATCAATATTTTTTTATGTCACATATTGACCATCACATACTTGTTCCAAATACAACATATAGACCTTGTTAACCAAATTTGGAAATGTCTGAAAACAAAAGTTCATGACATGATCATGGAATACTTCTAATCATTAAAGACTCACCAAAAATAACTGAATGTTCAAGATAAAAAATGTGTAGCTGACATGAATCTAGATTACTTGATGACATACCACAATGTATAGAAAAACTAATAATTGAAAACTATCCACACTTTCTAGTTTTATTCACCCATGTTTGACCTATAAATGATAAATAATATTAGATACCAAATCTTGCTACTCATCACAGTACTCCCTTAGATACCAAATCTTGCTACTCGTCACAGTACTTCCTTAAATCCCTAAATCCATGTCGGTCCCTATATCCTAATTATTCAAGAATTATTCTTATCGAACCTCTATAGATGAACCATCTGACTACATGTGTGATTGAATTAGGGTTCCAACCTATAATATGTCCGTACATGCCGTGGGATCCCAAACTGGAAGCACCCTATCGAAGAACCAATTCTTGGTGGCCCAAATGATTCTATATCCTAATTAATATATTGAAATTATTAACATTATCACTTCTAGATTCCTATAGAGTCACTACTAATCTCACCATATTCAAGAATCATTCCTCCAGAACATCTATAGATGATCCAATTGACTATATGTATGGTTAGACATCAATGCTATCTTAAACGATATCCGAACAATCCCTAGTATTCTAAACTAGAAACACATAATCATAGAACCACTCCTTGGTGGATTACAAGAGTCCCTATATTATATACCTTGTTGAAACTCAAAATAGTCTCACATTCATCTTCTTATAATGTATCTACTACCCTAACCTTATGGAATCACCAAGCTCAAATACAACAAGTTCGCCATGATTTCGTCAGTTATCAGCACCTAATTCAATATATTTGGGACCATTTTTAGCCCATAGATATTCAATTGAACCTCAATTAAATTCCATAATCCATCCAATAAAGACCCCACACTAGTGATGTCATCACCCACCATAGAAGGTGAAAATTGAGATAGGTATGTGAAGTTCACCACATATTCCATAATAGATATATCACCCTACAATAAATTCATAAAATCAAGGTCTTGATCAACCCTAAACATCTTGGGGGTATTTACAAATAACCTAGCCTCGAATTAAATCCAATATAGTCCTTTATATTGACTAGTCTACCCCTGTATTTCCAACAACTGCTTTTTTTGATCATATAAGAATATACTTATCCAGCTTCACACTATGACTTGTGAGTGTATTAATCTAGTCTAATGTCATCTAAACTAACATAATATAGTTATATTATTCCAATATTCCACCCTCATGATATAAAATTATGGTCAATGAGACCAAACCTGACAAGTCATGTAATCAGTGGATGGATCAGCTCCCGGATCTCCCCTATGAATTCCATGTATGAATCATATAATTCTTTCCCAGAGCTACCAGTCAAACATGTCACAATGTAATACATATTTTTTGCCATCCTTACCTATAATTCTTGATCATCATAACCCTCAGGGGACTCATCATGACATTAAGGGGCCTTATCCCATCCATTCTCTAGTAGTAACATATCTCCAGCCTTCTGACACGCTACCAGATGCCTTCAAAATGGACAGACATGGAAGAACAAATTCCATTGTAAAAATATCCATAACAGTGATATATATATATATATATATATATATCATATATACAGAATTATGTAATAGGTAGTGCATCTCACCACCATTTCACTCACCTATCTCACCCATGTCACATTACATCTAGCCTCATGCCCACCTAACTACCCAAACCAAAGTTAGTTATCACATATAATCTTCCCTCACAGCCTCCTTCCTACACATAACAGAGTTGAGAATCAGATATCATGCATATAATGTATCATAAATCTCAGGTAGAAATGAATAATTACACAAAAATGATAACAATGAATAAACTGGTAATATTTTCATTGACATTTTAAACGGATAACCCTATATTACTTCTCCTACCTACCCATAATATATTTAGGATTATATATCATACACATAGAATCACATATCAACATCATTGGGAACCACATACCTGGGCTTTCTATATAGGATTACAATAAAAGGCTACCTAAAAATGCATTTTCTGTTTTTTTGACACTTTATACATCCCAACCACTCTTAGTGTATCCAAAGATCTGATAAAGTTATTTAATGGAAGCTACATATAACATGTCATCCTATGTTCCTAAAATTATGTTTAAAGAATTCTTTATTTCCATATAGGACTTTTTTTCAAACTCATATAATCTCGCATGATCGCATCCATGTGTTCCACTCGAGGGGGAAATCAATCAATTGTAAAAGCGCAAAGGTTGACATTAATTTCTCACCCAAGGAAACTTTATCAATCTCTAGTGCATGGGGATACAAGAAACGAACCAAAATATATTTTCCCTATTATCAATACAACATAGTCATTATTCTACCATATCCCGAATTATAAGATAAAAAGGAAGGAAAACACCTTTGATACCATTTATATATCCCCTACCTAGTTTTTTACCTAACCAGACACTCATATCTATTCGATATCCTTTTTCATATGTGGAGGCATGCCTCAATACTAGTGGCCAAATGGACTAGATTAAAAATTATGTCAAAAAATGGGCCAGGGTTATATCCACCCCTAAAAGTGTCAATAAATTTTTTGAATTATGTGGGATATAAATTCATGGTTAATCAAGGCAATTAGTCTTAATTTATGCCTAATTAGTCTACTATATATCATATTCAAGATTCTACACCTATTAATCTTAACATATACTCATATCCCATAATAATCTATGATTTTTATAAGTTAGGGATAAGTATAAGTAATATTTTTAGGGGATTTAATCATTCCAATATTATTATAATCTACATAATACATATAGAGAAATCATAAATTGATATTTCATTAATTATAAAACCATCATAAATCTATATTGACAATAATAATTACATCCCATCTCTCAAGTATATAATAGAGGGGTATTTAATATGAAATTAGGATTATCTTACTTCAAGGGATTTGTAAAAAGATCTGATATATTCTTTTATGAATCCCCAAAATATATCCTTACGTAAAACATCATAATGGGTTTCCACATGAAAAGGAAATTTTGAATGATATTTTTGTTATTGGATGTGATCTGGGTTACAAGTCCTTAGAAATAGATTCAATATTGTCACAAAGATTTTAAATTCTCTAAATATATGTGGAGCCACCGCAAGATCATATATGAATTTATTAAAGAAAACTTCTTCAATCATATTATCTGATGAAAAAATGTACTCTAACCTTTTTTTAGTTCACCATGGATTTTTTTGCATGTTCAATATCTAATTTCTTACTACTGATGGAAAACATTATACGCTATTGAGATCTCAAATCATCCTTGTTTTTTAGAAGATAGAAATAGTGTGACCCCATAAAATCTGATCTTACACACTTCACATGACAATGAACATTTACTTACTACTTATTAACTATATAGTGATATTCTTCATAAAAATATATTTACTCTAAAAACATTGGATTAATTTATATTAATTATACTAAATTAAGAAGACTTATCTTGTCAAATATATAAAATTGAATACATGATAGATACAATAAAAAATGATAAATCATAAAAATATTTCTCATTTATGACTCAGTATAGTCACATTGAGTCTTCCTAAGAATAATTCCATGAATCATTGGTAATGATCTTACAACACCCCTTAAATTATAAAATATTATCTTTATTTGATAGAATGTATGACATGAAACACCAAATGTAGAAAGGAATATAACCTCTCAAGAAACATTTGGTATATTTAATATGTTAATATAAATTAATATATTATAAATATTTAAATGCATGAAATAAGGATTTATCTTCCATCACACACAATAAATACTTTCTTCGTTGTCTTTTCTTACAAGCAGGACCGTGTTTTTCTGAAAATATATATAATTAATCAAATATCATTTAATATAATAAGATATAACATAGAAGTTGAATTAATTTTTATGAATGATATTTATTAACTTTTTAAAATTTGTGGTTTATAAAAATATAAAATAAATTCCTAAGTAACTAATTAAATACAAATTAATATAAAAACCAACTGAATATAAAAGGAAATAATTTTATTCTCACAAAGGTATTTTATCTTAATCAATTAAACTAACTATTATTTTTGAATTATATTAATGAAATATAATTTTTATATATTCTATATTTTTTTACATTCATCCAACTGATTTTATACTAATATTGTATGAACAATCATGATTTCAATTAAAAAATAAATATTTTTAACGGTAATTTTTTCTTTCTTTGGATGAAAAAACTTCATTAAAATTAAAATTTTAAAATTTAATAAATTTTATATGTTAATATAAACCTCATTTTTGAATTTTTAATGTAAAAAATGTTTTGGGGTAAATTTTTTATATTCTTTTTCGTAGTTTCATTTTATGATGAATAGTTAGTAAAATTGAATTTGAACTGGAATCTATTTTTTTTGTGTAAAATCATTAGTGTTAAATTATATTTTATATTGTTTATAATGATTTATTATTTAAATTAAGAATAAATTAATCCTATTTAGTTAATTATAATTAAAATCACTTCATAATTGATTATATAAACATAGAAATATTTGGAAGATTTTTACCTTAAGACACGTTATTGTCATCGCATATGTGGGATAACTTTCAAATTCATTTCTATCACATTGATGATTAGAATTTGGAAAAAATAATTCAATATTTAGAATTAGTGTAATTTATGATTTCTAATAAGTTAATCATATTTTGTAATGAAAATTTTATTGACATTAATTAAAATTAATTACACTGATTAGGAAAAAAATCATCATAACAAGGGACAAAACCTTAAACGTAATGGAGAAATGGGATACAAACATGTAAAAATGAAATTTTATGGCCATATTTTGTCTCTATGACCCCTTTTATTGAATTTTAACCATTACAAGATCCCCTTTACGTTGTCAAAATGTGGTTGAATTTACCTTTTAAAATAAATAACAGAATTCCCCTTTTCCTTTAGAATAAAAAAATATCACTCACCCCTCCCACGTATTCACACCACTCATGCCATTTATCTCATCCAAAATCTTCCTAAATAGGCTCCAAAATTTCTTACCCTGATACTAAAATCAAATATTTTGGTGGAAATCCAACAATGTATGTCATTTGGTATAAAGCGAAAGGAGTTACCTGGAAATGAGGTAACATTATTTAATGATGACATATGTTTTAAATCTTTCTCAAGCCATTCAATTAATATTATTAAATTATTATATAATAAAAAAAATATATTCAATATACTTATATATTTATTTTATGAGTTCAAACTAATATTTCAAACACATCCATCAAATGTGATACACAATCATCGAGCGTGTGTATGAATGATTACTGCATCATGAACCGATATATCTCATTTTTCTATTTACCACCATTAATGGTTGTAAATAATTTTGTATTTATAGTTTATATATTATATAAATGTTATTAATAATTTATTTATTATTCTTTAATTATAATATAACATATAAATACATTAATTTTATATTGTGGGGATACAATAACATAGTTTGTGAACCTATGGTCTCCCATATACTTAAAGCAATGTGATACACATTAGAAGGAATGTATAAAATAAAATACTTTTAAGTGTCTGTGACATATATAAAATAAATATGATGGTGTAATAATTATATAATTATTGGTATTTATCATTTAGGGTTGATTCTTATATATGCGACTAAGAAATGGAAGTAGTGTTCATGTAAACTTACGACCTATCATCTCTATGAATGCTTCATTTCATATATTTTCTGAAAAAATTAAGGATTATTATAAGTACATATATAATTAATATATATGATAATTATGTCATTTTTAAATTATTTATAGGATTAAATATTTATCCACTTAATAAGAACAAAAATAACAAGTCATACATACTCGATAAACTAGGGAATTAAAACCCAAAAGTTTAAATACAATGAATGATTATTAATAAACGGAAAATAATATATTATAAAATAATCATATAGGAAATTATAAATTTTATTAGGGTTAGGGTATAAGTCAATTTCCTGGAAAAAACCTTTATATATGATGTTAATTTATGTTCACTCAAAAGTAAATGCAATGTAAGGGGTTTCGTCTCAATTGACATTCCACTAAGACATACTTATTAATATCCACCTAGTTACTTTTATACAATCTATATACTACCTAGTGAATATTTTTATCATGAGATTCATTTGTTTAATTATATTAATGTTTTAATTGATTAAATTATTTCTTGTATCTCATGATTCAAATGTTACACCTGTAGTAAGGGACTTCATCTCAATTTCTATTATATAAGGCATACGTTATCATTGTGCACCAAATTTATAATATATGGTGTAAATAATTTTTTTTACATTTATCATGAATAATTATCTCATCATCATATTTTATGTTTCAATTTGAATTATTTCATCTAAGGGTATTTGAACTTAATATTAATATGTGGTAATGAAATTTCATAACTCGGTTTCTTTTTTTAAATGTTATATTTCTTCATATTTGTCTTTAAAATTTTAGGATTTTGTGCATAATAATTTTTTATACATATATAAATATATATATACTTAGTATCTGTGTATTTATTTTTGATACACATAATCAATTCATTGATGAATTCTCACTTCAATGTAATAATAATTTTAAGGGTTTATTTCACAATATCATTCTAATCAAGATTAACTATTCATGAAAATCAATTAAAGGAATCTATATGATTATTGACCTATAATAAATAAAATTTTCTTATCCTTTGGTTATTTTGACCTGTTTAATGTAATAATTTTACTTTCCACTCTTTTGAAATCAAAGTGGTTTAAAAAATGTTTTTCAGAAAACTAGACATCATTTCCCTCTTTAGGTAGAGTACGTTTGTTCTTTTTAAACCTAAATTTTCTAAAATGTTTTCAATTATTTTAGCCTTTCCAAAATGATTTATTAAATTATGTATTTTAATTTATTATAATAATTTTTTTGTAAGTTTCTTTTCACTTTCTAACTAAGTAACTTTTATAGCCTTTTTAACATGAAAAAGGTGTATTGCTTTTACCAAAAATATCCTATATAGATTTAGGCACTATTGATTCTTCAAAGATTCTGTTTATTATTTAAATGGTCCCTTTATAAAGAAAATGTTTTTAATAATTATTTTCCAAGAAAATGGAATTCAAAATATAATTAAAAAACTAGGATATTTTCTTCAATAATTTATATAAAAGATCGATTTATAATATTTCCATTCATATATGAAAAAAAACCCTTTAATATTTCTCAGCATGAGATATGTTTAATTGATACTATCCATATTTATGCTCTTGATTAGGAACGATTTACATCTATAGATATATTATTTACATCACTTCCTTGATTAATTTTTATAGCCCCTTGAAATATTTAACTCCCTATGATCACTAGATATTGAATTTCCCCTAATAATCCATTTCATTTTTCATAGATATGATTATTGAGTAATCAATAAACAATTTTGGTAATGACCTAGTGTTTTTTAATGGAAATTAACTTCTCATAAGTATGTCATAAAATCACATGAAAACGCATCATAATGAACTACTAATTGATAAGTGAACTTTAAACATAAGTTTGTTAGTTCTGTGTTTGGAATTTTGCAAATCTAACATACACAGTTGTGTTCAAGATGTTTTTTTGAGTCAAATGAAACAAAAATAATTTTTGGTGAATAGTAACCAACCCTAATGAATTGTAACATACCCTCATGAATAGTGACATACCATAATGAATAGTAACCTCACCTATGGTGGTTTAAAACTAATATTCATGTTGGAAGTATGATATACCTATATTTTAGAATAAGTTAATGAATGTTTTAAAACTGGTTTTGATAATAAATTATTATTTTAATTAAATATTAAAATAATCCTATTTAGAAAATTATTTTTGAAAAATTGATTTCATTTTTGGATTCTACGCATAGAGAAATTGTTAGGGTGGATTTTTTGGATTTGTTTAAAATACTTGAATTTTTGATGAATAGTAGAATTCGATAATTCACAATAAATGCTAAATAATAGATTAATTGAGTCATCAATGATATTATACTGATGTAATACCACTTGGTTCGGGATCACATGATAAAATCACTATTCTTGGTCATCTAATACTTATTATTCATTGTCTTAGGAATAAATAATAAATTAATGTTTATAATATTATGAAATCCCGCCTCTCCTCCACTTTAAAAAACCCCCTTCACTGCCTCTTCTCTCCACTCCTCTTAAGACTTGTGCCCTTCCATTATTCTTTCAAAATCTCTTCCCAAGGTCCTCCCCCACATCCAAAATCTCTCAGCCTCCGGAAAATACCAAAACCTCTCTCTTTAAGAGGTTCTCAAAGATGAAAGTCTCAAGAGGTAAATTCCTCTTCCCAATTTCTTCTTTTCTTTTATGTTCTTTTCTATTCCATTCCTCTCCTCTATGCACCATAATAGTTTGATAAATAAAATAAATTACATGTAATGGAATGTCTTCATGCTAGTGGTATATTTAATTATCTTATCTCCTTTACCCACCCTTCTATTTGAAAGCACCGTTTGAGATGTGCTAGTTTAGCACATTCAAGGACAACAATTTATCAATTTCTATTATTATCTTTAATTATGGTCATGAAACCATTTGTGTTATGCTTGAACCCGATTATTATATATGTAATATACCCTATTTTTGGTTATGTAATTATTTTGTATAAAATGAATTATGTTATAAAGAAAAACACATTCCTTGTAATCAAATCCACCGATTAACAAAAACGGTTATCACTATGGTTATATATATAATAATTCGACTTCACTCTATGTAACCTAATTAAAATTAAAATCATGAAATATCCTGGATATGAACTATAGAATATAACTTCAATTCAGGACAACCACTTTTATCTTTCAAATAATCCAAACTTGAATATAAGTGAACCGATCTTTTAAATCAAAGTAAACAAACGAGCCCAAACAAAGAAATTGAACATTGTAACTAATCAAAAAAGGATTTGAATGATATAAAAAGGGTTATAATAAATAAATTGAATATATAAGAGGTTATGGAATTATAAATTAACATGCCTAATTTTTTTATTCAGGTCTTTAAAAACAAGTGCAGAACACCAACATATTTAAGTTAAGGGATCCTCCCCTTTTTACTCTTAATAAAGATTGTTCTCTATGCTATGACTTTTTGTGTAATACCTAGTGATATGGTTTGTTTATACACCTTGAACATAATTCCCTAATGTTTTATAAGCGATTAAAACCCCCTTATCTCTCTCATAAAGCCCTTTTAGTTACATCTGATACCATGCCGATAAACCATAAGGGATTCTACACGAACTTCCTTAATTCCTTCGTGTTGCTCTATCTTTATTTTTACCAAAATATAGTTGTCCTTTATTTTTATTTAGAAGATAAGATTTTTTTATTAGCTCCAAAATCATGTTCTATAATCCATCTCTTATTAACTTTTGGGGATATATATGATTTTAAGTGAATCTCTCCTCGATACTTCCCAATAAACACACTCGTTTTAAAATATCTTGTTAAACTTTTACCCTATTCCATGTGCACTATATCTTCTGTTTTAAGACACCATTGTTTTTTGTAAATTCACTATTTCTATTATGAAAACATTCTTGGATAAATTATGTTTTGATATAAATGAATGTATTCTTTACTATTTTAGAAGCTCTATAGTATTTTCCTTAAAACCGCACAAAAATGTTTTAATGCTAATGTATCTCAAATAGATTTATTATGTGATGTCACCTCTATTTGTTACCAACGACCATGTTTTATGAAATAATTACCTTATGAACATCCATGTATGTTCTAATCCCTTTCATTCATGGACACTTTCATGATACACTCATTGGTTATGCTTTTTTTCATGATTGTTGTACCCAATTCTCTCCATGGTAAACCTTATGTTTATGAACAAATGATTATATATGATTACTCATGTGGAAAGAAGATTTATTTAGTAAGAATATTTATGTGGAAAGAATATTCATGAAAATTTTGAGATGTGTGCGCCTAGATAGAGCTCCAATGAATTGGGCAAGGTTAAGTCTATTGAGATGCGATGTGAAACAGGATTAGCGGTTAGCCTTAACCCATACTAAAATGGGAAATGGGATTGGTGGTTAGCATTGAACCACACTAAATATATGATATATGATTATGCCACATTTATATGATTCCATGATTATTTGATACCATGCTTATATTAAATTATTTTATAAGTTTCATGCTTTGGATATCATTACGTCATGCCTCCTAACCTATGTGCCTGAGATGTATCCTTATGTTCATTCCCTTACTGGGATTTTTAGCTCATCCCCTTGTTCATGTGTTCCCCAGGGTACCCTATGCAGATGTAAGGGCTAAAGGAAGTTAGAATATCAATAGGGAGATTAAATAAAGATGTTTTTATCCCCATGTTTTATTTTATATGTACATAGTTTTCCAAGACACTAGACTTAACGATCCTTGACTTGTACTCTAACGATTAATTATGATTAAAATCCTGAAATGTTTTATTTAAAAGGCTTCAGTTGATATAGTTGGTATCAGAGGATGTTCTAGTAATTTTTTGAGATTAGGTATAGAGCACCTTAGTCGGAACTTTATGGATGAGTCTAAGTATAAGAAAACAATCCTAAATTTTGGTGAGTATAGAGTAAGTGGTTTATCGCAAAAATATGTCCATGTCTAGATATGAGTAGGTAGAGGCGGCTCTGGCACATATGTATCTTGGGGTAAAACCAGAAAACATGGATTTGATCTAAACACGAATGGGAACTAGTGCATGATAACGTGCCTTGCTGCAATATTGGTTACGACACTCAAAGGGGATATGCTTCGGTAGATTCACAAGCTTAGTATAAACCGTTATTAAGGGACAAAAAATGCCCATAAGAATATAAGTTAAGAAATAGATCAAGGATAACATGGATATAAACCTAAGGAATCACATGTGAGGATATATTTCTTCATTATAAGTTCATACTTTTATGTTAAAAGTTTCTTTTTATGGTTAATAGCTATGTATTAAATACCTCTAATTATACGTTCTTTTTCTTAGTTAATAGAGGGAAATATAAGAACACATTCCAAAAACCAATGTGATAGGCAATGTGATGGTGTCCCTAATGATATGCCAGATGTGATGGAAGCGGGTGCTCAAAACTTCATGGAATTACTTGCTCATCTGGTTCAAGTTTTTTATTTTTTTCAGGAATCACTCTTGAGGAAGTACATACCGGACACTTTACATGTACTCTCTATATAGGTGGTACAGTTGGAGGATGATCTCTCTTACGAGGAGCAGCCAGTGAAAATCTTGGATCATGGAAAAAAGATCTACGTAATAGAACTACTCATCTGGTCAATGTACTATGGAGAAATCATAAGTACAAAGAGGAAACATGGGAATTGGAGGAAGCAATGAAGGAAAAGTACCCACACCTATATTTAGATTAGAATGTTAAATGAAATTTTGGGGGAAAATTTTCATAAGGGGGGACGAATGTAACGACCCAATGTTTTTCAATGGAAATTACTTTCTCATACATATGTCATAAAATCACATGAAAACACATCATAATGAACTACTAAGTATTAATATAACTTTAAACATAAGTTTGTCACTTCTGTGTTTGGAATTTTGAAAATCTGACATACACGGTTGTGTTCAAGATGTTTTTTGGAGTCAAATAAAACAAAAATAATTTTGGGTGAATAGTAACCTACCCTAATGAACAGTAACATACCCTTATGAATAGTGATATACCCTAATGAATATTAACCTCTATAATGGTAGTATAAAAATAATATTCATGTTGGAAGTATGATATACCTATATTTTAGAATAAGTTAATTAATGTTTTAAAACTGGTTTTGAAAATAATTAATTATTTTAATTAAATATTAAAATAATCGTATTTATAAAATTATTTTTGAAAAATAGACTTCATTTTTGGATTCCAAACGTCGATAAATGGTTAGGGTGAGTTTTTTGGATTTTTCAGAAATACATGAATTTTTTATGAATAGTAGAATCTGATAATTCACAATAAATGTTAAATAATGAATTAATTGAGTCATAGATGATGTTCTACTGATGTAAGTCCACTTGGTTTGTGATAACATGATAAAATAATTGTTCTTGTTCAAGGAATACTTACCATTACTTGTCTTGGAAATAAATAATAAATTAATGATTATAATATTTTGAAATCTCTCCTCTCCTCCATTATAAACCCCCCTTCACTCCCTATTCTCTCCCCTCCTTTCAAGCCTTGTTCCATGCCATTATTCTGCCCAAATCATTCCCCAAGGTCCTCCCCCACGTCTAAAATCTCTCAACCTCCACAAAATACCAAAACCTTGCCCCTTAAGAGGTTCTCAAAGGAGGAAGTATCAAGAGGTAAATTCCTCTTCACAATTTTTTTATTTTGTTTTAAGTCATTTTCTTTTTCTTTCCCCACCTCCTTTCACCATAATAGTATGATAAATCCAGTAACATAAATGTACTATAATGTATTCATTCTAGTGGTATATTTAATTATATTCTCTCTTTTCCTTACCCTTTTATTTTAAAGAAATGAAAGCAACGTTTGAGATGTGCCAATTTAGCACATTCAAGGACAACAATTTATCAATTTCTATTATTATCATTAATTTTGGTAATGAAACCATTTGTGTTATAGTTGAACTGGATTATTATATATGTAATATACCCTATTGTTTGTTCATATAATCCTTGGGTACAAATGTAATTATGTTATAAATCAAAACACATTTTTGTAATAAAATCCACCGATTATCAAAAACGGTTATCACTATGGTTATATATATAATAATTAGACATCACTCTAAGTAACCTAATTAAAATTAAAACCATGTAATATCCTGGATATGAACTAAAGAATAGTACTTCAATTCTGGACAACATATTTTCTATTTCATATAATCCAAAATTGAATATAAGTGAACCAATCTTTAAAGCCAAGTAAACAAACGAGCCCGAACAATGAAATCGAACATAATAACTAATCAAAATAGGCTTTGAATAAACTTAAAAGGGTTATAATAAATGAATTGAATATAGAAGAGGTTATTTAATTATTAATTAATAATCCTAATTTTTTTTATTCAGGTCGTTAATAACAATTGGAGAATACCAACAGATTTAAGGTAAGGTACCATCCCCATTTTACTCTTAATCAACATTATTCTCTATGCTATGCCATTTTGTGAAATACCAAGTAATGGGGTATGTTTATACAACTTCCACATACTTCCCTAATGTTTTATAAGTGATGAGAAATCCCTTATATCTCTCATAAAGGGCTCTTAGTTTCACTCAATACTATGCCGATAAACCATAATGGATTCTACCCGAACCACCTTTATCCTTTGGCTTGCTCTATCTTTCTTTTTAACAAAATATAGTTGTACTTTATTTTTATGTAAAACTTCAAAATTCTGTTTATATTATCCAAACTCATGTTCTATTATCCATCTCTCATTCTCTTATATATATATACATGCTTTTAAGTGAATATATCCTCGATACTTCCCAATAAGAACACTCGTTTTAAAGGAACATCCCGAACTTTTACCCAATTTCAAGTGCACTCTATCTTCTGTTTTAAGACACCATTATATTTTTAAATTAATTATTTTTATTATGAAAACCTTCTTGGTTAAATTCTGGTATTATATAATATAATTTCTTCTTTTCTATTTTAAAAGATCTATAGTATTTTCCTTCAAACCACACAAAAATGTTTTAACGCTAATGTCTCTCAAATGCATTTCTTATGTGATGTCAATTTTTTTTACCACCTACAATTTTTTATGCCTAAATTAACTTATGAACGTCCATTTATGTTCAAATCCCTTTATTTCATGGAAACATTAATGATACACTCATTTTTTATGCTCTATGTCATGATTGTGGTACCCAATTCTCTCCATGGGTAACCTTATGTTTTTGAACAATTTATTATGTATGATTACTCATGTGGAAATAAGATTTATGGTGTAAGAATATTTAGGTGACAATAATATTCATGAAAATTGTGAGATGGGTGCACCCAGATAGCGCTACAATGCATTGGGTATGTTAAGTCTCTTGAGATACAATGTGAAACGGGTTTGGCAGTTCGCCTTAACCCATACTAAAATGGGAAATGGGATTGGCAGTTAGCCTTGACCCATACTAAAGATATGATTAATGATTATGTCACATTTATATGATTCCATGTTTATATGATCCCATTGTTATGTTAAATGATTTTATACGTTTCATGCTTTGGATATCATTATGTCATTCCTCCTAACACATGTGATTGAGATGTACCATTATGTTCATTCCCGTAATGGGATTTTTAGCTCATCCCTTTGTTCATGTGTTCCCTAGGGTACCCTATGTAGATGTGATGGCTCAAAGGAAGTTAGAATCACTTTATGGAGATTAAATAAAGAAGTTGTTTTTAGCCCTATTTTTTATGATATTTGTACCTATTCATCCAAGACACTGGACTTAACGATCCTTGGATTGTACTCTAATGATTAATTATGCTTAAAATCAAGAAATATTTTATGTAAAAGGCTCAGGTCTCTATAATTTTTACATACGGTGTTAACTTTGAATGTTATTTTATTTACTAGTGCAATACTGATAAAAATATATCCTTTAGTCAATATAGCTATTTTATTAGGAATATTTTTTTTGAATTAAAACAATTGTTTGATATATCAGGAATGATATGGAAATGCAATACATGAAAGGAAGAATATTTAATGAATTCCCCAATATGTATCACTAGTCTCATGAGAGGAAAATAGAAAGAAAAAACCCTATTAAATTGTTTACAAGAAGAATAGATTGGTTTCTACCCACATATTTGAACTATTGTGTGAATGGTTTTGAAATTTGTATACTAAAATTTATTGTTTATGGTCTGGATGATATACTTATCATGTTCTTGGGAAGCATGGTGTCTGATTATTATGAATTTAATTCATTCAGTACTCAGATATTATTATCCATGTTATTTTTCCAATGAAATTATCTATGAATGTATTTAATTATACTTTCATTGATTAAATTTAAAGTGTTTCAATTATTTTTCTTTCTCATACTTTTTATTCCTTATCTATTATTATAAATGTCATGTTTTTTCAGTTATTTACCTTTATATATTTTTTTCTCACTTCTTTTTATGTTTATTGATTACATGGAACTTTTCCTCAGTTATAGCCTTTCTATATTGACCATTATAAATGATTCATTATTTCTTTCTCTATACTTGACCCTTATTGAGCATTCAACTCAACGTTATATTTATTCATTCCCTAAGATTCCGTATAGTTTATTAAGAAATATATGAAAGTATATTCATAGTTGGAATAATGTTATCTTTAAAATAAAAAATCATGTTGAACTTATTGTATTCATTTGTAAAAAAACCTTATGCATGTATCTGGTTTCCCAATGCTACTAAACTATCAATTCTTACGAATTTGATTTGATGTAATCATAAAATTTATTGGTAGTTGACATTGACCCTCAGTTACTAGGGTTGGGTACCTATTGTTAGTATCTGATCATATATAGTGTCAACCATTGTAACTAAATTTGGAGAAACATAGATTATAGAACCTAACCCTAACATAGAATATTGATAAACATATAGAAGAACGTCACATAGTTTTGGTTAAGTTTATATTATGTGGTTATCCTGAATAATACATACATATATGGATGACATAGGTTGACATGGTTCT
Organism: Viscum album; assembly: GCA_963277665.1. NCBI lineage: Eukaryota > Viridiplantae > Streptophyta > Magnoliopsida > Santalales > Viscaceae > Viscum > Viscum album. Next base: position 1,455,617,768 of record OY728126.1, read on the forward strand.
GGAATAGATGTACCACGGTGTAACGACTCTAAAATAATGTGCCAGGACTAGCTCAAGTGTAACAAGGTACATGAAAATATCCCATACTATGAACATGTATTTCTACTACTTGTTTTCATACTGGGGATAATGAGAAGATTCTTTACAAACCCTTAACAATAATTTTAATATAAAATGAAAATAAATAACATAATTTAAACATATGGTGTGTTCGATACAAAAATAATGGGCCATGGTATAGATATCCTATATATGATTATATTTTATTATATCACTATGACTATTTTTAGTCATGCTATACTTTTTAGTTTTATTAATTATTTAGAACCCAATAGATTCAGGTTAACATTAAACAGGAAGAACAAGGTGGTGAAAATTTGAAAAAACAAGGTGTTGATAGGAGTGAATCATATAATGTTTTCACCTAATTATTTTTCCTGAAATTTTATTAACAATGTATACTATATAGAATTCTAAAACTCACTAATGGAATGGAGGATGGATGATCCTCAGAGCTCATGTGGTGGACACCAATGATAAAAGAAGATATGACTTCTATCTTGTAATAAATAGAGAAGGATTCACTAGGGAAAGTGTATCATAGGAATGAAAAAATGACTTCTATGTTGAAAAGACAAACATAATGAAAAAGAATCTAAGAATAAATGAAGGATATTATATAAGATAATAAATCTCAACCTAAGGATCTATTTTCGTTTCGTTGCATTAAATTTTTTAGAAACTGGGAATTACCTAGTCAATGAATTCTTATAAATGATAATCTAGAGACCAAGGAAGGACCAATGTGGAAATTAAGTATGATGTATTTATGTGTTGGGGTTGTGTTTAAAACTATAGTTAAAGAATATTTAATTATTAAAATTCATGGATTCCCATCATATTTATTTTGGAAATTATATTAATTTGGATGCATAATTGGGAAAAATGTAATCAAGGTGAAAAGCCATAATGTCCGACAAGGTTGTTTGTATTTAACACACGACTAACAGATGGTATGGTATTAACATCAACCACAGACCTATGTAATGTCCTTGTTATTATGTCTTTATTCCTAGTTTAAAAAATATGATGAATAAAAATTAATGATGATCCTATGGTGTTTATTTTTTATTTTATATATTAATTTATTAACTATATTTTTTTTGTAAAATAGTTAGAAACATATATAACAACATTTTATAGGTATTACGATCTGTTAATACTAAATTTATGTGCTTTAGAAAAATGGGATTCATTCTAGGATATCCATTTCATATGGTAAACGATGATTTTGAAGTTTGACAATGAATTGGAAAATGATGGAATAGTTCTTATGAAATTGAATCTGATCATGTAAATACAATTCATTATATTCTTGTTCAATAATATAATTTCTCAACATTAGGAAAATTATCTTAAAAAATGTTATCCAAATTCCTTAATTTTTTTTATTTGATGTTCTTATAAATCATCATCGATTTCTTGACTTTCGGCCTTCAACATTCCCTTGACCATTAAATTATTTGTTATTTGTAACCTCAATAACTCTCTAAAATTATTTACATATTCCCAAAAATACCATGTTTTCACTTTCTACTAATAGTCTACAATGTATAAACATTGTTATATGTTTGTACACCAGACCTTTCTACATCCCATTATCTGTTTATAGAGGAAATTATTTGAACCTTTCTTACGATGTGGGATTATAATATAGAAAATATAAAAAAAATATTACCATGATCATGTTTAAATATTTAGGACGAAAATTATTTAAGGCGGGGAGAATTTAACTCCCTGAAAATTCAGAAACTGAACTTTTATTCGATAGCATGTATTACAAAAAACTACAAACATATAAATAAATACAAATGATCAGAACATTATAATGTATTTATTTTATAGATAAATAAATATATTCTATTTCTGTCCATATACACAACACTGAGTTATGTTGTGTCACACACAACAAAGTCTTTATTCAATATCTTGTGTTAGACGCAAGATCGAGTTTTATCAAACAACAATTTATTATTAAAGTATAATAATGTAATATTATAAGATATAAATTAGCTATTAAATGATAGAATATTTATATTATTACCTAAAATAATAAAAACAAATTAAAAAAAATTAAATAAATTTATAGGTTACCAATTAATTATAAATGAACATAAATACCAATTGAATTTAAAATACATTTATGCTCAATTTTTTTTATCCTGATAAATAAAATTAATTTAAACTAGTGAATGATATTAGTGGTTAATATATTTAATATAATCAGTATAATATTTTATTTATTTACTCAATGTATTTTATAGATAGAAAATACTAATAGACGCAATTTTATGCAAGAAATTCAATAGTTTTCTAAAGGAAAATTGTCCACCTTTTGATTGAAAACCTTAATTAAAACAAAATTTTGGTGATTTTATATATTTTATTTGTCATAATATCCTTAACTTGTTAAATAATAATATGAAAATTATCTTATAGTGAGTTTTTTGTATGTTTTTGTGATGTCTAATTTTTTGATGAATAAAAAAAATTCAAAACATAAATGGAATACTACGTTTTCATGTAAAGAATTTGTTGTGTTAAATTATATTTTATATTTCTTTTAATGATTAAATAGTTCCAATATACATAAATTAATTCAATTTTATTCTCTTTTATAAATTTCACTTTGAAATTTAATATAAAAAATAGAAAATATTTGAGCATTTTAATTCAAAAATTTTCTTTGGCATCCCGTTTGTGGGATTAATTTTATGTTAATATCTAACACTTATAGGATTATAAATTTTCAAAGTTAATTAAATAATTGTAATTATCATAATTTATAATTTATAATAAGGTCAGATTATATTTACTAAAAATATCATTGAGGGTAATTAGAATTAATTAGAGCAAATAAGTGAACAATTAGATAATAAAGCTATAATTCATAAATATTAGTTCCCAAATTATCTAAAAATGAGTAAAAAAGCTTCTGGATGAACTTATTTTGACTTTATACTGCATTTTATATAATTTTAACCATTAATGTAGACACATGATAGGGGAAAAATGTGTGTGAAATTACCTTTTTGAAAATTTATAAGAATGCCACTCCTCCACTATGAAATGCCACTAACCCCTCCCACTAATTCACACCTCTCAAGAAATTAAGATCACCTAAATTCTGAAACAATATTCCATAATATTCCATCCCATAATAATAAAATAATATAATTTGGAATAAATCCAACTAAAAAGGTCTTTTGAAATAAACCTAAAAGAGTTACACTAATATGAGGTAAAATTCTTCAACGATCACTTTATCTTTTTTTCAATTCATTATATTATTATTAATACAAGGTTATATAATAAAATAAGTATATTAAATTTGATGATATGTTTTAAATCTAATATTTAGACTTGAATATTCACACACATCCATCAAATTGGATACACGGTCATTGTTTATGTGAAAGGAAGGCTATGCCTCCTTAACCGATGTCGCTTGTTCTTCCATTCACCACCATAAATGGTTTAATATAATGATCAATATATAATTTATATATGATATAAATGATATTTATAATTTATTTATAGTTATTTAATTATTATATAAAACATTTCTTCTTGTATTCGATATTGTGAGGATACGATAACATCATTTGTTGATGTGTGGACAACCACCTCATCAATGCAATGTGATTTGTTCACTCTATACATGGAATGTATTACAGATTTTTTCAATTTAACTATGTGAAATATATGACTAAAATATTATATTAAAATAATAATATAAATAATAATATATTTCATTAAATTTCATTCATTTAAACATGATAAGGAAATGGTAGTAGCATTATGAGTATTTAAAACCTACCTTCTCAATGAATGGTAAAATTCTCTTCTTATCTACAAAAATTATGGATTATTTTAGATACATATATACTAGATATTTTTGATAATTAAATCATTTTTTATATTCTCGATATGAATAAATCATGATATATATAAGAAGTAAAAAATAACAAGTCAAAAAACACTTGAGAAACTAGGTAATTAACATATGAAATATTGAATATTATGAATGATTATTAACAAATACAAAATAATATGTTATAAAAGAATAATATAGGATATTATGGATATGAGTATGGTTATGGAATAATTTAGTGAAATGAATAAAACAATTATAAATGATTTTAAAGGTTTCTCACCCAAAATGAAACTCAATGTAATAGGTTTCATCTCTATTTACATTCCATTTAGACTTAATTGTTATTAGGCACCTAGTTTTTTTATATGGTGTATCTTATACACTAGGAATTTTTATATCATGATTTTCATTTATTTAATTATATTCTATGATTCTATTGATGTTATTATTTCAAGGATATCATTATTCAAATGTTACTCCTGTAGAAATGGATTTCATCTCAATTTCCACTCTCAGAGGCATTTTTTACCATTGTGTATGTAATATCATATATATGATATAAATACTACCAATTTGACATGTAATATAATGAATTTAATTTTTTCTCTAAATGTTAATTATTTCATCAAATGGCAGATGAATATAAATTTACCAAGTAGTAATGAAATTTCATTACTAAATTCCTGTTTCATTGAGTTATATTACATCCTCGTTTTCATTAATAGTATAGGATTATGTCTATAATTATATTGCCTCCATATTTTTGTATTTACACTTCTTATATTTGGATTTACAGTTTATACTCATAATCAATTCATTGATAAATTATCACTTCAACATTATGATTATTTTAAGGGTTTATATGACAATCACAATATAATGGAGATTTCTTATTCATGAAATTCCATTAAAGAAATTTATATGATTATTGTTCAATAATACCATTAATTTTCTTCTCATCTAGTTATTCCTAATCTTTATAAAGTATTTGTATTATTCTCCTACTCCTTAGAATCCAAAATTTTATAGAAAATGTATTTATGAAAATTCGACTTCATTTATCTCTCTAGGAAGAAAACATGTTTTATTCTAAATGATATTTTTTATAAAAATGCTTATAAAAATGTTTTCACCAATTACCAAATGAATAAATAAAGACATTTTACCCATATTTCTTTTAAATGTTTTTGCACATAACCTTATTTTCAGTTTTCAAACCAGATAACTTTATAACATTTTTACAATTAAAAGAAATATATATTTAACCATGAAAAAACTATATAGATTTACCCATTAATGTTTCTTTGAATACTTATTTCAAGTTAAAAAATTACCTTATAAAGAAACTATTTTTTAAAAAATTACTTTCAAGGAAACTGTTTCTAAAAATGTTTCTAAAATTAATAAACTATTATTCTCAAGATTTTTTTTAAAAGATACTTTTCTAATATTTCTATTCATTAATGAATCCAACCCCTTTTTAGACAACAATAGATATGGTTTTTGGAAACGATCCTTATTCTTACATTGGATGGTTTCTAATTGATTTTCTTAGTTATATTATTTATATTCACTTCCATGAATCATTTGTGGAGTTCCCATGAAATATTCAACTTTATGTGATCATTAAAAATTGATTATCCTCTAACTATCCAATCATCTATCATTGATATGTTTATTGAATAAATTGTATAACATTTTTTCATATGGCGATTACATTAAAATTTATTTTATTTACTAAGGAACTATTGAGAAAAAAATTTCATTTTCTCAATATATATATTTGATAAGGCACATTAATTTCGAATTAAATCAATTATCTGATATTTGAGGAATGATTAGGACATGAAAGATTCACATTATGATCCATTTAATGTAATACCATTGATACATAAATACTCTCAATAGATAAAATTATTATGAAAAAACCCTTTGAGTCTATTTCAATGAAGGATATATGAGTTTCTTCAATCATATTTATGCATTCCTATGATGGTTATTGATAATAGTATTCTAAAACGTCTTATAAAAGGTAATAAAAGTAAAGGTATCTGGTGTTTGAGAAACATTATGTTTGATAGTTAAGAATTTCATTTATTCAATATTCAATTATTATTATCCATGTGATTTTTTATCAGACATAATTTGTGGATTCATTTAATTGAACAAATTTCATGTGTTTTAGATATTTTCCTTTCCATATTTATTATTCATTATTAAGTTATTTAAATGGATATGTTTTCAGTTATTTACCATTACACATATATTATTCACTTACTTCTCAGTTTTTTGATTACATTGAATGTTAATTCAGATATTACATTTCTATATTTACTATTATCATTGATTACTTATTCCTTACACTATACATGACCCTTACAGAGCATTTGAGATCAGGATTTTTTTATTTGTCTCGAAATTCGGGATGTGTACTAAGAATGATATACAAGGATATTCTATGTGGAAATAATGTATACTAACATGTAGTATAACTATTTTTTAAATTGTGTATTCATTTTTAATACAAAACTAATCTATGTTTCAGGATTACCAAGACTAGTAAACTCTTTGGTCCTTAAGGATTTGATTACTTATTATCATGCCAATGTAATTGTATTTGACACTAGATATGGGATACCATGGTCAAGTCACTACATATCTCTTCATAATTATATATATACTAAACCATCGTTGATGTTATCCATGCTATATAAATAAACTTGTTTAATTATTTTAATGAATAATCATTCCTTAAAAAATAGTTTCATAAAAATGAGAACTAGATATTTATTTTTTCTGAATATTAAAAACATAATGTATATAGTTTATAATAATATATAATATTTTTTAATCATTCATCTCAAATACACATTCTAAATATCACATATGTATTACCATCATTAAAACATGGTGAAAGGAAGCATAAGAAATGAGCTTTTCTTGATGCTCAATAATGGTGTACATAACTAATAATAATTGAATGTCATTAGTGAGAATGATATGATATTATGGAAATTTTAAAGATACATAAGAATAATAATCCAGAAAAAATCATAGATTATTAATAATGTAATAACTATTGGTATATCAAAAGTTAATAATGAAAATGTTTTTGATACAAGAGAAATTAAATTTCACCAAGGATAAAATAATATATAAAATATAATAAGAATAAAAATATAAAATCTTTTGAATATGACACAATCATTCGTATCAAGAATCATTACATTCATGAGCCACATCATTAATGGAAAATCTTATGGGAAACTAAAATACACACTCGAATAATTATTCCATGAGATATAATTTTTTATCTAATCCATTGTAGGTTGATATAGGACCCTACCAGAAATTCTTCCATACTTATATGTACCATTATTTTTAAATAATTCAACATATGATGAAAAACCCATGGAAATAATTTTTTTCTTAAAAAATTTATAAATAACCCATATAAATAATGTAAGTATAATTCATTAAATCATAATGAACCAGTAGAAAATAAATGGTTTTTATGTACTTTTAAAAAGGAATTACAGAAAGAAATCACTACTAATAACAACATTATATACACACAGAAAACATGTGTGTATCAGATGACACTAAAAAATATTCTATAAAAAATAATGTTAAATACATATAATTAATTATATGGTATTTAAACCATATATATATTGTCTATATATGTAATTAAATAGTTTAATTAATCATTAAATGTTTGGAATATATGCGAACACCCTTCAATCAAAAGTTTTAAATATATATTTTTCATAAATTGAAGGAATTATAAGAAAAGTTTTCTATATTCACAGCGGATTTTATGAAATGAAAAATAAAATGACACGTTATATCTTTGATTGAATTGAATATCACACAATCCATAAATAGAAATAAGGTGTATGGACTCATGTGATTAATATTATTTTTTAAGAAGATGGTTCCTTGGTCAAATACCAATGCACAATTTATTGAATGTAACAAAAGAAAAGG